>OU696696.1:136845753-137445753 GCA_916050605.2 Platycheirus albimanus | reverse complement strand
CTGATAGGGGCCAATCAGTTCCCGTGCGAAAGACGTTCACACAGAATGGGGCACAAGATTTTATAGGCGACATTTAGAAGACTTACACCTCTGTAGTTACCACAGTTTAGAGTATCTCCTTTCTTGTGGATAGGGCACACAATGCTGAGGTTCCATCCGTCAGGCATACTTTCATCCGACCAGATTGTACAGATGAGTTGGTGTATGGACCTCACCAAGTCATCTTGCACCAATCTTGCTATCAAATTCAGCGAACTTTTTTTCGAGGAGTTTTTCTGTTCCTCAAGGCGTTCCAGAAGTTTCGCTTGTTCATCTTTTTGTTAATTAATTTGCTCCCCGAGAACATTCTTTTGTTCGTTTCTTTGCTCTTCTAGAAGATTCTTTTGTTAATTTCTTTGGTCTTCTAGAAGATTCTTTTGTTCGTTTCCTTGCTCTTGAAAACGCTTTAGGAGAAGAGCCATCATATTGGGACAAGTCGAAACTATTACTTACATGCTCTTTTTTCTCTTCAATTTTAACATCTACGAGAAATGTGTCCGGATTTTCATTTTGTCCTGTCATATTTTCCTTATAAGGCTATAATGAGGACAGTTTTGGTTCCAGAAGTAGGAAGACCCCATTTTTTTAACCCTGCTACGTGTTCAATCAAGTTGAGGGCATTCGCAAGTTTATCCATAGTCACGTTATCTTACATACTTACTTAAGGTAGCGCAGACAGTCCATTGTGGACCACGGCGTCAACCAACAATCCTCGCCAGCTAGGCCGGTCCTTAGCCATTGGCCTCCAGTTGCACACAATAAGTTAGTTGAGGTCGTTCTCCACTTGATCGCGCCACCTTAGATGGGGTCTTCTAGAACTGAGTCGGCCTTCGGGGTTGGAATTGAAGACCCGTCGGGCAGGAGTGTTTTCGTCCATACGCTCCAATTGGCATAGCCATCTAAGCCGCTGTATTTTCAGCTTCTTAACCAAGTCAATGTCTCTGTATAGCCCGTACAGTTCGCCATTGAATCTTCTCCTCCATAATCCATTGATACATACAGGATTGAATAACACCTGAAGAATCTTTCTCTCAAAGCACCCCAGCCTGTATTCATCCGATTGTGTCAGTGTCAACGCTTCTGCCCATACAGAATGACTTGGATGATAAGAGTCTTGTATAGTGTCTCCTTTGTCCTTTGAAAGAGGGCTTTGCTCGTATGATACCTTCTAAGCCCGAAGAAACAGCGATTGGCAAGAGTGATTCTTCGACTGATCTCTTCACTGATGTGAGGTTATAGCGGAACCCAAAAAGCGTCTTTGACAACCTCAAAGTTAAATCCGTCCATTGTGACGTTTTGTCCGAGCCTCTGTGATGATCTTCTTCACCCAAGGACAGCATATACTTTGTTTTATTTTCATTTACAGCCAGACCCAATTCCACCGCCTCCATGTTTATACTTGCGAATGCTCCACTGACAGCGCGCTTACTACCACTTGAGTTGCGCCATCTATCGACGAAAAACTAAGCTCTTGAATACCATGGGAAGCAACAAAAACAATTTAAATGGTTGAAATTGTTGTTGTTGCTTCCCACGGTATTCTGGAGCTTAGTTTTTCGTCGATAGATGGCGCACCTCAAGTGGGAATACTATAGTTTATATATGCAATGCCTATTTATACTGGTATATAGGTTCTTGAAAAATCTAATACTCGAACCATTTAGGACATTCAAGGTGCTTTTAAAGCTTTCATAGCTTTCAAATATTTCATAATGCTCTGTTTCAGTATTAGTCAGAAATATTACAGCAACATTTCTGTAGTTTTCGGCGAATTGTAACCAAAGTCAAAAACCATTCCTATAACAGTATTTTTTATATTTATTTAAAGGTCTCAGCCAATCATTACTTGTAAGTCTATAACAAGGGTCGATGATAAATTTGTTTACAAAACAGAAAAGGACAATGGACATAGTAAACTCCTTAAGCAAATCCAAAGTGGTGTACGACTCAAATCCGTCACAACCAATGATAGAAGCAAACCTTTCCTCGATGGCCTACGAAAATTCCGGCGACAAATGACGATCGAAGAACAGATAAAAAAGTCTGAATCAAAAGCTAACTTAAATGAACTAGTAAGTAGGGGCAGATAAACTTACAATATAAGACTTTAAGACAAATAAAGCGTAAACACTTAACCAGCCTTACTTAATGATATTAATTTTTGTTTAGTCACAGGGGCCTGATGAGCCGAGCGGAGATGAACTCGATGATATTGACAAGTTACGCGATGATCTCCAGAGTACGAAACAAATGCTTGCAATAGAGCTAAGAAATCGAGAGGCACAAGAACGCGAAAATAAAAGGCTTTTAGCAAAAATTGCAAACTTGGAGGCAGAAATGCAGCGCGACAATATAACGAGTGATAAGCATCTATCTTTACCACAAATGACAGATGATGTACTTGTGCAATCCTTAAAAAAAGAAGCAGAAGATGCCAGAGAAACGTCAAAAGTACTTGAGAAGAAATATGCTTACATTGCGGAACAATATGATGCTGCCAATAATGAAGCTAAAGAGCAGAGGAAAATGATAATGCAATTGGAAATAAAATTGTCCAGGGCATTGCAGGTAAAATTTAAATAAAAAAAAAAAATATTTATTTTAACTTTGTCTTATGGAAACTATTAGTTTCATGCAGAAACATTGAGGTTTCGCAAAAAAATTATGTTAGTATGACAATGAAGACTCAAAAAAGTAGTTTGAGCCATACCATTCTTCGGTTTGTCCGTACCTAGCTTGAACTAGTACTTTTAACTTTTCAAATAACAAGTTTCTATATTTATGCGTTATTTCTGAAATGGCTCAAACTATTTCGATAAGACTTACAATTAAATTAAAATTGGATTAAATGGAAACGGATATGGGTTTTTAACTGTTGAATGAAATCCCGTCCTTAAAATAAAAACTTTTAGAAATACGTAAGATGTATAGATTGTCCGGGAACTCAACGCAAATCACATACCGCTTGATATGGTAGGTTATATACGTACTCGGAAAATTAAAATAAATACACGACTGGATCGCACGTACTTGCTCTGTGGATGCAGTAGCACAATGTACACAAAATTTAATAAAATCAACGATTAATTTAACGAATTGTATACATGTTTTATTAAAATTTAATCTAAAATGTATGGAACAATAATAATTGTTTTCACGTTAAGGCTGCATGATACACAACATAATTTGTTTTCTTCTCCGGTTAGTAAATGAAGAGTGAGGATGGTTTCGCAACTGAAAAACTCTCCACATATAACAGGAAATTCGAGATTTAAGCAGCACACATACAACGACTGCCCTTGTGACTTGTTTATGGTCAATGCAAATGCAAGTTTCACTGGGAGCTGAATTAATTTGAACTGGAACTGCAAATCGATTGAAGTCAAGGAAATTCGAGGACTAAGGCATTCTCTCTCTTGAACGGTCCTCTCAAAATCCTTGCCACTATCATATTATTTATTTGCTTCGTTAAAATCAGTCCGGTTAGATTACTTAGTTGCAGGTCATGAAGATTTAACAGCATAATGATGACGCTACTTTTAAGGCTTAAATTATGAGGCGGCCGCGTGATGCCAGCCAATTCTGCGTGATCGATTGATTTTCCGGACTGTGATTTTGACTTGTGCAATTCAAGTCATGGACATCAATATTTCTTGCTGCTAAAAACCAAGGACTCCTAGGAGTAGTTACGATAATGTGGACCAATGTTCGACTATACACTAGGGATGAATTCGTCTTTCGTTGAAGTGTCAAAAGGCAGGTCGAATCCATATTAAACCACTCACTGGAAGAATCCATCGGAATTAGTCCTTTTCCGATTCTTAACAGTTCTTAGAGAAAACTTCTGCGGTTATATCCTATGAAAGGAACATTCTCATATTTACACTTAATGGAATGGGTTTCACGTATCTCCTTAAATATGATGACTTGTTGATTGCGGAATCACGGGAAGTGTTTTCCTGGAAGTTACCTCCTAACAGTATTATCATGCCACTATAGCGACGATTATGCACCCATCCCATATGATCAATTAGTAACTTAACACACAAAGGAATGATTTAGAGTGTAAGTCACAAGCCCCTACGGCACCTGTTCAAAATTTTCCTACTTTCTTTTTTCCTAAGCCTTGACAACAAATCCACAGAAGGAAGTATCCATTTCGGTCTATACTCTATTCAAGTAATTTGTTCAGTACATGGAAGATAGGACGTTTGCCTTTCAGTCTGGCTATATTAGCTTATATACATCGGTCTCAAGTTAAAGCTCTCAAAGGGTTTCCGTACTTTGCATAATAAATTAGCGCAAATCGAGTAAATTGTACATTAGGGCTACCATTTCCTGATTTAAAACAAAGTATTAAAAATTATTTATCTTTTTCCACACCACCAAGCGGTTATTCAGAAAGGATACAAAAATAGAAACAAATGACAACACCTCCCTTCAATCAAAAGCTCAAAAAGCTACAAAATCCCAATCTCGACATAGAAATGCAGTAGCGAGATCCCTTTTTTTAAATCATGGCAACACCCTTTAGATTTGCTTTGTGAGGTGACGATGTGGGTTGTTTTTGTTATACTAAGCAAAACGAAACAAAACTCAGTCTGCTTGTTGCAGTCAAATTGAAAGGTTTTATGTGCGCACAAATTTATAAAAAACCACAACAACAATTCTTGTGTAGTTCAGTGGTTTGGGTTTAATTTCAGAGACAGGTTCTGTTTAATTTGCCATTAGGATTACCTTCAGGCATCATTGGTAGATAAAAAGCTCCCTCATAAGGCATTTACTGAACTATTTTCTTGAACAGAGTATAGTCGCTTTCAAGTTTAAAGTGGTCGAAATAATTTAATATTCCATTATTGTATATTATATATAGATAGATAAGCAAAGAAGTTCAAAATATTTTTATATTCTTTTTTCCTAAATCTTCACGTAGTAATTACGAACAAACCCACAGAAGAAATAATCCACTTCGATCCATTCGTTTCCAGTTTTAAGGTGTCTAACTAATTTAATAATCCATTTGATATATAGATAAGCAAAGCAAAAGTTCTAATTCTTTGTTTACGAAGTGTTTATGCCGGTGCTGTTAAATAACGGCGAGCATTATAGCGTCGAATTCCGAAATTCGGCGTTAATTCACTTCATAAAAGCGAAATAACGCAGAATTTCCTTTTTCGGTGTTATTTCACTTTGCTTAAGTGAAAAAAGCCGACTCGGCCTTATTTCGCTTTTAATTTGAAAAGACATTAAGATAAAGATTCCTTTTTTCCCTTGAAAATGTATACCGTTCAATGAATTTACACATAATTAAAACAGTTAAATTAAGGCCGCTTCGATTTGCTCTAGGAGCCTTGCAATAGATTGTGCGTAAGAAGGTCGTAGCGTCTATTATTTCCATTTGTGATAAATCTTCGTAGATATTATGCTATTGAATGCCTCCAAGTAGCTGGTAGTGCTATCCCTATGCAAAGCACGACATTTTCTCGGGTCCTTAATATATTTGAAGAGAGGAATGGTTTTTGGAAGTATATTTTAATGCGTTGAAAGAATAGCTTCATGAGAGGGAAAGGGGCGGTGTGCAGAGTGATCAGGGGGAAAGGCGTTCGGCGCCCACAGTTTCCCCCAAGTCACCGGCTACCGACCGATTATGCCGAACGCCTTCCCCCCTCATCATTCGCCACACCGCCCCTTTCCCTCTCATGAAGCTATTCTTTCGACGCATTAAAATACACTTCCAAAAAAAATTCCTCTCTTCAAATATAGGAAGGACCCGAGAAAATATCGTGCTAACGGGTGATTTTTTAGCTGGTTTGGTTTTGGCAACACTGGTTTTGACAGCTGACGTGTGTTTAGTACCTTGTGCCACTGTCAAACAGCTTCAGTTTGGTTTGCAATTTAACCATGGATCGTCTTACCAATGAACAACGCTTGCAAATTATTGAATTTTACTATCAAAATTCATGCTCGGTTCGAAATGTCGAAATATCGAAAAATTGTGTTCAGCGATGAGGCTCATTTTTGGTTGAATGGGTACGTAAATAAGCAAAATTGCCGCATTTGGAGTGAAGATCAGCCAGAAGCATTGCAACAGCTACCAATGCATCCCGAAAAAGCCACTGTTTGGTGCGGTTTATGGGCCGGCGGCATTATTGGGCCATATTTCTTCAAAGATGATGCGAATCGCAGCGTTACTGTCAATGGTGAACGCTACCGAGCGATGATAACAAACTTTTTTTTGCCCGAAATGGAAGTTCTTGACTTGCATGATATGTGGTTTCAACAAGACGGTGCCACATGCCGCACAGCACGCGAAACAATGGCGCAATAGCGAGGCGAGTTTGGTGAACAGTTAATTTCACGTTTCGGGCCGGTCAATTGGCCGCCTAGATCGTGCGATTTGACACCATTAGACTATTTTTTGTGGGGGTATGTCAAGGCTAATGTCTATAGGGACAAGCCCGCTTCGATTGACGCACTGGAAGCCAACATCCATGCATTCATTCGTGAGATACCGGCCGATATGTGTGAAAGAGTATGCCAAAATTGGACTCAGCGGATGGGCTACCTGAGACGCAGCCGCGGTCAACATTTGCATGAAATTATCTTTAAACATTTAATTGCAAGGTTCAATCTATCGATTCAAATAAATATTTCATTCATTTTTTCGAATTTTATGTGTTTTTTTTTTTTTTAAGTTGTAAACCTCTTAAAAAATCACCCGTTATAATGCTTTGCATAGAAAATTATTAATTCAAAACTCTCGTGAATTGGAATATCAAATGAGTTTCTTAATTGAATGGAAACTTAGATATAAATATATTTGTATGCTTATACTTGGATAAAGATATAAGAACCAACAAGGATTAGTACAGTTGCCTTGGCAAATTATTTTGCCTTTTCTCTGAATTCGGCTTTATTTCACAAGCAATGTTCGGCATTATTTCACGTTGTGATTGTAAAATAACATCGAACTCCGAAATTCGGAGGTATTTCGCTTTCACTTCGCTCGGCGTTATTTCACGGCACCGTTTATGACCCATATTTTGAGCATATTTTGTTATAAAAGATACGTTAGTTTTGCTATTTAGTTAAACTCAGACCTCCAATTAAAGTAAGTAATGTATAAACATGTTTACTTGTATTTTTAGCCAAGATTAAACAACGCAGTTATCAATGAAATACTGACAAAAAATACCCACTAAGTCACTCGAAATTGTAAGTCATTTTTCAAAACTTTGATAAAAAGTAACTTACGTACTTTCTTGAACATATAAGAAAAAAAAAACCAAAAAATATTGGCTAGAACCTAGTGGCTCGTTGTATGGAAGCCACCATTTAAAAAAGGATAACTGACAAAAATGAAACGCCATCTAATAGGCAGCTTTAAGGAACTATACCAAACAAAGTTTGAGTGAATTCGATACAACCGTTGCAAACTAAGGGCCATGTGAAAAAAGTCGTAAAGATCGGTGCCGTGAAATAAGGTATATAGCAATAAGGCCGAATGAGATTAAATCGACCTTATTTCCATCGCAGTGGCAATAAGGCCGAATTTACTTTTTCGTCATTATTGCCTAAACCGAAGGAAATAATGTCGAATTAAAAAGGTAGGCAATAAAAGCGAGGGAAATTTGTGTAATACCTGTTTTGGTGGGAAATTTTAAATTGGTAATTACATAGAAACATATGGAAATAAAACCGAAATATGTTTTATCCAAATTGTAATAATGACGAAATAGTATGGAATAACGCTGTATGCAAACAAATTGAAATTGGTGTTGATATCTGGTCATACATAACTGGATATTTTCCGCACCTTCCTAATTCGTATATTAAACAATTGTTAAAGTTAATATATGTATATGATTATGGAAAAATAGTTTTAACATTATTAAGAAAGCTTGATTTAAAACTACGATTTATTACGGATTTTGGAAATAAACAGTAGGTAGTGAATTATATATTTGAGTTTGCAATCAAGCCTTTCGAATAAATAGTAGTCAAATATTCGCGCGCGCGAATGTCCGTCTGTCCGTCTGTCCGTCTGTCCGTCTGTCCGTCTGTCCGTCTGTCCGTCTGTCCGTCTGTCCGTCTGTCCGTCTGTCCGTCTGTCCGTCTGTCCGTCTGTCCGTCTGTCCGTCTGTCCGTCTGTCCGTCTGTCCGTCTGTCCGTCTGTCCGTCTGTCCGTCTGTCCGTCTGTCCGTCTGTCCGTCTGTCCGTCTGTCCGTCTGTCCGTCTGTCCGTCTGTCCGTCTGTCCGTCTGTCCGTCTGTCCGTCTGTCCGTCTGTCCGTCTGTCCGTCTGTCCGTCTGTCCGTCTGTCCGTCTGTCCGTCTGTCCGTCTGTCCGTCTGTCCGTCTGTCCGTCTGTCCGTCTGTCCGCCTGTCCGCCTGTCCATCTGTCCGTCTGTCTGTCTTTCCGTCTGTCCGTCTGTCCGTCTGTCCGTCTGTCCGTCTGTCCGTCTGTCCGTCTGTCCGTCTGTCCGTCTGTCCGTCTGTCCGTCTGTCCGTCTGTCCGTCTGTCCGTCTGTCCGTCTGTCCGTCTGTCCGTCTGTCCGTCTGTCCGTCTGTCCGTCTGTCCGTCTGTCCGTCTGTCCGTCTGTCCGTCTGTCCGTCTGTCCGTCTGTCCGTCTGTCCGTCTGTCCGTCTGTCCGTCTGTCCGTCTGTCCGTCTGTCCGTCTGTCCGTCTGTCCGTCTGTCCGTCTGTGCGTCTGTGCGTCTGTGCGTCTGTCCGTCTGTCCGTCTGTCCGTCTGTCCGTCTGTCCGTCTGTCCGTCTGTCCGTCTGTCCGTCTGTCCGTCTGTCCGTCTGTCCGTCTGTCCGTCTGTCCGTCTGTCTGTCTGTCCGTCTGTCCGTCTGTCCGTCTGTCCGTCTGTCCGTCTGTCCGTCTGTCCGTCTGTCCGTCTGTCCATATGTCCGTCCTTCACCAGGCTATATCTCATGAACCGTGATAGTTAGAAAGTTGAAATTTTGACAGATGATGTATTATTGTGTTCGCTATAACAGCAAATACTAAAAACTAAATAAAATAAAAATTTAATGGGGGCTCCCATACAACAAACGTAATTTTTTGCTAGTTTTTGCTATGTTTGTCCGTCCATCACCAGGTTGTCTCTTTTCTTCTTTAAAAATTTCTTTAAGTCTGGAATTTGCAAATATAACTTGTTACGGTAAGATTTACCGCAACAAAAATCATTCTTTTGGTTTTTAAAACCTGGTCAAATCGTGCGCTTTTGGCACGGTTCAACTCTCGATATTTGTTTCCGCTCCATCCTATCCATTCCTATTTTTCGACCCACATTTTGAGTCCGTTGTCCTCTGGGAGTTTTGAGAGTGACTCAGAGAGGATAACTAAGCAGGTTATTTTCCATCGGGTTGAGCCAGCGGACGAGCTGGAGACTTGCCCGCAACGTATTCTAATGTAATCGTGCTGAGCCAGCGGATGAGCTGGAGACTCACACGCATCAGTCTATCGTGTTGAGCCAGCGGACGGGCTGGAGACTCGCACGCATAGTGAAGAAAGTGATGAAGCTTTCCAACGAGTTCGAAAGAGGAGCCCACAACAACACAACAAAGTGTGAATTATAGTCACACCACCGTAAATTTAGAATGGCCGAGTGCCCACCGTAAAGTGTCTGATATCAAAGAAAGATAGCAATGATGTGTTTTTCTCCGTAAATATTATCTGCGCGAAGGTCTATGGAATTTAGATTATTCTTGTTTATAATTCCCACCATTTTAGTTGGAAAATGGTTAGGATTCTCTCCAACAAAAATATTCTTCTCATAGTAATTAGTTTGGGCCGGTTTGGGCTGGGGACTTTGCGCGTGGTGTCGTAGTTTTTCACTTGCCTTTTAAAATTAAATATAATTGACGGTATACGGCTGAACACGTCCACTGAGCCTACGAGGATCGCATCCTCAACGCATAGGATCGCGTGCAATGGTTTCACCGCTCTCAGTCGCACGTCTCTGCATAGATGGGCGAGATGCTGCTGCATGACTGAGACAAGAACACCACCACGCAAAAGATCCGAAGAGGATGGCTATATGGTCGGGGCGAAGTGGACAAGCCAAGCCTCCATTTTGGATGACAATTCAATTTTGGATTTTGAAAAGATAAGAAGAAACTTTTGGAAATAAAAGTAGAAAAATAAAAGAGAAGTGGAAAATTACAAAATTTTGATCGAAATTGAAAAGAAAACTTGAAGAATACAGAAGAAAACCATTTGAGGAAACTTAGAGTTGATATTGGAAAAGCCGTGAGAAAAATACTTTTGTTGGAGAATTTTTAGATCTGCAAAGCTAAGTATTTCTGTGTCTGGTGGTTACCAAAAATTTTAGCTCGTTAATTGTTTGTTTGATTTGTTTCTTTTGTTATTTCGATTTGTTTGTGACCCTGTGTGGGGCAAATAAATTGTCGTTAAAGTAGGCCTTCGCTGAATATTCGCTTCCCTCCCAAGATTGTGGGACCCGTGACCTTTGTTTTTTTGACCTTATAACGTTCTTTACCATTGCGATCTTTCTTTGTGTCAATTTGACACAAACCTTTGTTTGCTTCTTTTTGTTATTTGCTTCTATTTTATTTTCGAGAATTAGCCTTCTGCTAATCTCGAAAAACTATTGTTCTTGCTTTCTCTTTTTGTTGAAAAGACTCTGGGTTTTCGTCCAGGCCTTCTGCCAAGGTTTCCCAGACCAAAAACTTCCCAAACAATAAAAAAATCAAACTTCCCATTGGGAATAATAATTCTCTCGTTTAATTCTTTCAAACTTGAAGATTTTTCAGCTTCCATTTGGTAAGGCAAACTACCATTAAAGTTTCCTGGCGCCCACTTCTAAACGAGTACACCCTGTACTCGCATTTAATTCTAATTCATTTTTTTATTGTCTTCCACACACATATTTTTTTAATATCGATTTTATCGCGTCTAAATTTTTCGAACCCACCCCTCGCTGAGCAGTCGGAAGGTGGTTGTATTAAAAAAATACAAAACTTGTTTGGTCGCACTTTGCCTTTTCATTCTCTCCCATCCTCTATTAATTTGACATTTCCATTTCGTTATCATTATCGATTTCAATTTTCGGTGCGCCGGTTGCGCAAATTGCTAATTCGCCTTGTCTTGTTTATATTTTAATTTGTTTGGATTCGATAAATCCCAGTTCGCGGTATCTCAGTTCGTCTCAAATAATAATTATTAATTGTTAATAGAATTCAATTAAAGTCGGTAAAGTGCACTTAACAAATTGGCCACCCAACTTGGGGCATTGTAGTTTTTTTTTTCTTGTTTTTTGTGTGGAAGGAGTTTGAGGGAAATACGGAAATACGGAAATACCTGTGGCTTAATATTTTCTTTTGTGTGGTGATTGAGATAAGTGTTTTTGTATCATCTCGTGTTTTTAATATAAAATTTATTAAGTTTTTTTTACTGCCTGAAATTTTCTTTTCCTCCAGGTAAACAAAAAGAGTGCTAGTGGAAAATTTGGCTTGGCATCGTTGGAATGTGCATATACATACGTATGCATACAGATACAGTGGTAGCTATTATTTTGAGTTTTTAATTAAATTATTTTTGCTCATTATTTTTTTTTTTCTGTTGTTGATTAATTTCGTTTTTAATTATCTTTTACTTGTGTTCCTAATTAATTTCCATATAGTTTGTTTGCATTAATTATTTGTGTATACGTTTTTCTCTTTCGCTCTTTTGTCGATTCTGTTGAATTACAATCGAGCTTATTTTAAATTCGGTGCTGCCACTTTGTTTTTTTCCACATTTTGGGGAAACCATTTTCAAATTTTTTTTTGTGAGTGAAAAATTAAATACTTTTAGTTTTGTTCAATTTTTTTGGGTTGAATTCTGAAACAAATTTGTTTTTAAATTTTGATTTTGATTTTTTTTTTTTTTTCGGTTCAGCGTTATTTATTTTTTTTTTTAATTTCAAGGTATTTTCACAATATTTTTTTTTTGTAAATTTTAGTGTGTTTTGTTTTGAATTTTGAGGAAAAGTTTTATTTGTTTATTTTTTGTTTAGTTTTTACTTTTTTAAATTCAGTTTTTTTTTGTTGTTAAAGAATCAAAATGGATATCAATAGGTTAGATAAGGATGAGCTAGCTTATGAAATGGAGTGTAGGGATTTAGATGTAGGGACAGTAGATGAGATGAGGAAATCTCTGAGGTCGTCTAGGCTTTTAGAAAAGCGAAAATCTTGGGTCCCTGCCTTGTACCCGTTCACTTTTGAACAGGATCAAAAGGCAATTGAAATAAAATTAGTTGAGATAGGTCAGTTGTTGATGAATCCCCCTAAATCAAGAAAATCGAAGGAGTATTTAAAAATTTTAGCAAAAGTTGAGTGGGGATTAGGTAGAGTAGGTAGATCCCAGCCAATAGGGGATGATGAGGTTAAGGTTAGGAATAAATTAAAAAGTAAACTCGTTTTAGCATTGGCAGATCTGGAGGAGAATCAAGAACAAGAAGTAGAAGAAAGTTGCTCGGAAGATGAAGATGAGAGTTCAACCGAACCTCAAAAGAAGAAGCCGGCGGGAACCTCAACTGGGGTTTCTAGAAATATTGAGGAAGTAGATGTAGGGTCTAGGAAAACAACAACCAACAACAAAGAAAATGATAGGAGAGATAGTGTAGAAAGAGTTATAGTTAATCCGGAAAAATTTGAAAATTTATCGAAGTGGGAGGTGAAGTTCACTGGTGAGCGTTGTGGTGCCTCAGTGAACTCATTTCTTGAGAGAGTAGAGGAGATCCGTTTAGCAAGAGGGGTGACAGAAGGTCAAGTTTTTAGGGCAGCGGTAGATTTGTTTATAGGGAAAGCTCTTATATGGTATAGGGCAATTAGGGTCTCGGTTAATTCGTGGCAAGAACTTATCAGAGAGTTGAAGCTGGAGTTCTTACCACCGAATTACGACGATTCGTTACTAGATGAGATTAGGCGTCGCACACAAGGCAAGGATGAGTCCATCGGTGTCAATGTGGCGACGATGCAGAATTTGTTTGGCAGGCTTTCAGAACCAATTTTGGAACGGAGGAAGCTGTCAATTATTCAAAAGAATTTGACACCGTTCTATCAGACGCAACTTGGATTGGCGAATCCTAGTTGTGTTTCTGATTTAGTTTTGTTAGGGCGTAATTTAGAAGCAGTTAGGGCTAATGTAGAATCATATGTTCCACCTCCCAGTGTTAGAAATAGGACGTTGCTAGAACCGGATCTAGCATACGTAGGTATTGATGCTCCTACAGTTTCGGTTGTTTCTGAGAACAACGAAACTAGTCGTCAGGTTCGTTTTCAAGCTCAATCTTCGAGCCCACCCATTCAAAATTCTCAAGTTGGTGATGGGAGACCAACTATGAGATGTTTTAATTGCAATGGATCAGGCCATTTTGCAAATAGGTGTTCCGCTCCTAGGCGTTGTTATGGTTGTGGTAGGCAGGGAGTTGCTCGAAGTAACTGCCCTAATTGTTCTAGGAACTTCGGTCAGCATAATCACCATTCCAGAAACATGGTTTCGAATAACCAATCGGGAAATGTGAGACGCACTCTCGGGTCAGTAGGACGAGAGCGTCGTTAAATTCTTTCAGGTTGCCTACTGGTAACCAGTCGGCAATTCATTTGGGTTTCACACTAGAGCAGAGTGGTAGAGATCAACGGCCATATTTAGGCGTTGAAATTTTCGGTATTCAAATGTTAGGTCTTTTAGATTCAGGTGCTTCACGCACTATTATTTGTAGGGACGGGTGGGAAATTTTGAAAGATTTAGGTTTAGAGTTAGGGAAGACCAACATAGATAGAGTTACATTAGCGGATGGTGCAGGTATAGGAGTAGAGGGAGTTATTTCACTTCCAATTAGGGTTAAAGAGAAAGTAGTTTTAGTAGAGTGTCTCGTTATTCCCCGCCTTCCTCATAGGTTGATTTTAGGAGCAGATTTTTGGGCTCTATCGGGTGTGGTCCCGGATTTAAAATCGAGGGAATGGACGTTTTCGAACCAAAGCTCTTTGGCTTCGATGTCCGTGGCGGAACATTTAACGGAATTGACAGAGACACAACAAAAAGAGTTAGATAGTTGTTTAGAAAAACTTTTTAAAGAAATGCCAGAGGGATTAGGGTGCACACAGATGGTGTCGCACAAAATTAGGACAAAAGCTGAGCCGATTAAACAGCGGTACTATCCGGTGTCGCCAGCTATTCAGAAGTTTATAGATAGGGAATTAGAAGAGATGCTCCGAGATGGAGTCATCGAAAAATCTGACAGTCCATGGGCTTCACCCATTGTCATGATTAAGAAGAAAGATGGCACGTATAGGTTTTGTGTAGATTATAGGAAGTTGAATGAGGTAACAGATAGGGACGCGTACCCCCTCCCATATATCACGGCCATCTTAGATAAGTTAAATAATGCTAGGTTTTTAAGCTCACTGGACATTAAGTCTGCTTATTGGCAGATTCCAGTTGAGAAAGATTCGCAGAAGTATACTGCATTTACAGTTCCAGGTCGGGGACTGTTCCATTTTTTGAGAATGCCGTTCGGTTTGCATAACGCACCCGCAACTTGGCAACGTTTTATAGATACGGTCCTTGGACCTGAGTTAGAGCCATATGTCTTCGTCTATCTCGATGACATCATCATCGTGACAGACACTTTCGAGAAGCATATGGAAATTTTGAATGAGGTTTTTGATAGACTAATAAAGGCAGGTTTAAAAGTAGGTAGGGAAAAATGTCATTTTGTTAGGCCTTCTCTAAAATTTTTGGGCTATGTTGTTGACAGAAACGGTCTCCACATGGACCCAGAAAAGATAGAGAGTATGTTAGGAATTCCATCACCTAAAAATGTGAAGGAAGTTAGGAGCTTCATCGGCACGGTATCCTGGTATAGGAGATTCATTCCAAACTTTGCTAGTTTGGTGAAACCGTTGTCGGAATTGACGAAGAAAAATAGGAAGTTTGTCTGGAGTAGTGAATGTGAGGAAAGCTTTAGAAAAGCTAAAGAATGTTTGGTAGCGGCACCTATTCTAACGTGCCCGGATTTCACGAAGCCATTTGTCGTTCAGACGGATGCTTCGGACTTTGGGATTGGTGCGGTTCTTAGTCAAAATTTTGACGATGGCGAGAAAGTGATTTGCTATTTGAGCAGATCACTTAATCGTTGCGAGCGTAACTATTCGACCACAGAAAAAGAGTGCTTGGCTGTTCTGTGGGCGATAGAAAAGTTACGGCCATATTTAGAGGGTGTGAAGTTTACGGTCATTACCGATCACTACTCTCTTATATGGTTGAGCAAGTTGAAAGACCCAGCAGGTCGGCTGGCTCGATGGGCTGTACGTATGCAGCAGTTCGATTTCAACATTGTTCACCGCAAAGGGAAGGATCATGTAGTGCCAGATATGCTCTCCAGGAGCGTACCAGTTTTATCTGGGATTTCAGAGCCTACAAAAGATCCTTGGATAGAAAAGATGATAGGAGAGGTGGAAAAGAAACCATTGTCTTTTCCAGCCTGGAGAGTAGAACAGGGAAAATTGTTTAAATATGTTAAGGCAAATCATGTAGTAGTTCATGATTGTAATAGTGAGTGGAAGTTAGTAGTAGCAAAGAACGATAGGAAAAAGATTTTAGAAGAAAATCACGACCATCCGTTAGCAGGGCATATGGGGGTTAAGAAAACTTTTTGTAGGATAGGAGAAAAATTTTACTGGCCAAAAATGAGGTCAGATATAACTAGGTACGTTAGGAATTGCAAGATATGCCAAAGTGTGAAACCTATTAATGAAAAACCAGCTGGGTTGATGACGGAGAGGAAAGGGGTAACCGATCCGTGGGAGATGATTTGTATTGATTTGGTAGGTCCACTTCCGAAATCGAGTAGAGGTTTTGTCTATATCTTAACTGTCGTCGACTATTTCACGAAGTTTCCATTGTTGTTCCCGTTGAGGTCTGCAACAGCGAAGTCTGTTTGTAAGGAGTTGGAAGACAATGTCTTCTTGTTGTTTGGCGTTCCAAAATGTGTTGTTTGTGATAATGGTCCGCAGTTCAAAAGCAAGGAACTGAAGTCTTTGTGTGACAGCTATGGTTCCACAATTAGGTTTACGGCGAATTACCATCCTCAGGCTAATCCTTCAGAACGGTTTAACCAAATCATAAAAAATACTCTTAGGGCGTACGTTTCGGAAAACCATAGGTCTTGGGATGCACAGTTAGCAAAGGTGGCGTGTTGTATACGCACGTCACATCACGAAGTTTTAGGCGTGTCGCCTTACTACGCGAATTTTGGTCGAGGAATGGTGACTTTTGGCAAACCCTTAACCACCATTCCGGATGTTAGGAGTGATAGTACGGATGACACTAGGGAAAGGTTTAGGTTGCTTAGGGAAGAAATAGGGAAAAAGTTAGAGTCAGCATCCAAGATGGCGGCGAAAAGGTACAACCTTAGACGAAGGGATGTACAGTATCTTCCAAACGAATTGGTTTGGCGACGTAATTTCAGTTTGTCTGATGCAGCAAACTACTACACGGCAAAATTAGCGCCTAAATTTTTAGGTCCGTTTCTTATTAAGAAACGCGTGTCTCCATGGACGTACGAGCTCAAGGACGAAAAAGGTACCTTTCGAGGAACCTGGAACGTCAAAGATCTGAAGCCGTACTACAACGATTCTTCGGAAAACTCCGATACTTAGTCGCGTAGCAAGGACTAGCTGCGCTAAGAGTTACTGAGAGCTTCACAGCTCTGTGATGTGCATTAACTCTCGCCCAGAGCGATTGAGATGTAGATGTGTTGTGCTGTAGTGTATTCCATTTGGTTGTGTTGTTTACCTCTCTTTTTATCCCTTTTACTTCGCTTTCTTATCTGAAAGCCAATTTCCTATTTTGGTAGGTAAGGGTGGTATTTGTTACGGTAAGATTTACCGCAACAAAAATCATTCTTTTGGTTTTTAAAACCTGGTCAAATCGTGCGCTTTTGGCACGGTTCAACTCTCGATATTTGTTTCCGCTCCATCCTATCCATTCCTATTTTTCGACCCACATTTTGAGTCCGTTGTCCTCTGGGAGTTTTGAGAGTGACTCAGAGAGGATAACTAAGCAGGTTATTTTCCATCGGGTTGAGCCAGCGGACGAGCTGGAGACTTGCCCGCAACGTATTCTAATGTAATCGTGCTGAGCCAGCGGATGAGCTGGAGACTCACACGCATCAGTCTATCGTGTTGAGCCAGCGGACGGGCTGGAGACTCGCACGCATAGTGAAGAAAGTGATGAAGCTTTCCAACGAGTTCGAAAGAGGAGCCCACAACAACACAACAAAGTGTGAATTATAGTCACACCACCGTAAATTTAGAATGGCCGAGTGCCCACCGTAAAGTGTCTGATATCAAAGAAAGATAGCAATGATGTGTTTTTCTCCGTAAATATTATCTGCGCGAAGGTCTATGGAATTTAGATTATTCTTGTTTATAATTCCCACCATTTTAGTTGGAAAATGGTTAGGATTCTCTCCAACAAAAATATTCTTCTCATAGTAATTAGTTTGGGCCGGTTTGGGCTGGGGACTTTGCGCGTGGTGTCGTAGTTTTTCACTTGCCTTTTAAAATTAAATATAATTGACGGTATACGGCTGAACACGTCCACTGAGCCTACGAGGATCGCATCCTCAACGCATAGGATCGCGTGCAATGGTTTCACCGCTCTCAGTCGCACGTCTCTGCATAGATGGGCGAGATGCTGCTGCATGACTGAGACAAGAACACCACCACGCAAAAGATCCGAAGAGGATGGCTATATGGTCGGGGCGAAGTGGACAAGCCAAGCCTCCATTTTGGATGACAATTCAATTTTGGATTTTGAAAAGATAAGAAGAAACTTTTGGAAATAAAAGTAGAAAAATAAAAGAGAAGTGGAAAATTACAAAATTTTGATCGAAATTGAAAAGAAAACTTGAAGAATACAGA
The DNA here is from genome assembly GCA_916050605.2 of Platycheirus albimanus. Classification (NCBI taxonomy): domain Eukaryota; kingdom Metazoa; phylum Arthropoda; class Insecta; order Diptera; family Syrphidae; genus Platycheirus; species Platycheirus albimanus. The sequence goes on along the minus strand of OU696696.1, from coordinate 137,427,775 downwards.
AGAAAACCATTTGAGGAAACTTAGAGTTGATATTGGAAAAGCCGTGAGAAAAATACTTTTGTTGGAGAATTTTTAGATCTGCAAAGCTAAGTATTTCTGTGTCTGGTGGTTACCAGAAATTTTAGCTCGTTAATTGTTTGTTTGATTTGTTTCTTTTGTTATTTCGATTTGTTTGTGACCCTGTGTGGGGCAAATAAATTGTCGTTAAAGTAGGCCTTCGCTGAATATTCGCTTCCCTCCCAAGATTGTGGGACCCGTGACCTTTGTTTTTTTGACCTTATAACGTTCTTTACCATTGCGATCTTTCTTTGTGTCAATTTGACACAAACCTTTGTTTGCTTCTTTTTGTTATTTGCTTCTATTTTATTTTCGAGAATTAGCCTTCTGCTAATCTCGAAAAACTATTGTTCTTGCTTTCTCTTTTTGTTGAAAAGACTCTGGGTTTTCGTCCAGGCCTTCTGCCAAGGTTTCCCAGACCAAAAACTTCCCAAACAATAAAAAAATCAAACTTCCCATTGGGAATAATAATTCTCTCGTTTAATTCTTTCAAACTTGAAGATTTTTCAGCTTCCATTTGGTAAGGCAAACTACCATTAAAGTTTCCTGGCGCCCACTTCTAAACGAGTACACCCTGTACTCGCATTTAATTCTAATTCATTTTTTTATTGTCTTCCACACACATATTTTTTTAATATCGATTTTATCGCGTCTAAATTTTTCGAACCCACCCCTCGCTGAGCAGTCGGAAGGTGGTTGTATTAAAAAAATACAAAACTTGTTTGGTCGCACTTTGCCTTTTCATTCTCTCCCATCCTCTATTAATTTGACATTTCCATTTCGTTATCATTATCGATTTCAATTTTCGGTGCGCCGGTTGCGCAAATTGCTAATTCGCCTTGTCTTGTTTATATTTTAATTTGTTTGGATTCGATAAATCCCAGTTCGCGGTATCTCAGTTCGTCTCAAATAATAATTATTAATTGTTAATAGAATTCAATTAAAGTCGGTAAAGTGCACTTAACAAACTCTCTCTGTTAGTTCTTCTTTTTGTTGATTTGCTACTTTTGAGTGAAAAACAGCTTTACCTACATATAAATTCCAGAAATTCTTTTTGGAGAAAAGAGCCAACCTATGTATGCTTTTAAAGCTCAGTTTTCTTCTATTCGTGTTCGAATTTGAATAGAAAACAAAATAAGAAAAAAAATGAATGTCAAATATGGAACAAGAAGTTGTGGTTGCCTAATGAAACCCGAAACATCAGTAGCTGATGGGCAGTTTGCATTGTTGCCACTAGGCTTCTGAATTTGGCGCAGGCACCAGACTCGTCGAGATATGAGTGGATACATGGTTGGCAAAGGTTCTGGCAGTTACTTGTGGTTGTAAATTCGCAACATAAACTTTCTCACAGCGGATGGTCGATCCTGCGGTCTGGTGTAAATCCACCTTCCCATTTTGGCTACTACAAGTTAGTAGTCCGAGTCTCTGTTGGCCCCTCGGAAAAAGCGGAAATCCATGATATTTTAGGCATGCCTGCTATCAATTGCAATATGATCAATTTGGCTGACGGTGAATTGATCAGGAGATCGCTTGGTACCCTTGTGTATATTGATGTATGGGAAGAGCGTCCTTGTTTTGATGACGCTTCACCCCGCAGCAAAGTCGATAAAGCTGTGTCCGTTACCGGAAGTCTTGTCGTGCAGGCTATGCTTTACGATTGTCGAGCCATAGCACTTTTTGTGGAAAATTCCTTTAGAATTCTTAAGAAAACTGTGTTTTTAGTTTTTCTTAAAATGCAAATAACTGAGATCCTGATCTTAACGGTGCCGTGAAATAAGGCAGATAGCAATAAGGTCGAATCGGTTTTATTTCGCAAAAAAATGGAAATAGAGGCGAATTTGCGTTTTTTTCTTAGTCGACTATATTTCCAACAAAAATGGTAATAATGTCGATCACCATTTCGGTTTTATTTCCAGTCAATGCACAAGGAAATTTCTATCGATGATATTTCCATTTTTTTCGATGTTATTTCCATTTAAAAAAAAAGACAATTCTACATTATTACCAATAAAATTTATGTTTACATCTTCCTTATTTGTATATTAAGCAATTGTTTAAGTTAAAATATATGATTATGGAAAAATAATTTTAGCATTATTAAGAAAGCTTGATTTAAAACTACGATTTATTACGGATTTTGGAAATAAACAGTAGGTAGTGAATTATATATTTGAGTTTGCAATCAAGCCTTTCGAATAAATAGTAGTCAAATATTCGCGCGCGCTAAAATTATTTTTCCATAATCATATATTTTAACTTAAACAATTGCTTAATATACAAATAAGGAAGATATAAACATAAATTTTATTGGTAATTATGTAGAATTGTCTTTTTTTTTAAATGGAAATAACATCGAAAAAAATGGAAATATCATCGATAGAAATTCCCTTGTGCATTGACTGGAAATAAAACCGAAATGGGGATCGACATTATTACCATTTTTGTTGGAAATATAGTCGACTAAGAAAAAAACGCAAATTCGCCTCTATTTCCATTTTTTTGAATAAAACCGATTCGACCTTATTGCTATCTACCTTATTTCACGGCACCGTTAAGATCAGGATCTCAGTTATTTGCATTTTAAGAAAAACTAAAAACACAGTTTTCTTAAGAATTCTAAAGGAATTTTCCACAAAAAGTGCTATGGCTCGACAATCGTAAAGCATAGCCTGCACGACAAGACTTCCGGTAACGGACACAGCTTTACCGACTTTGCTGCGGGGTGAAGCGTCATCAAAACAAGGACGCTCTTCCCATACATCAATATACACAAGGGTACCAAGCGATCTCCTGATCAATTCACCGTCAGCCAAATTGATCATATTGCAATTGATAGCAGGCATGCCTAAAATATCATGGATTTCCGCTTATTCCGAGGGGCCAACAGAGACTCGGACTACTAACTTGTAGTAGCCAAAATGGGAAGGTGGATTTACACCAGACCGCAGGATCGAGCATCCGCTGTGAGAAAGTTTATGTTGCGAATTTACAACCACAAGTAACTGCCAGAACCTTTGCCAACCATGTATCCACTCATATCTTGACGAGTCTGGTGCCTGCGCCAAATTCAGAAGCCTAGTGGCAACAATGCAAACTGCCCATCAGCTACTGATGTTTCGGGTTTCATTAGGCAACCACAACTTCTTGTTCCATATTTGACATTCGTTTTTTTTCTTATTTTGTTTTCTATTCAAATTCGAACACGAATAGAAGAAAACTGAGCTTTAAAAGCATACATAGGTTGGCTCTTTTCTCCTAAAAGAATTTCTGGAATTTATATGTAGGTAAAGCTGTTTTTCACTCAAAAGTAGCAAATCAACAAAAAGAAGAACTAACAGAAAGAGTTATATTTGCGAATTCCAGACTTAAAGAAATTTTTAAAGAAGAAAAGAAAAAAACCTGGTGATGGACGGACAAACATAGCAAAAACTAGCAAAAAATTACGTTTGTTGTATGGGAGCCCCCATTAAATTTTTATTTTATTATCGCGCGCGCGAATATTTGACTACTATTTATTCGAAAGGCTTGATTGCAAACTCAAATATATAATTCACTACCTACTGTTTATTTCCAAAATCCGTAATAAATCGTAGTTTTAAATCAAGCTTTCTTAATAATGCTAAAATTATTTTTCCATAATCATATATTTTAACTTAAACAATTGCTTAATATACAAATAAGGAAGATATATACATAAACTTTATTGGTAATAATGTAGAATTTGTTACGGTAAATTTTACCGCAACAAAAACTTCCCTTTGGTCGTTCTTTTTCCCTTTTCTTTTTCTCGTTGTGGCTGCAAAATATTGGCGAAGTTGAGGGCAACCATGGTCTCATCAACCAGTGGTGTACCTAGCCTTATTTTGCAAAAGCAACCCAAGCAGGTGTTCGAGTACGACGTTCTAAAACGAGAAGAGAGCCGGCGGATGAGCCGAAGAAGTAACGAGTCAGGCGGACTCTTACTTACTTAAAACGACCAACAACAACTTAACATCTTTTTATTAAAATCTTTTCATTTTAACGTAACGTAATTTTAACTTTTCTCTTAAAATAACGTAAATTTGTTTAATGTACAAAATGGGTTTTTAACGCGTGTTAGATTATAGTTTTGTTGAATGTTCAAAATGAATTTAAAGTAACGCTCCTTTCTGTATCTTCAAAAATAGTTCATTAAATAATTCACGCTTCGAATCCCGCGCGATAGTTGTAGAGTAGTAGGAAAAAGCCTAGTTCAGACTCCTCTTCAATTTTGTTTCTTTTCAATTTTTCTCGAAAATTGTTTTAGTTTGGAAATAGTCTGAACTCGTCCATAATGTTTCGACAAATTTTGGAAACACACCCAATAACTTGTCGAAACGTTGTTTGTGTGCGTGAGAGTAAGTTTTGGCAAGTTTTGGAAACACATCCAACAACTTGTTGAAACCGTGTTTGTGTGCGTGTGAGTATGTTTCGTTAGATCCCACCACGGTTGTTTTCTAGGAGAGCGTCATGCTTCCAGAAAGCCGTGACCGATGATCTCGAAACGAATGGTTGTGTTGTATCGTTGTATGTATGAGTGAATGATTGGAATGGACGAGGGAAGAAAGTGGTTGTTAAAGATTAGCTTGGAAGGCACTCTGGCGAGAGCCTTACAAGCGTATACAATAAGTTTGAGAAAGAAATCGAGAAATTGGGAAAAAAAATAAAATCGAGGAGGAGATATTTATTTTTATTTTGGATCGAAGATTACCTGTCTTGGAATTGGCTAAAATCGGGATTCGAGTCGTGTGAAGGAAAAAGGAGAAAAGGAGATAGGAGAAAGGAGTTACATATTTCGAGAATAAGATAAGTAGTTTGTGTTTGATTAGTGATATAAATATATATTTGAAATTCTAAAATATATATTTATATTCAACGTGTATACGAGTTTTCACATATAATTTCGGGACGCGCTTTAATTGTGTTAAAGACCCACTTTACCTTTTTTTTATCTTTTCAATTGGTTTTATTTTCTTTTTAAAGTAAATTCAATATCTTTTTAATTTTGCCTTTGAGCCAAACGGCCATATTTAATTGTTCATTTTTTTTTTATTTTGAAAAGACTTTTGGGTTTTAGTCCAGGGATCTTCTGTCCCACGGTTTCCCAAAACAATAAAATAATTACATTTTTAAACATAACTTCCTTCATTTTTTTATTTAAAATATCGGTCCTTCAAATCCTAAAATTAGTTTTGGAATTTTCTAATTCGGTTTTAGAAAAAAAATTCCTGGCGCCTAATTTCTTTTGCACCCTACTGTGCAATCATATACTTTCTTCTTTTGATAAGCTGTTTTGATTACGAAATCAATCAAGCTTATCAAAAGAAATACAAAATTCTTCCACCGAACCCACCCCAGCTGAGCAGCCGTGGTGACAGCTTCTTTAATCAAGCTGTAATTGCACTTTTTTTCGCATTCTCTTTTGTGTTATTCGTGGTCGATCGGCATTTTTAATAGTTAATTCGTGTCGTGCGTAGCCGTCGGTACGCGTTAAATCTTAATTTGGTTTTTTTTTTTTTTAATGTAATTGCTCGCGAGTAAACAGATCGAAATTAATTTAAATTCAATTATTCCCCTTCCCCCTATCGTGCCGCGAAGAAAAAGTGCAATAAAGTGGTGCCCAACGTTTGAGGCCCAGAGTGGAAGAATTTTTTTTGTATTTTGTGGTGTTTTTTTTTTTATCAATCTTTTGATTGAATTAATTCTAATTATTTTTTTTTTTTTCTTCTAATCATTGGTGTAGTTCTTGTTAAAAACAAAAAGGTGTGTAAATTGTCGTGCAAAGGAAGGCGAAGCTGTTTTTTACATCGTTCCACCAACAAAACAACGAAAGGGCATCCAGCCAAAGACGCAGTGTAGCAGCAAGGAGTTTTTGGTGATATTTTTTTTTTATTAGTGTTGTAAACTTGTTTTTTTAATTCTGTGGTGTCTACTGTTTTATATATTTTTGTTTGTTCTCAATTTCATTTTATTCTTTCGTTTTTGTTCGTATACCTACCTTGGTTAGAGTTTTTTTTATTAGATATTGTTTGTTTTTCTCGCGTGGGATACCTACATACTATATAGTGACATTTTTTTTTCGTGCTTGACAAAATAAGTTTGAGTGAAAATTTTAATTTGAGTTATTTTCGGTGGTAAATGATATAGAGTTTTTGTTTATTGCTTTTTCTCGCATGTGATATTTCGTGATATATATTTTGAAAATTGAGTTGAGTAAATTGATTTTTTTTTTAGTGATAGGATTATTTTGGTTATTAAAATTTAGAAGAAGTGATTGGTGATCACGGTTGCCACAAACGTGAGAATTTTCTGGGTGAAAATTTTGATAGAGTTTTTTTTTTATAATATCGGGCGAGTTTAAAATATAAAGTTTCTTGTTGTTTTTGAATATTTATTGCATTGAATATTTGTTTTTTTTTTATATAAATCGATTAGGGTTGACAGTTTTTTTTTAAATTTTAAATAATTTTTTCTCGTGGTTGTTTTTAATTAGTTTTTTATTAAATATGAATATAGGGAGATTAGCGCAGGACGAACTGGCCTATGAGATGAAGGTCAGGGGTTTAAAGGTAGGTTCTGTAGATGAGATGCGAAAGGCATTGAGGTCATCGAGGTTGCTCGTTAAGAGAAACTCGATGGAGGTTAGCATGGTGTACCCGTTCACCTATGAGGAGGATAAGGATGCTATAGAAGCTAAAATTGAGGAGATTAGGGGCCTTCTTCAAGTACCTCCGAAGAATCCAAAGTCTTCGGAGTACATTAAGATTGTAACAAAGATTGAGTGGTGTATAGGTAGGTTAGCTAGGACCCCTTGTGAAGCAGAAGACGAAGAAGATGCTATCAGCTCACTTCGTAATAAAGTTTTATGTTTATTAGGAGATCTCACTGGTGATAGTGAGAATAGTGATAGGGAAGAAGAAGTTGAGAAGGAAAAGACTGCCGTTAAAACGCAAACCAAACTTCAAGTACAAGTTGGTCAGACCCCAAATAGTATGCGGTCTGCGTTAGGTCTGCTGGTGGGTCATTGTCTGAACCAATGCGTGTTGGCAGTAGTCCATCAGTCAGTGGTATTAGTGTTAGGGTCCCATTAGGACATAGGGTGGATAGGGGTTACACTTTTGCTGAACAGATGGTCGTTCAACAGAAGTGCACTGAACGTGTAGGGAAGTGGGGGGTGAAATTTACTGGTGACTCTAATGGAGCATCAGTGAATTCATTCCTGGAAAGAGTGGAGGAACTTCGTCTGGCTAACGATGTTCAGGACTCCCACCTTTTCAAATCCGCTTCGGAGCTTTTGTCGGGTAGGGCCCTTATGTGGTATAGGACGGTTAGGGAAGATTTAGGAGATTGGCAAGAACTCGTCAAGGAACTCAAAGCGGAGTTCCTTCCTGCGAATTACGATGATCTTCTTTTGGAAGAAATTAATCGGCGTTCGCAGGGAAAGGATGAAACTTTCGGCGCGTATCTTGCAACTATGAGGACATTGTTCCGAAGATTGTCGGAACCTTTGTCAGAGGGAAAAAATGATTTCTATTTTGAGGAAGAATGTAGATCCGTTTTATCAGGTGCAGATAGCGAGTGCCAAACCAAAGACGGTTAAGGAACTTGCTATCTTAGGTAGGGAACTAGATACCCTTAAGGTAAACGTGGACAGTTTTACTCCACCAAGTAGAGGTAGGCATTTGTTGGAACCTGAATGTGGTTACCAACCGAGTTCGTCCGGACAACACCGAGTTGCGGCTGTTGCTCCAGTCCCAGAGAACCCTTTTAGACAGGTCGTTAGGTGTTACAATTGTAACAGGGATGGGCATTTGACACAAAACTGTTCTGTGCAAAGGAAGTGTTTCGGTTGCGGGGCTGTAGGTGTGTATCGTAGGGATTGTAGGCGGTGTTCGGGAAATGGGGAACGGGCTCTTGTGACAGCAGGACAGGAGACCTGTCGGCGTTAGTTAGGTCGTCTGCTGACGATCAGCTGGAACGTCAAGTTCACTTAAGTTTCACGTTAGCGGCAAGCGGTAGGGACACTAGACCATATTTAGGAGTTAGGGTTTATGGAGTCAAATTTTTGGGACTTCTTGATTCAGGAGCCTCTCGTACCATTGTGGGTGGTGACGGGTGGAAAATTTTGAAAGACTTAGGGCTTAGATTAGAAAAGAGTAGTGTTGGGTCAGTAGCGTTAGCAGATGGGGCAGGTGTAGGAGTAGCTGGGTCTATTTCTCTACCAGTGGAGGTTGAGAATAGATCCATTTTAATAGAATGTCTGGTTATACCGAATCTCCCACACCAATTGATCTTAGGTGCCGACTTTTGGGCACTATCGGGCATAGTCCCGGATTTGAGATCTGGTATGTGGAGTTTTTCAAGCCAGGAAATGGTGGCTTCGGTAACAGACATGGTAGCGATTAGGGACAAATCGGATTTGAACGATTTTGAAAGTAGGAAGTTAGAACACGTGTTAGGAGAACTTTTTAAATCAATGACCGAGGGATTAGGGTGCACCAACTTAGTTGAGCACAAGATTAGGACGTCCGCAGAACCAATAAAACAACGGTATTACCCTTTTTCGCCCGCGATTCAGAAACATATCGATCAGGAACTCCAAGAGATGTTGGAAGCGGGAGTGATCAAGAAGTCGAAGAGTCCTTGGGCATCGCCGATTCTTCTCGTTAAGAAGAAAGACGGCAGTTATCGGTTCTGCGTTGACTATAGGAAATTAAATGAGGTTACTGATAGGGATGCTTATCCACTACCATTTATTTCGGCGATTTTGGACAAGCTTCGAAACGCGAAGTATTTGTCCTCATTAGACATTAAATCTGCTTATTGGCAGATTCCAATGGAGGAAGAATCGCGTAAGTACACAGCCTTTACCGTGCCAGGGAGGGGTCTTTTTCAATTTTGTAGGATGCCATTCGGGCTTCATAATTAACCAGCGACATTGTCACCGATTCTTTTGAGAAACACCTAGAAATTCTCAAAGAAGTTTTTAAAAGGTTAGGAGAGGCGGGCTTAAAAGTAGGTAGGGAAAAGTGTGATTTCTGTAGGCCTTCTTTGAAATTTCTAGGTTATGTAGTTGATAGGAACGGGCTTCATGTAGACCCGGAAAAAGTGGAAAGCATGATGAGGATTCCTCCACCGAAAAACGTGAAGGAAATTAGGAGTTTTGTAGGGACTATTTCTTGGTATCGAAGATTCGTGCCAAATTTTGCAATTCTAGTTAGACCTCTTACCGATCTCTTAAAGAAAGGTAAGAAGTTCGAATGGACACAAGAGTGTGAGGAGTGTTTCAGGAAAGCCAAAGAGTGTTTGGTTACGGCACCGATCTTGACATGTCCGGATTTTTCCCGGCCGTTTGTTGTTCAGACAGATGCGTCAGATTTTGGTATCGGGGCCGTATTTTGTAAATTTTGAAAGACTTAGGGCTTAGATTAGAAAAGAGTAGTGTTGGGTCAGTAGCGTTAGCAGATGGGGCAGGTGTAGGAGTAGCTGGGTCTATTTCTCTACCAGTGGAGGTTGAGAATAGATCCATTTTAATAGAATGTCTGGTTATACCGAATCTCCCACACCAATTGATCTTAGGTGCCGACTTTTGGGCACTATCGGGCATAGTCCCGGATTTGAGATCTGGTATGTGGAGTTTTTCAAGCCAGGAAATGGTGGCTTCGGTAACAGACATGGTAGCGATTAGGGAAAAATCGGATTTGAACGATTTTGAAAGTAGGAAGTTAGAACACGTGTTAGGAGAACTTTTTAAATCAATGACCGAGGGATTAGGGTGCACCAACTTAGTTGAGCACAAGATTAGGACGTCCGCAGAACCAATAAAACAACGATATTACCCTTTTTCGCCCGCGATTCAGAAACATATCGATCAGGAACTCCAAGAGATGTTGGAAGCGGGAGTGATCAAGAAGTCGAAGAGTCCTTGGGCATCGCCGATTCTTCTCGTTAAGAAGAAAGACGGCAGTTATCGGTTCTGCGTTGACTATAGGAAATTAAATGAGGTTACTGATAGGGATGCTTATGAACTACCATTTATTTCGGCGATTTTGGACAAGCTTCGAAACGCGAAGTATTTGTCCTCATAAGACATTAAATCTGCTTATTGGCAGATTCCAATGGAGGAAGAATCGCGTAAGTACACAGCCTTTACCGTGCCAGGGAGGGGTCTTTTTCAATTTTGTAGGATGCCATTCGGGCTTCATAATTCACCAGCGACATTGTCACCGATTCTTTTGAGAAACACCTAGAAATTCTCAAAGAAGTTTTTAAAAGGTTAGGAGAGGCGGGCTTAAAAGTAGGTAGGGAAAAGTGTAATTTCTGTAGGCCTTCTTTGAAATTTCTAGGTTATGTAGTTGATAGGAACGGGCTTCATGTAGACCCGGAAAAAGTGGAAAGCATGATGAGGATTCCTCCACCGAAAAACGTGAAGGAAATTAGGAGTTTTGTAGGGACTATTTCTTGGTATCGAAGATTCGTGCCAAATTTTGCAATTCTAGTTAGACCTCTTACCGATCTCTTAAAGAAAGGTAAGAAGTTCGAATGGACACAAGAGTGTGAGGAGTGTTTCAGGAAAGCCAAAGAGTGTTTGGTTGCGGCACCGATCTTGACATGTCCGGATTTTTCCCGGCCGTTTGTTGTTCAGACAGATGCGTCAGATTTTGGTATCGGGGCCGTACTTTCGCAGGAGTTTGAGGATGGCGAAAAAGCCATTTGTTATTTGAGTCGGTCATTGAATAGGAATGAAAGGAACTACTCTACGACCGAAAAAGAGTGCTTAGCGGTTCTTTGGGCGATCGAAAAGTTACGGCCGTATCTCGAAGGTGTTCGATTTACGGTTGTGACGGATCATCACTCACTGATCTGGCTTAGCAATCTTAAGGATCCGCAGGGTAGGTTAGCTCGTTGGGCCATTCGGCTCCAACAATTTGATTTCAAGATCATCCATCGAAAGGGCAAAGAACATGTCGTTCCTGATATGTTGTCGCGAGGAGTCCCCGAAGTAGCCGGTGTCTCTGAAGCGGATTCGGACCCTTGGGTGATCAAAATGAAATCACAGGTAGAAAAGAGCCCGTTAGAATACCCATCCTGGCGAGTTGAGGATGGGCGGCTCTACAAACATGTTAGGGTGAACCATATTGTTGTTCACAACGAGAATGAGGAGTGGAAGTTAGTTGTAGGGAAAGGTGATAGGGCAAAGATTCTAAACGATTGCCATGATGCTCCGCTTTCAGGACACATGGGCGTTAAAAAGACTTTTGCTAGGGTAGCAGAGAAATATTACTGGCCCAAAATGAGGAGTGATATTACGAGATATGTTAGGGTTTGTAAGACTTGCCAAAAAGTGAAACCGGTGAATGAGAGGCCAGCTGGTCTTATGACTGAGAGGGTGGGAAATTCCCAACCGTGGGATATGATTTGTGTGGACTTAGTTGGTCCACTTCCGAAGTCGTCGCGCGGTTTTATATATATTTTAACGGTCGTCGATTATTTTAGTAAATTTCCCCTGTTGTTCGTGTTACGGTCCGCAACGGCGAAAGCGGTTTGTCGAGAATTGGAAGAAAACGTTTTTCTTCTCTTCGGTGTTCCAAAGTGGATCGTCTGTGACAACGGTCCCCAGTTCCGTAGCAAAGAACTGAAGACGCTTAGTGAAGCGTACGGGTCACAACTTCGGTATACGGCGCATTACCATCCGCAAGCAAATCCTGCAGAGCGCATAAACCAAATAATTAAGACTACGCTCCGAGCGTATGTCTCGGAAAACCAGCGGAGTTGGGATATGCAATTGGCAAAAGTGGCCTGTGCTATCCGAACTTCGCAACATGAGGTGTTAGGTGTTTCGCCTTATTTTGTGAATTTTGGTAGGAACATGGTAACTAGTTGCCATGATGTAGGGCTTAGAGATAGTGATAGGGACCAAGATAGAGGGGATACTGTTAGGCAGTTTCAGAAACTGAGACAGGAGATAGCTAGGAAGTTGGAAGCGGCGGGAAATAAGACCGCTAAAACTTATAATTTGAGGAGAAGAGACATACAGTTTCAACCTGGTGATCTCGTGTGGCGTAGGAATTATGCTCTGTCCGATGCGGCAAATTACTTTGCTGCTAAATTAGCGACCAAGTTTGTTGGTCCATTTAAGGTCAGTAGGAGGGAGTCACCTTGGACATACCTCCTGATAGACGATAAAGGGAAGGATCGAGAGCCATTTATTGACACTTAGTCAAAAGTCCCTTAATCTTTCTTTTAAATCGTAATTTCTTTTGTACTTTGTTTGTTTTTTTTTGGTTAATTGTCCAATTATATATTTTCAATTCGTGCCACTAATTATGTTTTTTTTTTCTTTTCTTTTCTTTTCTTATATGATGGTAACCCTGTGTTGTGTTGTACACCCTGTTCTTTTACCCTCCAATCCTGGCCGAGCCTTAAGAAATGGTTTATTTTTCTTGAAAAGTAAACACATTTCTTGGGAGGTAAGGGTGGAATTTGTTACGGTAAATTTTACCGCAACAAAAACTTCCCTTTGGTGGTTCTTTTTCCCTTTTCTTTTTCTCGTTGTGGCTGCAAAATATCGGCGAAGTTGAGGGCAACCATGGTCTCATCAACCAGTGGTGTACCTAGCCTTATTTTGCAAAAGCAACCCAAGCAGGTGTTCGAGTACGACGTTCTAAAACGAGAAGAGAGCCGGCGGATGAGCCGAAGAAGTAACGAGTCAGGCGGACTCTTACTTACTTAAAACGACCAACAACAACTTAACATCTTTTTATTAAAATCTTTTCATTTTAACGTAACGTAATTTTAACTTTTCTCTTAAAATAACGTAAATTTGTTTAATGTACAAAATGGGTTTTTAACGCGTGTTAGATTATAGTTTTGTAGAATGTTCAAAATGAATTTAAAGTAACGCTCCTTTCTGTATCTTCAAAAATAGTTCATTAAATAATTCACGCTTCGAATCCCGCGCGATAGTTGTAGAGTAGTAGGAAAAAGCCTAGTTCAGACTCCTCTTCAATTTTGTTTCTTTTCAATTTTTCTCGAAAATTGTTTTAGTTGGGAAATAGTCTGAACTCGTCCATAATGTTTCGACAAATTTTGGAAACACACCCAATAACTTGTCGAAACGTTGTTTGTGTGCGTGAGAGTAAGTCTTGGCAAGTTTTGGAAACACATCCAACAACTTGTTGAAACCGTGTTTGTGTGCGTGTGAGTATGTTTCGTTAGATCCCACCACGGTTGTTTTCTAGGAGAGCGTCATGCTTCCAGAAAGCCGTGACCGATGATCTCGAAACGAATGGTTGTGTTGTATCGTTGTATGTATGAGTGAATGATTGGAATGGACGAGGGAAGAAAGTGGTTGTTAAAGATTAGCTTGGAAGGCACTCTGGCGAGAGCCTTACAAGCGTATACAATAAGTTTGAGAAAGAAATCGAGAAATTGGGAAAAAAAATAAAATCGAGGAGGAGATATTTATTTTTATTTTGGATCGAAGATTACCTATCTTGGAATTGACTAAAATCGGGATTCGAGTCGTGTGAAGGAAAAAGGAGAAAAGGAGATAGGAGAAAGGAGTTACATATTTCGAAAATAAGATAAGTAGTTTGTGTTTGATTAGTGATATAAATATATATTTGAAATTCTAAAATATATATTTATATTCAACGTGTATACGAGTTTTCACATATAATTTCGGGACGCGCTTTAATTGTGTTAAAGACCCACTTTACCTTTTTTTTATCTTTTCAATTGGTTTTATTTTCTTTTTAAAGTAAATTCAATATCTTGTTAATTTTGCCTTTGAGCCAAACGGCCATATTTAATTGTTCATTTTTTTTTTTATTTTGAAAAGACTTTTGGGTTTTAGTCCAGGGATCTTCTGTCCCACGGTTTCCCAAAACAATAAAATAATTACATTTTTAAACATAACTTCCTTCATTTTTTTATTTAAAATATCGGTCCTTCAAATCCTAAAATTAGTTTTGGAATTTTCTAATTCGGTTTTAGAAAAAAAATTCCTGGCGCCTAATTTCTTTTGCACCCTACTGTGCAATCATATACTTTCTTCTTTTGATAAGCTGTTTTGATTACGAAATCAATCAAGCTTATCAAAAGAAATACAAAATTCTTCCACCGAACCCACCCCAGCTGAGCAGCCGTGGTGACAGCTTCTTTAATCAAGCTGTAATTGCACTTTTTTTTCGCATTCTCTTTTGTGTTATTCGTGGTCGATCGGCATTGTTAATAGTTAATTCGTGTCGTGCGTAGCCGTCGGTACGCGTTAAATCTTAATTTGGTTCTTTTTTTTTTTAAATGTAATTGCTCGCGAGTAAACAGATCGAAATTAATTTAAATTCAATTATTCCCCTTCCCCCTATCGTGCCGCGAAGAAAAGATGCAATAAATTGTCTTTTTTTTTAAATGGAAATAACATCGAAAAAAATGGAAATATCATCGATAGAAATTCCCTTGTGCATTGACTGGAAATAAAACCGAAATGGTGATCGACATTATTACCATTTTTGATGGAAATATAGTCGACTAAGAAAAAAACGCAAATTCGCCTCTATTTCCATTTTTTTGCGAAATAAAACCGATTCGACCATATTGCTATCTACCTTATTTCACGGCACCGTTAAGATCAGGATCTCAGTTATTTGCATTTTAAGAAAAACTAAAAACACAGTTTTCTTAAGAATTCTAAAGGAATTTTCCACAAAAACTGCTATGGCTCGACAATCGTAAAGCATAGCCTGCACGACAAGACTTCCGGTAACGGACACAGCTTTACCGACTTTGCTGCGGGGTGAAGCGTCATCAAAACAAGGACGCTCTTCCCATACATCAATATACACAAGGGTACCAAGCGATCTCCTGATCAATTCACCGTCAGCCAAATTGATCATATTGCAATTGATAGCAGGCATGCCTAAAATATCATGGATTTCCGCTTTTTCCGAGGGGCCAACAGAGACTCGGACTACTAACTTGTAGTAGCCAAAATGGGAAGGTGGATTTACACCAGACCGCAGGATCGAGCATCCGCTGTGAGAAAGTTTATGTTGCGAATTTACAACCACAAGTAACTGCCAGAACCTTTGCCAACCACGTATCCACTCATATCTCGACGAGTCTGGTGCCTGCGCCAAATTCAGAAGCCTAGTGGCAACAATGCAAACTGCCCATCAGCTACTGATGTTTCGGGTTTCATTAGGGGCATTGTATATATAAACTATAGTATTCCCACTTGAGGTGCGCCATCTATCGACGAAAAACTAAGCTCGAGAATAACATGGGAAGCAACAACAACAATTTCCACCATTTTAATTGTTGTTGTTGCTTCCCATATTATTCTCGAGCTTAGTTTTTCGTCGATAGATTTCGCAACTAAGGTGATAGTACTATAGTTTATATATACAATGCATTAGGCAACCACAACTTCTTGTTCCATATTTGACATTCGTTTTTTTTTCTTATTTTGTTTTCTATTCAAATTCGAACACGAATAGAAGAAAACTGAGCTTTAAAAGCATACATAGGTTGGCTCTTTTCTCCTAAAAGAATTTCTGGAATTTATATGTAGGTAAAGCTGTTTTTCACTCAAAAGTAGCAAGTCAACAAAAAGAAGAACTAACAGAAAGAGTTATATTTGCAAATTCCAGACTTAAAGAAATTTTTAAAGAAGAAAAGAGACAACCTGGTGATGGACGGACAAACATAGCAAAAACTAGCAAAAAATTACTTTTGTTGTATGGGAGCCCCCATTAAATTTTTATTTTATTTAGTTTTTAGTATTTGCTGTTATAGCGAACACAATAATACATCATCTGTCAAAATTTCAACTTTCTAACTATCACGGTTCATGAGATATAGCCTGGTGAAGGACGGACAGATGGACAGACGGACAGACGGACAGACGGACAGACGGACAGACGGACAGACGGACAGACGGACAGACGGACAGACGGACAGACGGACAGACGGACAGACGGACAGACGGACAGACGGACAGACGGACAGACGGACAGACGGACAGACGGACAGACGGACAGACGGAAAGACGGAAAGACGGAAAGACGGAAAGACGGAAAGACGGACAGACGGACAGACGGACAGACGGACAGACGGACAGACGGACAGACGGACAGACGGACAGACGGACAGACGGACAGACGGACAGACGGACAGACGGACAGACGGACAGACGGACAGACGGACAGACGGACAGACGGACAGACGGACAGACGGACAGACGGACAGACGGACAGACGGACAGACGGACAGACGGACAGACGGACAGACGGACAGACGGACAGACGGACAGACGGACAGACGGACAGACGGACAGACGGACAGACGGACAGACGGACAGACGGACAGACGGACAGACGGACAGACGGACAGACGGACAGACGGACAGACGGACAGACGGACAGACGGACAGACGGACAGACGGACAGACGGACAGACGGACAGACGGACAGACGGACAGACGGACAGACGGACAGACGGACAGACGGACAGACGGACAGACGGACAGACGGACAGACGGACAGACGGACAGACGGACAGACGGACAGACGGACAGACGGACAGACGGACAGACGGACAGACGGACAGACGGACAGACGGACAGACGGACAGACGGATAGACGGATAGACGGATAGACGGACAGATGGACAGACGGACAGACGGACAGACGGACAGACGGACAGACGGACAGACGGACAGACGGACAGACGGACAGACGGACAGACGGACAGACGGACAGACGGACAGACGGACAGACGGACAGACGGACAGACGGACAGACGGACAGACGGACAGACGGACAGACGGACAGACGGACAGACGGACAGACGGACAGACGGACAGACGAACAGACGGACAGACGGACAGACGGACAGACGGACAGACGGACAGACGGACAGACGGACAGACGGACAGACGGACAGACGGACAGACGGACAGACGGACAGACGGACAGACGGACAGACGGACAGACGGACAGACGGACAGACGGACAGACGGACAGACGGACAGACGGACAGACGGACAGACGGACAGACGGACAGACGGACAGACGGACAGACGGACAGACGGACAGACGGACAGACGGACAGACGGACAGACGGACAGACGGACAGACGGACAGACGGACAGACGGACAGACGGACAGACGGACAGACGGACAGACGGACAGACGGACAGACGGACAGACGGACAGACGGACAGACGGACAGACGGACAGACGGACAGACGGACAGACGGACAGACGGACAGACGGACAGACGGACAGACGGACAGACGGACAGACGGACAGACGGACAGACGGACAGACGGACAGACGGACAGACGGACAGACGGACAGACGGACAGACGGACAGACGGACAGACGGACAGACGGATAGACGGATAGACGGACAGATGGACAGACGGACAGACGGACAGACGGACAGACGGACAGACGGACAGACGGACAGACGGACAGACGGACAGACGGACAGACGGACAGACGGACAGACGGACAGACGGACAGACGGACAGACGGACAGACGGACAGACGGACAGACGGACAGACGGACAGACGGACAGACGGACAGACGGACAGACGGACAGACGGACAGACGGACAGACGGACAGACGGACAGACGGACAGACGGACAGACGGACAGACGGACAGACGGACAGACGGACAGACGGACAGACGGACAGACGGACAGACGGACAGACGGACAGACGGACAGACGGACAGACGGACAGACGGACAGACGGACAGACGGACAGACGGACAGACGGACAGACGGACAGACGGACAGACGGACAGACGGACAGACGGACAGACGGACAGACGGACAGACGGACAGACGGACAGACGGACAGACGGACAGACGGACAGACGGACAGACGGACAGACGGACAGACGGACAGACGGACAGACGGACAGACGGACAGACGGACAGCCGGACAGACGGACAGACGGACAGACGGACAGACGGACAGACGGACAGACGGACAGACGGACAGACGGACAGACGGACAGACGGACAGACGGACAGACGGACAGACGGACAGACGGACAGACGGACAGACGGACAGACGGACAGACGGACAGACGGACAGACGGACAGACGGACAGACGGACAGACGGACAGACGGACAGACGGACAGACGGACAGACGGACAGACGGACAGACGGACAGACGGACAGACGGACAGACGGACAGACGGACAGACGGACAGACGGACAGACGGACAGACGGACAGACGGACAGACGGACAGACGGACAGACGGACAGACGGACAGACGGACAGACGGACAGACGGACAGACGGACAGACGGACAGACGGACAGACGGACAGACGGACAGACGGACAGACGGACAGACGGACAGACTGACAGATGGACAGGTGGACAGCGAAGTCTCAGTAATAGGTTTCCGTTTTCACCCTTTGGGTACGGAACCCTAAAAAAGAAAAGAAAAATAAGAATTTAAATATGAAAAATTAAACAAAGGTAATCTATAACCAACCTCCAAAGTTCAATACACTCAATTAATGGGATTTAAAAACATATCTTGCAACTACAGAATTGATAAAAATCAATACTTTCATTTTGAGAGACTGAATTTGCCTGTCTTAATCATCGCGAGAGTGGATCATTGAGCCCATAATATAGTCTATGTTGAGGAACCCGAAATGTATTAAAGGATCTTAAAGTATAAGAAGGACAGTTAAACTTTATCATTCCTAGCAGAAATGGACAATTAATTTTATATTTAACGATATCTCTTACTTACGAGACTTTTAATACCAAAAAGCAAACAACGAACATCGTACGAAGGTCTGACAATATTCAAACGTAAAAGATAAAATAAGTGTCTGGAAAAGCGTTTTTGAATTCTTTCTAATCTTTGAGAGCTATTTGAGTAGAATGGGTTCCATATGACACAACAATATTCCAATACTGATCTAACGAAGGAAAAATATGAACATTAAATTATTAATGGATCCTTAAATTCCTTCGAGTTTCTGATTATAAATCCCAACATAGAGTTGGATTTAGCTGCCAGATAGTCAATATGACAAACAAAGTTTAGCTTAGTATCAAATATAACTCCTAGATCCTTTTTAACGAACCGAGGTGTTATCGGCTAGGGTTCTCATCAGGATGTTTCTCATTTACTCTTTGATGAGGTGCTAAAACCCTTAAAACATGTCACCTGACAGCACATTAGTGAAACATACCCTAGCGAACTCTAAAACACCTTTCCCTCCTTTTTCCACCATTACCACCCACTGCTTACAGGCACAATAGACAGGTCCTAGCAGTAGCAGGAAAGGGTGTTCAGGCTACCACAGCGGGGCATGCTAGCATTAAGCACGTCCTAGCTCGTCGGTGGGGGGTTCTTGCTACCGTAGCGCTGAACGTTTGTTACGTAATTACATGCCGGAGGTTGTTAGCAAAAAAAAATAAAATGCACGACTGGGTCGCACGAACTTGCTCTTATGATAAGCAATTGCGTAGTGGCTGCATATATGGATATTAAAAAAAAATTAAATAATTTCGAAAATTCTTTTATTTTTTAAATTAGTTTAAGAGTTTTCTCGGAAAAACTTAGTACGCAACAAAATTTCAAAGTTATACGGCAATCTAGGAAAAAAAAATATTGAAAATCGTTGGACCAGTTTTTTTTTTAAAGGTTATTTTTGAAAAACTTTTTCAAAAAATATTTTGAAATTTATTTGAGTATGCAAATATATGGCAATCTGTAATTTACATTTGAAAAATAATTTAAAAAAAATCAATGTACCCGTTTCCAACATATTTCGAAAACCAAAAATTTTTGAAAAAAAAATTATAAAAAATCAAAAAAAAAAAGTTTTTTAAAATTTTGAAATGCCATATTAATAAAATTATGAATGACTTCCTGTGGTCAAAATTTTATTGCAATCGAACCTATAGTTTACGAGAAAATTTGATTTGAAAATATTGGTTCTATGAGAGGTACCGTTATTAGACAAATTTTGAAAAAAAATTTCAAACCAAAAGATAGATTTTCTTGCAAAAATAGCATTCTGAAAGTTTATCAAAATCGTTAGAGCCGTTTTTGAGAAAATCAATTTTTGTCTTCATGATTGTATGGCAGGTGCCGTTATTTTTGGACCTAGAGCAAAAATAAAAAATACGTTCCGAGGGACGGCCAAAGTAATCCTAACTACCAAATTTGAAGCAAATCGGCCCACCCGTTCAGCCTCCAGAGGCGCGAACAGACAGACAGACAGACAGACAGACAGACGGACGGAATTCCCAGACCCACTTTTTTCGACTTCTCCATCATCGTAATGTCATGTGTGATTGTTATCTCAAATTTTTTTTCTGCACGAATCCATAACTTGCCTTATAGTACCTATAATCGCAAGTAAAAATATATCGGGATCAAAAGGATGAAGCCCGACTTCGTCCTGTTAGAATTAAATCCATTTGAATGGATCAGTGTATATTTGAAATTTCATCAGTGAGGAGAGACTCTGGTGTAGTTGTCTCTCAGAGGTTTTGCCAACCCTCGTATCAGAATGATATCCATGGCTATCTGTACCCCATTCATTTATAATAGCCCCTAGTTTAGACTATTTAAAAGAAATTTACATTCCTATCCCTCTCGTAAATTTGAAAAGTATTGTAACAACTTTATCAAGTTGGTAAAACTCAAGAGAATTTCTAGTTTTTAAAGGTTATTTTATTATTCAAATTTTATTAAATGCAGCTAGATCAAAAATCACAAAAAGCAAAAGAAAAGATCTTTTTTACACCGACACCTCGTGTGTCTTTTTCTGACAGCTGTCAATCCTTTTCAAACGTCAAACTCGTTCGTTCAGTTTCGGCTTTTAAGGTCTTACCATTTGAGTTTTCTTTAAGGTCGTAACACTGCCCCCCGTTGAAAAGAATCGACTGTCCTCAGTCACCAGAGTTAATAAAAAAAACATCTTATTTGCGTTATTGCTATCTACATGTAAAGCTGACGGTGATCTGGTTCCACTTTTCACTGTACTCCACACTGCCGTCTTCTCGTATTAGTCTATGGAGAAAGTTGGCAGAGAGCTAACCGATCTCTGTGGACCACAATATTCTTGGTTCCGACTGCTTTCACGATCCGGTATAGAACGTCGCCCAGTTTGTCTAGGACTGTGTAGGGGCCTTGCCAATCACATTGAAGCTTTGGACAACGACCTTTCTTTCGCTTTGGTGCGTAAAGCCAAACCTTGTCACCCGCCTTGAATGGTGCAGCTTTGGCTTTCATGTCGTACCTATCTTTCATTCGTCGGCTATAGTCCAGTAGCTGGTCCTTCTGGTTCCCGGAAATTCATAAGCCAACAAAGTGAACTGTGATCAGTCCGCAAAGGGAAGTGCCTTCCCAGCAGGTAGGGTTGGAAATGTGCCACCGCTCTTACAATAGGGAGAAGCTCCCTCCGCGTGACGCAATAATTCCGTTCTGGTTTCGAAAACATCTTACTATGGTATTCAATTACTTTTTCTTCTCCGTTTTGCAGCTGCGAAAGAACTGACCCACAAGCATAAAGGCTGGCATCGGTGTCAAGAACAAATGGATCATCCTCGGTTGGCTGGACTAGTATAGGAGCAGAAGTCAGGTTTCTTTTTAATTGGAGAAGAGCTTGTTCACAATCGGCTGTCCACAAGAAAGGTTGTCCTTTTTCAGTCAATTTCGTCAAAGGTTTTGCGATTGCAGAGAAGTTACAGATGAAGCGGCGATAATAGGCACAGAGACCCAAGAACGATTGTATTTCAGTCTTATTTTTTGGCTTCGGCCAATTTTCGATCGCCAAAACCTTTTCAGGATCCGCTGAAATTCCAAAACCGGAAACAACATGACCCAAAAATTGAACTTCTTTCTTCGCTAGACAACACTTTTTGGGAGAGAGAAGCAGGCCGGCTTCCCTTAATCGCACAAATACGAGTTCTAAATTCCGAAGAAGCTCATCAAAGGTTTTTCCATGGACGATGATATCGTCGAGATACACGAGGCAAGCAGTATGTGAAAGCCCATGCAATACTGCATCCATAAGCCGCTGAAAAGTAGCTGGTGCATTGGTCAGGCCGAAAGGCATGACATTAAATTCGTACAGCCCTGAGCCGATGGAAAATGCGGTCTTCTCTCTGTCCTTCTCGTCCATTTCGACTTGCCAGTAGCCCGATTGCAAGTCTAGGGTGGCAAACCAACTTGATCCACCGAGTGCTTCGAGTGTAAGGTCTATTCGGGGTAAGGGGTATGAGTCCTTTTTAGTCACGCAATTTAATTTGCGATAATCAACGCAAAAGCGAAGAGACCCATCCTTCTTCCTCACGAGCACCACGGGAGAACACCAGGGACTTCTTGACGGCCGCACGATGTTTTTAGTCTTCATATCATCAAGGATTCCTTGAGCTTCTGCTCGGCGGGATAAAGGAAGCTTTCGTGGAGGTTGTTTTATTGGAAAAGCCGTTCCTGTATCAATGAAATGCTTGGTAGCAGAACTCCAGCCATGCTTATCATCATTCGCTGCAAAGAGATTGCGATTGTGTGAAACTAATAATTTTAGTCTTTGACATTCCTCTTCGGTCATGCTGCAAACACTTTTTGCAATCATGTCAATTATTTCGGGGGGTAAGTTGGTATTGGCGTTGGCGATTTCAGTTTCGGAACGGTGGCATCTAAAAATTTCAGTTTCGAGGTCCAACTGATACAGTGGAGTATGTTGTGGAAGCCAAATGTTCTCTGCAGAAGTATTTGTTACGCAAACAGTTATCTCCCCATTTGTTACTTCACACAGAGAATTTTGGAGTAATATCTCTTTTGTTGTTGGGATTGGTGTAGCTAAAACGGTCTGAGTTTCGGGTACCGAAGTAACCAGACGAATCCAACAATCTGAAAGGGGCGGAAGGCAGACATGAGAAGGGCTGGTTGCCAGCGTATGTTGAGTTCGCTTTAGACTTATCGTTTTTGCACCTATCTGCAAAGTGTTTTTTTGTAAATCTATCGCACAAGAATGTTGACGAAGAAAGTCCATGCCTATTATGCAATCGTCGAAAATCTTTGCTATGAACATAGGGTGCTTCGTCGTAAAAGTTCCTATTTGTAAGTTAACTTCGAGGATTCCTTCTACCGCAGATGTTTCTCCTGTGACGGTCTGGATAAGAGAGTGCGATGGTGTCATCGCCGGGCTGGTAGCCATCCTCGCAATAATTCTAGGATGCAGAATGGTTTGGGTTGCCCCTGTGTCAACAACACAAAGGCATGTCACGTCATTTACTTTAACTTGGGTGACCAAGTTATTTGGGCTGATTTCACAGCGAATAAAAACTGTGTCTGGTAAAGGAGCATCTGATTTTTCCACTAATTCCGCCCCCTGAGAGTTAGTGGGTTCTGGTTTTCCGCGCTGTTTTGTTGTTCCCCCATCTCTGGTATAATTTTTAAGTTAATTGCTCGTGGGCCGAGTCGTGCCACTTCAACATCAAATTCAACGGCTTGCCCTTCACGCATCAAATTGGGAAAACGACGAAGCTCACTACGTGGCAAATAGACAACCTCGTTATTATCACCACGTCGAACAAAGCCGTACCGGGTTCGGTGAACGAATTTTATTTGGCCATTAACATTACATTCGAGCTTAGTTTTTGGTAAGCTAATGGGTGATTTTAATATTTGAGTCTTTGGAACCTTCTGATAGTTTGTCCGCTAAAGCTGAGGCTCCCTTAGGCTGCGCGGTTCTCGTTTTCCGATGCCGAGTCGAAAATTAAACTGTCATCATTTGTTACTCGAGCCTCAGAGACACGGATCTGTTTGCGAGTCAGGCGGGTGGCGACGCGACTGGCTTCTGCGCGAACAGCTATTGAAAGAGCTTTTTCCAATGTGTCGGGGGCTGCATCACGCACTCTCTGTTGCAGCTCTAAATCAAAAATTCCATCAACGAATTGGGCGAGAGCAATTCGCTGCTTGGCATGTTCCGGGCAGTCGGGGAATGCAAGATAAGTGAGTCGTTGGATGTCGGTAGCCAGTTCACTTAAAGATTCTTTTGGACGTTGTACTCGGCCTCTCAGCTCACAATGTGCAGTGTACTGCTCATACTCGTTGCTAAAACGTTGTCTAAAAGACGCTTCAAGACGTACAAAATTGTCACAAACATCTGCTGGCAACGTCTCGAAAAATGCAAGAGCAGTACCTCGGAGATAGGGGGCGAGGTAAAGCGCTTTATGTTCGTCCATCCAACCATTCACTCTGGCTACACTCTCAAAGAGCAAACGATATGAATGCCAAGCAGTTTTCCCATCAAATTCCCGAGGTTGAACCTTGATTCGCTGTGGTGGCCCTACAAGTGTGGAATGACCGAGCGGAAGTAATACATTTTCTTGTGCTGGGCCCAGCTCAGTGGTTGTTTTGAATGGGGTAGCTGCTGAAGCATGTGTTGTAGATGATAATTTGCCGTCCAGAGGAAGGCCACAGGCGTCTGTACCATTACAGTGTTGGAAGAAATCCTGCGGAGATAATGTATGGGTTAGATCAATAATGTGATTTGAATTAGCGAATGGTTGATCATCGCTTTGAATGATTTCAAAAGGATTGATTTGAACGACTGGTTGTTTTTGTGGTATAGCTGGATTTCGAGCCACACTAGTGGGGGTCGACATGTTAGCTAATGCATCCAGTCTTGTCAAGAAAGACTGGTTGTGAGTTGCTTCCACTTGCGCCACTCGCGTATTGATAGCTGCAATAGACTTCTGCAAATCCACCATTAGCGTCGACTGTGCTTCCAATTTCTCTAGCATACGCTGGAGTTGGTTCGTCTGATCATTTTTTTCTTGATTATTACTCATTACGACAAGTTATTTGTAGCGTAGCAAAAGGACTCGATTAAGATGTCGTTCTCGAACCCCACATCTGACACCAAATGTAACAACTTTATCAAGTTGGTAAAACTCAAGAGAATTTCTAGTTTTTAAAGGTTATTTTATTATTCAAATTTTATTAAATGCAGCTAGATCAAAAATCACAAAAAGCAAAAGAAAAGATCTTTTTTACACCGACACCTCGTGTGTCTTTTTCTGACAGCTGTCAATCCTTTTCAAACGTCAAACTCGTTCGTTCAGTTTCGGCTTTTAAGGTCTTACCATTTGAGTTTTCTTTAAGGTCGTAACAGTATAAAACGATCTTCTAAACAATCACATCGCAAACTATGTCATTATCAAACACTAGCATTAACAATCTATCAACCCCTCTTTTTCTTATTTTCCCTATTATTCTTACATTTGATTTTCGGTCTTCATCGTTCCTTTCATCTTCGCCACATCCACCTTCGACTTTACTTACAGACTATGCATGATCGTACTTAGCATGATGTAGGTAGCTGGAAATTAAATTTCCAAAAACAACTTCCCAAACAAATTCCACCGAGCGGAACAAAATAAGAGGGTCCAAAGCTTCAGTTTTAAAACAAAACATAACATTATTTTATTCAAAGAAAAATTTAGCCTAAAAGAAAAGTTATAAACTAGCCTAGTATAATACTATTTAAGTTTATTTTGATTTAATGGCCAAAATACCCTTTTTTTTCTTCTTTTTTTTTTTTTTTGTTTTATTTCCTCAAAACATAAGGTCACAACCAACAGTACAGCGCGAAAAAAAAAATTATCCCAAAATAAAACAAACAAATTATATGATCTAACTGCAAAATAAGAACAAAGACAATTAACTTCGGGAAATTAATAGCAACCTACTAAAATTTAGGACGTGGATTAATTTCATACAACCAAATTGTACTTTCTCTCTTGCTTCTGTACTTTTTTTCTGTTGCCGAACTTTCTTACTCATTTGATATAAAAAAAACTATTTAATTTATTCCGAATTTATATTCCCCACGCAACTCACCAGGGGTAATGTCGAACTGCTTTTGTAGGGCTATACTATTTGATTAAAAAAAAAATACGAATTTTAATAGATTTAAGTTTAATTTAATTAGTGGTGAAACTGACCGCGGAAGTTTTAAAATCTTATCCACAATATATTATTTTAAAGAAGAAAACTTACCAAACTTATCCTTTGGGATGGTGCACCGCTCCAGAGGTTGTGGTTGACGATTTTAATGAAATCCACCTTTGAGAATGGGTAAACATTTAAAAACTATTCGACAGTCACTTTTCACCAGGAAACGAATCTTTCCCGTTTTTTTCTCTTTTTTTTATCTTTATTTAATATGGAATGTACCGATATTATTATTTTTGGATGGGTAAGGAAGATTGGTGATTTGAACTTAAAGAATTAATATAAAAAAGTAGGAAATTCAAATGTAAAAGTAACACTAAGCTTAGGTGAATTAATACACAAGAAAAACTATGATAAAGTATTTGGACTGCAGGATGATGTGGGTTCCTACACACAAAACCGATCGCGAGAATTAGGAGGAAAAAAAATCTTTTTATGTTGAACGAAACTAAAAGACCGCGACTTTGGATATACGTATCCACAAACAAAACAATTATTTTCCAAAACGATTAGCGAGTATTTAAAAATAAAAAAAAAAAAAAGCACAAACCGAAGTGCACGCGATAGGGTTAAATTTTCGATTAAAAAAAAGAATGACACTTGGTTTACAAGGTGCGTTCGATTATGTGGAGCAATGACAGCATTCAATATATGCTGTCAGATTGGCTAGCTCAGAAAAGGGTTGGTTCGACAACATGCAATCTTGTTAATCGAATATCAAATTTAATCAATTAATGAAATTGCTATGAAAATGATCGAAGATGATTAAATTGATTGCCACAAAGGGGCGTACTTACATATAGTAAGTGAAAGCGTGCGCCAGGAAATTTTTGAGGATTTTCCAAACCTATATTAAAATCGACGGTGCAACAACAAAAATAAATGAAATGATAAATGATACGACAAAAGTTTTAACTCCCGAAATGGGATTTTAAAATTATTTATTGGTTGGAAACCTTTATAAAATATAGGGATAAAACCCAAAATCTTTTCAAACAAATGTTATTTTACAAAATGGAAATTTAAAAAAAAAAGAAAATGGACCGTTACTACGGAATGGATAATGAGAGAAAAGTCACGGGTCCCGTAAATCTTCCGAGCGAAAGCCAACCGATAAAATGTATATATATGTTTCTTGGTAATTTTCTTCTTCTCGAAGAAAACTAGCACTGAAAAATGACTAAATTACCACGAACCGGATATAAGTGAAATACTTAGCTATATTTTTTTTGACTGCCTCTTGCCAATTTCTCCCTCCTTCTTTCCTTTCTTCTGCTCCTTGTCACTAAATTCTCCACAACTTCAAATATCGAATTTTCTCTTTCCAAATAATTTTATCGCTTTTAATTCTTCTACACTTTACTCTATCACCAACTCTTGAAATTCTTTCCTCCTCGAAATCAAAACTTTTCTTTTTCTTTTCCACTTTTTCAAAAATTCAAATCTTTCTTTTTTGCTTGCCAAACTAGAAGTGGCCTTCCAGGATTTTCTTGGTCCTGGATGATCCCTCTTGTTTTCCAATTTATCTGGTTTTCAGCCAATCATAGGCCGCGGAATCTGATCTCGTCATTACTCAGCTATACTACATAGGCAGTAAGTGAACAGAGATGGAATCCGACGGTCTCGCTTACTCACCCTCTCTCATCAATTGTGTGTCGTCATCATCGAATTCGCCGGCACCTGGTATCATTTCCAGTGGGCGGGAATTCGATGGACGCATTCACCCCTCAACCAAGTTTTCGTATTTCGAAAAGAAAGTTTTGACAAAGACGAAAGAAATTCAGTTTTTCACCCGTGCAATTTTCCCCTTCCGAATGAAAAATAAAATCAAATATATGAATTGTGGAGACTTTAGAGCGAAGCTATTTGTAATATTCCCTATATTGGAAGAAGAGTTTGGCAGAAATTCCTATTCGCGAATGATTAACTTGTTTGGCTTCCGTAGATAACAATAATAGCTAACGGTCCACCTTTTAAATAGATATATTGAGCTATGGCGGGCCCCTTGGCCATACGCTGCGTCCGTCGATGCTTCGTAGTTGGTAGAGGTAGATGGCGTCTATGAACTCTTCTTCTGTCTTCGTAGTTTCGTCATTAAGATTAAGGATTAAGGTGATCGTAGTTTCATAGATGTTGTTTTCAGACCGCCTGCCTGATGGTTTTCTATGATTGTTTTACCAAAGTTGGTTCTCTCCGATATACTACAAATGTACCTGTATAAAAGAAAAGAAAAGAACGGAAGGAACAAGAAAAGGGATCTGGAAGAATAGTTTTTGTTACGGTAAAATTTACCGCTTATTTGCCTCTCCCTTGGGGATCCTTTAGGTTATTCAACCAAACCAGTGAATAGTGATCAGTTATGACCGTGAATCGAACACCTTCGATGTACGGCCTTAACTTCTCAATTGCCCACAAAACTCCTAAACACTCCTTCTCTGTAGTGGAATAGTTCCTTTCATTCCTATTTAAAGACCTACTTAGATAACAAATGACCTTTTCACCGCTTTCAAAAGTTTGTGTAAGTACGGCCCCGATACCGTAATCAGAAGCGTCGGTTTGGACTACAAATGGAAGACTGAAGTCGGGACATGCCAAAATAGGGGCCGTGATTAAACATTCTTTCGACTTCCTAAGACTGTCTTCGCATTCTTGAGTCCAGACGAATTTCTTGCTCTTTTTCAGCTTATCGGTTAAAGGTCTAACTAGCATTGCAAAATTTGGTACGAAGCGTCTGTACCACGAAACTGTCCCTACAAAACTCCAAACCTCTTTAACATTTTTGGGTGCAGGTATTTTCACCATACTATCCACTTTTTCTGGATCAACATGTAATCCGTTCCGATCAACAACGTAGCCCAAAAAGTTTAAGGATGGTCTGCAAAAGTTGCATTTATCCCGGCCTACTTTCAATCCTGCTTCACGCAGTCTTTTCAAAACTTCGTCTAGGATTTCTAAGTGTTTATCAAATGTATCCGTAACGATAATAATATCCTCCAAATACACGAAAACGAATAGTTCTAATTCTGGCCCTAAAACACTATCTATAAATCTCTGCCACGTAGCAGGAGCATTGTGTAAGCCAAAAAGCATACGTTTAAATTGGAAAAGACCTCTACCCGGAACCGTGCAGGCTGTAAACTTACGAGATTCCTCAGACATGGGAATCTGCCAATACGCTGACTTAATGTCAAGCGATGTCAAAAACCTAGCATTCCTAAGCTTATCTAAAATGGCGGAGATGATCGGAAGTGGATAAGCGTCCCTTTCTGTAACCTGATTTAACTTCCTATAATCAACACAGAACCTAAAGGTACCATCCTTTTTCTTAATTAAAACTATCGGAGAAGCCCAAGGGCTGTTTGATTTTTCAATCACATCTTCGTCCACCATCTCTCTTAGAGCCTTATCAATGTGGACCTGCATTGCCGGGGAGACCGGATAATACCTTTGTTTAATTGGTTCTGATGTCGTCCTAATAATATGTTCTACCCGATTTTTCCTTCCCAACCCCTCTGGCATGGTCTTGAACAAATCTTCTATCAAAGCGTTCAGCTTTGCCCTCTGCTCATCGTCTAACTCAGACGCTTCTGTGATAGACGAGCCTTCAATCGAAGCCAACATTTCTTGGTTTGAAAAGCTCCACATGCGTGGTTGAAGATACGGGACGACTATCTACCCCGCTTGAATCTAATGTGAAACCAGGTGTAATCTGAGTTGCCAGCTGGTCGTCAGCAGGCGACCTAACTAATTGCGACGGCGCTCTTGTCCTGCTGGCCCAAGAGTCCGTTGCCCATTTCCCGAGCAGCGTCTTCAATCCCTACGAGTTGTTCCTAAAGACCCACATCCGAAACAACGCCTAGGAGCGGAACAAGTGGAAGAAAAATGTCCTTCCCTGTTACAATTAAAGCACCGCATTGATCTATTGGGGGGTTGGTCTCTTCTAACAGTAACCGCTGTTTCTTGAACGGCAGTAACATATGCAACATCAAGCTCCAAAGCCTGCCTGTTGCGACTAGTAGGAGGAGGCACGAAGGATTCCACATTTGCCCTAATTGTCTCTAGCTTCCTACCCAACGCAACCAGTTCATTGACTGATTTAATATCAGCCAAGCCTAATTGCATTTGATAAAAATGAGCTATGTTTTTCATGAAAATAGTTAATTTCCTATTCTCACTCAACGGCTCAGAGAACCTTTTGAAAAGGGTCTGCATGAGAGCAATGTACATACCCATTGTCTCATCTTTACCCTGGATTCGTCGCCTGCCCTCATCCAACAAGAGGTCATCATAATTCGAGGTTAAGAACTCTAACTCAAACGAATCAATTCTTCCCATGTTGAAATGTTGTCCCTAATCGCCCTAAACCAAAGAAGCGCCTTCCCAGTAAACAAATCCACACCTGATTTCAAAAGTCTAGAATGTGAAACCCCACGCGATTCCCTAAGTTCTTCGATTCTTTTTATGAATGAGTTCACTGATGAGCCGCACCGCTCACCAGAAAACTTCACGTTCCATTTTTTGATGCGCTCTGGATTCCGGTCGCAGGGTTCATCCTGCTGTAGAAATCCTAAGCTCCCTCTTTGGCCGACGTTCGCAGGTGGTGACGCATCCGACGCTGCTGTCGACATGTTGTTGTTGTTGTTGTTGTTGTTGTTGTTGTTTTATTTTTCTTTTTCTTTATGTTCTTATTCACCCCCATCGGTTAAAGCCATCAGTAGCAACAATTCACCCCTTAAATCCGCCACCTCGTTTACTACATTAGAAGACTCTGCTTTAGCCCTACAGATCCTACCAAGAGACCATTCAATTTTAGTTCGAATCTTAAAAAATTGCGATGACTTCGGATTTTTCGGAAGGGTTTTTAAAAGGTTTTTAATTTCCAATACTTTGGTTTGAACTGCCTTACAATCTTCCTCAAACGAAAACGGGTAATGAGGGCTTTCAGCCGAAATGGACCCATCACGCTCTAAGGTGCGTGAAGCTCTGAGCGTGACCCTCATGTTGTCCACTGTACCCTCTTTTAGACCCCGAGCCTTTAACTCATAAATGAGCTCTTCTTTATTTAACCTATTAACATCCATTTTTACTGACTAATTAACAAAGGAAAAAAAAGCTAAAACACAATTTAAAACCAAAAAAAAAACACAAAATCAAATTCAAATTGAAAATTTAAAACTGAAACTAACCTCGAAGTAAAATAAAATAAAAACTCAATAGCTAAAAACAAGATCTAAAATTGAGATGGCCAACAAGTTTTAAGACTACCACCGAACGAAAATTCAAAATAAAAAAAGCAAATTCGAGAGAAATCCCACAAATGACCTTGAATTAAAATCCAATTCACTCACAAAAAAAATAATTCCAAAAACGCAACCCTTAAAATTTCTTACAACCAAAACAAAACTAATGCAAAAAAAAACCTTTAATTCAACCAACAAAAGATTCGAAGTTTGCTAATAAGAAATTCACCCAAAAGAATTGGTAACTCTATACCAAGAGTTACCCAAAAAAAAAACTGTATAAACTGGAAAATAAACACAAAAATGAAATGAGACGAGTTAAAAAAACAATAACCATAAAAATCAAAATTATTAAAAATAAAAAAAAAATATTAATAAAAATTAACAATAAATGATTAAAAACAAAATTTAATTAAATAATTAATAAATTGTAAAAAAAAATAATGGCAAAAAAGAGGTCCAATCAAATATAAAAAAAATTACCAAAAAAAGATTTAAAAGAAAATAAATAAAGTGGCAACCCCGGTTGGCCCAGCAAATTTCTTATCAAAAATAAAAAAAAAATTATCACTTTTATCTAACCGCGATCAAAATGTAAATTTAATTCAAAATAATTATGTGTTGAATATACACAAACCGAAAATAAGAGAGAAAAAAGACAAAAAAAAAACGACGTCTAACACGACTTATTAAAACCAAAACCAATTATTGAACCGATCTTGAAAAAAAAAAATACTTTTAGCTACAAACGTCAAAAAAAAAATCCTAAAAAAACACGGTATAAACAAAATAATTTGTTTGAGCAAGACAAATATAATCCGAAACAAAATGTCTCGGTTAAAATCTTTACGAGATTTGCAAAATGTATGTATATATGTAGGTAGGTATTTAGGTATCAATAATACTAATTTAATAATTAAAAAAAATTGACTCAATCAAATTCTTGGTAACCAACAAAAAAAATTCCGAAAAAGCACTCTAGCACTCTTAGTGTAATCTCCTGTCCTCTTGTTGCGGATCCCTGTCGAAAAAAAGGCGCTAGGTTTGAATAGGAAATGGACTGCCGGAAGGCGGTGGTGTAGCCGAGGCGATGGCCGGTGCAACATTCACCATCACCATTTCCTGTGGGAAATAGATTCGTTTCACCGCGTCGGTTGCACCATGGTATTCCGACAGGCAAACAGTAGGAGACGTACCTGAACTCCTTTCGATTGCTCCAATGCGTTGCTGATGTTTTTTTTTTGCTTGGCTTAATGTTGTTGCTTGAAGTGATTGGTACTGGGAATGAGGAACTGATGCGATTGATAGTGAGCTGAAAGAAATGAATGATTAATATTGATGGTGATAATGTATGGGATATGAAAGAGTGTTGTGGTTGAGTGTGGGGTATGGTATGCATGTTTTTTTTTCAACCTGAATGTGAATGTTAATGATGCGTTTAGGAATCTGTAATGTAGAATAAATGTAATGGGAGAATTTATATCAAGTGTGTACTTGCGAATGATGTGGATGATATTGGCTGGAACGTTTCATGGTTGGTGAAGATTTTGTGTTGAACTATGAATTGTTGTTGTGCGTTGTTCGGAAAAAAAAAATGTTTTTGCTGCTCCTTGCGTATGGTTGTGTTGATAATGATTTGGTTCTGGAGTTGAGAAATTGATGAAAATGTTTGTGTCCTGTAAGAGAGTATGATTAGAAATATATGTTGGTATGAAATGGGTGTTATTTAATGTGTGAAAATGTAGTTAAAAGAATACTTACGAGGATTGTTGAAGATGAAGATGTTGAAATGGAAATGTGTTTTGAATTGTCACATTGACGCAAGCGCTGTCAAAACGAAATGGTTTGGCTGAAAGTAGTCAGGGATGATATTGAGAATGGAAAGGATTTTTTTATTAAATTTCATATTCAGCGCAGTGAATATAAAAGGAATTATAGAAGAATCCAAAGGAGAGCCGGAGGAATGGGAAGACGAGGGAAAGACCAATTATCTAAAAAGGGATATCCGGAAGGTGGTTTTGGGATTTGCTACAAAGCGATCGAAGCCTCATAATAGGAGCCTACCCCTAGGTGTTTCCGCGAAGACAGTACTAACTGAGGGGGTGTTCTGGGTAGAGCGAGATAGGCTTGAAGAGATGGTTTCGTTGCTGAGAGTTACGGCTCGAAATATTTAAAAAGACCCGTAGGGTGGTAAATGTGTGGGTAGAGGGTGAGGATTGGAAGGGTGGAGAAGATTGATAGGCCAAAGCGACGACCAAAAAGGTTGTAGCAGCTAAAGTGTTTGATTGGCGTATACAAAGTGGCCAAAGTAAATTCGTTGGTTTTTTTTAAATTTGAACAAAAGTCCTAAGATTTTATTAGGCAGTGCGTAGGAATTTGATATTTTTTTGGCAAGTGAGCCGTTAAATTAGAGTTTTACGAGTGTTAAAATCAAATTCATCGTACCTATAAGTGAGCGGAAAAAAATAAAGGGGTGAGTTTTTGTTTGGTAGTTTTTTTTTATAAATATATAAAATTCTATAGGTCTAAGTCCGATTTTGAATTTGGCGGTCACAAACGAAATACAAGAAGTGGCCGCCGACCTTTTTCGCTGAGCGGCAAAATTTCGCCAAAGAAGGCGGATTTCTTTTTTTCAAAGAAAAAACCCCTACGACCAGAGTATATACATATATATAAAGAACATCACATCAATGCCCTTGATGACATTATCAAGGGCACGTATTTAACCAAAGGGGTGGCCATATTTGGTAATTTTTTGATGATACCTACCAGAACCGGATAGCAGCAGCCTAAAGAAAAATATATTTTAAAATTATTTTGTTGGTGTTAGTAATTTTTTTGGCGTAATATTTTTTTTTTGGATAAATTTTATTTAAAGGTAGAATAAGATATAATTATAAAAAAAGGAAAAAAAAAATCTAAAGCAGTGAAAGAAAAAAAAAAAAAAAAAAAAAAAAAAGAAAGAACAAAATTTGAAGATTGCCCGTCTATTATTTTTACCACAAAACCCCGGTATCTAAATCATAGATTACTCTAAAGTGACAATCGTCAGCATACGCCTAAAGTGAGCTCCTTTTAGGTAGGGTCGTTGTCAGACGCGTTTTTTTTTTGTTATTTTAGTACCAGCACAAAAAGGTGCACTATAATCGCATAAAGGTTGAAGGTACAGAGGCGGATTGGTGTACCCAAAGGCCGTTTTTGGGGCGCTATATTTAAAATATTAAATTTTTTTTTGTTGATCCCTCATTTTTTCTTAGATCTTTTTTGCTTTTTGTCCTAGATTTAATAAAGAAAAAAAGAAACAAAAATACAAAAAAAAGAATTAATATAAGAGATAAGCTTAACAAATTATTTTTACTTTAGTTTAAGTTATTTATTTAGTTTAATGTTAGAGAGTTCTCCATTTTTTTTGTCAAATTTTAAGTTTTTGTCAGTTTTTTTTAGTTCATTTTTGTTTTTATGGTTTTTTTGATATATTTATATTTATTGAATAGTTTTAAGTCCTTTTTAGTTCTCATTGTATTTTTTTTTCTCGTTCATTCATTATTTATTTTATATTTTAGTTTATTTATTTTTTTTTTCGATTTCCATTTTTGTCTGTTTCGTTTATCTTAATTTATGAAATAAAAACCATGATCTGTAAATTGCGCCAAACACCTGTCTTTTCTTCGTGAGCTGTCTATTAGCCATTATGGCGTTTTGAAGACATTTTCAGGGGGCAATGTGAGGCTGGCGAAGAAGATCCGGTGAAATGATGATGATGACCTGATTGTAGATTCCCATGCTTTCGATGGGGGAGCCCGAAAATTCCTGCTTACGGACTCCAGGAAGGGAGGGTACAGCAACCCTGCAACAACACCAGCAGGGTCAAAGTGTAGTAGGTCGATGGTAGTGGTAATCTTTAGGTTTTGGTGGTATTTACTTATTTGTTTTATTTCTTGGTGGTGGTAATCTTTAGGTTTTAATTATATTGGTGGTGGTATTATTTTTTTTTATTATGGTTTATTTTTCTTATTTTGATTTCCTTGGTGGTGGTGTTTTTTTTTATTATTGTTTTTTTTTTTTATTTTTATTTCCTTGGTGGTGGTTTCCTTTCCCCCTCTATCCTTATGGCACGATATATGTTTTTGTTGTTGGCCTTCGTCTGTCCTTGGGAAAAGATCCCCCCTATTCGGGCGAGCTGAGCCGAGCCTCGCTAGTGTGCCATGTCCCCAGGATCAGACAATCTCCCCACTTCCTTTCCACGGTTACCCCTCCTCTCACCTATCCCCCTGGTTTTTTTTCAATTTTTAGTGACATTTCAATCCCATCTTCCATCCTACTTACCTCTTTTTACCTTTCTGTGACATCCCACTTACCTACTTAACCTTACCTACTTACCTCAAAATTCCACTTTCCGGTTCCGCTTCCACATCCTACCTCAGCTCCATATACGAGTTCCTGCTTTCCATATCCATTCTTACTTACCTATCCCAACCATATTCCAACTGCCATTTCTTTTGAATATCGGCAGCTCCCATTCCGTTTCCTGCCTGTCATTTCTAGTTCCGCTTTCTGTCCTTCCTATTTCCAAATTCAAATCCCATTCCCTTCAAAAAGCTGCCAGCAACACTCTCTATAGGTAGGTAGGTACCACCAATAGTAAACAAATTCTTACGACACGACACTTCAAAGAACTGCACCAAATTTGCTGAAAAAAAAACACAAGGGAAGTAAAAAAAAGTAAAAAGAACACCACAAGCAAAAAATGAATAAGGAATTAAATTAAAGCAAACTTCCCTAAAACAATAACAGAAACACCAGGAATCACTTTTTCCTTAAATTGTTGCACCGCGGCAGGGAATGATTAAAAATTTTTTTTATATATATTATATGCTCCACGTTGGGCGGCCAATTTGCTACAAACATAACCGATCGCGAGAATTAGGATGAAAAAAAAAATTTTATGTTGAACGAAACTAAAAGACCGCGACTTTGGATATACGTATAAACAAACAAAACAATTATTTTCCAAAACGATTAGCGAGTATTTACAAATAAAAAAAAAAAAAAACACAAACCGAAGTGCACGCGATAGGGTTAAATTTTCGATTAAAAAAAAGAATGACACTTGGTTTACAAGGTGCGTTCGATTATGTGGAGCAATGACAGCATTCAATATATGCTGTCAGATTGGCTAGCTCAGAAAAGGGTTGGTTCGACAACATGCAATCTTGTTAATCGAATATCAAATTTAATCAATTAATGAAATTGCTATGAAAATTATCGAAGATGATTAAATTGATTGCCACAAAGGGGCGTACTAACATATAGTAAGTGAAAGCGGGCGACAGGAAATATTTTAGGAATTTCCAAACCTATATTAAAATCGACGGTGCAAAAACAAAAATAAATGAAATGATAAATGATACGACAAAAGTTTTAACTCCCGAAATGGGATTTTAAAATTATTTATTAGTGCGGCAACGGCAAAAGACTTTACTACTTCTTTATATGTCCTTCGAGTGGAAAATACCTAACACGTTTCCATTTGGATCTTCTAATTCGTATAAACTTTTTCCTATGATTTTATTAACTTTGGCTTTTATGAATTTAGGACATAAGTAAGCGTTTTTCTGTTTTGCAGCATCGCTTAACACGAAATTGCGTTTGTATACGATGTCTCCTACATTAAATTTAACGTCCTTACTTCTAGTATTGTACGCGTGTTCACAAGTCAAATGGGCCTTTTGCAACGAATATTTCAGTGCAGTATGTAGAATGTTCATTTTGCATACTTTTGGTATAAGGTTTAGCTCAGAATTGTTGACACAGTTAAGCTTCCGAAGCAGAGCGTAGTCAGTACCATGCTCGACCATCTTTTGTCCAAATAACGCCTCATAGGGAGACATACCAATAGCGGAGTGTGAAGCCGTTCTCAAGGCACAACTAATTGAAGGAAGATGTAAATCCCAATCTCTTTGATCTTTTCCGATATAGGACCTAATGGCAGTTAGGATTGAGCAGTTAACTCGCTCGCTGGCATTTGCTTGTGGTGCGTAAGCAGCTGTTCTGATATGTTGAATACCATAAGATGAAAGTAACTTAGCAAAGGCAGCACTGGTAAACTCTTTACCACTATCTGATAGAATCGATTCGGGGACTCCAAAGGTACATAAAACCTGATCATGCAAAAACTTTATAGCCGATTCCGAGGTTGCTTTTCGTAAGGCTTGAAGGATAAAGTATTTGGTTAATTGGTCTAATGCGATTATCATCTAAACATTTCCGGACTTTGATCGCGGATAGGGCCCAAGAAAGTCTATGTAGACATGTTGGAAGGGTCGCTCTTTGTGAAGGGTTTTCCCATAGGTTGACGTAAGATTTGGTTCGATGCCTTTGATGTTTTACATGTTTCGCAACTCAGTACATAAGATTTGACCTGGGAGGCCATGTTTGGCCAGAAAAATTGGTTTCGAAGTCTATTCAACGTTTTTCCTAAAGCACCATGCGAAGCCTTTGGTGGTTGATGAGCTAAGGACATCAGACGGCTGGTCAACTGCGAAGGAATCCATAACTTCCATCCTAGGTCATCTTCAAGAGCAATACTTGTGCTGTGTCTAACCCTCTTATACACGAAACCATCCGAGACTTGAAGGTCTGGCAGCTGATGCTTTTGTTTTTTGATGTTGTCTATGATCTGAACATATTCCTCAGATTGAAAACTGGGATCTGTCAGATCTACGTACAGCACATCGTGAGGATATGAATTCGAAATCTCATCAATATTCGACTCATCCGAAGCATACACTCTTGACAGAGCGTCTGGCACGACGTGCTGTGAACCCTTACGATGCTGAATATCGAAATCATATCCTTGAAGTTTAAGACTCCATCGAGCAAGCCTACCGCTGAGGTCCTTTTGACTCATCAACCACTTCAAACTTGCATGGTCAGTAACAACATGGAAGTAGTATCCCTCTACATATGGTCGAAATTGTTCTTTACTAAGAACCGCAGCTAAGCACTCCCGTTCAGTGACACTGTAATTACATTGGGCCTTATTCATTTTGTGTGAATAATAGTAAATTGGGCGCTCTACGCCTTCCTCATCCTTTTGGCACAGTACGCCTCCTATTCCTGTGGAAGAAGCATCACACAATATGTAAAAAGGCTAACTGTAATCTGGGTTCAACAGTACGGGCTTGGATGTTAGCATATCCTTGATAGTATTAAATGACGCTAGTGCTTCAGAATCGAATTCAAATTTCCTATTCTTTGTCAAGGTGTTTGTAATGGGTGCAGCCAAGGTGGAGTAGTCACGTACAAAACGACGGTACCAACCAGACATACCTAGAAATCTGCGAACCTGACGTTAATTTTGGGGTACCGGGAAATCCCAAATCGCTGAAACCTTTGCTGCATCTGTTTTAAGGCAACCACCGTCAATCACAAAACCTAAATATTTTAACTCTTTAAAACAGAATTTTGACTTTTCAAGGTTTATAGTCAAACCAGCATTTTTGAATCTTTCAGCGACAGTAGTCAGGAAACGAACATGTTCTTCAAAAGTGCTAGAGACTATCAAAAGATCGTCCAGGTAAACAAAAACATTTTCTCTTAGTTCGTGAGGTACCACTTTATCCATTAATTTGCAAAGACGTTGAGGTGCATTGCAAAGGCCAAAGGGCATAACCTTGAACTGGTATAGAGGTCTGCCGGGAACCGTGAACGCCGTCTTTTCTCGTGATGATTTCTCAAGTGGTATCTGCAAGAAGGCGTCTTTCAGGTCCACACTTGATATATACTGTGTATCTGAAATACGACATAGCACCGCCTGTACATGAGTCAAGGGATACGCACTCTTTTTTGTCTTTCCATTCACTTTCTTGTAGTCAAGGCACATCCGGTTTTTACCCGGTTTCCGCACCAAAACTACCGGAGAGCTCCATGGACTATTACTAACTTCTATTAAGTCCATGGCAAGTAACCGGTCCAATTCCTCAAATAAAAGTGTTTGTACCACAGGAGAAACGGGATAGTGTCGTTATTTTATAGGTTCGGCATCTCCTGTGTCAATTTCATGTTCTTCTAGCGTTGTTTTGCCCAAGCCAAGTTTGGCAAAGGACGGGGACGAGCTGATGACTGATTTAAGCTTACTAGTTTGCTCTTCTGACAGCTCCCGCACTTCTGAAGAAATGTTGTTTGAAACGATGTTTGAAGGCGAGAAAACAGTAGTCAACTGCGAAATCAAGTTCGGAGCGATGTTGAAAGATTTCCAAAAATTGATGCCCAAGTACAATTTTCGTTGTAAAGAAGGAACTAAATACATTTCTATTGGTTTTGTAACATTTTTGAAAGTGATGTTAGCCAAGAATTTGCCTACAATTATTTGTTTGTATCCGTCTGCTGTTTTGACGCTTGACGAAAAAGAAGTGAAAGGAATACCATGTTTTATAATAAAGTCTTCGCCACCTACCCCTAAGCATCAACTGTCATATTTAAATTGTCATATTTTAAGCCCCATTTGTGAAAATTATGGACCTTGTAATGCATATTTCTGGACAGATTTCCTAACGTAAGGTTTTCTAAAGGCGAGGGTGTAACAGAGGTATCGTCAAAATTCATATTTCGATTACGAGAAAGGAATTCATCTGCACTTACATTCAAAATACTTGTCGGAGCAGTTCTTTGGGCAGTTTCTGTTACCAAACCTGGATTCAGGACGTCATCAGAAGAAGGATTGACTGATGGAAGTTGTCCTGCGCGGACCTCATATTCGCTTCGAGCCGAAGGAGTAATTTGTTGTTGAAGAGTTTCACGAATAATATTGGCCATGTGGTTTTTTAATTCAGCTCTGTTCGCTTCTTACTCTTTTCGAATGGCTTGCAAGTCTACTGCTCTAGTAGCATTGATAGATGCAGTTACAAGACTTAGAATGTATCCTGGCAAATCAACTTCTTCACGAGAATTAGGAAGGGATGCAGTATGTTGAGTTTTATTCGTGGGGGGAATGGTGAAATTATTTCCGAGTGCCAATTGCGATCTCGATGGGACCTCAGAATTATTAATTATTGGTGCTTTGTAAGTCTCTTCCCTCAGTTGAGGCATTTTCGGGTAACGTATTATTAAGTTGATTTCCTGCCGTTAAATCAGATGTAATAGAATTCCCACCTTCAGCCATGGTATTTTGTTGAATATTACTGTTGCTACCGCGACCACGATTATTACTCCTTTGACCACGATTACTATCACTTAGTCGTCTACCTCGATTATCGTTATATAATCCGCGTCCTCGTTCAATATTACCCTGTCCACGATTAGAAGTGCTATGTCCTCAACCTGATCGTAAATAATGGTTTGGATTCCTTCTGCTTGAAGACATAAAATGTGAAAGAAGTAGGTAGCGTCGTATGCGAAATTGAAATTTTAAATTCCAAATGAACAGGTAGATCTTAGTATCAAAATATCAAAAAAACTATCTTAAAATAATATGAAAAGAAGATAAAAAGGAAACGAATTATATATATGCTAAAAATAAAAAAAAATATTACCAACTATATTGAAATCAAACTGCAAAAGAAAATAATTCAGGAACAATGTAATTCAATTCTTTCTTACATCTTCGTGTATAAGATAATATATTTTAAATCAAGGCTGTCTATCTTTAAAACGAACTTAAAACAAAAATGTGTATGTATGTAATTAACCAGATTATTCGTAGTCGTACTATTATCATCAAAAAGGATAAAAAAAAATTATTAGCGAAGAAAGTCTATACAACTTAGCGACCTAAAATCTACAACTTTGAATTAAGACTATATATGTATGTATATCCCAAACCTATTTTATATAACTTGTGTGTGGTGGATATGGCGAATAAAAATAACTTTGAAGTCCCATACAAAAAATTTTTTTTTTTTTTTTTTACTCACTGAAAAATTTATGTATGTTAGGCTGGAAATTCCAAGGCGAAACTAAGTTAAGTTCGACTTCTTACTGATTACTTAAATTTCTGATTGAGAACTTCATAAACTCGCAACAGACTTAATACATAGCTTCTAAAGCTTACTAATGGACGAACGTTTATGGTTTCTGCGAACAAAATTCAAATAAGAAAATGTCAAACTACTATAAATCCAGCAGCGCCAGAATATTCGGATTTGACAGAAAATAAATAAATCAAGTTTTTTTTTAATGATTGATGTTGATTGAAGGATTAGATTGTCGCAACAGTCTAAACAGAGAAAAATGTTCAAAACATTTACTGGACGTCCGCTCTTTGCTTCAATCTTCAAAACAAATAAACTCAAATAAAATAATCACATCACAATCAACAATTGTCGTTATTAT
Organism: Platycheirus albimanus; assembly: GCA_916050605.2. Lineage (NCBI taxonomy): Eukaryota > Metazoa > Arthropoda > Insecta > Diptera > Syrphidae > Platycheirus > Platycheirus albimanus. The sequence goes on along the minus strand of OU696696.1, from coordinate 137,386,100 downwards.
GACCTACGAAATATTAACAATAATATTTGCCTGTCAACAATAAAAAAAAGCGAAATCGGAAATTTTCAGCTACTAACAGATGAAATTTCAGGACAATTCGGGCCCCACGTTGGGCGCCACCTGTAACGAACCGAGGTGTTATTGGCTAGGGTTCTCATCAGGATGTTTCTCATTTACTCTTTGACGAGGTGCTAAAACCCTTAAAACATGAAACCTGACAGAACATTAGTGAAACATACCCTAGCGAACTCTAAAACACCTTTCCCTCCTTTTTCCACCATTACCACCCACTGCTTACAGGCACAATAGACAGGTCCTGGCAGTAGAAGGAAAGGGTGTTCAGGCTACCACAGCGGAACATGCTAGCATTAAGCACGTCCTAGCTCGTCGGTGGGGGGTTCTTGCTGCCGTAGCGCTGAACGTTTGTTACGTAATTACATGCCGGAGGTTGTTAGCAAAAAAAAATATATCGGGATCAAAAGGATGAAGCCCGACTTCGTCCTGTTAGAATTAAATCCATTTAGATGGATCAGTGTATATTTGAAATTTCATCAGTGAGGAGAGACTCTGGTGTAATTGTCTCTCAGAGGTTTTGCCAACCCTCGTATCAGAATGATATCCATGGCTATCTGTACCCCATTCTTTTATAATAGCCCCGAGTTTAGACTATTTAAAAGAAATTTACATTCCTATCCTTCTCGTAAATTTGAAAAGTATAAAACAATCTTCTAAACAATCACATCGCAAACTATGTCATTATCAAACACTAGCATTAACAATCTATCAACCCCTCTTTTTCTTATTTTCCCTATTATTCTTACATTTGATTTTCGGTCTTCATCGTTCCTTTCATCCTTCGAATTTACTTACAGACTATACATGATCGTACTTAGCATGATGTAGGTAGCTGGAAATTAAATTTCCAAAAACAACTTCCCAAACAAATTCCACCGAGCGGAACAAAATAAGAGGGTCCAAAGTTTCAGTTTTAAAACAAAACATAACATTATTTTATTCAAAGAAAAACTAAGCCTAAAAGAAAAGTTATAAACTAGCCTAGTATAATACTATTTAAGTTTATTTTGAAATAAATTCAATCGAGCAAAAGTTGTATTCAATGGCCAAAATACTCTTTTTTTTCTTCCTTTTTTTTTTGTTTTATTTCCTCAAATCATAAGGTCACAACCAACAGTACAGCGAGAAAAAAAAAAATTATCCCAAAATAAAACAAAAAAATTATATGATCTAACTGCAAAATAAGAACAAAGACAATTGATTTCGGGAAATTATTAGCAATCTACTAAAATTAAGGACGTGGATTAATTTCATACAACCAAATTGTACTTTCTCTCTTGCTTCTGTACTTTTTTTCTGTTGCCGAACTTTCTTACTCATTTGATATAAGAAAAACTATTTAATTTGTTCCGAATTTATATTCCCCACGCAATTCACCAGGGGTAATGTCGAACTGCTTTTGTGGGGCTATACTATTTGATTAAAAAAAAAATACGAATTTTAATAGATTTAAGTTTAATTTAATTAGTGGTGAAATTGACCGCGGAAGTTTTAAAATCTTGTACACAACATATTATTTTAAAGAAGAAAACTTCCCAAACTTATCCTTTGGGGTGCACCGCTCCAGAGTTTGTGGTCGACGATTTTAATGAAATCCACCTTTGAGAATGGGTAAACATTTAAAAACTATTCGACAGTCACTTTTCACCAGGAAACGAATCTTTCCCGTTTATTTTTTCTTTTTTTTATCTTTATTAAATATGGAATGTACCTATATTATTATTTTTGGATGGGTAAGGAAGTAGGAAATTCAAATGTAAAAGTAACACTAAACTTAGGTGAATTAATACACACAAGAAACTATAATAAAGTATTTGGACTGCAGGATGATGTGGGTGTTGGTTTAAGCAATAGATGATGGTGTCGTCAGAAATTTCACCACTGGATGGATCGAATTGGTGAGCTTTGATTGATTGATTGGATCCATTGACATACTATACATGGACTGCTAGTTGCCAACTTCACGATGGTTCCACTTATACGCCAGCGCCACTAACTCAAACACGGCAAAAAGGTAGAACTACTATTTTGACATTTCATTTGTTGCTGTCCTTGTCGTCGTCTTAATTTATAATTGGCGCGATTTTTACTTTTTGTTTTTCTTTCATTCATTTTCATTATAAATGTTTGTGATTTATTTAATTGTTTAAGATAAATATTTTTTTAATCCTTAGCCTTTAGATTTTAATACCTAATAATAGGCTGCTCAAAAATTGATCTTGCTTCAAAAATTTGCGACTTGACTGTTTATTCGCAAGTAGATTGGTTCACCTTCTAAGATGTCCAATAAAAATGTCAACATAGCAACTTTCAAGCTTCTTCAAGAATTAGTGTGAGGCCAGGGGTCTAAATTATTATAAATCAACAATGTCTGCTTGAGGATCCCCTCCTTAATCCGTAATCCATAGCTCAAAACAGTTGACCTCCGTTCAAAGTACTGTTTTGTTGTCGTCGTGTGTCTGTGTATGGCTAATCCAGGGCTTTTTTTTCTGTGCGATCTCAGTATCCATTTAAGCTTTAACTGAAATATCCATTTTTGTTTCGCAAGTTGTTGGCAAAGCATTTCCACGTTTCAGAGTCAGCGGAAATTGCACAAATTCAAATAGTTTCAGCTTTGTACTATATTTTTTGAGAGTGCCACACTGGAGAAAGAATTCAGAACGCACTACCAATCCTATTCGTTCTCTTCAAGCATCGCGTGACAAATATCGTCCCAGAAAGATAAACCAAGTGAACTCCTCAATTTTTGCAGTCATGTCGCTTCCCCATTGGGGTGGAGCAAGTGAAAGATTAAAATAAGGGATCCAGTGCCGTTCGCCATATAACAAATGTTCCAAATGGCTTTGACTTGTGAAATAGTATTCGTTTAGTACTAAGCGATCTCTAGATAAAATCAAAATTAAGTGCAAATGTCCAAAAAATGTAACCAACCATATCCGAAGTCTTTCGAAGTGTTTGCCTAACTAAAGCTAATCAAATTCTAAAAAAAAATATTTTATTACCCCCTTTTTGGAGACAAAACTAACTGAAGCAGAACGCACAGAAAAACTGCAACCTCTTCTCGATGCTGGTTGGTCTATGGTTGCTGGACGCGATGCAATCTACAAGGAGTACCTCTTCGCTGATTTCACCCAAGCGTTCAGTTTCATGACAGCTGTTGCTCTGCTGGCAGAGAAAACCAATCACCACCCAGAATGGTTCAACGTCTACAACAAGGTTCAAGACAATGTCTACCCACGATGTAGGTGGCTTAAGTGCAAAGGACATTAGAGTCGCCACTTTCATGGAAGCCCAGACAAAGAAACTATTGTAAAGCAACAATAATGCAATGATTGTATATTAAATAATAGTAAAATGAATAAAAAAATATATGTAATGTACTTAAAACTACCTTATTTGTTTACTTAAGATTTCATATTCAGCCTTCTGCAGGATATCTAGAGTGGATTCGTCAAGGGTGAATCCAATTTTGCTAAAGAATTCCGCTGCAATTGGGTTATTTGTAAGTACCGCCAGGACAACTTTCTCCATGTCCCAGTGTTTGGCACAATTTTCTAAAGCAGTCATCATGAATTTTCCTAGACCTTGTCTTTGCGAAGTTTTCTCGATTTGCATCTCATAACTTAAACAAAAACATACGATGCAAAGAGAGTTCCAAGAGATTGATGAACTTAAAAGAAACTTACCAATACAGAACAGCATTTCCGTAATCGAGATCAAAGCGGAACATAGCATATGCGACGGGATTCTTTGCTTTATCTAGAGCCACCAAATATCTGGCCTTGTTTTTGTTCAAGTCATTTTGTTTGATTTTTGGCTGCCATCCCATAGATAGCTCTTTGTAGAATGGCCCACCATTTTTGTCGGCCAATTTGAAAGCCCATTTCTCTCCGCCTCGTGTGCAACAGTCTAAACAGAGAAAAATGTTCAAAACATTTACTGGACGTCCGCTCTTTGCTTCAATCTTCAAAACAAATAAACTCAAATAAAATAATCACATCACAATCAACAATTGTCGTTATTATGACCTACGAAATATTAACAATAATATTTGCCTGTCAACAATAAAAAAAACCAAAATCGGAAATTTTCAGCTACTAACAGATGAAATTTCAGGACAATTCGGGCCCCACGTTGGGCGCCACCTGTAACGAACCGAGGTGTTATTGGCTAGGGTTCTCATCAGGATGTTTCTCATTTACTCTTTGACGAGGTGCTAAAACCCTTAAAACATGAAACCTGACAGAACATTAGTGAAACATACCCTAGCGAACTCTAAAACACCTTTCCCTCCTTTTTCCACCATTACCACCCACTGCTTACAGGCACAATAGACAGGTCCTGGCAGTAGAAGGAAAGGGTGTTCAGGCTACCACAGCGGAACATGCTAGCATTAAGCACGTCCTAGCTCGTCGGTGGGGGGTTCTTGCTGCCGTAGCGCTGAACGTTTGTTACGTAATTACATGCCGGAGGTTGTTAGCAAAAAAAAATATATCGGGATCAAAAGGATGAAGCCCGACTTCGTCCTGTTAGAATTAAATCCATTTAGATGGATCAGTGTATATTTGAAATTTCATCAGTGAGGAGAGACTCTGGTGTAATTGTCTCTCAGAGGTTTTGCCAACCCTCGTATCAGAATGATATCCATGGCTATCTGTACCCCATTCTTTTATAATAGCCCCGAGTTTAGACTATTTAAAAGAAATTTACATTCCTATCCTTCTCGTAAATTTGAAAAGTATAAAACAATCTTCTAAACAATCACATCGCAAACTATGTCATTATCAAACACTAGCATTAACAATCTATCAACCCCTCTTTTTCTTATTTTCCCTATTATTCTTACATTTGATTTTCGGTCTTCATCGTTCCTTTCATCCTTCGAATTTACTTACAGACTATACATGATCGTACTTAGCATGATGTAGGTAGCTGGAAATTAAATTTCCAAAAACAACTTCCCAAACAAATTCCACCGAGCGGAACAAAATAAGAGGGTCCAAAGTTTCAGTTTTAAAACAAAACATAACATTATTTTATTCAAAGAAAAACTAAGCCTAAAAGAAAAGTTATAAACTAGCCTAGTATAATACTATTTAAGTTTATTTTGAAATAAATTCAATCGAGCAAAAGTTGTATTCAATGGCCAAAATACTCTTTTTTTTCTTCCTTTTTTTTTTGTTTTATTTCCTCAAATCATAAGGTCACAACCAACAGTACAGCGAGAAAAAAAAAATTATCCCAAAATAAAACAAAAAAATTATATGATCTAACTGCAAAATAAGAACAAAGACAATCGATTTCGGGAAATTATTAGCAATCTACTAAAATTAAGGACGTGGATTAATTTCATACAACCAAATTGTACTTTCTCTCTTGCTTCTGTACTTTTTTTCTGTTGCCGAACTTTCTTACTCATTTGATATAAGAAAAACTATTTAATTTGTTCCGAATTTATATTACCCACGCAATTCACCAGGGGTAATGTCGAACTGCTTTTGTGGGGCTATACTATTTGATTAAAAAAAAAATACGAATTTTAATAGATTTAAGTTTAATTTAATTAGTGGTGAAATTGACCGCGGAAGTTTTAAAATCTTGTACACAATATATTATTTTAAAGAAGAAAACTTCCCAAACTTATCCTTTGGGGTGCACCGCTCCAGAGTTTGTGGTCGACGATTTTAATGAAATTCACCTTTGAGAATGGGTAAACATTTAAAAACTATTCGACAGTCACTTTTCACCAGGAAACGAATCTTTCCCGTTTATTTTTTCTTTTTTTTTATCTTTATTAAATATGGAATGTACCTATATTATTATTTTTGGATGGGTAAGGAAGTAGGAAATTCAAATGTAAAAGTAACACTAAACTTAGGTGAATTAATACACACAAGAAACTATCATAAAGTATTTGGACTGCAGGATGATGTGGGTGTTGGTTTAAGCAATAGATGATGGTGTCGTCAGAAATTTCACCACTGGATGGATCGAATTGGTGAGCTTTGATTGATTGATTGGATCCATTGACATACTATACATGGACTGCTAGTTGCCAATTTCACGATGGTTCCACTTATACGCCAGCGCCACTAACTCAAACACGGCAAAAAGGTAGAACTACTATTTTGACATTTCATTTGTTGCTGTCCTTGTCGTCGTCTTAATTTATAATTGGCGCGATTTTTACTTTTTGTTTTTCTTTCATTCATTTTCATTATAAATGTTTGTGATTTATTTAATTGTTTAAGATAAATATTTTTTTAATCCTTAGCCTTTAGATTTTAATACCTAATAATAGGCTGCTCAAAAATTGATCTTGCTTCAAAAATTTGCGACTTGACTGTTTATTCGCAAGTAGATTGGTTCACCTTCTAAGATGTCCAATAAAAATGTCAACATAGCAACTTTCAAGCTTCTTCAAGAATTAGTGTGAGGCCAGGGGTCTAAATTATTATAAATCAACAATGTCTGCTTGAGGATCCCCTCCTTAATCCGTAATCCATAGCTCAAAACAGTTGACCTCCGTTCAAAGTACTGTTTTGTTGTCGTCGTGTGTCTGTGTATGGCTAATCCAGGGCTTTTTTTTCTGTGCGATCTCAGTATCCATTTAAGCTTTAACTGAAATATCCATTTTTGTTTCGCAAGTTGTTGGCAAAGCATTTCCACGTTTCAGATTCAGCGGAAATTGCACAAATTCAAATAGTTTCAGCTTTGTACTATATTTTTTGAGAGTGCCACACTGGAGAAAGAATTCAGAACGCACTACCAATCCTATTCGTTCTCTTCAAGCATCGCGTGACAAATATCGTCCCAGAAAGATAAACCAAGTGAACTCCTCAATTTTTGCAGTCATGTCGCTTCCCCATTGGGGTGGAGCAAGTGAAAGATTAAAATAAGGGATCCAGTGCCGTTCGCCATATAACAAATGTTCCAAATGGCTTTGACTTGTGAAATAGTATTCGTTTAGTACTAAGCGATCTCTAGATAAAATCAAAATTAAGTGCAAATGTCCAAAAAATGTAACCAACCATATCCGAAGTCTTTCGAAGTGTTTGCCTAACTAAAGCTAATCAAATTCTAAAAAAAAATATTTTATTACCCCCTTTTTGGAGACAAAACTAACTGAAGCAGAACGCACAGAAAAACTGCAACCTCTTCTCGATGCTGGTTGGTCTATGGTTGCTGGACGCGATGCAATCTACAAGGAGTACCTCTTCGCTGATTTCACCCAAGCGTTCAGTTTCATGACAGCTGTTGCTCTGCTGGTAGAGAAAACCAATCACCACCCAGAATGGTTCAACGTCTACAACAAGGTTCAAGACAATGTCTACCCACGATGTAGGTGGCTTAAGTGCAAAGGACATTAGAGTCGCCACTTTCATGGAAGCCCAGACAAAGAAACTATTGTAAAGCAACAATAATGCAATGATTGTATAATAAATAATAGTAAAATGAATAAAAAAATATATGTAATGTACTTAAAACTACCTTATTTGTTTACTTAAGATTTCATATTCAGCCTTCTGCAGGATATCTAGAGTGGATTCGTCAAGGGTGAATCCAATTTTGCTAAAGAATTCCGCTGCAATTGGGTTATTTGTAAGTACCGCCAGGACAACTTTCTCCATGTCCCAGTGTTTGGCACAATTTTCTAAAGCAGTCATCATGAATTTTCCTAGACCTTGTCTTTGCGAAGTTTTCTCGATTTGCATCTCATAACTTAAACAAAAACATACGATGCAAAGAGAGTTCCAAGAGATTGATGAACTTAAAAGAAACTTACCAATACAGAACAGCATTTCCGTAATCGAGATCAAAGCGGAACATAGCATATGCGACGGGATTCTTTGCTTTATCTAGAGCCACCAAATATCTGGCCTTGTTTTTGTTCAAGTCATTTTGTTTGATTTTTGGCTGCCATCCCATAGATAGCTCTTTGTAGAATGGCCCACCATTTTTGTCGGCCAATTTGAAAGCCCATTTCTCTCCGCCTCGTTTGTAACTCACACTGACCTTCTTTTGCCAACCGTCTTTGGGATTGTTTAGCTCAATCAGTAAGGGGTGTTCCTCGAAATGACGATGGTGTCGCACTTCGAGATCTGAAATAATAAAATTTATTTGATTTACAGCAATTTTTTTTTATTATGGTTTAAAGCATTTAAGTGGTGGCTGGTGGGTTTTTTTTCTTATGTAATAATAAAATGAAAAATCAATATTTGACATGACAGCTAAACCAGTACGTTTCCTCAGTGGAAGTTGTGAGTTAGCCTTAGCAGAAATGGAATGGGGGATCTACAACTTTTTTCTCTGAATATAAATGCTTCAACTCCATGGTTCAAAGAGGTGATGAGATACCTTAACAATGTAAGGAAATTTACCGTCTTCATAATGTAGAAATGGAAGAGGAACACAGTTACCTGTGATAATTACTGTTCAATTAAACTGATGTCATACACCATGAAGATGTTGAGCGAGTTTTCCATAGCCAACTGCGAAATATAATACGGCTTTCTGTTGACCAGTGCGGGTTAGTCACGGTTAGGGCAAAATCAAATGTAGTCAAATGTAAAAGGATCATTATGGAAAACGTAGGTATTCCTTAGAGGATTCGCATATTGCGTTTGTTGATTTTGGATGCATGAGCAGTGACAAAAGCAAGGTCCTTCTGAAGTCACCTAAGAATTCCAAATCACAGTAGTCGCACAGTATTGAAGCCTCTTGACTCTTGAATCATCTGCTCTTTATTGCATTCCTTGACTTTCACAGCGAATTTTAATGAAATGTTTAAAGCTTTCACCTTAAAAAGTTCAGATATTGTTAAGGCTTTTAGTTATTGACTTCACCTACGCTGAAACCATACTGATTCGCAAACACGAGGGAGATAACTTTTCATAAAATATGTGTATTTGTGTATAACCCTCAAAGAGAAAATCCGCTAAAACTAAGATCTACTTCACTACTAAGGTTTGAGAATTACCAAACTCAGAATGGGATATGACAAGCGATTCTAAAACGTTATTATAAAACGTTAAGCGCTTGTGTCACACTTATAAGGCCGCAACAACACGATTCATTCAACCTTTAGTTAATTTTTTTTAAGTTTCATATTATAAATAAAATATAGTAATGTGTTGCAACAAATTGCATATATCACGACTTTTCTAGCTCCTGTTTGGTAATCCAAGCACTACGATGACTTTTCACACACACTCGGTCCAACATCACCCATTTGTGTTTGCTACAAATATTTTGTTGACTACAAGGAGTTAAGGCATCCTAATGAGTTGAGGAATACCAGCATCAAAGTCGCATTTAAACCAACAAAAAACTAGCAGCAATTTAGTTACTGCACTTTTCGGCTCTAAAGTTAGGCTAGCTCTGCAAGCAACCAAAGATGCATAAGACATCAAGGGGGATCCTTCGCGTTATTAAGTTAATCCCAATACCAACGACGTGGGACGAGGCTTTTTGTGTGTTTTTTTTTTCTGCTACTGTACTCACTCATAGAGGAACTTGCACATCACCAACCATTCATTTAGATTCGAGTCGACCCAAACGAAGAACAAGATGTTTTTCCGTTGAGATACTCATGAGAAATTTTATAATAACATGTCCGAATCTGAATTCTGTAGGTTGTAGCTTTATTTTGAATGTTTTACCGACTCGATTTAAGCACTATGGTCTCCAGTCTCCATCTCCAGATCCGGTGAGTCGAGTGCGCCAGATATCGTGATATTATTTTATTGTTTATTATTGCAAACCGCTGCTGGATTGAAACAAACCGATAGCATCTTTTGTGTGTTGTGTTTATAGCCCAGTAATTTTAGGTTTTATCTGCGGAAAAATTCCAATCAAGCTGAATTTTGGTACACACCTTTATTACGGCGTTGTAATAAAGATGTGAAAAATCGACATTGATATCGTGCCGGCAAAAAAAGTTATGAAGGTCAAAAGGTCACGAAAACCTAAAAAAAAAAACCGTTTTTCGCAAATATCTCGGTTTCTATAGCTCCAATGATTTTAACGTGTAGGACAAAATTGTAGAGCATAAAATTTGCTACAATTTCGTTAGTACAATCAATTTTATATGTCGATTAGTTACCGATATATGGCACTTTGAAAAACAGGTCATTTTTCAAAATTCGCCAAAAAATGCAAAGAAATGAAGAATTCCACCTTATTTCTTCGGATATACCCGAGAAATCATGAAATATTGCTGTTTTTATGGCTTCTTGTTAAGATTACCAACTTTTTACACCCCCCAACGATCCCCGCTTGCCCACCAGGTGCCAGGCCATGCCCATTACTATTGTCATTCCGCCCTAATTTTTATATATTACTTTGTTCTTAGTATACAGTGGGCAGGTAGAAAAAGGTCGGAAGTTAATCAAACTTTGAGATATTGTTCAGGAATATTGAATTAACATTTGACGAAGTATTAGCCCTCACCGGCCCTGTTGAAAAAGAGGAGGAGGGGAAACTGCAAACTTTTCGAGTTCGCTCCGGTTTTCGCTCTATAACTTTTTTTGCTTACGTTCTACGGCAAAAGTGTAGTAGACTTTTTTGTAGAGCGTTAAATTTACTAAAATATTGTTGGTACAAAAATAGTTGTATGTCATTTCGTTACCGAGATACGGAAAAAGAGGAAAAGGGGGAATTGCAAAATGTTCGACTTTGCTCCGGTTTTCCCTCAATAACTTTTTTTCCTTACTTAATACGGCAAAAGTATACAAGACCTTTTTTGTAAAACATTAAATTTCCTACCATATAACTAGGGCGAAGATTGTTGTATGTCAATTCGTTACCAAGAAATGGAATTTGAAAAGGAGGGTGGAACAGCTTAATTTTTGACCTTCCATTCCATTCCATTCCATTTCTTCATAAAGAATTGACATGGAAGAACTGTTGAACTATTAAAATTGTAGAAAATTTAATGTTCTATAAGAAAATCAAAACGTTTTTTCCGTAAAATGAAAGGAAAAAAAAGTTATTGGGGGAAAACCAGGGGTGGAATCGGCTAATGTGATTTGTGATTGTCACATTTCTGACAATCACATGTGATAAAATAATTTTGTGCGTCTGCATAATGTGATCACCGGAATTTTGTTTATTTTCATTATGTCATTTTCCGTTGGGCAATTGGAGAGAACTCCGAAGACAAATCGTTTCTCTTCGGAGTTGTGTTTTGCGAGTCTTACTTCTTCTGCTTTTTATGAAATATGCGGTCTGAAGGCGCATATATACGAACGTCATAGTTTCTATATATTTTGTATTTCAAATTAAACAATTCGAACAATTTTAATATATAATTTACATTAAGGGACGTGACAATTATGTATTTATTTAGAAAAGATTAATTTCACGTGATTGCTCACAACATATACGCGTTTCAGAAAAATATCTCAATTAAAAAAATGTTCATTTCTGTTTTTTTTTTTTTTTATTGTTTTTATTTTTACTTTAATCATGAGGAGAAACTAATTTCTCCCAATCGAAAACAACATTAGTATAGATCTTTGACAAATCTTTGACAGCAAAAGCAAATAATTTTGTTTTATAAGTCAGCGTCAGAGGTTTATTTTTTATTTATTATTATTTTTGTATGCAAGTGACACCTAAATAGCTGTCACAAGAAAAAGTCACAAAAATGTGATTGTCACATGTGACAATCACCTTAGCCAGACGAAATTTGTATATTGTGACTATCACATATCACAAATCACCTTAGCCGATTCCACCCCAGAGCAAATCAAAAATTTTGCAGTTCCACCCTCCTTTTCAAATTCCATTTCTTGGTAACGAGTTGACAAACAACAATTTTCGCCCTATTTATATTGTAGGAAATTTAATGTTTTACAAAAAAGGTCTTGTATACTTTTGCCGTATTAAGTAAGGAAAAAAAGTTATTGAGGGAAAACCGGAGCAAAGTCGAACATTTTGCAATTCCCCCTTTTCCTCTTTTTCCGTATCTCGGTAACGAAATGACATACAATTATTTTTGTACCAACAATATTTTAGTAAATTTAACCGTAGAACGTAAGCAAAAAAAGTTATAGAGCGAAAACCGGAGCAAACTCGAAAAGTTTGCAGTTTCCCCTCCTCCTCTTTTTCAACAGGGCCGGTGAGGTCTAAAACTTCGTCAAATGTTAATTCAATATTCCTGAACAATATCTCAAAGTTTGATTAACTTCCGAACTTTTTCTACCTGCACACTGTATACTAAGAACAAAGTAATATATAAAAATTAGGGCGGAATGACAATAGTAATGGGCATGGCCTGGCACCTGGTGGGCAAGCGGGGATCGTTGGGGGGTGTAAAAAGTTGGTAATCTTAACAAGAAGCCATAAAAACAGCAATATTTCATGATTTCTCGGGTATATCCGAAGAAATAAGGTGGAATTCTTCATTTCTTTGCATTTTTTGGCGAATTTTGAAAAATGACCTGTTTTTCAAAGTGCCATATATCGGTAACTAATCGACATACAAAATTGATTGTACTAACGAAATTGTAGCAAATTTTATGCTCTACAATTTTGTCGTACACGTTAAAATCATTGGAGCTATAGAAACCGAGATATTTGCGAAAAACGGTTTTTTTTAGGTTTTCGTGACCTTTTGACCTTCATAACTTTTTTTGCCGGCACGATATCAATGTCGATTTTTCACATCTTCATAACGCCGTAGTAAAGGTGTGTACCAAAATTCAGCTTGATTGGAATTTTTCCGCAGATTGGGGTTTAAAATGCCTAAAATGACTGGGCTATTAGAACCAAACGTATGTCTGCTATGGTAAAATATAAAAATTTAATTGGAATATGGAGGTGGCGATGGATTTTCTTTGCGACATGCAATGTTTTGAGCAGGACCAAGTTGATGCACTTTTGTTTAAGATTTATGAATGATTTCACGATGAAATGTTGCCATATACCTATGATTAAAAATATGATTCAGATTTTAAATTGTTGAAAAATTCATAATGTTGCTGGGTCGTGCAATGCATACACCAACTCATCTGTACAATCTGGTTGGATGAAAGTATTTCTGACGAATGGAACCTCAGCATTATGTGCCCTTTCCACATTAAACGAGATACTCTGAATTGCGCCACCTAGAAAGGAAAAAAAGTCTCATAAATGTCGCCTATATAATTTTTTCAGGCATTCTGTGTGAACGCCTGAACGTGAAACCTTTTCCACGTGAACTGATTGGTCCCTATCAGTGTGGTTTCCGGTCCGGTAAGTCAAACGTCGACCAAATTTTCACACTTTGATAGACTTTACAAAAGACCCAAGAATTCCAGATCAATACTCACCACTTCTTTATCGATTTTTAAGTCGCATATGATAGCAAGAATAGGATGGAGCTATACAGAGCCATGTCACTTCTTGCCATCCCTGACATGGAGAACTCGCGCTGCTCCGTCAAGGTTGGTAAGAACACCACCGACACATTTTGTGTCGAGAAGGGCTTAAGACAAGGTGACATGCACTCTTCAACATCTTTCTTGAGTCAATCATACGCAACTCGCATGTCAACACCAGCTGTACGATTTTTTTTTTAAATCCGTTCAATTACTTGGCTATGCTGATGTTATTGACATTATTGGAAGAACGATGCGCGCTGCCAATAGAACATTAGGTATGTATAAGCAAATATTGAAGTGAAGGCTGCAAAAATGGGTCTGGCCGTGAATGAAGATAAAACAAAGTATATGCTGTCCTCAAGTGCAGAACATCATCACCGTAAGCTCGGGCAAAAAGTCACGATGGACCGATATAACTTTAAAGTTGTCAAGGACTTTGTCTGTTTGGGTTCCACTGTTCCACAGTTCCACTACTACCTCTCAGAACAACATCAGTGAAGAGATCAGTTGCAGAATCACTCTTGGCAATCGCTGTTTCTTCGTTCTTAGAAGGAATCCTACTACCAAAGCCCATGGAGACACTATACAAGACAGTAATCATTCCAGACCTGCTGTGTGGGGCAGAAGCTTGGACACTGACACAATCAGATACATACAGGCTGGGGTGCTTTGAGAGAAAGATTCTTCGGGTGGTAACAAAGCCTCTCTCTCTCAAACGACCAAGGAGACACTATACATATATGGGGCAGAAGCGTGGACACTCACACAATCGAATTTATACAGGTGGGGGTGCTTTGAAAGAAAGATTTTTGGGGTGATATTCGGTCATGCTTATAGGGCTGGGCCACGTGGAGCGTATGGACGCAAACACACCAGCCCGCCGAGTCTTCAACTCCAACCCGGAAAGCCGACGAAGTTCTGGAAGACCCCATCTTAGGTGGAGGCCACTGGCTAGGGATCGGCCTAGCTAGCGAGGATTGTTGGTTGAGGCCGTGGTCCACAATGGACTGTCCGCACCACACCTTAAGTAAGCAATTGAGGACTGCTAAAATCACCTTTGTTAAAGGCCGTCATACTTCCAAAACAAAACTAAACCAAAATTATGTGTCTTATAAAAACAACATTATTTTTTTTATTGTTAACATCAACAAAAATTACTACGAGGTGTGTGGAAGCCGACACTACTTACAAAAAAAAATCTGAAATCTGAATTAAAAGTAAAATTCCAAAATAAAAGAAAATTACACCAAATTTTATTTATTCTAAATTCACTTTGGCAGAATTCTATTGACATTTGTCATTTCTTCTTTGCACTTTATAAAAATGACAATAGATGTCCCTGTTTGATACTGTCTATCCGCACGCATTCTTCTAATAGTTTCGACAGTGTGACACTTACAGCATTGTGGAATAAAGATTTTTATTACTTTTGCGTAGTCAGTCCCACGCACGCAACATTGTACCTGCACTACGCGTATGTCCAGTCATATAATTTTGTATTGAAAGGTGAAAGAAAAATTTTCAATCACATCACTCATCTTATTGGCTACGTATGAATAGACACATCTAAGGATTTTATTATGCTTTCGGCAAGTGGCAATAGATGTCGCTACATGTTTTTGAAAATATAATTACAACTTTTGCCGCTTTTGAGTTAGTGGAAGCACTTGTACCGGAGTCAATTTTTCCAAGCGATTTGTATGAAAATGACATTTCACTAGCAGTCCATGCATAGTGTGTCAATAATTGGATCCATCGAAATTGGGATTCATCTATTTTATTGCCCTGATAAATCCGTTGCGATAAGCATGTGTTATTTTTTTGTATATGCCTTTTCTTATAAGTTTTTTTGTGTTCCGTTTTTTTGTGTCGCAACCGCGTGGGTTTTTTGTATGGTTGGATTTAAGGGCTCGTATTTTGGCTAAGGGACTTGCACTTGAGTATTTTTTTTTATCGATTTAACTTTTCTATATTTGTACGGCCCGGGTTAAGACTTATCTATAATTGGATTTTATAAACCACGCGTCCACTTCGACATTTAAGAAAACCGAATGCTATGCCTTTCAGGTTTTCGAAGGTCATATTTTTACTTGCGATTATAGGTACTATAAGGCAAGTTATGCATTCGTCGAAAAAAAAAAGTTTTGAGATAACAATCAAACATGACATTACGATGATAGCGAAGACGAAAAAAGATGGTCTAAAAATTCTGTCCGTCTGTATGTCTGTCTGTCTGTCTGTCTGTCTGTCTGTCTGTCTGTGTCTGTCTGTATGTATAGAGACCTACAGCCCAAACGGGTGGGCCGAATTGCTTCAAACTTGGTATATAGACTTTCTTAGGTATTGTACAGAGGGGAAATTGAAATTTTTTTTTAGCTCAAAAAATAACGGTACCTGCCATACAACCGTTACGTTAAAGCTTATTTTTCTCAAAAACGGCTCTAACGATTTCGATTTAAAAAAATCAGTGTTGGTTTTTAGGTACGACCAATCATATGGCTGAAAAAAAAATTTTAAAAAATGGCTAAGAACGGTACTTTCCATAGGACCGTTTTTTTTGCTTTCGACTAACTCGAAAACGACTCAACCGATTCTTTCGAAATTTCACACACATATAGCTGTAGGTAGCTCAATTTGTATTGCATACCAATATTTTTGAAAAATATTTTTTTGTATTTTTAAAAGCATTTTTTAAAAAAAAATTTAAAAAATTAATATTTTGAAAACTCCTTATTAAATTTTTTTCTAAAAATCTTAAATAAATGTATTTGCTGAATACCTATAAATTGGCGTTTTTAAATTTTTTTTAAAAATTTTTTTCAAAAAGTTTTTCAAAAAAAACTTTTTTTCTCAAAAACCGCTCCACAGATTTTAATAAATTTATTCTCATAAATTCAAATTTACCTAAGAAATAAAATGGCGTACTTTTTTTTCAGCTCAAATTAGTTTAAGTATTTATTTAAGAATTTTGAAAAAATTATTTTTATCAAAATCTCAAACCCTTAGAACACTGTCACACATTAGAGCAAGTTCGTGCGACCAAGTCGTGCATTTTATTTTATAAAGAAATCCATTTTTTTATTATTTTTTTTAAACAAACTAGGTAATGCATAGAAATTCCACGACTCAAAAAAAATCAAGAATTCCGTTTTTCCTTTTTCTTTTAATTTTCTCACGCCAAGTTACGACCAAGCAACGTTTTTTTTAAATTCTGCGGAAGGTGAAGTTTCCGACCGAATTTTCAACCGAAATATTACTTACTGGGTTTCTAAAATTATTTTTGAATTTTTCAAAAATAGGTGTGATAAAATTTTGAGTTTTTGGTTAAAAATTCGCCCAAAAACAACACCGGAAACAATTCCATCATGGAAAGATCCAGAAGATTTTATCTGTATTAGTTTGGTTTCTAACCAAGCTCATCTCTTTTTTTTTCTTTTAAATTCTACTTGGCATGCCATGTGATTGAATGATACATCATCTTACACAACCAATTGAAAACTGTTGAAATTAAACTGAAGGTTCTAGCCTAGCATAAAGGAAATGATGTTCTCGACTGTGACGGTTGGTTGCTACATATTAAAAAAAAATATATAATGAATTTAAAAAGAAATTCTTTACTCGTTCCCAACAAAACTTTTACATATACCAAGTTCTTACTTGTGAAATGGAAAAGAAAAAAATGAACGACTCCTACGTCTTACTGTACGTCCATGTACGACCCACGCCCAAAAAATGTCTCATGCGCAGACTGAAGCTAGTTGAAATAAGCGGCAAAAGACTTTACTACTTCTTTATGTCCTTCGAGTGGAAAGTACCTAACACGTTTCCATTTGGATCTTCTAATTCGTATAAACTTTTTCCTATGATTTTACTTACTTTGGCTTTTATGAATTTAGGAAATAATTAAGCGTTTTTCTGTTTTGCAGCATCGCTTAACACAAAATTGCGTTTGTATACGATGTCTCCTACATTAAATTTTACGTCCTTACTTCTAGTATTGTACGCGTGTTCACAAGTCAAATGGGCCTTTTGCAACGAATCTTTCAGTGCAGTATGTAGAATGTTCATTTTGCATGCTTTTGGCATAAGGTTTAACTCAGAATTGTTGACACAGTTAAGCTTCCGAAGCAGAGCGTAGTCAGTACCATGCTCGACCATCTGTTGTCCAAATCACGCCTCATAGGGAGACATACCAATAGCGGAGTGTGAAGTTGTTCTCAAGGCACAACTAATTGAAGGAAGATGTAAATCCCAATCTCTTTGATCTTTTCCGATATAGGACCTAATGGCAGCTAGGATTGAGCGGTTAACTCGCTCGCTGGCATTTGCTTGTGATGCGTAAGCAGCTGTTCTGATATGTTGAATACCATAAGATGAAAGTAACTTAGCAAAGGCAGCACTGGTAAACTGTTTACCACTATCTGATAGAATCGATTCGGGGACTCCAAAGGTACATAAAACCTGATCATGCAAAAACTTTATAGCCGATTCCGAGGTAGCTTTTCGTAAGGCTTGAAGGATAACGTATTTGGTTAATTGGTCTAATGCGATTATCATCTAGACATTTCGGGATTTTGATCGCGGATAGGGCCCAAGAAAGTCTATGTAGACATGTTGGAAGGGTCGCTCTACTGTGAAGGGTTTTCCCATAGGTTGACGTAAGATTTGGCTCGATGCCTTTGATGTATTACATGTTTCGCAACTCAGTACATAAGATTTGACCTGGAAGGCCATGTTTGGCCAGAAAAATTGGTTTCGAAGTCTATTCAACGTTTTTCCTAAAGCACCATGCGAAGCCTTTGGTGGTTGATGAGCTAAGGACATCAGACGGCTGGTCAACTGCGAAGGAATCCATAACTTCCATCCTAGGTCATCTTCAAGAGCAATACCTGTGCTGTGTCTAACCCTCTTATACACGAAACCATCCGAGACTTGAAGGTCTGGCAGCTGATGCTTTTGCTTTTCGATGTTGTCTATGATCTGAACATATTCCTCAGATTGAAAACTGGGATCTGTCAGATCTACGTACAGCACATCGTGAGGATATGAATTCGAAATCTCATCAATATTCAACTCATCCGAAGCATACACTCTTGGCAGAGCGTCTGGCACGACGTGCTGTGAACCCTTACGATGCTGAATATCGAAATCATATCCTTGAAGTTTAAGACTCCACCGAGCTAGCCTACCGCTGAGGTCCTTTTGACTCATCAACCACTTCAAACTTGCATGGTCAGTAACAACATGGAAGTAGTATCCCTCTACATATGGTCGAAATTGTTCTTTACTAAGAACCGCAGCTAAGCACTCCCGTTCAGTGACACTGTAATTACATTGGGCCTTATTCATTTTGTGTGAATAATAGTAAATTGGGCGCTCTACGCCTTCCTCATCCTTTTGGCACAGTACGCCTCCTATTCCTGTGGAAGAAGCATCACACAATATGTAAAAAGGCTTATTGTAATCGGGGTTCACCAGTACGGGCTTGGATGTTAGCATATCTTTGATAGTATTAAATGACGCTAGTGCTTCAGAATCGAATTCAAATTTCCTATGCTTTTTCAAGGTGTTTGTAATGGGTGCAGCCAAGGTGGAGTAGTCACGTACAAAACGACGGTACCAACCAGACATACCTAGAAATCTGCGAACCTGACGTTGATTTTGGGGTACCGGGAAATCCCGAATCCCTGAAACGCTGCAAAGACGTTGAGGTGCATTGTAAAGGCCAAAGGGCATAACCTTGAACTGGTATAGAAGTCTGCCGGGAACCGTAAACGCCGTCTTTTCTCGTGATGATTTCTCAAGTGGTATCTGCAAGAAGGCGTCTTTCAGGTCCACACTTGATATATACTGTGTATCTGAAATACGACATAGCACCGCCTGTACATGAGTCAAGGGATACGCACTCTTTTTTGTCTTTCCATTCACTTTCTTGTAGTCAAGGCACATCCGGTTTTTACCCGGTTTCCGCACCAAAACTACCGGAGAGCTCCATGGACTATTACTAACTTCTATTAAGTATATGGCAAGTAAACGGTCCAATTCCTCATATAAAAGTGTTTGTACCGCAGGAAAAATGCGATAGTGTCGTTGTTTTATAGTTTCGGCATCTCCTGTGCCAATTTCATGTTCTTTTAGCGTTGTTTTGCCCAAGCCAAGTTTGGCAAAGGACGGGGACGAGCTGATGACTGATTTAAGCTTACTAGTTTGCTCCTCTGACAGCTCCCGCACTTCTGAAGAAATGTTGTTTGAAACGATGTTTGAAGGCGAGAAAACAGTAGTCAACTCCGAAATCAAGTTCGGAGCGATGTTGAAAGATTTCCAAAAATTGATGCCCAAGTACAATTTTCGTTGTAAAGAAGGAACTAAATACATTTCTATTGGTTTTGTAACATTTATGAAAGTGACGTTAGCCAAGAATTTGCCTACAATTACTTGTTTGTATCCGTCTGCTGTTTTGACGCTTGACGAAAAAGAAGTGAAAGGAATACAATGTTTTATAACAAAGTCTTCGCCACCTACCCCTAAGCATCTAATACTAGCTCCACTATCTAGTAATCCTTGTATGCTTTCATCGCAAATTTTCACGTTGGCATAAGGACGGGATCTTCAGAGCAATCTAAGGTGGTTGCTTCGATGCTCTTTAAGGCATCCTTTTTTTCTTTTTCAGCTCTCGAATCCTTAAAATTCGGTCAGAAATATGTGAATTTGGTTTGCCAAAAATCCCATCTTTGGCAGCGTAATACTCAACCTGACGTTCGTGAAGACTTTTCAAAGGAGGTTTTATTGGTTGCTACTGCGACCACGATTATTACTCCTTTGACCAAGATTACTATCACTTAGTCGTCTACCTCGATTATCGTTATATAATCCGCGTCCTCGTTCAATATTACCCTGCCCAAGATTAGAAGTGCTATATCCTCGACCTGATCGTAAATATTGGTTTGGATCGCTTCTGCTTGAAGACATAAAATGTGAAAGAAGTAGGTAGCGTCGTATGCAAAATTGAAATTTTAAATTCCAAATGAACAGGTAGATCTAAGTATCAAGATATCAAAAAAACTATCTTAAAATAATATGAAAATAAAATAAAAAGGAAAGGAATTATATACATAACTAGCTTTCACCCGCGGCTTCGCTCGCGGCAAATACAAAGTTGGCCTTCGCCATAGTAATTTTTAAAAATAAAGTCCACTACTGGATCGCACCAACTTGCTCTAATAAGACATTGGTCTTGGCTTGAGATTTTGAAAAAAAATTTATTTTTCGAAACTCTTATTCTTTGGATGAATTTCAATGTATCGTAGTAAAATTATCAAAATTTATTCTTAGAATAAAAACATTTTTTGGAGAACATTTTTCAAAAAGAAATTAAATTCCCCCAATACATAGGTATTCTGCATTTATCATATAACTACTTATTATTTTTGAAAAAGTTAATGATCTGAGAAATGTTTTTGTAAAAACGAAAAAATATTTATTAAAAATATAGGAATGT
This sequence comes from Platycheirus albimanus, assembly GCA_916050605.2. Taxonomy (NCBI): domain Eukaryota; kingdom Metazoa; phylum Arthropoda; class Insecta; order Diptera; family Syrphidae; genus Platycheirus; species Platycheirus albimanus. The sequence goes on along the minus strand of OU696696.1, from coordinate 137,365,160 downwards.
AGTACTTAGGTATTAATTAAGCTACTTTAACCTATATATATGTATGTGTAAATTTCCGACAGAATCAGTTAAACCGTCTTCGAAAAAGCCGAAAGCAAAAAAAAAAACCCGTCCTATGGAAGGTACCGTTCTTAGCAATTCTTGGTAACTTTGTTTATAGCCATTTGATAGGACATACGGTCATACATAAAAAACTAAACTAATCAAAATCGTTTGAGTCATTTTCGAGAAAAAATGAGCTTCAACATTACTATAGTTGCAGGTACCGTTAGTTTTCGAGCTGCAAAAAAAATCAATTTTCCTTCTGTACAATACCTTAAAAACTTGATATATGTACCTAGTTTGAAAGAATTAAACACACCCGTTTGGGCTTTTGTAGGTGTCTTTAGGTACATACATATAGTCAGACGGAAAGGCAAACAAATAAGACAGACAGACGGACAGATTTTTTTGACCAACTTTTTTGGTCCTCGCTATCATCGTTTAAACTTTTTTTTCCGACGAACTTGCAATTTATGTATATTCGCATGAAAATTTCCACCGCATTTCAATTATTGACTTCTAAAGAAATACTTTTGATTCCTTGTGTTTTATTATTTCAATTTTCATAAGGATCTCTAGTTGAGAGTTGAGACTAAAGAAATGTATAGCCTATGTAACTCACAGATAATGTATAGCTTTCTTTTAGTTAAAGAATTTTAAAAACGGTAAAGTAGCTAAGGAGCGCAAGCCTTACAAATAAACGCACTTACTTTTCACATTTTTACTATAAGGCAAGTTATGCATTCGTAAAAAAAAATAATCTAACAATCAAACATGACATTACTATGATAGAGAAGTCGAAAAAAGTGGGACCGACAATTCTGTCTGTCTGTCCATCCGTCTGTATCGGCACCTACAGCCTTAACGGCTCCTAAGATTTTGATAAAACATTCTGAATAATGTTTTTTGTGCAAAATTTATGTTTTGTTCGGAATAGATTTTCCAGGAAAAGTCTTATAACGGTACGTCCCATTATTAAAATTTATATGTCATCTTTTGGGTGCTATAAATGATATAAATGTCCGTTTATGGCCGAATTAATAAAATTGTTTAAACAAATTTCCGTTATTATCATTTGTAGCCAAAAACTTAATTGCAGTTTTCATCAAAACATTTTATGTATCTATATAACATACAAAGTTTAATAAAAATCGGCGGAATTTTTTTTTGAAAAAACTATATAATTTGGCCAAAACCTAGTGGCTTTTTGTATGGGAGCCACCATTTAAAAAAGAATAATTGACAAAAATGCAATGTCATCTGATACAGAGTTGAAAGGAACTATACCAAACAAAGTTTGTTTGAATTCGATACAACCGTTGACAACCTATGTATGTTCATTTGAAAAAAAAGACGTTAAGACCAGATCTGCGTTATAAGCATTTTTTGCAAAAACTAAAAACGCAGTTCTATTGAGAACACTAAGAGAATATAACTCACAAAGTTTAATCAAAATTGTTAAAGCCGTTTTTGAGCAAATTAGAAAAAATCAAAAAAAGTTGGCTAAGACTGAACGGCTCGTTGTATGGGAGCTACCATTTAGAAAGGCTTCACTAAAAAATTTACACAGCCATTCTATAGAACACTATAAAGAACGATAACAAACAAAGTTTGAGTCAATTCAATCCAGCCGTTGCGAACTTATGGCCATTTGAAAAAAAGCCATTTAAACCTGATTTTCGTAACGACCATTTGAGCCAAAAACAAAAAAAACGCAGTTTTGTTAGAATTGCTTAAAGTTATCTAAATTTTGAGTTTAATCTAAAATCATTTGAGCCGTTTTCGAGAAAATTCAAAAACCGTTACTTGAAAGATCTAAATCTCAATCGTTTGAGCCGTTTTCGAGAAAATTAAAAAAACCGTTACTTGAAAGATACCAGTTAGAGCCGGGCTAAAACGAAATACAATTTTTTTTTGTATACGAATGCATAACTTGCCTTGCAAGTAAAAACCTCAGCAACCGTTTTTCTTTAAACTGCTATACATATACCAAGTTTGAAGAAAATCCGTCAAGCCGTGTAGGCTGTGGCTGGACGTGAAAAAGCGCACAGACGCTCATCCACACACCCGCAAAGACAGACCGACGTACGGTATGGCGAAAACCACTTTTTTGGGCTTCTTTTTCATCGTAATGTCATGTTTGATTAAAACCTCGATTCTTTTTTTCCGCACGAAACCAATACTTGCCTTAGAAAAGACAATACACTATTATTAAAGATAATTTACTTACTGTATGTATGTATTTATGTATGTACGTTTTGTTCAAATCGATCTGCAAGCTTAAAGTTGAATGTCACTGAGCTCATAGTAATTGCCCTGGCAGTAAAAAGTCTCAAATTTAGGCGTGGCACACGCCTTTTTTATTACGCCAGCAGTTATTGAACATGGGCCACACAAAATTAATGTTATTGAATTTTTTCCTGTCTGCTAAAGAAGAATTGTGTTTCTGAAACTGGAACAGCGGCTGGCTGCGGGAGGCACACACATACACATACAAAAATATAGGGAATAGGGTATCTAATAGTTCGTTGAAAACGTACTCTAGCTCTCCCTTATGTTTTTTTTTTTTTTATTTTGAAATATTAAAAATCAAATAAATTTTATTGAAATAAATTCCAATAAATACTACGAATAAATATTCATTTACAGTGGGACAAATCTTATAAATGGGCTACAAAAAAATCAGCTTGACGGTTTTAACATATTTTTTCTTCTAAACCATCTACATTATGGTCCCTTTCATTTAAAAGAATATATATAAAAATCCACCCATCCTAACTCTAGAAATAAGGTCACACACAAAAAAAAAAAAAAAAAAATATATAAGGTCACACAAAAAAAAAAAAAAAAAAATATATAGGTACACAAACATAGCACGATAAAACTATTCACCAAATGCTACTTGCCCACTCACCGCAAACCTCTTGCAATAAGCTTGCAGTACATAGAAAGCAACAGTTATGGGGGGCTCGGGTGGAGAGGATAGGATGAACGAAGCTGATCTGCGACTGCGAGTGAGGTTTGATTAATAGTTTTTTTTGTGTTTGCATGCATATTTTTTTTCGGTTATTTTTTTGTGGTTTGCTTTAGTTATTTGGGGGGAACATACGCGCACAGTTAGCATCACGACCGCACACATAGTGTCTTGCTCTTTATCATTTCTCCCTGCAGCCCATTCAATCATTCAGCTACAAAAACGTACAGACCTTTAAGCTCATACTATGAAACAGTAAAGAAATCTTTAACGCTCTATGGTTTCCTGAAATAAGTGATTGTTTAAGGTGTGGTACGCGTAGTTGTCCTAAAGTACAGTTAAATCCGTGCTATTGTATGCTTGCGAGACCTGGACAGTCTCTGCTACAATCTCGAGAAAATCGCAAGCTTTTGTGAATCGCTGTCTACGTTACATTCTAAAGATTCGCTGGCCACAAACTATTTCTAACTAGGAATTGTGGCGGAGGACAAGTCAGTAGCAGTTGGACGTCGACATAAGAAAGCGTAGATGGCAATTGATTGGTCACACACTTAGCAAACCAAACAATGATATTGCAAAGCATTCTTTTGAATGGAATCCTAAGGGCTCACGCCGCCGGGTTGGAAGACCAAGAACAACATGGAATTCAATAGTTATAGCAGAAGCTAATTCCCAGAGAAAGACGTGGCCACAATTAAAATATCTAGCTGCAACCGTGAAGGATTGAGACGTTTTGTTGGCGCTCTAAGCCCTGAGCAGGGTTACAGGACTTGATGATGCTGTCCGTTATAAAAGAAAACACATTCAAAAACAAATACAAACAGAACCTTATCAAAAATCCTATAATAGAGTCCAGGAGGGCCCACATGGCGATATTCGGCGTCATGCGACTCTCTTAATCCACTTCAAAACTTATATCTCAATAGAGTGTAGAATAAAAGACAAGTTTAATTTTGATTTTGTATTCAAGTGCTCACGTTCGTGGCTATTTTACAACTGATCTATTATATATAACTATACTACAAATTAAGAGCAAGTTAGAAGTGTTATACCATTATATAACATCTCCCGCATTAAGATAGTCCTAATAATATACATACATATGTATGTATATAATTTTTTTTTTTGTTTTTTTTTTTAACTTAATTTAATTTATAAAGTAAAATTTAATTTCTACATTAAAGTAATTCAAAAATTTATAATTTCAGTGATTTGTTTTTAATTTAATTTAATTTAATTTAGAAAATAAATTTTAAATAAAAAAAAAAGAAATAATATTATGTTTCAGCATTATTTTTAGAATAAAATAATTCAAGACTTATAATTTAATAGCGATGAAATGGTTAGTAAAAAATATAATTCATACTTTTGAACTAGTATATTTTTGAACAGGTTTAACTTCTCTGCCTGATCTAGTAACATAGTTTTTAGAGGGAGCGGTACTGTTTTCATTTGTATTGCTTTGTGTTGGTATGTTCAGTTGTGGTGTTGGCGTTTGACGTTTATTTTCATGGTTTTTTGTACTACTTTCTGGCAATGCAGAAACTGGCGATCGGAACTGTGGCTTATGAACTGACCTTCTTAAATGACTTGGATTTCGTCGAAGTAATCTTTTATTTTCAGTTTCCAATATGTACGATCTAGGGGTATTGTGTAATTTTGCTATTTGAGCTGGCTCCCAAATTTTGTTCCATTGTATTACTACATTCTCTCCCATAGCAAAATTAATTTCTTTTTCATTTCTTATGTGTCTGTCATGATAGATTTTATATTTTTGTTGACGTTCTTTTAAAATAATTAAAGTGTCCTCAACCAGTTTTTGTTTTAAAAAAGTTTCTTGAATAGGAATCTTAGATCTTAAAATTCTGCTCATCACTAGCTGTGATGGTGTAGCGTTAATACCAGCTATTTGTGAGTTTCTATAAGATAATAACGAACTAAAAATATCTTTTCTTTCCTCGACTGCGAATCAACAAGAACGAGGTAGGGCTTGTTTTGAAAATCTAAAATATCACAACCTACTTTGAAAAATGGAATGTCCAGAATTTCCTGTGGAATTAATGGGAGTTTCGCATTTGAGCGTTGGAATTTTTCACAGATTCTACATTAAGAAATAAGTTCTTCTATACCAAAAGATATATTTGACCAATAAATAGACATTCTTGCCATGGCTTTGGTTTTCGTCATACCCAAATGACATTCGTGTAGTGCTTGGAGCAATTGTTTCCGTAAACAATAACGCGTTTTCGAAAAAACAACAATTCATTCTCATAGTAAATTTCATATCTTAAAGGCCAGTACTTTTTAACTGAATAGCCAATTCCTTTTAACTCGTTTGGCCAGCCCGTTTTGCACATTTGGGTAAATAAATTCATTTCTCTATCGTATTTCATCTCTTCTTTGATAAGATCAACCCGATTGCTTGCGATTTCAACACTATGAACAGTTTCATTAAGAGAGGGATCTATATCATCATTATCATCAGACCGAATGTAACTCCTGTATAAAGTATCCGCAATAAACATTTTTTTTTCTGGCATATACTTCACAGTTAAATCATATTTTAAAAGCTTAAGTTTCATTCGCTGCAGTCTACTTGAAGGAACTTGTGAAACGGTTTTTTTCATTATGGCCACAAGTGGCTTGTGGTCTGTTAAAATAACAACCAGTCTCCCATAAATCAGTGGCCACAAGCCATTACAGCTTAAGTCGATTTTTCATTTTTTTTCAGTTTCAAAGTTTCAAAAATTCACTGGGAATAGGAAAATTGTTATTTTTAAGATTTTTAAATTTAAAAATAAAGAAAAACTACTCCTTTATCATGTGTCAAGAGAAAATAAATGTAAGACTTTTTGTTAATGAGTGATTTAAGAAATAAACACTTAAGCTGTTATGGCTTATTGCGAATTAAAAAAATAAATAGCATATCTCAAGTCAGGTTGTTTTGCTTTATTTATTTTTTACAAACAAATTTCTTAAATCAAGTTAGGCTGTTATGGTGTGTTAAAGTAAGTTGATTAATTTCTCTAAATGAATTGTCGCAATGGAGTTGTTTAATATAAGTTAGGTTTTTGTTAACTAAAGTTTTGAACACTTAAAACCATAATTTTAAGATATACGGTAAATGGGTTTTAAATAAAGTAGCTGTCCCAGTTGACGTTGTATTAATTTTTTAGTAAAAAGCCATTGTTTTTATCAAATACACGTCATCAAGCATTCGAAAAATTGAGCTAAAATTAGTAATGCCTTACAAGAAATATGTAGGACATGAATATAATGTGATGAGCTTTCTTTTGAAAAATGGAATAATATATTTCAGTTTTCTTTTTTAATTATTTGTCGGTCTTTCAATCACTTTCTTATTTGATCGCATCATAAAAGAATTCCAGAATACAAACTTACTGTGCACTGTTGCGTATACTTACTTTAAATACACTATTTCGTCTTTATTGTCGAATGTGCTTTTCTTCTTCACCAATTCGTTAATGGAAAATATAAGACAATAAAAAATCAAATATTTGAAATGTTTGCATTTTTGATGTTTGTTGTTTAATTGTCTTTTTAAAGTATTCATGTGAACTTACATCCAGCAAATTTTTTTTTAGAAATTATAGATACTTAGGTAATAGAAAAAAAAAAACAAATGATATCATAAAAATGTAAATGAAAAAGTGTTAGTGAATCTAATCTTCCTCCAGATCAGATTCCATCAAATCGGGATGACAGTTTGGCTCTTCAATGCTGCATTTCAGGTTGTCATAAAATGAATGGAAATCAGGATTTATGTATTGCTTTAGGTACATGAGATCTTTCTTTTTCTCCTTTGAAATGCAAGGTGTTTCCATGACGCTTGAAATTTGGCTCATATTTACTGCACCAGCTCCTCTTTTCCCTATTTTTAAAATCTTGAATGGTTCTTTGTCATCTAAAGAATATTTAAAAGACACCTCACTGACACTTTTTGTGTAGCGTAACCAGCGAACAGCATTCCAGGAAAATTTACTACCATCTTCACCCATTCTTTTCCAGAAAAACTTGGACTTGGAAAATTTTGAAAAATCATAAAAATCTTTCCCTTTCATTTCTATTGCTTGCATCTTTGTTGCAACCGAACCGACGAACTGAAACGAGTCTCTTGGTGATTCTATTTTCACATTTGTTTTTTTTTCTTCCGCTCGATAAGAGCATGGTCACTGTCGCATTCCATGGGTATGTCTTGGTTCGAGGAACTTAGGATCTATTTGATCAACATTTTCTGAGTCCAATAAAAATAAAATAAACATTGCAGCTACGAAGGAATTCATGTTCTGGCCAGAGCAAGAATCACTGTAAAATATTATTTCCTTAGTTTCTTCTGGAATCGTCCTTAAAAGCTTGTAAAGGCAAGATGACAATTCATTCCCTCCACGGCGCGCTATTCCTTCATTCCACATAAAACATTTTGCTTCATTGGACTCTAAGTCATGAACAGTTAAATTGAACGTCCAAAGTTGTCTTTTATAGAAACCTATTGAGTTTCCTAAAAACGGCGTCGGTAGGCACTGCTGGAGGGCAAAGGCAAATGCTTTTTCTGTTTTGTCAATGCGTTTTGCTTCGTAAGCCTATTCGGCCTTGTATAAGCTTTTTGCTCAATTAGTTTTAATTTGATGTCTTCGGTTTCCGCAACTTTGATTTTGGAAACATACGAGTCGCAGGTACAACATTTGGGGCTTTGAACTTTAAACCCATGGTTTTAAAAATTTGGCAATATTTTGACAGGCTAACAGGACTTTCGGTTTCTGTAGCGCAAAGCCGATGTTGGCTTGATGCAGGATAAGCGTTGTTTAAAATTATTTGACAATGAATTTTCATTTCATTTGTTTTTTCTAAATGTTGAAAATAAAGATTTCTGATTTCGATCTGAGCTTTCTAACAAATTCCTTACTTATGACAACAACACCAGGATATTGAGAAAAAAACATGTTCACCCTGAAAAGTCCCATTTTCAAAACCCCGAATGCTTTTTAAAACAAAAGGTTATAACAATATGTAAGATAAACATCTGAAATTCGAGGCATTACATAAGATGAAGTATTGCTTAAACTTTTGAAAATACTATAAAATTAAATCGGAATTATAAAAGAGATAAATAAATCAGCCGTTTTCGTTTAGTGTATAATGGAGTATAGACACACGAACACACGAACAGACAAACGGAGACATACACATAAACAACGACGACGACGACAACAGCTAACGTGGCATGAAAAAAACGTAAACTACTTTGACATTCTCAATTATTTCAATATTTGTTAAAATCTTCAAATGTTTTATTTTACATACATAATGTACATAATAGTTAAAAAAATCATTAACTTACCTTTAGCTTCAGCACGCTCTGCGAGCCTCCTCGCCAATTGCACCATTTGCAAAGCTCTGCTCGACATTGTATTTTCAATTTTTTTTTATTCACTCACTTTTTACTTCCACAAACCACAATAACTTTTTAAACAAAAAACTAACTTTTAAATTTATCTGATGCGACCGGACACAATAAACCTAAATCAACTTATGACTCATCTCCCCACAATTTTGTTCGAGACAGAAAAACTTATGTTTACTTAGTTTTGCGATTTTTCAAATGCAAATATGGAATAATGGCCTAACTCGATGTATTATTTTGAAATTACTAATATAAAGGATGCCATAACAACTTAAGTTAACTTAAGTGCATTCAAAATCAAAAATCTAATTACTCATAACAGCCTAACTCAAGTTACGAAAATAATATATCCATTATGCATTTGGGAATAAAAGCCTATCTTGAGTTATGAAATGGAAAAAAATACAGTTTTTAAATATATAGATATCCTAACGCAACTAACAATTTTATGGCAAATTTTTTTTTCTCAAAATGCCATAAAAGTAGTTTATCTTGAGATAGGTTATTATGGCAAATCAAACTATTGATGCTTAAAAAACTTAACTTAAGTTATGAGGCGGCCGTTATAAAAAAAAATCATATTTTTCAAGTTAAGTCTTTTTGGCTTGTGACATTTTTAAAAATATGACTTAAGCTTTTAGGTTTTTTGCTTATAACTTTCGTTTGAGAAAACATACAGATCTGCAAATTTGAGTGTATATAGATCTTAATATTCTGAACACGGCTATTACAAAAAGTATTTTTCGACTTAACTCGACTTAAGCGGTTATGGAATCCGACCACAGAAATATAATAGTGAAACTTAAGGCAAGCGAAAACAATTGCCAACATTTCCTTTTCAATTTGTGCATATGACTTTTCCGTCGCTCCATCTGAAGAAGACAGCTTCCAATCCCAATTTGAGAGGCATCTGTTTGAATTACAATGGGCAAGGACTCTCTAAAAATTTTTAAGACAGGAGCCTGAGTTACCTTATGTTTATGTTTATGAAACTTTTGTGAATGATGAGACATTCACTTAAACTCATTATTTTTTTCTTACAGTTCCCGGAGAGAAGAGGTCAACTCCGATAAGTTAGGTATAAAGTTTCTCAAATAATATATAAAACCCAAAAATCTTTGAAGATCTTTTTTGTTTTCAGGTATCTTTAAAGCTTTTATAGCTTCAATTCGACTCGCATCAATTGAAATACCATTTTTAGGAAAAAAAATCCTAAATATTTAACTTCATTGAGTGTGTATTGAAGTTTATATTCATTAAATTTTATATTAACTTCTCTTGCTCTTCTTATTACTTGGTCTAAATTACTGTCATGTTCCTGTTTGTTCCTTCATCAAAAAAGATGAACGTACCTGGTAAATCTCTAAAATACTTTGTATTTAACTTTTGAAATAGTTCTGGTGCAAAACTAACTCCAAATGGCATACGCAAAAAAATATATACTTCATACGACGAACTAAACTCGCAATAATCACTACTGGCACTATCTTAAGGCACTTTCCCGAACCCATCTTTTAAATCAATGACTTTTAAATATTCCATATCCTCAAATGCTGCACTTAAATATTCCAGGCGTGGAATTTCAAAAGGCTCTTTTTTAATGTTTAAATTTAACTCACGAGGATCTAAGCATAGCCTTATTGACTTATCTTGTTTTTCAACCAATACAAGATTATGAACAAAATCTGTAGGATGGTCTATTTTTTGTATGATACCTAATTTTTCCATATCTTCTAATTTGTTTATTAATTTTAACCTCAAACTTTTTGGAATTCGTTGTTGAGCCTTGACGCTCCCTTCTCTTAAATAAATTTTGCACTTACCAGGGTAGCAACCTAATCCAGTAAAAATGTCCCTGTGCTTTTGAATGAACTAATTTTTTTTTTCTTTTTCGTAATCGAGCTGACTGGATTTGTGCAGTTTAATTTCATGAATTTTTACTTGCGATTATAGGTACTATAAGGCAAGTTATGCATTCGTAAAAAAAAATTTTTTTGGACAATCAAACATAACATTACGATGGTAGAGAAGCCTAAAAAAGTGGGTCCGACAATTCTGTCTGTCTGTCTGTCTGTCTGTCTGTCTGTCTGTCTGTCCGTCTGTCTGTATCGGTACCTACAGCCTAAACGGCTGAACCGATTTGCTTCAAACTTGGTAGATAGTATTATTATGACGTCCTACAGAGGGGTTTTTGGAATTAGCATTCTAGCTTTAAAACTAACGGTACCTGCCATACGACTTTTAGTGAAAATTCAATTTTTCTCGAAAACGGCTCCTACGATTTTGATAAAACTTTCTGAATGATGTTTTCTCCGCAAACTTAATGTTTTGGTTGGAATAAATTTTTCAGGAAAAGTCTTATAACGGTACCTCCCATAGGACCGGTTTTTTGAAATCCGATTTTCTCGTAAGCCACAGGACGAATTCCGATGAAATTTTTAATGTAGAAGCCCTATTACAAACGAAATAATAAAATATCTTTAATTTTTCAAAAAAAGTTTTTTTGAGTTTTTTAAAAAAGTTTAAAATTTTTTTTTTATTTTTTGTTTTTTCCAAAAACGGTTTAATCAATTTTTTTTTATTTTATTTTTCTGATAAAAACTACAAAGTTCTAGAAGTTGGCATACTCAAAAAAAAATTGGTATATATTTTGGAAAAGTTTTTCAAAAAAAACCGTTTTTTGAAAAAACTGGTCGAACGATTTTGAAAAAAAATTTCCTTAAATTTTGAAAAAGCAAAAGAAATCTGATGGCTTACTTCATTTTCTCCAAAAAACGTTTTAACTATTGATTTTTAAGTGATTAATAAAATTTAATATGATTTTTTCAATGCCTTTTTCCGAAAATCTCAAGCCCCAAGACCATTTGAACACATTAGAGCAAGTTCGTACGACCCAGTCGTGCACTTTATTTTTAAGATATTTAGTTTCAAACAAGTCTCCAAACCTAATATTGGTGCAGACTTAACACTTGCTATTATAAAGCAAGTATTTATTTGAATGTTATTGTGGCTTGTATATATACATAAATGCCATACCTATAACATCAATTTTAAACCCACCATACGCTTCTAATTTAATGTGTGTAGTATTTAACTCAAAATCGATAAACAGTTTTGGAGTCGGCAAAATATTTACCTCAGAGCCAGTGTCAATTTTAAAATGAACATATTAACCGCCAACATCAATCTCTTCAAACCAACCCGTACGATTATTTTCTAAAGAACTAACTACAACTGATTCAATAGTGAGATTATTTACATCTGGGTAGTTATTATTATAAATAACGCTTTCTACACTACTTGTAAATTGGTTCTCTAAGTTGAATACTTTTCTATTAGGGCATGCATACCAAAACTGATTAAACTGACCACAGTTGTTGCACTGCTTTCCTTTATCTGGACACATCATCGGCTTATGACGATAAGAACTTGTTGCAAACATATAGAGCATTCTCGTCATAATTTTTTGTTTGTTTTATAGCGGTTAAATTGTCCCCCCTGACAGATCTCCCTCTCTGGTTATATCCTCCTCTCCGTCTGTATTCACCTCTTTGACTTTATCCCCCTCTCTGATTGTATGGATGTTCCGTTGGTTTTTCTTTTTCATCAGCTTCGTCTTTTTTGTTCACAAATGTGTGCTTTTTGTGTGCTAATTGCACTGACATTTGACTGCATTTGTACATCTCTTGCTTGCTCATGTGTCAATTCCGTTATTCTGCAAAATTCAATGGCTTTCTTAAGCGTCAACTTCTCCGTTCTCAAAAGCTTTTCTTGTGAATCTCCATCTCTTATTCCTAAGACAATATGGTCGTGTGTCATCTGATCAGTGACGTTTTCTTCTGTACTGTTGAAGTCGCATTTTTTAGATTGGCTTACGATATCTGTCAGAAAACTATCGAACTGTTCACCTGGCTGCTGTATTCTGTAAAGAAATTTTAAACTTTCATATATGACGTAGTCTTTTGGTTGACAGTAAGAATTAAAATGTTCGCCCACTTTGTCGTAGACTTTAGCATCATCTTCAGATATATCCAATGTGTCATATATTTTGATTGCTTTTTCACCCATTTAATTCAATAGCATTGTGATTTTCACTTCATCTCTTAGAGTTTCACCTTTAGTAGTTGCTTGGACATAAATCGAAAAGCTTTTTAAATTTTGACCATTCATCTCTCACGTTCCCTTCAAAGCACAAAGGTCCCGGTGCTCTAAACTTATCCATATTGTCTTATTATTATTATTTTTTTTTTTTTAAATGTTAACTATGCCACAATCTTATTTCAGCTTTTTACGTCTTAACTTATTTTCTCTTTACCGGCTGCGTCATGTTATATCTCAATAGAGCGTTGAATAAAAGACAAGTTTAATTTTGATTTTTTATTCAAGTGCTCACGTTCGTGGCTATTTTACAACTGATCTATTATATATAACTATACTTCAAATTGAGAGCAGGTTATAAGTGCTAAACCATTATATAACAAAAACGAATCCGACCAATTCTTCAAAAAGAAAACTCAACTCAAAATAGGACAAGTACCCTTGAGCAACCATTTTAATCTTTGATTGCTGCAAAGCCATATAGTAACCCACCATAAAGTGTTGCGGTAAATTTTACCACAACAAGTTTTGCCAACCCATTTCCCCTTTTAATAACTTTTTGTCCCACATTCCCTTCCTGTTGCGGCTCCAAAATACTCTAAAGAGTGCAGTAGAAACCTGGTCCATCAGCCAGAGGACTGCTCTTTAAGTATTTTGGAAAAGTAACCAATCTTGGTTCCATCAGAGGTGTTGGACAGGCGGTCCACCTTATTTTACGAAAGGCGGAAGAGCCACTAAATCTTCGAGTTGTCGACAGAAGGTCGAAAGAGCAGAAAGGCATGAAGATGACTCATGTCCAACGATGTGTGAACTATAATCACACCAACATAAATGTAGTATGGCCGAGTGCCCACCATAAAGTGTCGGACATCAAAGAAAAATCACAATGATGTGTTTTTCCCTTTTTTTATAGTTTCTGCGCGAAGGTCTACAAAATTAAGATTTTTCTTATTTATAAATTCAACCATTTTAGTTGGAAAATGGTTTAGTTCTTTCCAACAAGAATATTCTCCTCAAAATAATTAATTTGGGCCGGTTTGGGCTGGGGACTTTGCGCGTTGTGTCGTAGTTTTTCACTTGCCTTTTTTAAAATAAAATATAATTGACATTATACGGCTGAACACGTCCACTGAGCCTACGAGGATCGCATCCTCAACGCATAGGATCGCTTGCAATGGTTGTATCACCGCTCTCAGTCGCACGTCTCTGCATAGATGGGCGAGATGCTGCTGCATGACTGAGACAAGAACACCACCACGCAAAAGATCCGAAGAGGATGGCTATATGGTCGGGGCGAAGTGGACAAGCCAAGCCTCCATTTTGAATGGGAATTCAATTTTGGGATTTGGAGAGAAAAGGAAAGTGAAAAATCTATTGTGGTTTTAAGCGAAATTTTAAATAAAACTTAGAATATAAAGAGGAAATTCGATTGAGGAAATCGAGATTTTAAAATTAGAAGAGCCTTGAGGAGAATATCTTTGCTGGAGAATTTTTGAGAAAAGCTAAGTATTTCTGTGTCTGGTGGTGTCCAGAAATTTTAGCTTGTTAATTGTTTGTTTAATTGGTTTTTTAATTCGTTCTGTTTGTGACCCTATGTGGGGCAAACAAATTTATATAAAGTAGACCTTCGCTGAATATTCGTTTTCCTCCCAAGATTGTGGGACTCGTGACCTTGTTTTATTCTTACCTTCAATTACCATTGTGATCTTCCTTTGTGTCACCGTGACACAAAACAGTGTTTGCTTTTCTTTATTTGCTTAAACCTATTCCTAATTTCGAGAATTAGCCTTCTGCTAACCTCGAAATACATTTGTTCTATTTTTCTTTTTGTTGAAAAAACTCTGGGTTTTCGTCCAGGCCTTCTGCCAAGGTTTCCCAGACCATTCCCTTCACACTCAATAAAAGATTCAAATTTCCCTTTGGGAATAATAATTCAATTGTTTATTTCTTTTGAAACTGAAGATACTTTTCAGTTTCCATTTGGTAAGGCAAACTACCATAAAAGTTTCCTGGCGCCCACTTAAATCGAGTACACCCTGTACTCTATATACACATAATTTCAATTCATCGTTTCTTTTTTTATTAATCGAGCGCGATTAATAAACATAATTGATCTTATCGAACCCACTCCCAGCTGAGCTAACGGGAGACAGCACTGCATTTGCTGTCTGGCTTGGAATATTTTTTTTTGTGTATCTCTTTTTTTTATCAAACACACCGGCGTTTGACGTTTCGCTTTAGATTTAAATTTTTCTAATCGTGTTGCACATCGCCGTGGTGCATTCGTTTGTTATTCTTTTTTTTAATATATATATATATATTCGCGTTTTGGTCTTGGATTCAGGTAATCCAAATAGTTTAGTTTCAAATAATATATATTATATTCGATCGCGGTCGTGTGTTTGATCGGTTTCGTTTTTTTTTTAGAAAATATATTCCTAGCAATTGGCGCCCAACGTGGGGCTTGTTTTGGAAAAATTATCGGAAATCTTGTTTTTGGAATTCTGTCTTGTGTGTCCTGTGTTGGTGAAAGTGTTTTAGGGAAGTGTCTTTTATATATTTCTTTCATTAAAAAGATATTTTACTTGGTCTTTTTTTTTTTTTTCATTGTCTAGGTACCTACATACAGACCTACCTACAAAGTGAAACCCAGTTGCGGCTTTTGTTGACCTTGATAGGAAGGTGGTGAGTGGCAACAGGAATTATTGCCCGAACTTTTTTTGTGTCCAAGGGAATTAATCTGTGAGTTTTCTTTTTTCTTTTTCTTTTGGATTTATTTTTGTAGTTAAATTACTTCGATATTTCTTTTTGTATGAAAATTCATTGGAACAAGAAGAATATCGAAAGTAGGTAGTTTGTTTACATTCATCTGTTTTGAGTTGAGAATATAGTGTCGTCACACTCCAACAAGTAGTTTTGATTTTTTTTTTGACAGTTGGTCAAAAACATTTTATTTGATTTAAGTGTTGCCCCTTGTATTTTCTGGGGTTTTAATATAAGACATTTTAACAATTTTTTTTTCCTCGATACTTTAATATTTTTATTTTTTTTTGCTTTTTTGCTTAAATCCTCGATTTGTTTTTATTGATTTGGTGGTAGTTGATTTTTTATTATTGAAAAAAGTTTTTTTAAGTGAGAATTTAGTTTTTTTTTGGAATTAGGTTTTTTTTAATTGTTTTTTTTTTCGGTTTTGGAGTAAAGTTTTTTTATGATTAAAATGGATGTGAGTCAGATAAATAGACTGACACAGGAGGAAATTTCTTATGGAATTGAGAGTAGGGGGTTAGCGGTAGGGACTGTTGAGGAGATGCGCAAGACGCTTAGGGCCGCTTTGAAATTACAGCGTAGGGCTTCTTTTGTAGCTCCGGCTTACCCATTCACTTTTGATGTGGATCAGGTGGCCGTAGAGAATAAATTAGGAGAAATCGCGAAACTTTCAGAAAATCCTCCGAAGTCAGAAACTTCGAAGGAGTATCTAAAAATTTTAACGAAAATTGAGTGGGGGTTGCGTAGGATGGATAGGTCGGTCCCTGAAAATGAGTCGCAGGAGAAATGTAGATTAGGGCTGAAAAATAAATTAATAATGGCTTTGGCTGACCTAGATGGGGAAGAAGACGAAAATGAGGAAGAAGAAGAAGAGAAAGAGGAAGAAGAGGTAGAAGAGGTAGAAGTAGTAGATAGACAGGGACCGAAATTGAAAAAGAGTTCAGTGGAAAAGGAACTTGACAGTGAAAGTGTACCTCGGGGAAGTAATTCGGTGATCACTTTTGCCAGTGCACCGATTGGTATAGGAGAGGCAGACAGTAGGAGAAGGGATAGTAGTAGACAAGTTAACACCACAGTAGAACAAGTGGTAGGGAGTGCGGAGAAATTTCAAAATTTGGCTAAGTGGGATGTGAAGTTCACTGGGGAGCGCTGTGGTGCCTCAGTGAACTCATTCTTAGAAAGAGTTGAGGAGTTGAGACAGGCGAGGGGGGTTTCAGAAAACCAGCTTTTTAAGGCAGCGGTCGAGCTTTTCGTAGGAAAAGCTTTAATTTGGTTTAGGGCGATTAGGATTTCGGTTGGTTCGTGGCAACAACTTGTCAAGGAGTTGAAACTTGCATTCTTGCCACCGAACTATGATGATCAGCTTCTCGATGAGATTAGGCGTCGTACATAAGGCAAAGATGAATCCATCGGAGTCTATGTGGCGACAATGCAGAATTTGTTTGGTAGGTTAACCGATCAAATCTCGCAAAGTAGGAAGCTGTCAATGATTCAAAGGAACTTGACACCTTTCTACCAAACTCAGCTTGGTTTGGCTAAACCAAGTTGCGTTTCGGATTTGGTTGCTGTAGGTAGGAATTTAGAAGCGGTTAGGGCGAATGTGGAAGCGTATGTTCCACCACCTAGTGTTAGGAATAATAGGACATTGCTAGAGCCGGATCTGGCATATGTAGGTTTTGATTCTTCTGAGGTGTTGGTTGTTTCGGACAACAACCCAACTTCTAATCAGGCCCAAACTTCAAACCAACCCCGACCTTTGTCTAGTATAAGGTGTTTTAATTGCAATGGATCAGGCCATTATGCAAATAGGTGTTCTGCTCCTAGGCGTTGTTTTGGTTGTGGCGCTGCAGGCGTCTCTAGACAGAATTGTCGTAAGTGTTCGGGAAATGGGCAACGGACTCCTGCGCCAGCAGGGCGGGAGGTCCGAAGACGTTGACAGGGTTGCCTGCTGGTAACCAGTCGGCGGATTTAATTCATTTAGGGTTTACTCTCGAGGCAAACGGTAATGATAGGAGACCATTTTTGAGTGTTAGTGTTTATGGTACTAAATTTTTAGGTTTATTAGATTCAGGAGCTTCTAGAACCATAATAGGTAGGGATGCCTGGTTAATGATGGGGAATTTAGGGCTTTCTTTGAAAAAAGGCAGATGGAACAAGGGTTGAAGTTTTAGGAGTACTCTCTCTTCCAATTATAGTTGAGGATAGGGCAGTGTTAGTTGACTGTTTGGTCATC
This sequence comes from Platycheirus albimanus, assembly GCA_916050605.2. NCBI lineage: Eukaryota > Metazoa > Arthropoda > Insecta > Diptera > Syrphidae > Platycheirus > Platycheirus albimanus. The sequence continues at coordinate 137,347,625 of OU696696.1, read as the reverse complement.
CCTTCACTGCCACATACAGTGATTCTCTGCGCAGATTTTTGGGCGCTGTCGGGTATTGTCCCGGATTTAAGATCACGTATGTGGACTTTTTCGGAGCAGGACAGTCCTGTTTCGATATGTTCGATTACAGAACGATCTGAGTTGAGTGTTAGGGAAATTAAAATATTAGAAGAGCCTTGAGGAGAATATCTTTGCTGGAGAATTTTTGAGAAAAGCTAAGTATTTCTGTGTCTGGTGGTGTCCAGAAATTTTAGCTTGTTAATTGTTTGTTTAATTGGTTTTTTAATTCGTTCTGTTTGTGACCCTATGTGGGGCAAACAAATTTATATAAAGTAGACCTTCGCTGAATATTCGTTTTCCTCCCAAGATTGTGGGACTCGTGACCTTGTTTTATTCTTACCTTCAATTACCATTGTGATCTTCCTTTGTGTCACCGTGACACAAAACAGTGTTTGCTTTTCTTTATTTGCTTAAACCTATTCCTAATTTCGAGAATTAGCCTTCTGCTAACCTCGAAATACATTTGTTCTATTTTTCTTTTTGTTGAAAAGACTCTGGGTTTTCGTCCAGGCCTTCTGCCAAGGTTTCCCAGACCATTCCCTTCACACTCAATAAAAGATTCAAATTTCCCTTTGGGAATAATAATTCACTTGTTTATTTCTGTAAAAATTGAAGACACTTTTCAGCTTAAATTTGGTAAGGCAAACTACCATAAAAGTTTCCTGGCGCCCACTTAAATCGAGTACATCCTGTACTCTATATACACATAATTTTAATTCATCGTTTCTTTTTATTAATCGAGCGCGATTAATAAACATAATTGTTCTTATCGAACCCACTCCCAGCTGAGCTAACGGGAGACAGCACTGTATTTGCTGTCTGGCTAGGGATTATTTTTTTTGTGTATCTCTTTTTTTTATCAAACACACCGGGCGGCGTTTGACGTTTCAATTGTTATTTCCAAGGTCGTTGCACATCGTATCTGTGCATTTGTTTATTTTTTTTTCTTTAATAAAATATATTCGCGTTTTGGTTTTGGATTCGGGTAATCCAAATAGTTTAGTTTCAAATAATATATATTATATTCGGTCGCGGTGTGTTCGGTTTTTGTTCTAAGGGAAAAAATATTCCTAGCAAGGTGGCGCAGACAGTCCATTGTGGACCACGGCCTCAACCAACAATCCTCGCCAGCTAGGCCGGTCCCTAGCCAGTGGCCTCCAGTTGCGCACACCAAGTTGGTTGAGGTCGTTCTCCACTTGGTCGCGCCACCTTATATTGGGTCTTCTGGAACTGCGTCGGCCTTGCGGCTTGGAATTGAAGACCCGTCGGCAGGAGTGTTTTCGTCCATACGCTCCACTTGGCATAGCCATCTAAGCCGCTGTATTTGCAGCTTCTTAACCAAGTCAATGTCGCTGTATAGCCCGTACAGTTTGCCATTGAATGTTCACCTCCATATCCCATTGATACATACAGGACCGAGTATCACCCGAAGAATCTTTCTCTCAACGCACCCCAGCCCGTATTCATCCGATTGTGTCAGTGTCCACGCTTTTGCCCCATACAGCAGGACTGGGATGATAAGGGTCTTGTATAGTGTCTCCTTGGTCCTTTGAGAGAGGGCTTTGTTTATTTGTTTATTTATTTCAAGTGCAGACAAATTGTCTAAGTTATTTTAATTTTTATATTAACAGTTCAAATACAATTATTTATATAAGTTAATAATTTTTAGGCATTTCACAGTTTTGTTTTAATAATATTTTTTGATAAGTTAAAATGGTTAAAGTGAATGCACATTACGTTTAGAGGTTAATTTAATCCATAATTCACCCTGGCAAAAGCCGTGTAGAAGAAGTCCGGGTTACGAGTAAGCCTTGGGCGAGTGTTTATGTTGAGTTTACTGAGGATGTGTGTAGGAATGATGGATCCCGAGAGAAGTTGGAAAAGGTAAAGAACGTTATTTACCTCTCTTCTCTAAGCTTTGAAAGTCCTAAAAGTTTCAATCGATTAATGTATTGGGGAAGATGTTGGTTTGGTTCCCATGGAAGATGACGGAGAGCAAATTACATGAATTGTTTTGGAACGCTTTCAATTTTTTTTATTGCTACATCATAGCTAGGACACCATGTTGCAAAATTATTTCTTTTAAAAAAATATCCCGAATGGTAAATTAATTTGTGTTGAAGAAATTATTAAGACGAAACAAATAAACCGCGTAACTTTGGAATAATTCGAGTCCAATAATAATTAATTATTAAGAAGAGCAACGAGTAAACAAATGTGCAACCGGCACCGCGCAAAGAAATTTCGTTATTGACGAAATGTCAAAATAAAAGAGAAAATGGATAAAGAAAAATTTCAACAACAACTGCAATAGTTTTATGCAGTTCCACCGGCTTGTCAGCAAGGGGGATTCGTCGAATAAAAAAAAAACAAATACAACCAATGCGATCGTGTATGATGGAAAATTATTATTGGTAGGGTAGGTATATTTTATTGTTAGAATAAAAAAAAATTTACGAATCAAAAGAATGTTCGATAGGAGGTGGAGTGGAACGTTAATATAAGCATATCTACGTTACAGGGTGGGCGCCAGGAAAATTTTATGGTGTTTGTCTTACCAGTATATATCTGAAAAATGTCTTCAATTGTAAACAGAATAAACACAAGAATTTATTATTCCCAATGGGAAGTTGAATCTTTTATTGTTTGGGAAGTGGTTCGTCTGGGAAACCTTGGCGGAAGGCCTGGACGAAAACCCGGAGTCTTTTCGATCAAAAGAAAAAGATAGGACAAAGTTATTTCGAGGTTAGCAGAAGGCTAATTCTCGGAATTTAGAATAGGTGCAAATGAAAAAAAAGTAAACAATGGTTTTTGCCAAATGGACACAAAGTAAGATCACAATGGTAAAGAACAAAGTTCACGGGTCCCACAATCTTGGGAGAAACGAACAGCGAAGGCCTACTTTATCAACAATTTATTTGCCCCACACAGGGTCACAAATGAAAACGAATTTACGCAATCTAAACAAACAAAATACAAGCTAAAATTCTGCACACAACCAGACACAAAATACTTAGCTTCTGAACGTTTTCCAACCAGAATATTCTTCTCAATTTCTCCACAGTATGACTTTCAGATACCTCAATCTTTATCTATTCGTTGTACCGCAATTCTAATCGCAAATCTTCGTTTCGAAACAATATAGTTTTTCACTTCTCTTCAAAATTCTTTTTTCCTCAAAAATTTCCTTCTTATCTTTTTCAAATCCAAAATTGAATTGTCATCCAAAATGGAGGCCTGGCTTGTTCACTTCGCCACGGCCATATAGCCATCTTCTTCGGATCTTTTGCGTGGTGGTGTTCTTGTCTCGGTCATACAGCAGCATCTTGCCAATATAGGGTGAGAAGTGCGATCGAGAACAGTGATACAACCATTGCACGCGATCCTATGCGTTGAAGATGCGATCTCCATTGGCTCAGTGGACGTGTTCAGCCGTATAACATCAATTATATTTTATTTTGAAAAGCAAGTGAAAAACTACGACACAACCCGCAAAGTCCCCAGCCCAAACCGGCCCAAACTAATTACTTTGAGAAGAATATTTTTGTTGGAGAGAATCCTAACCATTTTCCAACTAAAATGGTGGGAATTATAAACAAGAATAATCTAAATTCCATAGACCTTCTCGCAGATAATATTTAAAGAGAAAAACACATCATTGCGATCTTTCTTTGATATCAGACACTTTACGGTGGGCACTCGGCCATTCTAAATTTACATTGGTGTGATTATAATTCACACATTGCTGTGTTGTTGTGGACTCTTCTTTCGTTTTCGTTGGAAAGCTTGATTTTTGGCTTCTTCGCTTTCTTTACTTTGCGTGCGAGTCTCCAGCCCGTCCGCTGGCTCGACAAGATAGACTGATGCGTGTGAGTCTCCAGCTCATCCGCTGGCTCAACACAAAAGACTGTTGCGAGTGAGTCTCCAGCTCATCCGCTGGCTCAACACGAAAGATAAGGACCTGTTTTGTTATCTTCTCTGAGTTACTCTCAAAACTCTTAGAGGACAACGGACTCAAAATGTGGGTCGAAAAATAGGAATGGATAGGATGGAGCGGAAAACAGGTTTTAAAAGTCAGACCGTGACCAAAACAACACGATCAGAAAGAGGTTTTGAGAACCACAAAGGAATAGCTTTTGTTGCGTACCGTAACAAATTCCACCCTTACCTACCAAGAAAGAAAAGAGGCTTTCAGAAATGAAAGCGAAGTAAAAGGAGCAATAAAAGGTTAAACAACACAATTTTGGAAAACAAACACTACCAAAGAAAAGAGGCTTTCAGAAGTGAAAGCGAAGTAAAAGGAGCAAGGAAAGGTTAAACAACACAATTTTGGAAAACAAACACTACCAAACAATACAACTAGATCTCAATCGCTCTAGGCGAGAGTTAATAGCATCACAGAGCTGTAAAGCTCTCAGTATCTCTTAGCGCAACTCGTCCATGCTACGCGACTAATTTTAAGATCATTTTTCAGGGTCATCGCTATAAAGTTTGAGGTCCTTAAAGTTCCAGGTACCTCTAATTTTGCTATTGTTATCCTCGAGTATATAGGTCCACGCAGATACTCTTTTCTTGATTCGAAACGGGCTTACGAACTTAGGCGCTAGTTTCGCGGTGTAGTGATTCGCTGCATCAGAAAAGATGAAGTTTCGTCGCCAAACCAGTTCGTTGGGAAGGAATTGGACATCCCTTCGTCTAAGGTTATATGTTTTCGCCGCCTTCTTGGTTGCTAACTCTAACTTCTGCACTATCTGTTCCCTAAGCTTTCTAAAAGACTCCCTAGTATCGTACGTACTATCGCTCCTATCATGCGGAATGGTGGTTGAGAATCGACCAAAAGTCACCATACCTCGCCCGAAATTTGTAGTACGGCGATACACCTTAAACTTCATGTTGTGCAGTACGAATACTACAAGCTACTTTCGCTAACTGAGCGTCCCACGCCCTATGGTTCTCAGAAACATACGCACTAAGTGTCGTCTTCAGAATCTGGTTAATCCGTTCTGCTGGATTAGCCTGAGGATAGTAATGCGCCATAAGCCTTATCGTCGAACCGTAAGTATTGCACAAGGACTTTAACTCTTTGCCCTTGAATTGAGGACCGTTGTCACAGACAACAAATTTGGGGACAAGAGAAAGACATTGTCCTCTAGCTCCTTGCAAACTGACTTGGCCGTTGTAGACCTCAAAGGAAACAACAAAGGGAACTTAGCGAAGTAGTCGACGACCGTTAAAATGTAGACGGAACCTCTACTCGATTTTGGAAGTGGACCTACCAAGTCAACGCAAATCATCTCCCACGGATTGGTTACCCCTTTCCTCTCTGTCATCAACCTAGCCGGTTTATCGTTCACCGGTTTCACACTTTGGCAAACCTTACAATTTTTGACATACCTAGTGATATCTGACTTCATTTTGGGCCAGTAACATCTTTCTCCTATCCTAGCAAAAGTTTTCTTTACCCCCATATGCCCTGCTAACGGATGGTCGTGATTTTCTTCTAACACTTTTCTCCTATCATTTTTGGGAACAACTATTTTCCACTCACTATTTGTGTCGTGGACTAAAACATGACTTGCCCTAACAAATTTAAATAATTTTCCATCTTCTACTCGCCATGCTGGAAAAGACAAGGATCGGTAGTGGGCTCTGAAATCCCGGAGATAACCGGTACGCTTCGAGAAAGCATATCTGGCACCACATGATCCTTTCCTTTGTGGTGAACAATGTCGAAGTCGAACTAATGCATACGTACAGCCCATCGTGCAAGCCTACCTGCCGGATCTTTCAACTTGCTCAACCATATAAGAGAGTAGTGATCGGTAATGACCGTAAACCTCACTCCCTCTAAATATGGAAGCAACTTTTCTATAGCCCACAGAACAGCTAAGCACTCTTTTTCTGTGGTCGAATAGTTTCTTTCACATGTATTTAGTGACCTGCTTAAATAGCAAACCACTTTTTCTCCTTCATCATAATTCTGACTCAAAGCAGCCCCAATCCCAAAGTCCGAAGCGTCTGTCTGAACGACAAATGGCTTCGTAAAATAGGGACACGTTAGGATGGGTGCTGCAACTAAACACTCTTTAGCTTTTCGGAAGCTTTCCTCACACTCACTTTCCCACTCAAACTTTTTATTCTTCTTAAGAAGATCGGATAACGGCTTAACCAAAAAGATTGGTATAAATCTCCTGTACCAGGATACCGTTCCGATAAAACTCCTAACTTCTTTTACATTTTTTGGTGAAGGAATCCCTAACATGCTTTCTATCTTTTCTGTCAAGTTTTTTTGAGTGCGGTGTAAAATAAATTAAAATAGTAAAAATTAAGAATCCAATAAGGTGTAAAAGTATATTAATCTGCTAAGAAAACATTATTGCATTGCCAAGAAATCGAATGTGCGTAAGTCATAGCTTTAAGATCAAGATAAATCAAATTACCGTCTATGTACGCATGAGTTCTGACCCAAGTACCCCGACAACAAAAAGCGCAAGGTATTGGAAACCTCCCCTGAATGCGAAGAGCAAAGATCAAAGACGACAAAGCAAAAAAACATGAGTCTTGTCAATATCTCGTTGGAGGATTTCAATATTATGCTTGATGACCGCTTTAAAGATCTCCCTACGAAAAAATACCTCGAGCCAGTGTTACTCGAATTATCTCAGCTTCGAGTATGCAACAACCAACTACAAACGCAAGCACGTGCATTAGAAATGAAATGTGATCAACTCGAGCGGCGTTTTGAAGTCTCCGAACTGCAGCTACGTGATCGAAACATAATATTCCATCTCCCAGCTGCAAGCAACGAAGATCCAAAGGACCGCTTATTAAATAGCTGCTCGAGACTCACTAACGCTAAGGAAAACGTCACATTCGAGCACTTCCAGGAGCTTAACACCAGAGCATCAAATAACAAGATATATCGCGTCAAGGTGGCAAATAGTCAGCTGGCGCGTAAAATTTTGAGCCAAGGAAGGTTGCTGGCAAACACTATCATATCCATGCATAAAGATTTCCCAGTGGGAATGCGATACAGAAGATCTGTTTTACTGAAAGTAAGAAGGGAAGTCAAACAGCAGAATCCAAAGCTCAGAGTCAATCTCATGGATGACAAACTGCATGTTGAGGAACATTATTTCACCTGGAACGATTCGAGGGGTTTGCTATGTGGGCAAAACGACGGATTTTCAGCTCTTTCGTTAAAATATAAAATTAATTTGCGGAGAGAAAATTTCTTAAAAAACAACAATCCTTCAACTCAAAATGTCACACAAATGTCAATAACAAATGGACAACCGCTATCGATAGTCGGCAATGTAGTCGGCAATGTAGCGCCTATTGTAATGGCAAGGTCGCACTAGGAATTCAAAGTCAGCCAGAATATTGAAAATAAAATTAGTTATAAGAAAACTAAAATCCTTAGCTCTAATATTAATGGAATGTCAAACAAAAAATATACTGTGAATTCTTTAGATTTGTAAATACTTTTGAAATATTCCTACTCTACGAAACCCATGTAGTGTATAAAAATCAAGACCACTTCGAAGATTATTTCAAAGAATTCAAACTTTGTTGGATAGCAGCTGAAAAAAGAAACGGAGCAACGAGAGGAAGAGCATCTGATGGAGCACTTTACGGTATCAAAAAATCACTATTTGATGAAAATTGCAGTTTTAAGGAAGTAGATGATTACAGTTATATAGAGCTTTCATTTAATATGAAAACTATTAATATTGTTGCAGTGTACCTCAATTGCTCCCATTGGCAAACCGATTTTACTAAACTCTCTGAAGCAATGCAGTCTTTAGGCGAAGCAAATTGTTTACTTATTGGAGACTTCAACGCTCGTACCGGTTAGGAACAATGTGCAACATTCGGAAATCACAATTTAATAGAAAGAAAATCAACAGACCTTGAAATAAATGCCATGCCAGAGGAAGATCCATACTTGAAATGGGAAGTGCCTTCAATTTATCTATAGTAAATGGAACTGAAAAGGGTGATGAGGAAGGAAAACTCACATTTGTAAGAAATCCGGGACAGTCTGTAATTGATTACCTCTTTACGTCATTGGATTAAGTCATTGGAAATAAGACTTGCAGAAGTTATGTCAGCAATATGCAAACTAAAAGAAAATAAAGCACCTGGCTGTGATAGGATCCCAAATGAATTTTTAAATATGCCACTGAAGAGTTCTTAAAACACCTTTCAGCTTTATACAACAAGATAATTAATTTCGGAGCTACACCCGAAACTTTCAAAAAATCAATAATATTTCCGATTTTTAAAAAGGGTGATAGGATGGATCCATCGAACTACCGTAATATCGCCTTTCTCAACTCCTCTTTAAAAATATTTATGGAGATACTGCGATGTCGTCTTATGAAATGGATTGAGAACACTAATCTGCTTAGCGAATACCAAATTGGCTTTAGAAATGGCTACTCAACAGTAGATCATATTTTCACCCTAACAAATATTGCGGATACATACCTACGTAGGCATAAAAAACTGTATGTCTTCTTCGTAGACTTTCGTGCAGCCTTCGATTCGATAAATAGAAGGAGTCTTATGTATAAATTGTACAGGGATGGAATGTCACTTAAATTCGGGAGTGTAATTGAGGCAATTTACAGTCAAACATGGAATGCAGTATGGAATGGTACAAATCTCTCCGACTGGTTTCTTTCCACGATAGGACTTAAACAAGGATGCGATCTGAGCCCACCAACTTTCTCTTTATATATTGAAGACCTCCTTAAAATCATGCCTTGCGGAATAAGATTTGACGGACTTCAGATCAAGGTCTTTATTTATGCTGACGATCTGGTTCTTTTGGCTGAATCTATTGAGTCACTCCAGTTGATGATCAACAGATTGCATAGCTACTGCTCTGAGTGGAACCTGACTGTCAATTTAAATAAGTCGAAAACGATGGTCTTCCGGGGTGGATCAGGATGCTTAACTAGAAATGAAAGATGGTTTTATGGCGAAGATCCGATCAAAACAGTAAAAGAGTACCAATACTTAGGATTTACAATTTCACATAACCTCAACATTGAAAAGCACCTTACCAGAAAACTATTGGTCTCCAAAAATGCGATAGGAACAGTTTGGAAGAATGTATATGGGAACAAGGATCTCCATCTCAGTTCAAAATACAAAGTGTTTGTTGCTACTTCTGAAGCGATCATGCTCTACGCAACACAGTCTTAGGGGTGGCGTCAATATGACATCACTGAAAAGCTTCTTCGATTCTTCTTAAAATGTCAATTCCGTCTTCCTGACACAACACCAAACTATATGCTCCTTATAGAGACAGGTCTCTCACCTATATACCTCACATCATTAAAACTGCACTTTAACTACATCACCAAGCTAATGTACAGCCCGACCGGAAAAATTGCTCGAAAAGTAGCTATTTCAGCCATCAAATCTAAAAGTCCCTGATATGTGTGCACTGCCCTTTAATTTAACTCTTGAAAACCTGCCAACGTGGAAAGCATGCGGGTGGCAATGGTACAGTGGATGTAGTGCTTGGTTGCTAACCTAAGAGTTGTGGGTTCGAGCCCCAGCCTGGGCAGCAATTTTTATTTATTCCCCCAGTTTCAACTGGACCACCCGTTGGATTTTCTTGAGATAAATATCATCTTATTCTCAATCCATTGTACCAACAAAAATTCTTTCCTATCTTTCTATTCCTTCTAACTAATGCCATGCAGTTTGCATTCAAAAGACCTTGGGTCTTACAGGCATATAGTTAAAATTATTAAAATTATTATATTATTATTATACTTGGATGATCTGCTGGAACAGCTTCACCTAAAAATCCGGACTGACAGCAACGAACAGGCAAAGAGCTCATTATATAGGGAAACTTATTCCAAACTTGAACATAATCTTGGCCAGGCAAATTACTTTAGTGACCAGTTTAGCGCAGAGAATATACAATTGATTTTTCGAGCAAGAGGAGAACTTCTTTCCTTAAATTTTATTCCACAACGAGACGATCTGCTGCTTCATTGCTCTATGTGTAACATCCGGGAAAGAGAAAATGTTGTTCACTTCATAGCTAAATATCATATGCTGGTGGAAATACGGCGACAGATATGGCAGAAGAACTACTTAGATGAAACGGAAATAATAGCAATATTAAATGGTGAAGACTGGCAGAATCTTATAAAATTTGTTAAATATTCTTTAATATCTGTATATTAAAAAAGATAATGAGAGAAGATTTTAATATAAAAGCAAAACTCAATAAATCTAAAATTTCAATGTTTATGTATAGAAAATTCAAGCTAGCATCTGGCTGACGGCCCTTTTGGCCATGCCTTAAAGATTTAAGTACAATTATAAATAATGTTTATGTTTAAGCAATTTGAGAAATAAAATCTAATCTAATCAAATCTAATCTAATCTAATCTATCTTTTCTGGGTCCATGTGTAAACCGTTTCTGTCTACAACATATCCCAGAAATTTCAAAGATGACCTAACGAAGTGACATTTTGCCCTACCTACTTTTAAACCTGCCTTAACTAATCTTCTAAAAACCTCATTTAAAATCTCCATATGTTTTTCAAAAGTGTCTGTAACGATGATGATGTCATCGAGATAGACAAAAACATATGGTTCTAACTCCGGTCCAAGGACCGTATCTATAAATCTTTGCCATGTTGCAGGTGCATTATGCAATCCAAATGGCATCCTCAAAAAATGAAACAGTCCCCGACCTGGAACTGTAAATGCAGTATACTTCTGCGATTCCTTTTCGACTGGAATCTGCCAATATGCAGATTTAATATTCAGCGAACTCAAAAACCTAGCATTATTTAATTTGTCCAAGATGGCCGTTATATATGGGAGGGGGTATGCGTCTCTATCAGTAACCTCATTCAACTTTCTATAATCAACACAAAACCTATACGTGCCATCTTTCTTCTTAATCATGACAATGGGAGAAGCCCATGGACTGTCTGATTTTTCGATGACTCCGTCTCGGAGCATCTCTTCTAACTCCCTATCTATAAAAGTCTGAATAGCTGGCGACACCGGATAGTACCGCTGTTTAATCGGCTCAGCTTTTGTCCTAATTTTGTGCGACACCATCTGTGTGCACCCTAATCCCTCAGGCATTTCTTGAAAATTTTTTTCTAAAAAGCTATCTAATTCTTGTTTCTGTTTCTCATCTAAATCTGTCAAATGTTCCGCAACGGACATCGAAGCCAACGAAGTTTGGTTCGAAAATGTCCATTCCCCTGATTGAAGATCCGGGACTACACCCGAACGAGCCCAAAAGTCTGCTCCTAATATCAATCTATGAGGAAGGCGGGGAATGACGAAGTTCTCCACAAGAACTACTTTTTCTTCTACCCTAATTGGAAGTGAAACTGTTCCTTCTACTTCTATTCCTGCACCATCCGCTAAGGTAACCCTATTAATACTTGTTTTCCCTAAACTTATTCCTAAATTTTTCAAAATATCCCATGCATCCCTACAAATTATCGTGCGTGAATCACCTGAATCTAAAAGCCCTAACATTTTAATTCCAAAAATCTCAACGCCTTAATATGGCCGTTGATCCCTACCATTTTGCGCGAGTGTGAAACCTAAATGAATTTTAGCCGGCTGGTTACCAGTAGGCAACCTAAAAGATTTTAACGACGCTCTCATCCTACTGACCAGAGAGTGCGTCTCACATTTCCCGAATTACTATTTCGGCCCACATTTCCCGAACACTGTTGACAGTTACTTCGAGTAACTCCAACTCTACCACAACCATAGCAACGCCTAGGAGTGGAACACCTATTAGCAAACTGGCCTTCACCATTGCAATTGAAACACCTAACAACTGGATCAGATCTTCTACTACCAACTTGGGAGTTCCTAGAGAATGGATTTTGGTTTCTTATCTGCGGCTGATTTGAGATGGGGGCCTGTCGATCAATTTCGTTGCTCTCAGTAACAACCGAAACTGTTGGACTTTCTAAGCCTACGTATGCTAGATCTGGTTCTAGCAACGTCCTATTCCTAACACTGGGGGGTGGAACATAAGATTCTACATTGGCCCTAACTGCCTCTAAATCTCTACCTAACGTTACTAAATCAGAAACGCAATTTGGTCTAGCCAAACCAAGTTGAGTCTGGTAGAAAGGTGTCAAGTTCCGCTGAATCATTGACAGCTTCCTCCGTTCTGATATTTCTTCAGAAAGCCTACCGAACAAGTTTTGCGTCGTCGCCACATATACGCCGATTGACTCATCTTTTTCCTGCGTTCGATGTCTAATCTCTTCTAACAACGAATCGTCGTAAGTCGGTGGTAAGAACTCCAGCTTCAACTCTCTGGTAAGTTCTTGCCACGAATTTACCGAAACAATAATCACCCTATACCAAATAAGTGCTTTCCCTACAAATAAATCTACTGCTGCTCTGAATAATTGAGATTCCGTCACGCCCCGGGCACTACGGATCTCTTCTACTCTTTCTAAAAACGCCTTCACTGAGGCACCACAGCGCTCGCCAGTGAATTTAACATCCCATTTCGACAAATTCTCAAACCGCTCCTGATTAACAAAAACTCTTTCTAACAATCTGACTACCTCTTATCAAATTATCCCTATTAACCTCCACACTTGTATTTTCCCCTAGTATGCCCGTCGATATAATGGCAGGAGTATTTACCGACCTGCTATTTTGAGGTTCAGCTGAACGCTGATTTTCAACCTCCGAAATATTCTGCTGTTCCTGATTATTGCTAAATCCCTGTTCTTTCTCCTCTTCATTATCATTTTCCTCATCTCCCTCTAACTGGGCCATTGCAATCACTTATATATTTTTAAGAGCCTGCTTGCTCTTATCACTGTTAGCATTTTCAGGAACCGACCTATCTAATCTACCGAATCCCCATTCTACTTTAGCTAAAATCCTAAAATACTCTTTGGATGTTTCTGACCTAGGAGGGTTTTCTAAAAGTTTCCCTATTTCTAACAACTTTTCCTCGACCGCTTTTCGGTCTTCCTCAAAACTAAATGGGTAAGCTGGAGCTACAGAAGATTCCTACCTTCTAATTTAAGCGCGACCCGAAGCGCTTTCCTCATGTCCTCTACGGACCCTACTTCTAACCCCCTCCACTCCATCTCGTAAGCAAGCCCGTCTTGCGCTAATCTATTTACTTCCACATTCAGAAAAAAAAAACAAAAAAAAATATGAAACAAAAATAAAACGCACTGAATCTAAAAATTTCTCGAATGAATAATTTATAAAAACAATAAATCAAATTAAAAATCAAAAAAAGAAACTAAACCCACAAAAAAACTCAAAATCAAATTAGTACCTAATAATAATATATAAAATAAACCGTAATATAAGAAATGAACCGCACAATAAAAATAAAATGTCAAAAGAAACTTAATAATAAAAAAAAATATTAACTAAGTACTCTAAAAAAAATCACTAAACGAAAAAAATACTACTTCACTACTAAATTTAAAATCTCGCCGGCCCTGGCTATGATTCAATCAATTATTCAAGGCCAACAACAAACGAGAAAAAAAAATAACAAGCTAAAAAAAATTATAGGGATCTACTATGTAGGTATGTAATATATACTTGGTGATTAAATCTGGTGATGACAAAAAGTATGATGGGCAAGGGGTGGGTGTTGATCCAACACAAACTGCTTCACTTCTATTTCTATTTGCCTATATAAAAAGAACACAATGTTAGAACATTTATTGATAGTATATCTATTTAAAAAAGAACGACAACAGACAATACAATCACACGAACACTAATTTCTCCAAAAAAAAAAGAACTCGCCCCACGTTGGGCGCCACTTTGTTGCAAAATTATTTCTTTTCAAAAAAGGTAACCCGAATTTAAAATTACTTTACGATGTAAACAAGATTTTGACGAAACAAATAAACCGCGAACTATGGATTATTTCGAAACCAATATCTATTAATTAAAAACAAGGAAATCGATTGTAAGCAAAATAAATGTGCAACCGGCACCACGCAAAGAAATTTCGTTTATGACGGAATGTCAAAATAAAAGAGAGAGAATGGATAAAGAAAATTGCAACAACACCTGCAATTGTATTTGCAGTCCTCCCGACTAGTCAGCTAGGGTGGTTCGTCGAAAAAAAAGTATTTAATCAAAGCGACCGTGTGTAGGTATATTTTAGTGTAGGAATTAAAAGAGATGCTCGAATGAAAAGAATATTCGATTGATTTAATGGGGAGTGGATCGTAAATACATGTATTTACGTTACAGGGTGGGCGCCAGGAAACTTTTATGGTGTTTGCCTTACCAATATAAATCTGAAAAAATGTCTTCAATTGCAAAGAATAAGACGGAAGAATTATTAATCCCAATGGGAAGTTAGAATCTTTTATTGATTGGGAAGTTATTGGTCTGGAAAACCGTGGCAAATGCCGGGATAAAACCCAGAGTCTTTTTAATCAACACAAAAAGCAAGAACAATAGTTTCGAGATAAGCAGAAGGCTAATCCTCGAAAATAAAATTAAAGCAAATAATAAAAAAAAGCAAACAATGGTTTGTGTCAAATAGACACAAAGAAAAATCACAATGGTAAAGGACAAAGGTCACGGGTCCCACAATCTTGGGAGAAAACGTATAATTAGCGAAGGCCTACGTTATCAACAATTTATTTGCCCCACACAGGGTCACAAATAAAAAACGGATTTACGCAATCTAAACAACAAAAGACAAGCTACAAATACTTCTGGACACCACCGGACACATAAATACTTAGCTTTTTCAAAATCCTCCAACAAAAATATCCTTCTCCAATTTCTCAAATCCAAATTGTAACTCTCGATTTCCTCAATCGATTTTTCTCTTTATTTTACCAGTTTTTCTTTCAAATTTTACTTAAAACCACAATAGATTTTCACTTCTCTTTTTCTTTCTCAAAAATTTCTTCTTTCTTTTCTAAAATCCAAACTTGAATTGTCATTCAAGATGGAGGCTTGGCTTGTCCACTTCGCCACGGCCATATAGCCATCCTCTTTGGATCTTTTGCGTGGTGGTGTTCTTGTCTCGGTCATACAGCAGCATCTTGCCTATATAGGCTGAGAAGTGCGACCGAGAGCAGTGATACAACCATTGCACGCGATCCTATGCGTTGAAAGTGCGATCTCCATTGGCTCAGTGGACGTGTTCAGCCGTATAACGTCAATTATATTTTATTTTAAAAGGCAAGTGAAAAGCTATGACACAACGCGCAAAGTCCCCATCCCAAACCGGCCCAAACTAATTGCTTTGAGAAGAATATTCTTGTTGGAAAGAATCCTAACCATTTTTCAAGTAAAATGGTACAAAATTATGAACAAGAATAATCTTAATTCCGTAGACCTTCGCGCAGATAATATTTAAAAAGGGAAAATACATCATTGCGATCTTTCTTTGATATCAGACACTTTACGATGGGCACTCGACCATTCTTAATTTACGTTGGTGTGATTATAATTCACACATTGTTGTGTTGTTGTGGACTCGTCTTTCGTTTTCGTTGGAAAGCTTGGTTTTTGGCTTCCTCGCTTTCTTTACTATGCGTGCGAGTCTCCAGCCCGTCCGCTGGCTCGACAAGATAGACTGATGCGTGTGAGTCTCCAGCTCATCCGCTGGCTCAACACGAAAGACTGTTGCGAGTGAGTCTCCAGCTCATCCGCTGGCTCAACACGCTGGCTCAAACCGAAAGATAAGGACCTATTTTGTTATCTTCTCTGAGTTACTCTCAAAACTCTTAGAGGATAACGGACTAAAAATGTGGGTCGAAAAATAGGAATGGATAGGATGGAGCGGAAAACAGGTTTTAAGAGTCAGACCGTGACCAAAACAACACGATCAGAAAGAGGTTTTAAGAACCACAAAGGAGTAGCTTTTGTTGCGGTAAATCTTACCGTAGCAACGTAAGTGAAGAGGTCCCTAGATTCTCAAAATATATTCCTGGTTGCGATTTAAATGGCCAAATGTTTATCGGCGTACATTTAATACCTGGAACGAGGCAGCAAACTAGTAGTAACGTTACAACTGGCGATGTGGTAGGAGTACTGGGTGCTTAGCGTCGTATTCATATTCTGATGCTTCCAAACGCCTACCGATCCTCATGGTATCTTCCGCATCGAGAAATGGGGTAAGGCTCTTGATTGAACTTTTGTCTGAAACCTCACCTTTATCTCTTTAATTTAGAATGTTTTCTCTCATCTGTAATTACTGCATTTGCATGAATACTGCCTTTTTCGATTTACTCCATACTGAAAAAGTTAAGAGGCCTCTCCTTATTTTGAAATCCTTTCTCGACTTAAGTTATTTTTCTTTAAATTTTTTGATTAATCGTAAGGCGTACGAAATAATTCTTTGCACGCTTTTAAATGAGTTCTTATATTTGATGAGACTTATAGTAAGATCATCAGGCATTGCTTTGGCGTCATACATTGATGGCCAGATTGAAGTTGAACCATATAAGAATTTCGATCCATAGAACCAAATGTTGCAATTTTCAAAGCGATCTGGAGCTATTCCACGTGAAAGTACATCTGCAGAATTTTCTTTTGAAGGCACATGTCTCTTCTGCTCATCAAAAATTGTATTTTCTTGTATTCTTGATGCCCTTTTTGTGATAAAGATGGGAAGAGTTGCCTAGGATGAAGACTTAATCCATACTAGTGCAATTTCCGAGTCCCCTCACTACAATTTTAAGTCATTTTAAATGTAAAGGTCTCTTTGCAAGCGCCCTAGAAGCTCCATAGCAAGGTAACAGGTGCAAAGCTCCATCCTGGGAATAATTACCTGTAAAGATGCTTTTGTTTTCTTCGATGAGGCTACTCTTGATTTAGCGCAAAGTAGTTGCACCGTTATGACGTTGGCACTGCTGGTAGAATGAACGAATGCCGCAGCACCATAAGACTTTTCTGAATCATCAGCAAATACGTGATATTGAATGCTTTTTGGCGTCTTATGTGAAAATATGTGCCCAGCAATCTTTATATTGTTTAGTGACTGCAGTCCTGTAAGAAATTGTATCCAAAATGTTTGCATTTCCTGAAGTAATGCAGCATCCCAATCAAGCTTTTGTTCCCATAATTTTTGTAAGAATTTGTTTGCCACTACAATGAAAGGTGCCATGATACCAAGGGAGTCAAATAGACGCGTCGCTGTAAGCTGTTCGTTTGGTCACTCGATCCCTTTTTAACCAAGATGTCTTACTGCAGGGTTGGTCAGATTTCGGCATCCACGTGAGACCAATTGTTTTCACGTGATCTTCAATATTGGTGTTGAAGTCTAATTCTGTTTCTCGGATACATGGTTAGTACATCATTTCCTTAGCTTGAAGCCGCCATTGTGAAGGATAGTCAGGAGCTAAGTTCAGTATTCAAAAATTTGGTCAACCGGTTAAAATATTATCTACGTTGAAGTCACGAATGGGTGACGATTGGAGGTTGATGTCGGCTAAGCCACGGACAAATGCTTCAGCAGCAAGTTGGTTGATAATTTCTTCACCCGCTGTATGGTATGCCAGATGAGTCAGGCGTTCGATGTCTGCTTCGAGGTGTTACAGAGCCTCACCTCTTTTCTGGATCATGGTATTAAGTTTGATGCGAAAGACCATTGAAGTTGCCATGCAAGTCTGCTGGCATTGTTTGCAGTAGTTTGACAGCAGGTACACTGATACCAATTGTTAGTGCGACGAACTTTCCATCGTTATCCCAGCATTTTGCTGTCGCACCTGCTTCAAATTGTCTCATGGAGATCGACCGAGAAATTGGTCCCTCAAAGGTTGTCGGATGCATTTCTTTCTCCGTATGTCGTCCCCAGAACTTTCTCTGACCTTAATTTGTCTTACCTTGTACAATTCCTTTGCAATATTTTCGTGTCTTCAACTTTCTCGAACCTTTCGTCTACAGTTGAAATTTGTTTTTCGATTTTTTCGAGATGCTCTTCAGCAGTAAACTCTATATCGCACTGACTGTGAACTCACTGACCACTCTCATACAGTGAAGTCATCCGTAGTAAGATAGCCAGTTTTGGGACGCCAGTGAAGGTGTCAGTGCACTGACGTGTTCGCTGACCAACCAAAATCGCGTCAGTGACTGACGCAAATAATGACAAGTGTGATAAGTAGTCACTGGCGATAGGACCCATTACACACTTTTGTGACAAGAGCGTCAGTGCGCTGGCCCAGTCCCATCACTGGCAACACACGAAACTTCTGGTTGTGCCATTGAAGAAACCCCGTCAGTGAACTGACCTCTTTTTTGCATTGTATATAGAACCAATAGTAATATCACTTGGGAGTTTTTAGTATTGTCTTGTTTTGCCACTTAAGAGCGCTGCAGAGCGTATCTAGGGTGAATGGTAGGGTTTGAATCTCTCCGAAAACATTTTGAAGGGATAACAAAATTATTTCGAGCTGAGATATATGTAAATACAAATAATAATTGTTTTATTTAAAGAAATTCAAATATATATTTTAAAGTGTTTTTCACACAAATATACCCAGAACGACGATATTGTAATGGCCCTCTATAACTATTCTGTGGGTAGGTTCATGAATTAGAGAACAGTTTTTTTTCATATTGATTTCTTTAAAGCTTCTGTCATCGAATAAATAAAATCGAATAATTTTGTGTTTGGCTTTGCAATAAAAATGGATATTGAATAATTTTTGTTTGATGAGTGTTTTCGACATTGATTTGGCGATACAGTCAAATGCCATCTCCAAAGTAATGCAATCATCGCCTTGGGCTGATCATCCTGTTTGCGGCAACAGCAATTTTTGAAATTCACTTCAACTTCTTTGAAAAAATCTTTAACCTCAATATTAAGAGAACAGCGCTTTGTAGTTGCACTTTCTACACAACGCTCTTCTTAAGTTTTAGCTTATGTTTGGAGAGAAAAATGTGAACTTATATTTAGCTCGCGTTGCGTACTTCCCTTAAGCAAACAAAACAAAAACCAGCATCTAGAGTCTTCCACCTCAAACAAATAAAAAAAACCCAGGAACTGACAGCCACTGGCTATCAGTAGTCAGTCAGTGTGATAGCAAAACTGCTCACTGACCCAATTACGCTTTAATTTCACTGAAGCCTCTTGCCAGTGTAGTGTGCTAGTGAAGCATGTGCCAGTGAAATGTGATAGCCAGTTTTTCAGGCGGCAGTTCACTGACGACTCAGAGAAAATTTCACTGACTAGCATGAGGTGTCAGTGAGTTTTAGGACACACTGGCACAAGTCTGCCAGTAAGTGTGAAAACCTTTTTCTCTCAACTGATCACTTTAGCTATTTCACTGGCGTAAAAACCACATCAGTTTTCGTGACGTTTATGCCTGGCAGTGGTCAGTGAATTTGTTGCAAAATTATTTCTTTTAAGAAAATATCCCGAATTGTAAATTAATTTGTGTTGAAGGAATTATTAAGACGAAACAAATAAACCGCGTTACTTTGGACTATATCGAATCCAATATCTATAAATTAAAAACAAGGAAAACGATTGTAAACAAAAAGATGTGCAACCGGCACCGCGCAAAGAAATTTCGTTTATGACGGAATGTCAAAACAAACAAGAGAGAGAACTGATAACAAGAAATATTGCAACAACACTGCAATGCTATATGCAGTCTCACCGGCTAGTCAGCAAGGGGGATTCGTAGAATAAAAAAATGTAGGTAATCAAAGCGATCGTATGTGAAAAGAAATTATTGCAGGTAGGTGAGGTGGGCAATTTTAATGTAGGACTAAAATTAAAAGAGATGATTGAATTAAAAGAGATATGGTTTGATGGAAGGGGGTGGAACGTAGATATAAGTATTTACGTTACAGGGTGGGCGCCAGGAAACTTTTATGGTGTTTGCCTTACCAATATAAATCTGAAAAAAAAAGTCTTCAATTGCAAAGAATAAGACGGAAGAATTATTAATCCCAATGGGAAGTTTAAATCTTTTATTGATAGTTATTGGTCTGGGAAACCGTGGCAAATGCCGGGATAAAAACCCAGAGTCTTTTCGATAAAAAGGAAAATAGAACAATTGGATTTCGAGGTTAGCAGAAGGCTAATTCTCGAAATTAATAAAAGGTTTTAGCAAATAAAAAAACAAACAATGGTTTGTGTCAAATGGGCACAAAGAAAGATCACAATGGTAAGGGAAGGTTAAAATAAAACAAGGTCACGAGTCCCACAATCTTGGGAGAAATCGAATAATCAGCGAAGGCCTACTTTTATAACAATATATTTGCCCCACACAGGGTCACAAATAAAAAAACAAATTTACGCAATTTAAACAACCAAAATACAAGCTAAAATTCTGGTCACAACCAGACACAAAATACTTAGCTTCTGAACGTTTTCCAACCAGAATATCCTTCTCAATTTCTCCACAGTATGTCTTTCAGATATCTCAATCTTTATCTATTTTGTACACCACAGTTCTAATATCAAATCTTAGTTTCGAAACAATATCTAGTTTTTCACTTCTCTTCAAAATTCTTTATTTCTCAAACATTTCCTTCTTCTCTTTTTCAAATCCAAAATTGAATTGTCATCCAAAATGGAGGCTCGGCTTGTCCCCTTCGCCCCGACCACATAGCCATCCTGTTCGGATCTTTTGCGTGGTGGTGTTCTTGTCTCAGTCATGCAGCAGCATCTCGCCCATATATGCAGAGACGTGCGACTGAGGGCGGTGATACAACCATTGCACGCGATCCTATGCGTTGAGGATGCGATCGTCGTAGGCTCAGTGGACGTGTTCAGCCGTATAATGTCAATTATATTTTATTTCAAAAGGCAAGTGAAAAACTAGTACACAACGCGCAAAGTCCCCAGCCCAAACCGGCCCATACTAATTACTTTGAGAAGAATATTTTTGTTGGAGAGAATCCTAACCATTTTCCAACTAAAATGGTAGGAATTATAAACAAGAATAATCTAAATTCCATAGACCTTCGCGCAGATAATATTTACAGAGAAAAACACATCATTGCTATCTTTCTTTGATATCAGACACTTTACGGTGGGCACTCGGCCATTCTACATTTACGGTGGTGTGACTATAATTCACACTTTGTTGTGGGCTCGTTGGAAAGCTTGTCAATTGTTAGCTTCCTCGCTTTCTTTACTATGCGTGCGAGTCTCCAGCCCGTCCGCTGGCTCAACACGATAGACTGATGCGTGTGAGTCTCCAGCTCATCCGCTGGCTCAGCACGATTAAACTCGAATACGTTGCGGGCAAGTCTCCAGCTCGTCCGCTGGCTCAACCCGATGGAAAATAACCTGCTTAGTTATCCTCTCTGAGTCACTCTCAAAACTCCCAGAGGACAACGGACTCAAAATGTGGGTCGAAAAATAGGAATGGATAGGATGGAGCGGAAACAAATATCGAGAGTTGAACCGTGCCAAAAGCGCACGATTTGACCAGGTTTTAAGAACCAAAAGAATGATTGTTGCGGTAAATCTTACCGTAACAAATTCCACCCTTACCTACCCAAGAAGAAAATTGGCTTTCAGATAAGAAAGCGAAGTAAAAAGGATAAAGAGAGAGGTAAGCAACACAACCAAATGGAATACACTACAGCACAACACATCTACATCTCAATCGCTCTGGGCGAGAGTTAATGCACATCACAGAGCTGTGAAGCTCTCAGTAACTCTTAACGCAGCTAGTCCTTGCTACGCGACTAAGTATCGGAGTTCTCCGAGGAATCGTTGTAGTACGGCTTCAGATCTTTGACGTTCCAGGTTCCTCGAAAGGTACCTTTTTCGTCCTTGAGCTCGTACGTCCATGGAGACACGCGTTTCTTTATAAGAAACGGACCTAAAAATTTAGGCGCTAATTTTGCCGTGTAGTAGTTTGCCGCATCAGACAAACTGAAATTACTTCGCCAAACCAATTCGTTTGGAAAATATTGTACATCCCTTCGTCTAAGGTTGTACCTTTTTGCCGCCATCTTGGATGCCGACTCTAACTTTTTCCTTATCTCTTCCCTAAGTAACCTAAACCTTTCCCTTATGTCATCCGTACTATCACTCCTAACATCCGGAATGGTGGTTAAGGGTTTGCCAAAAGTCACCATCCCTCGACCAAAATTCGCGTAGTAAGGCGACACGCCTAAGACTTCGTGATGGGACGTGCGTATACAACACGCCACCTTTGCTAACTGTGCATCCCAAGACCTATGGTTTTCCGAAACGTACGCCCTAAGAGTATTCTTGATAATTTGATTTATCTGTTCTGACGGATTAGCCTGAGGATGGTAATTCGCCGTAAACCTAATTGTAGAACCATAGCTATCACACAAAGACTTCAGTTCCTTGCTTTTGAACTGCGGACCGTTATCACAAACAACACATTTTGGAACGCCAAACAACAAGAAGACATTGTCTTCCAACTCCTTACAAACGGACTTCGCTGTTGCAGACCTCAACGGGAACAACAATGGAAATTTGGTAAAGTAATCGACGACCGTTAGTATGTATACAAAACCCCTACTCGATAACGGAAGTGGACCTACCAAATCAATACAAATCATCTCCCATCGATCGGTTACCCCTTTCCTTTCCGTCATCAACCCAGCTGGTTTTTCATTAATAGGTTTCACACTTTGGCATATCTTGCAGTTCCTAACGTACCTAGTTATATCTGACCTCATTTTTGGCCAGTAAAATTTTTCTCCTATCCTACAAAAAGTTTTCTTAACCCCCATATGCCCTGCTAACGGATGGTCGTGATTTTCTTCTAAAATCTTTTTCCTATCATTCTTTGCTACTACTAACTTCCACTCACTATTACTATCATGAACTACTACATGATTTGCCTTAACAGACTTAAACAATTTTCCCTGTTCTACTCTCCAGGCTGGAAAAGACAATGGTTTCTTTTCCACCTCTCCTATCATCTTTTATATCCAAGGATCTTTTGTAGGCTCTGAAATCCCAGATGAAACTGGTACGCTCCTGGAGAGCATATCCGGCACAACATGATCCTTCCCTTTGCGGTGAACAATGTTGAAATCGAACTGCTGCATACGTACATCCCATCGAGCCAGCCGACCTGCTGGGTCTTTCAACTTGCTCAACCATATCAGAGAGTAGTGATCGGTAATAACCGTGAATTTCACACCCTCTAAATATGGCCGTAACTTTTCTATCGCCCACAGAACAGCCAAGCACTCTTTTTCTGTGGTCGAATAGTTACGCTCGCAACGATTAAGTGATCTGCTCAAATAGCAAATCACTTTCTCGCCATTGTCAAAATTTTGACTAAGAACCGCACCAATCCCAAAGTCCGAAGCATCCGTCTGGACGACAAATGGCTTCGTGAAATCCGGGCACGTTAGAATGGGTGCCGCTACCAAACATTCTTTAGCTTTTCTAAAGCTCTCCTCACATTCCCTACTCCAATCAAATGTTCTATTCTTCTTCGTCCATTCAGACAACGGTTTCACCAAACTAGCAAAGTTTGGAATGAATCTTCTATACCAGGATACCGTGCCGATGAAGCTCCTAACTTCCTTCACATTTTTAGGTGATGGAATTCCTAACATACTCTCTATCTTTTCTGGGTCCATGTGGAGACCGTTTCTGTCAACAACATAGCCCAAAAATTTTAGAGAAGGCCTAACAAAATGACATTTTTCCCTACCTACTTTTAAACCTGCTTTTATTAATCTATCAAAAACCTCATTCAAAATTTCCATATGCTTCTCAAAAGTGTCTGTCACGATGATGATGTCATCGAGATAGACGAAGACATATGGTTCTAACTCAGGTCCAAGGACCGTATCTATAAAACGTTGCCAAGTTGCGGGTGCATTATGCAAACCGAACGGCATCCTCAAAAAATGAAATAGTCCCCGACCTGGAACCGTAAATGCAGTATACTTCTGCGAATCCTTCTCAACTGGAATCTGCCAATAAGCAGACTTAATGTCCAGTGAGCTTAAAAACCTAGCATTATTTAGCTTATCTAAGATGGCCGTAATATAAGGGAGGGGGTATGCGTCCCTATCTGTTACCTCATTCAACTTCCTATAATCTACACAAAACCTAAACGTGCCATCTTTCTTTTTAATCATGACAATGGGTGAAGCCCATGGACTGTCAGATTTTTCAATGACTCCGTCTCGGAGCATCTCTTCTAATTCCCTATCTATAAACTTCTGAATAGCTGGCGACACCGGATAGTACCGCTGTTTAATCGGCTCAGCTTTTGTCCTAATTTTGTGCGACACCATCTGTGTGCACCCTAACCCCTCTGGCATTTCTTTAAAAAGTTTTTCTAAACAACTGTCTAACTCTTTTTGTTGTGTCTCTGTCAATTCCGTTAAATGTTCCGCCACGGACATCGAAGCCAAAGAGCTTTGGTTCGAAAACGTCCATTCCCTCGATTTTAAATCCGGGACCACACCCGATAAAGCCCAAAAATCTGCTCCTAAAATCAACCTATGCGGAAGGCGGGGAATAACAAGGCACTCTACTAATACTACTTTCTCTTTAACCCTAATTGGAAGTGAAATAACTCCCTCTACTCCTATACCTGCACCATCCGCTAAATTAACCTTATCTATGCTAGTTTTGCCTAGCTCTAAACCTAAACCTTTTAAAATTTCCCACCCGTCCCTACAAATAATTGTGCGTGAAGCACCTGAATCTAAAAGACCTAACATTTGAATACCAAAAATTTCAACGCCTAAATATGGCCGTTGATCTCTACCACTCTGCTCTAGTGTGAAACCCAAATGAATTGCCGACTGGTTACCAGTAGGCAACCTAAAAGAATTTAACGACGCTCTCGTCCTACTGACCCGAGAGTGCGTCTCACATTTCCCGACTGGTTATTCGAAACCATGTTTCTGGAATGGTGATTATGCTGACCGAAGGTTCTAGGAACAGTTACTTCTAGCAACTCCCTGCCTACCACAACCATAACAACGCCTAGGAGCGGAACACCTATTTGCAAAATGGCCTGATCCATTGCAATTAAAACATCTCATAGTTGGTCTCCCATCACCAACTTGAGAA
The DNA here is from genome assembly GCA_916050605.2 of Platycheirus albimanus. Classification (NCBI taxonomy): domain Eukaryota; kingdom Metazoa; phylum Arthropoda; class Insecta; order Diptera; family Syrphidae; genus Platycheirus; species Platycheirus albimanus. Next base: position 137,322,525 of record OU696696.1, on the reverse strand, counting down.
TTTTGAATTGGTGGGCTCGAAGATTGAGCTTGAAAACGAACATGACGACTAGTTTCGTTGTTCTCAGAAACAACCGAAACTGTAGGAGCATCAATACCTACGTATGCTAGATCCGGTTCTAGCAACGTCCTATTCCTAACACTGGGAGGTGGGACATATGATTCAACGTTAGTCCTAACTGCCTCTAAATCTCGAAATAACGTCACTAAATCAGAAACGCAATTTGGTTTAGCCAAACCAAGTTGCGTCTGGTAGAAAGGTGTCAAGTTCCGCTGAATCATTGACAGCTTCCTCCGTTCTGATATCTCTTCAGAAAGCCTACCGAACAAGTTTTGCATCGTCGCCACATAGACGCCGATGGACTCATCTTTTCCCTGCGTGCGATGCCTAATCTCTTCTAACAACGAATCGTCATAATTCGGTGGTAAAAACTCCAGCTTCAACTCTCTGGTAAGTTCTTGCCACGAATTAACTGAAACCCTAATCGCCCTATACCAAATAAGTGCTTTCCCTACAAATAAATCGACCGCTGCTCTAAATAATTGAGATTCCGTCACACCCCGTGCCCTACGGATCTCTTCTACTCTTTCTAAAAACGCATTCACTGAGGCACCACAGCGCTCACCATTGAATTTAACATCCCATTTAGATAAATTCTCAAACCGTTCCTGATTAACAAAAACTCTTTCTACAATCTGACTACCTCTTATCAAACTATCCCTATTAACCTCCACACTTGTATTTTCCCCTACTATACCCGTCGATATACTGGCAGGAGTATTTACCGACCTGCTATTTTGAGGTTCAGCTGAACGCTGATTTTCAACCTCCGAGATATTCTGCTGTTCCTGAAACATTTCTCTCCCCTGTTCTTTCTCCTCTTCATTGTTCTCTTCCTCATCTACTTCTTACTGGGCCATTGCCATCACTAATTTATTTTTAAGAGCCTGCTTGCTCTTATCCTCGTTTGCATTTTCAGGAACCGACCTATCTAATCTACCTAATCCCCATTCTACTTTCGCTAAAATCTTTAAATATTCCTTGGATGTTTCTGACCTAGGAGGGCTTTCTAAAAGTTTCCCTATTTCTGATAACTTTTGCTCGACCGCTTTTCGGTCCTCTTCAAAACTAAATGGATAAGCTGGAGCTACATAAGATTTTCTACGTTCTAATTTAAGCGCGACCCGAAGCGCTTTCCTCATATCGTCTACGGATCCTACCTCTAACCCTCTCCATTCCATTTCATAAGCAAGCTCGTCTTGCGCTAATCTATTAACCTCCATCTTCAATGAAATTAATTAAATCAAAAGAAAATTTAATTAAAACAACAACAAAAATACTATAAGAAAACTTAAAAAAAAAAAAAAAAAAAAAAAAAACAACAAAAAAAACTGTGTTCCCAAGAAATCTTAAAAAGAAATTAATAAAACGAAACTAAAAAAAGTTATAGAAAAAACATTAACCAAAAAACAAAAATTCAAACTGAATTTAGCAATCCAAATCAATGAAAATAAATTAAAAACAAAAAGTTCTCGAAAGGTAAAAATCAAAAACAATAAACCCAAAAAAAAAAATATTCAAAATCACTTTAGTTATAATATTATGTAAAATATAAAATAAATGGCAATAAAATAGATAATAAAAAATATTGACTACGCAAAAAAAAATATTAAACGAAAAAAAGTACTAACACACTACTAAATTTAAAATCGCGCCGGCCCTGGCTATGATTGAACCAAATAATAATTCAAGGCCAACAACAAACAAGAAAAAAAAAATTTCAATGTAAACAAAATTAAAGGTATCTACTATGTAGGTATGTATGTAATATTTATGAAATAATACTTGCTGATTAAATCTGGTGATGAAAAAAAGTATGATGGGCAAGGGGTCTGTTTTGATCCAACACAAACTGCTTCACTTCTATTTCTATTTACCTATATAAAAAGAACACAATGTTAGAATAAACTTTTTTTTTGATAGAATATATATTAAAAAGAACGACAACAGAACAATATTCAATCACACAAATACTAATTTTTTTCCAAAAAGATCACTGCTCCACGTTGGAACGCCACTTTGTTGCAAAATTATTTCTTTTAAAAAAATATCCCGAATTGTAAATTAATTTGTGTTGAAGGAATTATTAAGACGAAACAAATAAACCGCGTTACTTTGGATTATTTCGAATCCAATATCTATAAATTAAAAACAAGGAAAACGATTGTAAACAAAAAGATGTGCAACCGGCACCGCGCAAAGAAATTTCGTTTATGACGGAATGTCAAAACAAACAAGAGAGAGAACTGATAACAAGAAATATTGCAACAACACTGCAATGATATATGCAGTCTCACCGGCTAGTCAGCAAGGGGGATTCGTAGAATAAAAAAATGTAGGTAATCAAAGCGATCGTATGTGAAAAGAAATTATTGCAGGTAGGTGAGGTGGGTATATTTTAATGTAGGATTAAAATTAAAAGAGATGATTGAATTAAAAGAGATATGGTTTGATGGAAGGGGGTGGAACGTAAATATAAGTATTAACGTTACAGGGTGGGTGCCAGGAAACTTTTATGGTGTTTGCCTTACCAATATAAATCTGAAAAAAAAAGTCTTCAATTGCAAAGAATAAGACGGAAGAATTATTAATCCCAATGGGAAGTTTAAATCTTTTATTGATAGTTATTGGTCTGGGAAACCGTGGCAAATGCCGGGATAAAAACCCAGAGTCTTTTCGATAAAAAGGAAAATAGAACAATTGGATTTCGAGGTTAGCAGAAGGCTAATTCTCGAAATTAATAAAAGGTTTTAGCAAATAAAAAAACAAACAATGGTTTGTGTCAAATGGGCACAAAGAAAGATCACAATGGTAAGGGAAGGTTAAAATAAAACAAGGTCACGAGTCCCACAATCTTGGGAGAAATCGAATAATCAGCGAAGGCCTACTTTTATAACAATATATTTGCCCCACACAGGGTCACAAATAAAAAAACAAATTTACGCAATTTAAACAACCAAAATACAAGCTAAAATTCTGGTCACAACCAGACACAAAATACTTAGCTTCTGAACGTTTTCCAACCAGAATATCCTTCTCAATTTCTCCACAGTATGTCTTTCAGATATCTCAATCTTTATCTATTTTGTACACCACAGTTCTAATATCAAATCTTAGTTTCGAAACAATATCTAGTTTTTCACTTCTCTTCAAAATTCTTTATTTCTCAAACATTTCCTTCTTCTCTTTTTCAAATCCAAAATTGAATTGTCATCCAAAATGGAGGCTCGGCTTGTCCCCTTCGCCCCGACCATATAGCCATCCTGTTCGGATCTTTTGCGTGGTGGTGTTCTTGTCTCAGTCATGCAGCAGCATCTCGCCCATATATGCAGAGACGTGCGACTGAGGGCGGTGATACAACCATTGCACGCGATCCTATGCGTTGAGGATGCGATCGTCGTAGGCTCAGTGGACGTGTTCAGCCGTATAATGTCAATTATATTTTATTTCAAAAGGCAAGTGTAAAACTAGTACACAACGCGCAAAGTCCCCAGCCCAAACCGGCCCATACTAATTACTTTGAGAAGAATATTTTTGTTGGAGAGAATCCTAACCATTTTCCAACTAAAATGGTGGGAATTATAAACAAGAATAATCTAAATTCCATAGACCTTCGCGCAGATAATATTTACAGAGAAAAACACATCATTGCTATCTTTCTTTGATATCAGACACTTTACGGTGGGCACTCGGCCATTCTACATTTACGGTGGTGTGACTATAATTCACACTTTGTTGTGTTGTTGTGGGCTCGTTGGAAAGCTTGTCAATTGTTAGCTTCCTCGCTTTCTTTACTATGCGTGCGAGTCTCCAGCCCGTCCGCTGGCTCAACACGATAGACTGATGCGTGTGAGTCTCCAGCTCATCCGCTGGCTCAGCACGATTAAACTCGAATACGTTGCGGGCAAGTCTCCAGCTCGTCCGCTGGCTCAACCCGATGGAAAATAACCTGCTTAGTTATCCTCTCTTAGTCACTCTCAAAACTCCCAGAGGACAACGGACTCAAAATGTGGGTCGAAAAATAGGAATGGATAGGATGGAGCGGAAACAAATATCGAGAGTTGAACCGTGCCAAAAGCGCACGATTTGACCAGGTTTTAAGAACCAAAAGAATGATTGTTGCGGTAAATCTTACCGTAACAAATTCCACCCTTACCTACCCAAGAAGAAAATCGGCTTTCAGATAAGAAAGCGAAGTAAAAAGGATAAAAAGAGAGGTAAGCAACACAACCAAATGGAATACACTACAGCACAACACATCTACATCTCAATCGCTCTGGGCGAGAGTTAATGCACATCACAGAGCTGTGAAGCTCTCAGTAACTCTTAACGCAGCTAGTCCTTGCTACGCGACTAAGTATCGGAGTTCTCCGAGGAATCGTTGTAGTACGGCTTCAGATCTTTGACGTTCCAGGTTCCTCGAAAGGTACCTTTTTCGTCCTTGAGCTCGTACGTCCATGGAGACACGCGTTTCTTTATAAGAAACGGACCTAAAAATTTAGGCGCTAATTTTGCCGTGTAGTAGTTTGCTGCATCAGACAAACTAAAATTACGTCGCCAAACCAATTCGTTTGGAACATATTGTACATCCCTTCGTCTAAGGTTGTACCTTTTTGCCGCCATCTTGGATGCCGACTCTAACTTTTTCCTTATCTCTTCCCTAAGTAACCTAAACCTTTCCCTTATGTCATCCGTACTATCACTCCTAACATCCGGAATGGTGGTTAAGGGTTTGCCAAAAGTCACCATCCCTCGACCAAAATTCGCGTAGTAAGGCGACACGCCTAAAACTTCGTGATGTGACGTGCGTATACAACACGCCACCTTTGCTAACTGTGCATCCCAAGACCTATGGTTTTCCGAAACGTACGTCCTAAGAGTATTCTTGATAATTTGATTTATCCGTTCTGATGGATTAGCCTGAGGATGGTAATTCGCCGTAAACCTAATTGTAGAACCATAGCTATCACACAAAGACTTCAGTTCCTTGCTTTTGAACTGTGGACCGTTATCACAAACAACACATTTTGGAACGCCAAACAACAAGAAGACATTGTCTTCCAACTCCTTACAAACAGACTTCGCTGTTGCAGACCTCAACGGGAACAACAATGGAAATTTGGTAAAGTAATCGACGACCGTTAGTATGTATACAAAACCCCTACTCTATAACGGAAGTGGACCTACCAAATCAATACAAATCATCTCCCATGGATCGGTTACCCCTTTCCTTTCCGTCATCAACCCAGCTGGTTTTTCATTAATAGGTTTCACACTTTGGCATATCTTGCAGTTCCTAACGTACTTAGTTATATCTGACCTCATTTTTGGCCAGTAAAATTTGTCTCCTATCCTACAAAAAGTTTTCTTAACCCCCATATGCCCTGCTAACGGATGGTCGTGATTTTCTTCTAAAATCTTTTTCCTATCATTCTTTGCTGCTACTAACTTCCACTCACTATTACTATCATGAACTACTACATGATTTGCCTTAACAGACTTAAACAATTTTCCCTGTTCTACTCTCCAGGCTGGAAAAGACAATGGTTTCTTTTCCACCTCTCCTATCATCTTTTCTATCCAAGGATCTTTTGTAGGCTCTGAAATCCCAGATGAAACTGGTACGCTCCTGGAGAGCATATCCGGCGCAACATGATCCTTCCCTGCATACGTACATCCCATCGAGCCAGCCGACCTGCTGGGTCTTTCAACTTGCTCAACCATATCAGAGAGTAGTGATCGGTAATAACCGTGAATTTCACACCCTCTAAATATGGCCGTAACTTTTCTATCGCCCACAGAACAGCCAAGCACTCTTTTTCTGTGGTCGAATAGTTACGCTCGCAACGATTAAGTGATCTGCTCAAATAGCAAATCACTTTCTCGCCATTGTCAAAATTTTGACTAAGAACCGCACCAATCCCAAAGTCCGAAGCATCCGTCTGGACGACAAATGGCTTCGTGAAATCCGGGCACGTTAGAATGGGTGCCGCTACCAAACATTCTTTAGCTTTTCTAAAGCTCTCCTCACATTCCCTACTCCAATCAAATGTTCTATTCTTCTTCGTCCATTCAGACAACGGTTTCACCAAACTAGCAAAGTTTGGAATGAATCTTCTATACCAGGATACCGTGCCGATGAAGCTCCTAACTTCCTTCACATTCTTAGGTGATGGAATTCCTAACATACTCTCTATCTTTTCTGGGTCCATGTGGAGACCGTTTCTGTCAACAACATAGCCCAAAAATTTTAGAGAAGGCCTAACAAAATGACATTTTTCCCGACCTACTTTTAAACCTGCTTTTATTAATCTATCAAAAACCTCATTCAAAATTTCCATATGCTTCTCAAAAGTGTCTGTCACGATGATGATGTCATCGAGATAGACGAAGACATATGGTTCTAACTCAGGTCCAAGGACCGTATCTATAAAACGTTGCCAAGTTGCGGGTGCATTATGCAAACCGAACGGCATCCTCAAAAAATGAAATAGTCCCCGACCTGGAACCGTAAATGCAGTATACTTCTGCGAATCCTTCTCAACTGGAATCTGCCAATAAGCAGACTTAATGTCCAGTGAGCTTAAAAACCTAGCATTATTTAGCTTATCTAAGATGGCCGTAATATAAGGGAGGGGGTATGCGTCCCTATCTGTTACCTCATTCTATAATCTACACAAAACCTAAACGTGCCATCTTTCTTTTTAATCATGAAAATGGGTGAAGCCCATGGACTGTCAGATTTTTCAATGACTCCGTCTCGGAGCATCTCTTCTAATTCCCTATCTATAAACTTCTGAATAGCTGGCGACACCGGATAGTACCGCTGTTTAATCGGCTCAGCTTTTGTCCTAATTTTGTGCGACACCATCTGTGTGCACCCTAACCCCTCTGGCATTTCTTTAAAAAGTTCTTCTAAACAACAATCTAACTCTTTTTGTTGTGTCTCTGTCAATTCCGTTAAATGTTCTGCCACGGACATCGAAGCCAAAGAGCTTTGGTTCGAAAACGTCCATTCCCTCGATTTTAAATCCGGGACCACACCCGATAGAGCCCAAAAATCTGCTCCTTAAATCAACCTATGCGGAAGGTGGGGAATAACAAGGCACTCTACTAATACTACTTTCTCTTTAACCCTAATTGGAAGTGAAATAACTCCCTCCACTCCTATACCTGCACCATCCGCTAAAGTAACCTTATCTATGCTAGTTTTGCCTAGCTCTAAACCTAAATCTTTTAAAATTTCCCACCCGTCCCTACAAATAATTGTGCGTGAAGCACCTGAATCTAAAAGACCTAACATTTGAATACCAAAAATTTCAACGCCTAAATATGGCCGTTGATCTCTACCACTCTGCTCTAGTGTGAAACCCAAATGAATTGCCGACTGGTTACCAGTAGGCAACCTAAAAGAATTTAACGACGCTCTCGTCCTACTGACCCGAGAGTGCGTCTCACATTTCCCGACTGGTTATTCGAAACCATGTTTCTGGAATGGTGATTATGTTGACCGAAGGTTCTAGGAACAGTTACTTCTAGCAACTCCCTGCCTACCACAACCATAACAACGCCTAGGAGCGGAACACCTATTTGCAAAATGGCCTGATCCATTGCAAATAAAACATCTCATAGTTGGTCTCCCATCACCAACTTGAGAATTTTGAATTGGTGGGCTCGAAGATTGAGCTTGAAAACGAACATGACGACTAGTTTCGTTGTTCTCAGAAACAACCGAAACTGTAGGAGCATCAATACCTACGTATGCTAGATCCGGTTCTAGCAACGTCCTATTCCTAACACTGGGAGGTGGGACATATGATTCAACGTTAGCCCTAACTGCCTCTAAATCTCGAAATAACGTCACTAAATCAGAAACGCAATTTGGTTTAGCCAAACCAAGTTGCGTCTGGTAGAAAGGTGTCAAGTTCCGCTGAATCATTGACAGCTTCCTCCGTTCTGATATCTCTTCAGAAAGCCTACCGAACAAGTTTTGCATCGTCGCCACATAGACGCCGATGGACTCATCTTTTCCCTGCGTGCGATGCCTAATCTCTTCTAACAACGAATCGTCATAATTCGGTGGTAAAAACTCCAGCTTCAACTCTCTGGTAAGTTCTTGCCACGAATTAACTGAAACCCTAATCGCCCTATACCAAATAAGTGCTTTCCCTACAAATTATTCGACCGCTGCTCTAAATAATTGAGATTCCGTCACAGCGCTCACCAGTGAATTTAACATCCCATTTAGATAAATTCTCAAACCGTTCCTGATTAACAAAAACTCTTTCTACAATCTGACTACCTCTTATCAAACTATCCCTATTAACCTCCACACTTGTATTTTCCCCTACTATACCCGTCGATATACTGGCAGGAGTATTTACCGACCTGCTATTTTGAGGTTCAGCTGAACGCTGATTTTCAACCTCCGAGATATTCTGCTGTTCCTGAAACATTTCTCTCCCCTGTTCTTTCTCCTCTTCATTGTTCTCTTCCTCATCTACTTCTTACTGGGCCATTGCCATCACTAATTTATTTTTAAGAGCCTGCTTGCTCTTATCCTCGTTTGCATTTTCAGGAACCGACCTATCTAATCTACCTAATCCCCATTCTACTTTCGCTAAAATCTTTAAATATTCCTTGGATGTTTCTGACCTAGGAGGGTTTTCTAAAAGTTTCCCTATTTCTGATAACTTTTGCTCGACCGCTTTTCGGTCCTCTTCAAAACTAAATGGATAAGCTGGAGCTACATAAGATTTCCTACGTTCTAATTTAAGCGCGACCCGAAGCGCTTTCCTCATATCGTCTACGGATCCTACCTCTAACCCTCTCCATTCCATTTCATAAGCAAGCTCGTCTTGCGCTAATCTATTAACCTCCATCTTCAATGAAATTAATTAAATCAAAAGAAAATTTAATTAAAACAACAACAAAAATACTATAAGAAAACTTAAAAAAAAAAAAAAAAAAAAAAAAAAAAACAACAAAAAAAACTGTGTACCCAAGAAATCTTAAAAAGAAATTAATAAAACGAAACTAAAAAAAGTTATAGAAAAAACATTAACCAAAAAACAAAAATTCAAACTCAATTTAGCAATCCAAATCAATGAAAATAAATTAAAAACAAAAAGTTCTCGAAAGGTAAAAATCAAAAACAATAAACCCAAAAAAAAAAATATTCAAAATCACTTTAGTTATAATATTATGTAAAATATAAAATAAATGGCAATAAAATAGATAATAAAAAATATTGACTACGCAAAAAAAAATATTAAACGAAAAAAAGTACTAACACACTACTAAATTTAAAATCGCGCCGGCCCTGGCTATGATTGAACCAAATAATAATTCAAGGCCAACAACAAACAAGAAAAAAAAAATTTCAATGTAAACAAAATTAAAGGTATCTACTATGTAGGTATGTATGTAATATTTATGAAATAATACTTGCTGATTAAATCTGGTGATGAAAAAAAGTATGATGGGCAAGGGGTCTGTTTTGATCCAACACAAACTGCTTCACTTCTATTTCTATTTACCTATATAAAAAGAACACAATGTTAGAATAAACTTTTTTTTTGATAGAATATATATTAAAAAGAACGACAACAGAACAATATTCAATCACACAAATACTAATTTTTTCCAAAAAGATCACTGCTCCACGTTGGAACGCCACTTTGTTGCAAAATTATTTCTTTTAAAAAAATATCCCGAATTGTAAATTAATTTGTGTTGAAGGAATTATTAAGACGAAACAAATAAACCGCGTTACTTTGGATTATTTCGAATCCAATATCTATAAATTAAAAACAAGGAAAACGATTGTAAACAAAAAGATGTGCAACCGGCACCGCGCAAAGAAATTTCGTTTATGACGGAATGTCAAAACAAACAAGAGAGAGAACTGATAACAAGAAATATTGCAACAACACTGCAATGATATATGCAGTCTCACCGGCTAGTCAGCAAGGGGGATTCGTAGAATAAAAAAATGTAGGTAATCAAAGCGATCGTATGTGAAAAGAAATTATTGCAGGTAGGTGAGGTGGGTATATTTTAATGTAGGATTAAAATTAAAAGAGATGATTGAATTAAAAGAGATATGGTTTGATGGAAGGGGGTGGAACGTAAATATAAGTATTAACGTTACAGGGTGGGTGCCAGGAAACTTTTATGGTGTTTGCCTTACCAATATAAATCTGAAAAAAAAGTCTTCAATTGCAAAGAATAAGACGGAAGAATTATTAATCCCAATGGGAAGTTTAAATCTTTTATTGATAGTTATTGGTCTGGGAAACCGTGGCAAATGCCGGGATAAAAACCCAGAGTCTTTTCGATAAAAAGGAAAATAGAACAATTGGATTTCGAGGTTAGCAGAAGGCTAATTCTCGAAATTAATAAAAGGTTTTAGCAAATAAAAAAAACAAACAATGGTTTGTGTCAAATGGGCACAAAGAAAGATCACAATGGTAAGGGAAGGTTAAAATAAAACAAGGTCACGAGTCCCACAATCTTGGGAGAAATCGAAAATTCAGCGAAGGCCTACTTTTATAACAATATATTTGCCCCACACAGGGTCACAAATAAAAAAACAAATTTACGCAATTTAAACAACCAAAATACAAGCTAAAATTCTGGTCACAACCAGACACAAAATACTTAGCTTCTGAACGTTTTCCAACCAGAATATCCTTCTCAATTTCTCCACAGTATGTCTTTCAGATATCTCAATCTTTATCTATTTTGTACACCACAGTTCTAATATCAAATCTTAGTTTCGAAACAATATCTAGTTTTTCACTTCTCTTCAAAATTCTTTATTTCTCAAAAATTTCCTTCTTCTCTTTTTCAAATCCAAAATTGAATTGTCATCCAAAATGGAGGCTTGGCTTGTCCACTTCGCCCCGACCATATAGCCATCCTCTTCGGATCTTTTGCGTGGTGGTGTTCTTGTCTCAGTCATGCAGCAGCATCTCGCCCATATATGCAGAGACGTGCGACTGAGGGCGGTGATACAACCATTGCACGCGATCCTATGCGTTGAGGATGCGATCCTCGTAGGCTCAGTGGACGTGTTCGGCCGTATAATGTCAATTATATTTTATTTCAAAAGGGAAATGAAAAACTAGTACACAACGCGCAAAGTCCCCAGCCCAAACCGGCCCAAACTAATTACTTTGAGAAGAATATTTTTGTTGGAGAGAATCCTAACCATTTTCCAACTAAAATGGTGGGAATTATAAACAAGAATAATCTAAATTCCATAGACCTTCGCGCAGATAATATTTACAGAGAAAAACACATCATTGCTATCTTTCTTTGATATCAGACACTTTACGGTGGGCACTCGGCCATTCTACATTTACGGTGGTGTGACTATAATTCACACTTTGTTGTGTTGTTGTGGGCTCGTTGGAAAGCTTGTTAATTGTTCGCTTCCTCGCTTTCTTTACTATGCGTGCGAGTCTCCAGCCCGTCCGCTGGCTCAACACGATAGACTGATGCGTGTGAGTCTCCAGCTCATCCGCTGGCTCAGCACGATTAAACTCGAATACGTTGCGGGCAAGTCTCCAGCTCGTCCGCTGGCTCAACCCGATGGAAAATAACCTGCTTAGTTATCCTCTCTGAGTCACTCTCAAAACTCCCAGAGGACAACGGAATCAAAATGTGGGTCGAAAAATAGGAATGGATAGGATGGAGCGGAAACAAATATCGAGAGTTGAACCGTGCCAAAAGCGCACGATTTGACCAGGTTTTAAGAACCAAGAGAATGATTGTTGCGGTAAATCTTACCGTAACAAATTCACTGTCAGTGTGATATAGCCTTAACAAACTTGCTTTCAATTTCAGAGATTTTTCCTTCAAGGAGTTGTTTCTGATCTTCTTGGTTTTCAAAACAAATTTTCCTTGTTCATTCTTTTGTTCACTTCTTTGCTCTTCTAGGGAATCCTTTTGGTCAAGCAAACGTTCGAAAAGAAAAGCCATCATGTTGGACATGTTGGAGCTAGTACTAACTTGCTCTTGTTCATCTTGTATTTCAACATCCAGGAGGAATGTGTCTTTATTTTCGTTTTGTAAGGTCATATTTTCCTGCAGTCTTATGAGGAGGTCATTTATGGTTTCAGCAGTCGGAAGACCCATCCCTTCAATACTGCTCTCAGTTTACTTAAGTTAAGGGCATTTATAAATTTACCCGTAGTGACGTTATCACTTTTCACTTTTATTTTTTCCAACAAATTATGCATTTAAGATTTATTTCACTTCTGACACCACTGTTATGTTTTTAGTCTTAGGTTCGAAAAATAAAACTTATTTTCTTTTATTTTTAAATCACCACTTCTATTTCTATAAATCGAATTCGCTGTTATATAAATTCAAACTCTTTATTTATTTATCTTAGCACCACTATTAAAACACCACTTAATCGTCACTTTGGTTAACCTCAAACTGTGTCTGTTTTCTTTTGGAATGTCTTATTTATACTGGTATAAAGGTTTTTGAACGATCCAATTCTCGAACAATTCAGAACTTTTAAGATGTTTTGGAAGCTTTCAGAGCTTTCAAATTTCGTAATGCTTAAGTACAGTATTGGTTGAACAGAATTATTACACCATAATAACTGTAGTGTACCTTAAGGCAAATTGTGAATAAAGACAAAACCATTCGTACAACAATTTATAAAACTTTTTCTTAATTTAGTCTTTTCCCGTCAATAAACTCAAATTGAAGTTCAAAATTCAAAAAGCGCATTTATTTAAAATGGCAATCGGTTGCCACTTGCTGTCAGGTTTATGTTTAAAAGTCGTTGCCAGGTCGAGAAGCAACTTCTTTATATTTCGGCGACCAAACATCGAGCTCGGCGATTTTTGTGGCTGGTTGCTCTTACACTGCAGTGACAGTTTTAACGAAGGCGCTTCTTATTCTCCCGTCAGCAGTGATTGTAACGTCCGTTTGGCCAACAGAGTCTGGGATTATTTGGATCTACTATTAAGAAAATATCTCCTACTTCAATTGGTTTAACTTCTTCAAACCAGAGTATATCTACTAATGAGTAGGGACACTCTGCTCATACTAAGAACTCAACCAATACAAGAAAAAAACCTAAAAAAAACTATTATAAGTGAAAACAGGCAAGAAGTATTGATTCCTAGCCTTTCGTAAAATAGCTTATGAAAGAGAGAGTACACATCACGTTTTGTAGGTACACACACACACTTATCCTGTATAACATACATAAATGTGATTTTAGAATAATGTTTTTCTTAAAGCGGGCCCTTGTTATTTTAAGTTTAGTAGAATTTCTCTTAGCAATAATATTGATTAGTGTGACCAAGGGTGGAATCGGCTAAGGTGATTTGTGATAAGTGATAGTCACAATCAACAAATTTCGTCTGGCTAGATGATTGTCACATGCGACAATCACATTCATGTGACTTTTTCTTGTGACACCTAAATAGCTGTCACAAGAAAAAGTCACAAAAATGTGATTGTCACATGTGACAATCACCTTAGCCAGATAAAATTTGTTGATTGTGACTATCACTTATCACAAATCACCTTAGCCGATTCCACCCTAGGTTTTGCTTTCATATAAACATAGTTCTATTTGCACCAATTTTTGTGTTTAATTTTCTAGAAGAGTTTGTGTATACATTTTCTTGTACGTGTTTTTAAAAGCGTGCCCGTGTTGAATCTATCTCTCTTTCACTATTACACTTCTTACGGTCGTCTATTTCTTGTATAAATTGTAAACAAACAATAAACACGTGGAGAGTGTCCCTACTCATTAGTAGACATACTCTGCTTCAAGCCACTTGCAACGGAGAGTTATAACGGGAAGATATTCGGTAACCCACATCTTACAAAAAGCATTTACAAGTTGCTTAGTTGTATTCCAACTTCTGCGATGTGTAATGGCCTCGTTTCTATCATCTTCTTATGGCTTTGCACCGCAAGAGCTACCAAGCTGAAAGTAGTTAGGTGTCAGGGCTTCGTCTTCATCTTCACCTCCATTAGCATACTTCGTAACAATTCATCGTTGGGGTTTCATGACGGTATTATTCTCTACAGTACATCTTTGACATACGACCATACCAGGCACTCCAAGCACCACCCATACCACCCGACTCGGTGGTATAAAGCGCCACTTCATGGAAGAACTCGTTAATGCTTTGGTTATTCGGTTTTGGTCCACTAAGGTGAATGTTTCACTCCACTTTCATTCTGCGCCTTTGAAATTTGTTCCATTATCGTTCCAAATTTCAATAGGACTTCCACGTTTTGCGATAAAGTTCCTCAAAGCTATGATGCAGAAATCTGTTGAGAGAGTGCGCCACCTCGATGTGTTTTGCTCTTGTCGTTAAACAATCTAATAATACATCATACCTTTTTCACTGCTACGACGCATGGAAACCAGAAGAAGTCCAAAATAGTCCACTCCAACATATGAAAAAGGGTGCCAAAATGGAGCAAGTCGTGCATAAGGAAGACAAGACATTTTCGGAAGAGAAAGTTGGACATTTCGATTTTTGCAATACTGACATTGATTTCATATTTTATGCAGAACGGTTCGAAGACGTGGGATGTAGGACTTTTGTCGTATTTTGTTTACAGCGGTTTCATGGTTACGGCATATCTCTTGAAAAATGACTTAAACGCGCATGACATAAAAAGCCAAGAGCCCAAGTGGGTCGAAAATGGTCATCAACAAGTTGAGAAACTTTTTTTGGTTAGGCCTTTTCTCCCCAAAGAGCACACTTTCATTGTCATATCGGTTTAAAATTTTGAAAACAAAACTGTCATGATAAGTGGACCACCACATGCCAAGTACCTTCTTGATTCCAAGTTCTCGTTCTGAACTTAAATGAATTGCATCTAAAGATTGAACGCCAAGTGCTTTCAAAACTGTTGCAGAGTTCGCAACCCAGTTGCGTACTTGAAATCCGCCTTTAGCATGAACGAGGAGAACGTCGCGTGTGAGCTTAATCGCTTCTTCTTTAGTATTAACGCTATCTAACATATCATCAACGTTATGATTCTGCAGAATACTTTGCACTGCTCTCGGAAAACATTAAAGTTTTTATGTACTTGGCACAGCTTGGGGAGCAAGTTGCCACAAAGGTCATAACCAAAATGACATAACCCGGTGGTTCAAAAACATCTGGTTCCAACCAAAGAAAACGCTGATTATTTTGGTTTTTTATATAGATTATTAACTGGCGATAAATCTCGGCAATTTTTCCTCCAATCGCTAATTTTCTTTCACGAAAATTACGAATAGCAGACACCATCGGCGTCAACTGGTAATGGACCTTTCAGAAGCATGCTCTTTAGTAATATTGTTGATATAATTTATCAACCAATTATAGCCATGTAGTTTCTCTGCATGTTATTTCATTTAATATCATAGCTTCACATTCCTTTTAATAAATGACTTCAACGCATTTTACATTGCTTTTTATATTCGTAGCCAATGGTCAAGTAATAAACAAAATTGTGTGTAAATTGTATTTTTCAATAGCCAATTCCCACAGATTGAATAATTTTGTGTATCTGTCAGCAAAATTATTGGATTCGAAGATTGGATATGGCTATTGAAACCTATGAACTTTTTTTCGTTAAGGTTTTTGAAATTCAGCATTAAAAATAATTTTTCATTTTGCTACTTTATTTTAGCTTAGTTATCAATTTTATTGTTTAAATAGTTTTGTAAGAAAACAAAATTAATCGTTCACGATCAAAACGTTCTCGCCTTCTCTTCATTCTTCTGCTATAAACTACAATAATGCACCGGTACATAGAACTGAGTACATTTGAAACAATGGCTGGTCGAGTTTTATGCACCCTGTCCAGCAAACTAATACAAAATAGTATTGGTTTAAACATTGGTGACCCCGACGTGAGGGCATTGTCAGGGCCTAACCACTGGCCGTCAGCAAAAGCTTTACAAGGGCTTTAAAAAAACTGGTACAACAAAGCAGAGTTCCAGCTCTCAGAAATCCTGGTAGCAGAGTTCCGGCTTGCAGGGTTCCAGGTAGCAGAGTTCCGGCTTGCAGAGTTCTGGTTAGCAGAGTTCCTGCTTGCAGAGTTAAAGGTTGCAGCTTTCCACCTACTCCATCCCTTACCAAGTGATGTCAATGGAGTGAATGGTGATACAATGCAGAAAAGCACTGCAGCTGCTCCAAAAGTTCTTGCTCAAATAACGCAAATAACGTCTGCATTGCTCGGACATAAGGAAAATAAAAGCACTGCAACCACTTCAAAGGCTCCTGCTCAATTAACGTCCGCATTGGCTGGACATGAGGAAAGTAAAAGCACTGCAACCACTTCAAAGGCTGCTCAGTTAACGTCCGCATTGCCTGGACATGAGGAAAATAAAATGTCGTCATCCAAAATGCCTGTCCCCCTGCGGAAATATAAAGGCTTATTAAGAAACAAGCGTCAATGATCACAATGGCCAAACTCTCCTTGACTGCATGATTGAAGATACAAATCAACATAATGGAGTTCTATTTGATAAGGCTAAAAACGATCGAGCAATACTGGGCGGCTGTACGAAATTGCCATCACAAAATATGGGAATTATTAGATGAGCCAAATCCTCTAGTGTATGATGCCCGAAAGCACGAAAGTAGCACAACAAAGCTAAGGGTAGTTCTTAGTTTTTACAAAGATTTGTATTTAACGCGGACATTTAGAAAATGAACCGTCAAATGCTTGTTAACGATGAGGACCGAAAGTTAAAACTAAAATGGTGGAGGAACAACCCAAATGCTCAGTTGAAGTGCTTCAAGCTTGTCATATAAGACGCCAAAAAGCATTCAGTATCACGTATTTAAAGATGCTTCAGAAAAGGCTTATTGTTCTGCGGCATAAGTTCATTCTTTCAGCAGTGACAAAGTTATAACGGTGCGACTACTGTGCGCTTAATCAAGAGTAGCCCCATCGAAGAAAAGAAAGGCATCCCAGGCTCGAGTTTTGTGCCTGCTGCCTTGCTTTGGGGCTTCTGGGGTGCTTACAAGACCGTAACATGAAAAATGTTGCGAAATTTCTTTAGACGGATTCGAAAATTGCACCAGCTCGGTTTAAGTCTTTATCCCCTTCAACTCTTTCCATCTTTACCACAAAAAGGGTATCAAGAATATAAGAAAATGCAACTTATGAGCATAGTAAAAACATGCGCCTTTACTTTTAAAAGTGTGCATAAATATTTGGGAGCCGCAATTTCTGATGATCTTAATATTAGTCTCATCAACCTCAAAAACATAAAAAAATAAGACCCGCAGTAATCTAATCATACATCGAAATTTTTTTGCTGTTTTTCCACAAAGGCCTGCCATTTGGAACTCCTGACCGATCTGACAACTAAAAAAATTTGGGTGCACCCAAACGATTCATGACAATGCGACGCCATTGGAGAAATATTTATTTTGATAATGCAATGAATTTCGCGGGAGCCAGACACCAGCTATTATTGTACATACTTTATTGATGTTGAAAGTGAAAGACACAAAAATGCATCTACTTGTCCTACTTAGTTCAATGATTTTCATTTCATTCCGCTACGCTCCCTAAATTTTGGAGGTTGCAGTTAAATCATCAAAGCTCAGTCAAGGCCAATATCTCCAATGGGGCTATTGTACATACTTTATTGATGTTGAAAGTGAAAGAAACAAAATTGCATCTACTTGTTCTACAAAGTTCTATGATTTTCATTTCATTCCGCCACGCTCCCTAAATTTTGGAGGTCTATGGGAGGTTGCAGCTAAATCATCAAAGCTATTACTGCAGCACACCTTAGCAGGAGCTTAGTGAGGAGCTTGAAACAGCCGTTACTCAGGTCAAGGCCAATATCTGCAATGCCTGAATCTCCAAATGAACTTACAGCGCTCACTCCAGGTCATTTTCTCATCGTAGAACCCCTCATTAGCAATGTCGATCCTGATGCTACACCATGGCCAAAATTCTCGCTGGTAATCTCAAGAACGAATTATGGCACCGGTGGTCCCGATATTATAGATACAAATCAAAGGACCGGTATCAAAATGCAGAACCGGGAATGATAATCTTTATTAAGAACGACAATCTACCTCGGTTAAAGTGGCGGTGTGGACGCATTACAAACGTTTTCATTCGAAACGACGTGTTGGTTCGTGCAGCTTCTTGTATTTTTCATCGTTCCATACATAGACCGGCTCCGAGACTGACATTATATCCGTTGCAAAAAAGAAAGTTAAGCCCACCTTTTGATCTGCAGTTTTAACGTTACTACTAAATTGCTGCCTCGTTTCAGGTATTAAATGTACGCCGATAAATATTCTCCCATTGAAAATGCAACGAGGAATATATTTTGAGAATCTGGGAAGAAGGTCTTCAGTAAAGTCAAGCAGTTGTAATGACAAAGTGTAAGGAACTACAGCAAGAGATTTGTAAGCATCTGTCACTTGTTACCAAACAAAACTGAAACCTGCAAGGTTTGCATGGGTTTCTCCCATTTCAACAGAATAAATGAGGACTTCAAGAAGGGAAATAAGTTGTTAGCTGACACATCTACCAATCGTAAAACTTGTCGTGGAGCGCTTAAGGTTGAAGGAAATTAATTTAATGCCCTATTTGGAGTTATGGACTCTGAATATGCTAATAAAATGTCCACCTCAATTAATAAAATTCAGCAGGATGAAGGACATCTCATCAACTTCATTCAAAACCAAACATCAATAATTGACCCTTAACATAATATGGCAAAATGAACAGGAAGCAAGTTCTCGTTTTCAAGAAATTGACGCAAATTTTCAACAATTTGCCGTGTAGATTAGGGGCATTAGGCTAGATCATGAGGAAGACTGCGCCAGCTTTTTAATTCATTGCACTGCAATTGCTCTTAGCCTTGTCGCAGATACAAAAAACACAAGCTTCTAAATAGATGTTGTTATTGACAGCCGCCATGCAAAAATAAATCCACAACTCATATCATTTGTTCAGTTACATCATGAATTTCTGCGAATTAAAGCAAATTTGCCCACAGCCCTTAAGCTTCCAGTACCACAAGATGATATACTTAAATTATATCAACTCATGAAAAATAACAAAAATAACTGTCTCCGGAACAGCTGAAAATTAAATGAGGTTGATAAAGAGTGAAAGAGAAGATTTGAAAACGTCAGAAGGCTAAGTGGAAGACAAAGGGTTATCAGAAGGTAGTAAAGTTGTCAACAAAATCTCAAAATTTAGCTGACTCGGGTACTTCTGACGTTTTGTCAGTTTATTCGTTCTTATATTCAGTAATTAAATTCCCAAAGTCAGAAGGCAGACTGGAACTTTTTACTTTAACGAAAAAAAAAATATAAATATTTATAAGGAACCAAAATATTAAAAAACAACCGCAGGACTAACGATGTTATGAAGAAGCTTTTTTAAAAGCCAACAAATCATTTTTCGATATTCCTTCTAATTCACTATCTTTTAGTTAAAACTTTTTGAAAAATTTATTTTCAAACTATAAATTTTGAAAAAATAACCAAAAAAAAATCTTTCACACCATTTCCTTTTCCAAAATTTTACGCAATTGAGTATTATTTTAGTTTTTGATTTATAATGCTTTTTTTCATTTTTAACTAACAATTAAAAACGGATGCAGAAATGCCTTGTAGTTTTTGAGAAAATCTAAAATAAGTCAAAATACTTTTGATAAAGTTGTAAAAACATTTGTGAAATTTTACCTGACTTGAATACTTCTGACGATTTGTTAAGGAATTTTCATTTCTAAATGTATCTTTAAGTTATGCTTCTAAGGAAAAAAAAACAGATCTGTTCGGCTTTTTCAGATTGGCTTTCACATGCATTATTTGTCTTTTCCATTTCTTGAAAAATAAAAAAATTTGAGAATTTGGCTATATGATAATAAAAAAATTTTGTAGTTTTATGAAACCACGATGAAAGTGATATTTTTTTCATATCTTAGGCATTAAACTGAAAATTTTCAAAAAATTATACGATTTAGGGTATGAAAATCAAGTTTTTGATCTTCAACTAGCTGTCCCGACAGACGTTGTTTTTCCGAGCCGATAACGCGATGATAATTAGATATATGTAAATCTTTTGAACATTTAGCGATTACTTTGTCTAGAATATTCATACCGTCCAATTAGTTTTCTTAAAATAAAAATATGAGAACATGTATAAGTTTTTAAATAAAATTTTAATTAAATTAATTAAACTCAGAAAAGTACTCATACGCCCGAGTGTACTCTACTGTTTTTTCGTTGTTTTTAGGTTGAAAAATGGACAACTGTAGCAAATTTTCTTTTAGTTTATATTTTTGATAAGAAAAACACCATGCATTTACTGGGAATGTGAGTCATTGATATTGATTTTTTTCATATAAGAACTTAAAAAATGGACGATGAAACCTAACACACTTTCTGAGTAAAGAAGTTCAAACTCTTTGTTTAAGAAGTGTTTATGTTCCGCATTTTGAGAATACTGACAGTGTCATCAGATACGTAAATGTAATCAGTTATTTCGTTATACTAAGACTTCCAAAATATTAAGTCGTTTATAAACAGAAGTACGTTATTTGTATTTTTAGCCAAAACAACATTTAAAAAACATACTATTTTCTTCATGTCTGTTCTTTTTTACGAATTTTTAACGCTTTGGGAATATGTATGAATAATCATGCGAAAACTAACGAAGACGATATATCGATATATTGATATTTTCCACCCTATAGTTATCGATACGGGTTGGGTCCGATTTGCCGATTTTTAAAATGTCGATTTGAAAAAATCGATCGTCATAATGTCGACTTTCGAAAAGTCGATTGGTAAAAATACCGCCATATCAAAATGTCGACTCTTATAAAGTCGATTTTGAAAATATCGACACGAAAAAAGATCGACAGTGGCAAAGTGAATGATGTTCACTTTGCCACTGTCGATCAGTGTTGCGGCCCTACTACTATGATTTTAAAATAATAAAAGAGTTTAAACTGTCGATGCAATCAAAAGAACAATATTTTTTTATCAGGATTAAAGTCGACATTTTTAAGACACTTTTTCAATCGACATTTTCATAGTCTGGGTTTTAAACTGTCAACTTTTTTTCTGTCGATCAATTTTCCGTCGACATTTTGATAGTCGATGAAATTTGTATTTATCCAGTCGACATTTTTTTGTCGAGCATTCGTACGTTTCCCTTTATTTTCGCTCTGAACTATTCTGTGTCCTTATAGCTTCTTTGTTTATAACAATGACTGATTCTAATTTAGATAATCGTAACTGGGATTCCCTATACTAGGATGAACATGGTTCTACGCGCTCTATTGGTCAAGTTTTAGGTGACCGGTATGCTGGTCTGAAGGTCTGCCATATAAATGACCAAAGTTTGATCCCTAAGATTTGTTATTTGTTTGAACACTCTAATGTTGATATTGTAAGTGTTTGTGGAACTTGATTTTTTCATGATATTTTTTGTAACGTGAATGGTTTTAATGTGTTTTGCTGTGATAGAAGTGGTCGTAGAGGTGGAGGTGTTGCAATCTTTACTCGCAGGACCTTAAGCTGCAAAATAATGCGCAAGTCCTCACCAGGTAGTGAAGTCGAATATTTATTCATTGAGATTAAGTGCAACAACAATAAAGTATTGCTAGGATCAGTATATCGCCCGAATCGGAATATTGAATTAACACCATTATTTCCAATATTAGACGAACTAACTTTTGTGTCACCTTTTAAAATTGTCGTGGGGGATTTCAACCATGGTACGCTATGGAGTTCAGAACTTATGGATAGAATGGGTTCATTTAATTTATTTCCGGTAAATATTGCTACTCCCACCCATTTTACTATATACTTTACTTGATATGTTTTTTGTAAGTCATGATTTAATTTACCTCACGTTCGAATGTTCACCTTTGATTTCTTCCTCTAGTAACTGCTATAGAGACTTTAAAAATGCTAAGAGTAGGCAGTTAGAAAATGATTTCAGTCGTATTGTGTGGTACTAGATATATATAGCATGCCTTCTGTTGATGAACAAGTATTGTTTCTTCAAAATAATATCAATTATGTTTTTGACTTAAATGTTCCAAACCAATTTAGTAAAAAAGAACAGCCGTGGTTTAATAACTTTATAAAGAGTCAAATAAGAGAACGCAACTTGGCATATAATTAATGGAAGACTTTTGGGCTTGAAACATTACATATTAAATAAAACATTTTAAGAAATAGAATAAGTCTAATCCGTGAAGCTAAGCAACAGTTTTATGCTTCTAAATTTGAACCTTCCTTAGACAAAGAAAAACTGTGGAAGAATCTGCAAGAAATAGGAGTGGGTAAACAAATACGCATCAAGACTGCTTGTATTGTTTGTAACGAGCTCAATAAAAATGTTGTTAACTTAAACTCTCAGGTTTTGAAACCCGAAGCTGTGATTTGACAGAAACAGTAGTCATACCATTTTTCTTCTACTTGTTCTTGCTTCTCACTTGTCAATGAGTGTGATGTTTTAGAAAGCATTTAATCTATTAAGTCTAACTCTGTTGGAACTGATGGCATCCACCCGGTTTTTCTGAACACAATTCTCCAATTATCAATTATACAACATACATCTTTAATTATATTTTAATGACTAATACTTTCCCTTCTGCTTGGAAACAAGCCAAGATAATACGTGTTCCCTAAAATCGAAGTGGTGATGACTATCGACCCATAGCCATATTGTCTTTTCTCTCAAAAGTTTTAGAGAAACTACTAAATAACCAAATTTGAACTTTTCTTACTAACAACAAACTGATTTGCACCAATCAATTCAGACCCAAACACAGCTGTACTACAGCCTTAATTGACGTAGTTGAAAATATCAGAAATGATTTGGATAATGATAAAGTGACTATATTACCACTTCTAGACTTTTCAAAGGCATTTGATACCGGCAATCGTTTCATGCTCTGTGAAAAACTTAAAAATTAATTCCATTTTTGGTTTCCATCAGTCAAGCTTATTCTTTCTTACCTAACCGGTAGAACTTAGGCAGTTTTTGCTAACAATGTTATGTGAACTTTTCTCCCTTTGGAGAGAGGTGTCCCTCAGGGCTCTATCTTAGGACCTTTGCTGTTCTCGATGTGTATTAATGATCTTCCGTCAAGCCCGCTGAATTCGTTCGTGCATATGTACACAGATGACGTTCAACTATATAATAGTTTTCAGCTAGGTATCATTGAGAATGGTGTTCACGAAGTCAATGAGGACTTGAATAATATTGTTATATGGTCCGGCAAAAACGATAATTGTTTAAATCCAAAGAAAACTAAAAGCCTAGTCATCTCTAGAACTACTTCTGGCACATCTTATTTTCCTGATATATGTTTGAATAACTGTGTAATTGAGTACGTCGATTCTGCAAAAAATCATGGACTAACATTTAATAAAACGCTAAGTTGGAACACCCATATTAACTTGACGTTAGGTAAGGTATATGGCGGTCTTCGAATGCTCTGGGCGTCTCATCATATAGCGCCCTTAAAAACTCGGGTAATATTGGCAAAAACTTTGATAGTGCCCCTTATGCTTTTTTGTTGCGAGATGTTTGGTAACTGTGACTTCGAACACTTAACGTTGCATTCAACAGTACAACGCACTATGTTTATGGTCTTAGAAGATATGACCACGTCTCAAGTTTTTCCAAGTCTATATACGGTATTTCATTCGATAATCTATTTAAATTACGAACTTCAACCATGCTGCACAATATCATATAATCCCATCACGCTGAATACTTATATAATAAAATTAGTTTTACGCGTTCTGAAAGATCATGTGACCTTATACCAGTACGCTGCAAGTTTTTGGTATCTGAACGGCAGTTTTATGTCTAATCCGTGAAGCTAAGCAACAGTTTTATGCTTCTAAATTTGAACCTTCCTTAGACAAAGAAAAACTGTGGAAGAATCTGCAAGAAATAGGAGTGGGTAAACAAATACGCATCAAGACTGCTTGTATTGTTTGTAACGAGCTCAATAAAAATGTTGTTAACTTAAACTCTCAGGTTTTGAAACCCGAGGCTCTGATTTGACAGAAACAGTAGTCATACCTTTTTTCTTCTACTTGTTTTTGCTTCTCACCTGTCAATGAGTGTGATGTTTTAGAAAGCCTTTAATCTATTAAGTCTAACTCTGTTTGGACTGATGGCATCCAACAGGTTTTTCTGAACACAATTCTCCTATTATCAATTATACAACATACATCTTTGATTATATTTTAATGACTAATACTTTCCCTTCTGCTTGGAAACAAGCCAAGATAATACGTGTTCCCTAAAATCGAAATGGTGATGACTATCGACCCATAGCCATATTGTCTTTCCTCTCGAAAGTTTTAAAGAAACTGCTAAATAACCAAATTTGAAGTTTTCTTACTAACAACAAACTGATTTGCACCAATCAATTCAGACCCAAACAAAGCTGTACTACAGCCTTAATTGACGTAGTTGAAAATATCAGAAATGATTTGGATAATGATAAAGTGACTATATTACCACTTCTAGACTTTTCAAAAGCATTTGATACCGTCAATCGTTTCATGCTCTGTGAACAACTTAACAATTTATTCTATTTTTGGTTTCCATCAGTCAAGCTTATTCTTTCTTATCTAACCGGTAGAACTCAGGCAGTTTTTGCTAACAATGTTATGTGAACTTTTCTCCCTTTGGAGAGAGGTGTCCCTCAGGGCTCTATCTTAGGACCTTTGCTGTTCTCGATGTGTATTAATGATCTTCCGTCAAGCCCGCTGAATTCGTCCGTGCATATGTACACAGATGACGTTCAACTATATAATAGTTTTCAGCTAGGTATCTTTGAGAATGATGTTCACGAAGTCAATGAGGACTTGAATAATATTGTTATATGGTCCGGCAAAAACGATAATTGTTTAAATCCAAAGAAAACTAAAAGCCTAGTCATCTCTAGAACTACTTCTGGCACATCTTATTTTCCTGATATATTAGTCCAGGCAAACTAAGCCTAAATAATAAAAATAAACCAAAAAATTCGTGTAGTTCCAATTTTTTCGGGAATGTGTTGGGGGAGGTCTCCTGTACTTACTTACTTACTTAAGGTGGCGCTCACAGTCCAGGATGGATCTCGGCCTCAACCAACAAGCCTCTCCAACCAGCTCGGTCCCTAGCTAGTTGTCTCCAGTTACGCACATCAAGTTGGTTGAGGTTGTTCTCCAATTGAGGTCTCCTGTACACGCAATAAAAAATCCCCGTCAATCGGGTTGCCGCGGGGGGTGGGGGTCGATTTAAAGGGACCTTCCCATGGTTTCGCCCGCATATCTCGAAAACGGTGCGTTGTAGAAAAAAAGTGTTAAGACAAAATATGAAGCTGACAAAATTTCCTACAATTTGATATCATACATTATTTGAAAACAACCAACCATTTCCGAGATATGCCCTCTGGAAAATGGGAATTTTTTCGAAAAATTGTTTTCTTTGCCAAACTTGTTGTTCTAACTTCATCCCACATTTTTTTAACACAAAGTGATGAATCGAAAAGTTGAAGAAAATTTAATTTCTTTCAATAAGATATGAATAAATGTTATGTATATTTTAAAAAATTGGAATATATGAGTAATGCTAAATAATGGACTTTGGAAAAGTTGGCATAGGTGGCACCACTCAGTTCTATTCCCCCTACCATCCTACTTGTTTCATTTGGTAGGACCAAAAAGTAGGATGTTGTTATCTGTTATCTCTCCAAGTCCGAAATAAAAACATCACATACAAAACCGGGTTTCCTGTTCCACTATTGAACATTGATTGTTGACTATGGCCTCTTCAGTTCCCGCGTGCTTTTTATCAGCTATGCTTAAATATTTCGTTTAAATATTAGAATAGTTCGCTTAAAAAGCCAAGTTTAAAAGGAAGAGTGCAATTCTCAATAAATTGTATTTAATTCATTTATAGTTAAGTGTAAAGTATATAGATTTCTTATAGTGCATATAAAAATAGTGATACGTCCAAAATGGAAGATACGGAAACATGTATAATATGCGACAACCCAGTGGTGATGGATGCAGTACAAAATTGGGCTTCACATTAGTTTAAAAGCAAAATAACAGCCATCAACACCTCCCGGAAACATCCCCCAGAAACCAAGGCCGTATCCAAGATTTTCTACGACCGCCAATCAACACATGAGGCGGTCGCACAAGCTGGGGAACAGATATTCCTGTTACTGTACTAGGCTCTAGCTTGAGAAAACGACTTGGATCGGCACCGGTACAATAGCTTCATAAAGGCCACCATCCGTACAAGGGCGAATCTTCCTGTGCTGTTAGGTGTGGTTGCAGAAAGGCAGGATTATTCTGTTTAACTGTATGCGCCTCCTGCCGGGGTAACTGTACGAATACAGCAGTGGTGGAGGACCAGGACGGCGAGGAATAAGAAGAGCTGTAAAAAAATCCGAAGTTTCCTCAGCGCTTATTTTAACTTTACAATACTCATACTTCAAACAATATCAAATTAAACATTGTATGTAACTAATTTGGTCAGTTATTTAAAAATAAACATTATACCATTTTTAACACAACTACTTCGTAAAACTATTTCTTAATACCTTGATTACTGCTTCGATCTTGCATTTTTCACCCCCTCCCCCACCTCCTTCCTTCTGGGGCAACGTACTTTTAGGAATTCATTATAATCCATGATTCGTTATCAGGGGATCTGCTTCTCATTCCAAAAGGAATTGGTGCCTAAAAACAAGTTCTGGTATTTTATGGCTAAATATTGACTTCCACTACAATATTTCAAATTGCTGTATCTTTTGATTTGTTGATGATAAATTAACATTTGTTCAAATTTTATTGAAGAAAATTAAATTTTCTTTAATTTCTATATTCATCACTTTGTGTTAAAAAAATGTGGGAAGAAGTTAGAACAACAAGTTTGGCAAAGAAAACAATTTTTCGAAAAATTCCTCATTTTCCAGAGGGCATATCTCGGAAATGGTTGGTTGTTTTCAAATAATGTATGATATCAAATTGTAGGAAATTTTATCAGCTTCATATTTTGTCTTAATACTTTTTTTCTACGACGCACCGTTTTCGAGATATGCGGGCGAAACCATGGGAAGGTCCCTTTAAATCGACCCCCCACCCCCCACGGCAACCCGATTGACGGGGATTTTTTATTGCATGTACAGGTGACCTCCCCCAACACATTCCCGAAAAAATTGGAACTACACGAATTTTTTGGTTTATTTTTATTATTTTGCCTAGACTATAAATGTTTGAATAACTGTGCAATTGAGTGCGTCGATTCTGCAACAAATCATGGACTAACATTTAATAAAACGCTAAGTTGGAACACCCATATTAACTTGACGTTAGGTAAGGTATATGGCGGTCTTCGATTGCTCTGGTCGTCTCATCATATAACGCCCTTAAAAACTCGGGTAATATTGGCAAAAACTTTGATGGTGCCCCTTATGCTTTTTTGTTGCGAGATGTTTGGTAACTGTGACTTCGAACACTTAACGTTGCATTCAACAGTACAACGCACTATGTTTATGGTCTTAGAAGATATGACCACGTCTCAAGTTTTTCCAAGTCTATATACGGTATTTCATTCGATAATCTATTTAAATTACGAACTTCAACCATGCTGCACAATATCATATAATCCCATCACGCTGAATACTTATATAATAAAATTAGTTTTACGCGTTCTGAAAGATCATGTGACCTTATACTAGTACGCTGCAAGTTTTTGGTATCTGAACGGCAGTTTTATGTGCATTCAATTCGCTTATGGAACTCCCTCCCTCGCTCTGTTTAAATTATAAGCAGCCCGCCCTTGTTTGGAAAAAGGTTCAGAAATTTCTTCTATTAGCTCCTTAGGTACTTATTTGCTTATGTTTTTGATGATGATGATGAATTGTTTAATTACATTTTTAGTTAATTTTGAATTCTCATAAATTTTTTTTTTTTTTTTTGAAGTGAAACTTCTTTAGAATCGTTGTGATTTCAAACCGAATGCAACGGAAAAAACGACAGGTAAGAGACACAAATACAAAAATTTGTAGGATGAAGCCAGGAAAGAATGAGACAGAAATATACATTCTTTATATTATCGGTCTCTCCTCTTTGTCCCATACTTCGTAGCGTCCCCACTCCCGTCTTCTAAGCATAGTCGCCTGTAATTTGTGAGCCAGAACGAGAGAGCAGATGTCGGTGTGTATGTATATTGCACACTGTTTAATACGTGCTTGTATTTGAGCATTTAACGTGTGTTAGTGTATGTGAAAACTACGTGAGCTACTGTACACTGTATGCGGCTGCGTATTATAGCTTTTTAGTAAGATGTCAGCGTGGTGTGTTATTATTGAAGTGAAACTTCTTTAATATCGGGGTAATTTGAAACTCGACGAAACGGAAATGAAACATGACACTTTTAAGCAAATATGTAAATCAATTAAAAAAAAAAAAATATATCGCAACAAGTCTGAGAAAGAACGAATGAAAAAAAAATTATGACAAAGTATTTTATATTCTAGCTCTCAGTTTCTCCTATCATACGTTTTGCCACTCACTCAGGTCTACTAAGCATTATGTTAAACAAAAGCGAGTTAGCAGGCGCGTTGGTACAATTAAGTTAGTATGTTAGTTAATATAGGTACGTGATTTGAATGCTGTCTAACAGGAAAATCTTTACAAAAGGTTTCAATAAACTTAATTCAAGAAGAATGTAAAATTCAAACAAATACATAACAAAAGTATTTATAGAAAATTGGCATTCAAAAAATTATTAAAATTTTAAAAAAGTATCCTGAATTTTTGAAAGTAGTCAGTTTTCGAATATTTTTTTGACTTGTTTTAAATAGTGGCGTCCTGGAGTTCATACTTTAAAAGGGAGTCAAAAGGACGCAAAGTATGTCGGTACGTCTGTATGCTTGAATATGTGTTGAAACTTTTGTATTTGTATAGATACGTGTTGAAAGCATTTAGTCATACATAACATAAGGTTTGAAAGTAATCCGAAAACTGGTGCTGGGTGGCTGAGTTTTTCATCTCATTCTCTCGTAAATTAGGTATACCAACTTCTTTGAAGTTTCACTTCAACCGAGTGTGAATTACGCACACACATTTTTTTTTTTTTTTGATATTGGGTTCATACATATTGTTTGTTAATCTTTTAAATGCATACATATTCCACTTTTTTAATACAAAGCGCATTTTTTGTAAAAACAGTATTAAAACAACTTCACTGTCCCCATACAAACTGATTGAAAAACGTCTCTACGTCCATTATTCTTTATCAGATATAAGGACATTACCTTCACGTCCCATGAATCACATTTGATACATAGAATTTTTTTTCTACCGTGTTTCCAGCGTCCATGAATCATATATGATCCAAAAATTGAAGAGTGTTGTACGTCCCTACACGAATTGATTCAAAATTGTTTCTACGTCCAAACTTTATTTTGTTTGGATTTTGACTGACTCGGATTTAAAGCAAAATCGGTTTTTACATAATTATAATAATATGTATATAGTTTTTGTGGCGACCTTGTCAGTAGAAGATACACTGTATCATATTGATTAAGGTTGCAAAGCAATAAATAAATATTACTGTGTAGTCTTAGCGTTAGATTGTTTTGTCATTCGATTATGTTCATGGTGAGTGTCGTTTGCTGAGCTTTCTTTTTCGATAGCAACCACCAACCAAACAACATCTTGTTACGGTAAATTTTACCGCAACAAAAACTTCCCTTCGGTCGTTCTTTTTCCCTTTTCTTTTTCTCGTTGTGGCTGCAAAATATTGGCGAAGTTGAGGGCAACCATGGTCTCATCAACCAGTGGTGTACCTAGCCTTATTTTGCAAAAGCAGGTGTTCGAGTACGACGTGATAAAACGAGAAGAGAGCCGGCGGATGAGCCGAAGAAGTAACGAGTCAGGCGGACTCTTACTTACTTAAAACGACCAACAACAACTTAACATCTTTTTATTAATATCTTTTCAACGTAATTTTAACATTAAATTAAAATAACGTAAATTTGTTTAATGTACAAAATGGGTTTTTAACGCGATTAGATTAGTTCTGTAGAATTTTGAAAATGATTAAAGTAACGCTCCTCTCTGTATTTCCGAAAATAGTTTGTTGAATAATTCACGCTTCGAATCCCGCGCGATAGTTGTAGAGTAGTAGAAAAAAGCCTATTTGAGACTTCTCCTCAATTTTATTTCTTTTCAATTTTTCTCGAAAAGAGTTTTAGTTGGAAAATAGTCTGAACTCGTCCATAATGTTTCGACAAGTTTTGGAAACACATTTAACAACTTGTCAAAACGTTGTTTGTGTGCGTGAGAAAAAGTTTTGGCAAGTTTTGGAAACACTGTGGTGTATCTATATGGTCCTAGTTGTTTGGTATAAGAGCGTACCACGCTAGTATATTGGGAGCGTACTACGCTTTAATGGTAAGGCGATGTCTCGCCGTAATGTTCCTTGAAACAAAAATAAATAATCTAAGCAGTGCTGCTATTTCGAGTATTAATTTAAGTCTGTTTTTATTTTCAGTTTAATGTTCCTTAAATACATAATTCATAACTGTTATACTTATCTTCTATCTTACTTCTACATTTTCATAATGACTAACAATGTTATTCTTAGCTCCTATTGGTTGTAACATAAAATAGGATCTTATTTCTATTGAGTGACATTCAGTGCAATCGAGTGTATTGCTATTCAAAATTATTAATGTTGTGTGATGACACACTCGATTGTACTTAACATGTTTTGTCACTCGTTTTGTGTTTGGTTTGAGAGCAGTGGCGGTGCATATGTGGGTACACACTACACCCTCACCCTTAAGAAAAATTTTAGGGAATAAAGTTGGTTAACATAGGTAGTATAATATCATATATATATATTTTTTTTTTTTTTTTTTTTTTTTTTTACAAAGTTTATATAATATGAGTTTATGTGCTAAAATTTTGATATTTATTAATAAATTATAATGAAGAAAAATTTTTTTTTTGTTTTAACGTTTTGTATTGTTTTCTATTGGTTTCTTAGTTTATAGGGCTTAAGAAGATTGTTATGTATTTCTTTATTTATTCCATTTTTATCAATTACTGAATTTACTCCTTTTCTTTCTATTATTTTGAATGGACCAATATAAGGTGCTTGACTTTTCTTTCTATTTTCTACTTTTAGCAATACTAAATCACCTACTCCTAGATCTAACCTATTATTGTATTTCTTATTTTCTGTTGCTGTTCTTTTTTCTTTTATTGTTATTGTCATTTCTCTGGCCTTACTTAGTGCATGATGTAACCTGGTTTTTAACTCATTGGCATAATTATCGTAGTCATAAATTTTTGTTTTATTATTTAGCGTATCTGTCGGTAAGCAGGGTACTTTGCCATATATGAGTTCGTAAGGTGAATACCCAGTGTCTATATGTGGTGTTGTATTGTATGCAAACGTAAAATATGGAACCCATTCGTCCCATTCATTATCATTTACATTTGATAATAAGAATTCATTGAGTGTCCGATGGTTTCTTTCAAGGGCACCTATAGTTTGATGGTGGTATGGAGAAGAGAATGTTTGTTTTATCTTTAAAAGTGAACATACGTTGTTCATAAGTTCGTTATTGAATTCTGTACCTTTATCTGATTTTAGAATCTTAAAGTGTCCATATCTAAGAATAAATTCTTCTACTAAAGTCTTTGCTGTTGTTGTTGCGTCTTTTGATGTCATCGGATATGCGACGACAAATTTGGTAAGTTCGCATTGCATGGTTAAAATATATCTTTTATTATTTGATATTCGTAAAGGTCCGACTGTGTCAATTGACACCACTTCAAAACTGTTGCCTGGAGTGTCTGTAATCGTTTGTGGTTCTATTGTGTGTTTTGTTTGTTTATTTCTTGCACATGAATCACAATTTGTTATGAATTGCTTTACCATTTGACTCATTTTTCGCCATACGTATCTTTGTTTTAATTTTATTAGTGTTTTCCGTATACCTAGATGTCCTCCGTGTGCAGAGTTATGGAATTCGTCAATTAGTTTGTATTTAGTTAAATCATCAAATATTTGTTTTGGGGCATTATAAATTATTATTTTTAGCTTAGGATTCTGGCCATTTATTTTTATCTTTGCATATGTTTCTTTGAATTTATCTTTTTCAAAATGCTTAAATATTTCATCATTGCTCATAAGGGCTAGCTCGTTTATATTTTCTTTATTCATTCTGGATACTAATTTCTTCAGAGTCGACTCTAGTGTCGCTGAATTATCATTAGGTCCCGTATACGTATACATATTATTATCTTTGTTTATTTCTGATGCAAGCTTCCTCGGGTCGAATCTGGATTCGCCGATTTATCACTGCATCGCACGTGCACAAAATTTTCATCAATATTTATTTTTGAATTCCTAGCATTTTTATCAATATTAAATTTTAATTTCTTTATATTTTTGACGTCATTAATGGATATGCATTCCCAGATTTGAAGTTGTACAGGCTTCTCTTGAGAATTGCATTTCTCCTTGTTGTTGTCCACATTCATTTTGTTGGACATCCCCCTTGTGATAACTAAAGACTAATGTTCTTTTGACGGTTTTCCTCGATTTCGGTCGGTATCATTTGTTTTAATAAGTCTGAGTCGATTTTTATTCTAGATAGAGCATCTGCGTTTGATGGTCCCTAAGGAATGTATTTCCTCATTGGTTTTATCTGTGAGTTTGCATTTTTCTTCTGGGTAATATTCTTCATTCACTAGCTTACTTGTTATTTTGCAGATCGATTTGTCTGCACTCGTTTCTATTAAAAATATCATATTTTTATTTTTGTGTTTTGCAACAATAAAATTTGTGTTGCTATCCGATATCTAATATATAAAAATAAGTTGCCTAATGTTCGGGCTCGATAAACTCGAGAATGGCTGGGTCGAATTTTTCCATATTTTTTTATAAAGGTAGCTATCTTATTGAGGAAGGTCTTTTTGTGAAATTTGGTCAAATTTCGGTAAAGGGCAAATCGCAAAATGCATTTTTAGTGCATTCTGTCATATTAATAACAACATTTTTTGTAGGGTCTTCTGAGTATATCGACAAAGGTTTCCGGCCAAACTTCGGTAAAATAAGTTGATCTAACTGCAGTTTTATTGCATTCTGTCAAAATACTAACAAATCTTTTGGTAGCATCTTCTGAGGATGCCTGCAAAGGTTTCTGTGAAGTTTGGTCAAAATTCTGTAAAGCGGTAGCGTGGTTCTTTTTGATCTAGCATTTTTATCGACACATAATGTATATTTCCCGTAATTATAGAAATTTATTTTTATTTTCAATGTGTCAATTTAATTTTAATAAAATTGGAATAAGTTTGTAATCTGCGATTTTGGACAAATCATCGGGATGAAATGACTGAGGAAATATTACATCGAATGGGAAATATGTATTCAAACCAGAACTTGGATTTTAGCTACGATTCGATCTGAAAATAAAATAGCATTAGCGCTTGCGTCGTCTGGGATTGCGCAAACTTTGTTAGACGGTGGTCGAACAGCTCACTCTGCATTAAAATTGCCATTGAACATGCAAGTAAATGAATTTCAAACATGTAATATTTCAAAAACATCTGGAATGGCAAAGGTTTTACAGCAATGTAAAATAATCATTTGGGATGAGTGCACGACGGTTCACAAGAAATTATTGGAAGCCCTTAATCGAACGTTAAAAGATTAACGAGGAAACCAACGTTTATTTGGTGGTGTATTGATATTGTTAGCAGGGGAATTTAGGCAAACATTTTTCCAATTTTTTATCACAGACAACTTTATGTTGGACGTTGGCGAGTGGGTAAACCGTCTTTATTGTTTATTTATGCATTAAATGCGAAAATAAAAAAAAAATTGTTTATCAAAAAGCTCTTGAGTAATGCAAATGGTTCATTTAAAAAATTGTTAAATTAATTAATAAATTATATAAGCAAAATGATTGAATTGAGTTTAAGGCTGCATGATACACAACAATTTGTTTTCTGCTCCGGAGCGTAAATGAAGAGTGAGGATGGTTTCCCAACTAGGAAACACGCCACATTATAATAGCTGACGGCAAATCAGTTGAAGAAAAGGAAATTCGCGGAATTTGGCATTTTTCTCCCTTGAACGGTCCTTTCTTTGCCACTACCACATTATTCATCAGCTTCTTCACAATCAGTTGGGTTCCATTGCACAGTTTCGGGGCATAAAGGTTTCGTAGCATTAAGATGACAGATCCAACTTTAAAACTCAAATGATGAAGCGGCATGCCAGGCAAATCCAAAGAATACTTGCATATTCACACTCAATGGAATGGTTTGCACATACCAAAAAAAAACGACGCCTTGAGACATGAGATTTATTCATACGCCGCTGTTGGTTTCATAATCACGGGAAGTGATTTCGGAAATCCGCTTGCTATATCACCACTTTTGCCATGACTGATTGCTTTGAAATGCTGCAAACAGGATTTTCTGTGATTCGCAGGTTTAACGAAAGCTTCCGTAGCATACTGAGCATGCTGTTCTTCCACCTTCCAACAGTGTTGCAGCAATTCCTGTAGATGCGAGAGCTAACGCAATTCCACTTTGAGCACGTATTGCTGCTAATATTAATTAAGTCAAGAACATTTTTCCAGTTCCGCCGGGCGCATCAACAAATAAAATGCACGACTGGGTCTAATGCTCTAATGTGTGACAGTTGTCTAGGGGCTTGAGATTTTGAAAAAAATAAAATTTTCAAAATTCTTAAATAAATACTTAAACTAATTTGAGCTGAAAAAAGTACACCATTTTATTTCTTGGATAAATTTGAATTTATGAAAGTAAATTTATAAAAATCTGTGGCCATTTCATAGGTATTCAGCAATTACATTTATTTATAATTTTTAGAAAAAAAATTAATAAGCAGTTTTCAAAATATTGATTTAAATTTTTTTTTTAGATGTTTTTAAAAATACAAAAAAATATTTTTCAAAAATATTGGTATGCAGTACAAATTGAGCTACCTACAACTATATATGTGTGAAATTTCGAAAGAATCGTTTGAGTTGTTTTCGAGATAGTCGAAAACAAAAAAAACGGTCCTATGGAAAGTACCGTTCTTAGACATTTTTTAAAACTTTTTTTTCAGCCATATAATTGGCCGTACCTAAAAAGCAACACTGATTTTTTGTAAATGGAAATCGTTAGAGCCGTTTTTGAGAAGAATAAGCTTTAACGTAACGGTTATATGGCAGGTACCGTTATTTTTTGAGCTAAAAAAAAATTCAATTTCCCCTCTGTACAATACCTAAAAAAATCTATATACCAAGTTTGAAGCAATTCAGCCCACCCGTTTGGGCTGTAGGTG
This sequence comes from Platycheirus albimanus, assembly GCA_916050605.2. NCBI lineage: Eukaryota > Metazoa > Arthropoda > Insecta > Diptera > Syrphidae > Platycheirus > Platycheirus albimanus. The sequence continues at coordinate 137,287,062 of OU696696.1, read as the reverse complement.
TCTATACATACAGACAGACAGACAGACATACAGACGGACAGAATTTTTAACTTTTTTTTTCAAGACGAATGCATAACTTGCCTTATAGTACCTAAAATCGCAAGTCAAAAACTTTTTGATTATAAATATCGATATCATTGTATTTAAAATTAAATATTTCGTCATATTAATAACAACATTTTTTGTAGGGTTTTCTGAGTATGTCGACGAAGGTTTCCGGCCAAACTTCGGTAAAATAATTTTCCACAACTGCAGTTTTATTGCATTCTGTCAAAATACTAACAAATCTTTTGGTAGCATCTTCTGAGAATGCCTGCAAAGGTTTCTGTGAAGTTTGGTACCCAAAATTCTGTAAAGCAGTAGTGGTTCTTTTTGATCTAGCATTTTTGTCGACACATAAAGTTTTTTTCCCGTAATTATAGAAAATTATTTTTATTTTCAATGTGTCAATTTAATTTTAATAAAATTGGAAAAAGTTTGTAATCTGCGATTTTGGACAAATCATCGGGATGAAATTACTGAAGAAATATTACATCGAATGCGAAATATTTATTCAAACCAGAATTTGGATCTTAGCTACGATTCGATCTGAAAATAAAATAGCATAAGCGCTTGCGTCGTCGTCTGGTATTGCGCAAACTTTGTTAGACGGTGGTCGAACAGCTCACTCTGCATTAAAATTGCCATTGAACATGCAAGTAAATGAATTTCAAACATGTAGTATTTCAAAACCATCTGGAATGGCAAAGGTTTTACACCAATGTAAAATAATCATTTGGAATGAGTGCACGATGGTTCACAAGAAATTATTGGAAGCCCTTAATCGAACGTTAAAAGATTAACGAGGAAACCAACGTTTATTTGGTGGTGCATTGATATTGGTAGCAGGGGAATTTAGGCAAACATTTTTTTCAATTTTTTTATCACGGACAACTTTATGTTGGACGTTGGCGAGTGGGTAAACCGTCTTTATTGTTTATTTATGCATTAAATGCGAAAATAAAAAAAATTGTTTATCAAAAAGCTCTTGAGTAATGCAAATGGTTCATTTAAAAAATTGTTAAATTAATTAATAAATTATATAAGAAAAATGATTGAATTGAGTTTAAGGCTGCATGATACACAACAATTTGTTTTCTGCTCCGGAGCGTAAATGAAGAGTGAGGATGGTTTCCCAACTAGGAAACACGCCACATTATAATAGCTGACGGCAAATCAGTTGAAGAAAAGGAAATTCGCGGAATTTGGCATTCTTCTCCTTTGAACGGTCCTTTAAAAATCCTTGCCACTACCACATTGTTCATCAGCTTCTTCACAATCAGTTGGGTTCCATTGCACAGTTTCGGGGCATAAAGGTTTCGTAGCATTAAGATGACAGATCCAACTTTAAAACTCAAATGATGAGGCGGCATGCCAGGCAAATCCAAAGAATACTTGCATATTCACACTCAATGGAATGGTTTGCACATACCGAAAAAAACGATGCCTTGAGACATGAGATTTATTCATACGCCGCTGTTGGTTTCAGAATCACGGGAAGTGATTTCGGAAATCCGCTTGCTATATCACCACTTTTGCCATGACTGATTGCTTTGAAATGCTGCAAACAATTTTCTTTGATTCGCAGGTTTAACGAAAGCTTCAGTGATCAGTGTGCTGTTCATTCACCTTCCAACAGTGTTGCAGCAATTATTGTAGATGCGAGAGCTAACGCAATTCCACTTTGAGCACGTATTTCTGCTAATATTAATTAAATCAAGAACATTTTTCCAGTTCCGCCGGGCGCATCAACAAATAAAATGCACGACTGGGTCTAATGCTCTAATGTGTAACAGTTGTCTAGGGGCTTGAGATATTGATAAAATAAAATTTTCAAAATTCTTAAATAAATACTTAAACTAATTTGAGCTGAAAAAAAGTACACCATTTTATTTCGTGGATAAATTTGAATTTATGAGAGTAAATTTATAAAAATCTGTGGAGCGGTTTCTTAAAAAAAAATTTCAAAAAAAATTCAAACACGCCATTTCATAGGTATTCAGCAAATACATTTATTTATAATTTTTAGAAAAAAATTTAATAAGCAGTTTTCAAATTATTAATTAAAAATTTTTTTTTAGATGCTTTTAAAAATACAAAAAAAATATTTTTCAAAAATATTGGTATGCAGTACAAATTGAGCTACCTACAACTATATATTTGTGAAATTTCGAAAGAATCGGTTGAGTTGTTTTCGAGATAGTCGAAAACAAAAAAAACGGTCCTATGGAAAGTACCGTTCTTAGACATTTTTTAAAACTTTTTTTTCACCCATATAATTGGTCGTACCTAAAAAGCAACACTGATTTTTTTAAATCGAAATCGTTAGAGCCGTTTTTGAGAGCAATAAGCTTTAACGTAACGGTTATATGGCAGGTACCGTTATTTTTTGAGCTAAAAAAAATTTCAATTTCCCCCTCTGTACAATACCTACAAAAATCTATATACCAAGTTTGAAGCAATTCAGCCCACCCGTTTGGGCTGTAGGTGTCTATACATACATTCAGACAGACAGACATACAGACGGACAGAATTTTTAACTTTTTTTTTCAAGACGAATGCATAACTTGCCTTATAGTACCTAAAATCGAAAGTAAAAAACTTTTTGATCATAAATATCGATATCATGGTATTTAAAATTAAATATTTCTTAACAACACTTATGTATGTTTTAAGTTAAAAATGTGTTTCCTGTCAGTTTTTAAATACTGCAATTACATTTTTACTTGCTCAATAGGGCAAGTATTGGTTTCGTGCAGAAAAAAAAAATCGAGGTTTTAATCAAACATGGCATTACGATGATAGAGAAGCCCAAAAAAGTGGTTTTCGCCATACCGTCCGTCGGTCTGTCTGTGCGTCTGTGCGTCTGTGCGGATGTGCGGATGTGCGGATGTGCGGATGTGCGGATGTGCGGATGTGCGCTTTTTCACGTCATGCTACAGCCTAAACGGCTTGACGGATTTTCTTCAAACTTGGTATATAGCAGTTTGAAGAAAAACCATTGTCGAGGTTTTTTTTATTTTGTTTTAGCCCGGCTCAAACTGGTACCTTTCAAGTAACGGTTTTTTTCAATTTGAATTTTCTCGAAAACGGCTCTAACGATTTTGATTAAATTTAAAATTTAGCTAACTATAAGCATTTCTAACAAAACTGCGTTTTTTGTTTTTGCCTCAAATGGTCGTAACGAAAATCAGGTTTTAACGGCTTTTTTTCAAATAGCCATAAGTTCTCAACGGCTTGATTGAATCAACTCAAACTTTGTTTGACATAGTTTTTTATAGTGTTCTATAGGATGGTTTAGTAAATTTTTCACTGAAGCCTTTCTAAACGGTGGCTTCCATACAACGAGCCGTTGAGTTTTAGCCAACTTTTTTTGGTTTTTTCTAATTTTCTCGAAAATGGCTCTAACGATTTTGATTTAACTTTGTGTGTTATATTCTTTTAGTGTTTTTAAGAGAACTGCGTTTTCAGTTTTTGGCTAAAAATGCAAATAACGGAGATCTGCTCTTAACGGCTTTTTTTCAAATGGCCATAAGTTGTCAACGGTTGCATCGAATTCACTCAAACTTTGTTTGGTATAGTGTTTTTTAGCTTCCTTTCAGATGGCATCGATTTTTTTTCATTTTCTTTTTTTTAAATGGAGGCTCCTATACAAAGAGCCATTAGATTTTGGCCAATTTTTTCGTTTTTTCTAATTTACTCAAAAAAGGCTCCCCCGATTTTTATGAAACTTTGTATGTTACATATATAGAATACTTCAAAGAAAGCTGCATTTTTAGTTTTTTGCTACACATGACAATAGCGGAAACTGGTAATATCAGTTTTATTAATTTGGCCATAAGCGGAAATTTATATCATTTATATCATTCAAAAGACGACATCTAAATTTGATATACTAAAGGTGACTTAACGTTAGCTCCCGTATATCGAGTCTTCCAGTTTTAGCCAAATTTTTTTTAGTTTTTACCAAATTTTTCAAAAATTAGTTGTTCTTATTAATCGAAAAGTTTGTTTTCGTCTTACTATTGCACCCACAGAGCAAGTACGTGCGACCCAGTCGTGCATTTTATTTGAATTGTAATTCATTTAATCCGTATGAAACTAAGATTTGTCTAACCGAGCGAAGCCGGGTGGGTCAGCTTGTTCTATATACTTTTAATTTTGGCTATCTGGAATGTTCGGGTATTCCAAGCCATGTTCGTTTCCCTCTTGTCGTTCATTATGTAATAATCGTATTTGCTTTCTCCTTTCTCGTATTTCTGAATTGGCCTTGATGATGGCTTTGTTTATTGTTTCTTGGAGCATTTTGTGTTTGGTTATTGTTCCAGTTATTATGTCGGTTGAAGTGATTGTTGCGGGTATAATTTCGATTTTGGATGTTGTTGTTGTATCGATTTTGATTCATGTTTCTTTCAAATCTGTTACGGTCATTGCCTTGTTGATTAAAGTTTTGTATGTTTGGTTTGTTTGTGTTTTGTGTGCTGTGTCTATAGTGCGTTAGAATTTGTTTTTTCTAATTTTATTGCCAGGTTTGCTGCTTCTGTCAATGATTTAGGTTGAGATGCAAAAACAGTTTGTTTTATGTTGTCGTTAAGACCATTTTTGAAGATATTTAAACTGTAAATGTCGTTCATTTTTCTTATCACCTTCTTTTCTTCATTTGTAACATTGTTACCTAATACTTTTATCTGTAGATTATTTAAATCAGCTATAGTATTGAGTAATTTATCCCTAAATGACGTTACTGAAAGATTTCTTTGACTAAAATTCGATAAGGTATTTTGAATTTGAGGAATGGTTGTTTTTACATTAATTGCTAGTTTTACGTGAAAAACGAATTCTATTAATTGCTGTGTGCAAGTGGTTTTTAATCCCTTGTTGATTATCTCAACTATTTTAAGAAAGCTATCTAACTCCTTGAAATTTCTTGAAAACATTGGGATTGCTTTCATAGCTATTCCTAAATCAAAATCTGCCATTTTTTTTGTTTATTTCTTTTTCTCTTTTAAAAACTAAATTGTGTTCTTGCAGTTGATCCTCTAGTATCTTCTTAGTAGTATTATATATAGCTTCAAATTCTAATTTAAGTGCTTTGTTATTTTCATTTTCTTCACTATTTTCTAAATTATTAATTTTTCTTTAAGATTTCCTATTTCGCTAATTTTTGTTTAAACTGTTTCAAATTTATAAGGTCTACCTGAACTGTTCTTAATATTTGAGAGAATAGTTTCTAAGATGTTTTTTAATTCTTGCATTTGGGTAGATAAGTGAAAAGTATTAAAAATATTTTTTGATTGTTGTTGGTATTAAATTTTTTTTTTTTTTTTTTTTTTATACATTAGTTATTTGATTTTTGTGTTTATGCACATAATTCTTAAAATATTTGTTTGTTTTATATGCAGCGTAAAGGAAGGTCATGATAACTGCGGCTGTTGCCACTGATTCAGGAATTATTGGCATGTTTATTTCCTCCTGGACGTTGTTGTTATTGACTATTGTTTCCGGTCTGCTTTGGCTTTTTCCCATAGTGCTGTTTCTTCGATTTGTGGTTTGGGTTTTTTTTTTACGCTTCTATAGAGATGGGCTTTGGTCCGGCGTTGATTGGAGTCGGGATGTATTTTTTGTTGGCGGGGTTGAACCTTCGGGAATGTATTCTTCGATTTTCTTGTTCTTCAGCTCTGCCAGATACTTTTCCCACTTCTCTACAATGCTATCGAGTTCTAGCTGTGACATTTGGTATTTTGCAGGATCGCCATGTGGTGTATCTATATGGTCCTAGTTGTTTGGTATAAGAGCGTACCACGCTAGTATATTGGGAGCGTACTACGCTTTAATGGTAAGGCGATGTCTCGCCGTAATGTTCCTTGAAACAAAAATAAATAATCTAAGCAGTGCTGCTATTTCGAGTACTAATTTAAGTCTGTTTTTATTTTCAGTTTAATGTTCCTTAAATACATAATTCATAACTGTTATACTTATCTTCTATCTTACTTCTACATTTTCATAATTACTAACAATGTTATTCTTAGCTCCTATTGGTTGTAACATAAAATAGGATCTTATTTCTATTGAGTGACATTCAGTGCAATCGAGTGTATTGCTATTCAAAATTATTAATGTTGTGTGATGACACACTCGATTGTACTTAACATTTTTTGTCACTCGTTTTGTGTTTGGTTTGAGAGCAGTGGCGGTGCATATGTGGGTACACACTACAACACATCCAACAACTTGTTAAAACCGTGTTTGTGTGCGTGTGAGTATGTTTCGTTAGATCCCACCACGGTTGTTTTCTAGGAGAGCGTCATGCTTCCAGAAAGCCGTGACCGATGATCTCGAAACGAATGGTTGTGTTGTGTCGTTGTATGTATGAGTGAATGACTGGAATGGACGAGTAAAGAAAGTGGTTGTTAAAAATTAGCTTGGAAGGCACTCTGGCGAGAGCCTTACAAGCGTATACAATAAGTTTGAGAAAGAAATCGAGAAATTGGGAAAGAAAAATAAAATCGAGGAGGAGATATTTATTTTTATTTTGGATCGAAGATTACCTGTCTTGGAATTGACTAAAATCGGGATTCGAGTCGTGTGAAGGAAAAGGAGAAAAGGAGATAGGAGAAAGGAGTTACATATTTCGAGAATAAGATAAGTAGTTTGTGTTTGATTAGTGATATAAATATATATTTGAAATTCTAAAATATATATTTATATTCAACGTGTATACGAGTTTTCACATATAATTTCGGGACGCGCTTTAATTGTGTTAAAGACCCATTTTACCTTTTTTTTTATCTTTTCAATTGGTTTTATTTTCTTTTTAAAGTAAATTCAATATCTTGTTAATTTTGCCTTTGAGCCAAACGGCCATATTTAATTGTTCATCTTTTTTTTTATTTTGAAAAGACTTTTGGGTTTTAGTCCAGGGATCTTCTGTCCCACGGTTTCCCAAAACAATAAAAACATCTATTTACACTTTACTCTCTTTCTTTTTATTTAAAATATCGGTCCTTCAAATCCTAAAATTAGTTTTGGAATTTTCTAATTCGGTTTTAGAAAAAAAAATTCCTGGCGCCTAACTTTTTTTTGCACCCTACTGTGCAACCATATACTTTCTTCTTTTGATAAACTGTTTTGATTACGAAATCAATCAAGCTTATCAAAGGAAATACAAAATTCTTCCACCGAACCCACCCCAGCTGAGCAGCCGTGGTGACAGCTTCTTTAATCAAGCTGTATATTGCACTTTTTTTACTTGCGATTATAGGTACTATAAGGCAAGTTATGCATTCGTCGAAAAAAAAGTTTTGAGATAACAATCAAACATGACATTACGATGATAGCGAAGACGAAAAAAGATGGTCTAAAAATTCTGTCCGTCTGTATGTCTGTCTGTCTGTCTGTCTGTCTGTCTGTATGTATAGAGACCTACAGCCCGAACGGGTGGGCCGAATTGCTTCAAACTTGGTATATAGACTTTTTTAGGTATTGTACAGAGGGGAAATTGAAATTTTTTTTTTAGCTCAAAAAATAACGGTACCTGCCATACAACCGTTACGTTAAAGCTTATTTTTCTCAAAAACGGCTCTAACGATTTCGATTTAAAAAAATCAGTGTTGCTTTTTAGGTACGACCAATCATATGGCTGAAAAAAAATTTTTAAAAAATGGCTTAGAACGGTACTTTCCATAGGACGGTTTTTTTTTGCTTTCGACTAACTCGAAAACGACTCAACCGATTCTTTCGAAATTTCACACACATATAGCTGTAGGTAGCTCAATTTGTATTGCATACCAATATTTTTGAAAAATATTTTTTTGTATTTTTAAAAGCATTTTTTAAAAAAAAAATTTAAAAAATTAATATTTTGAAAACTGCTTATTAAATTTTTTTCTAAAAATTTTAAATAAATGTATTTGCTGAATACCTATAAACTGGCGTTTTTTAATTTTTTTTTTAAATTTTTTTCAAAAAGTTTTTCAAAAAAAACTTTTTTTCTCAAAAACCGCTCCACAGATTTTTATAAATTTATTCTCATAAATTCAAATTTATCCAAGAAATAAAATGGCGTACTTTTTTTTCAGCTCAAATTAGTTTAAGTATTTATTTAAGAATTCTGAAAAATTTATTTTTATCAAAATCTCAAACCCTTAGACCACTGTCACACATTAGAGCAAGTTCGTGCGACCCAGTCGTGCATTTTATTTATCTTTGGCTTGCATGAAGAGAGCCTGTGAGAATCTCGTAAGTGCATCATTAATATAAATATTTACACCAGCCCCGCCACTGCCACTGCATCCACCGCTACCAACGCCCACGTCGTCGTCACCGCTGCCACCAGAAACAAGTTGAACACCTTCACCGCCACCTCCACCATTGTTACGGATTGATAAGAGAAGCTTATTTTTTTTCTTTGATTTCTCTTTCATTATTTGTTGTTTGATGTGGATATCAGCGAATTTAATGCAGATGATTGATTTATTCGCCGTAGAAATTTCACCGTTTGCCTCTTTTTGTGTGCGTATCTTTCTCACATAACATTTTTTACTTGCGATTATAGGTACTATAAGGCAAGTTATGGATTCGTGCAGAAAAAAAAAATTGAGATAACAATCACACATGACATTACGATGATGGAGAAGTCGAAAAAAGTGGGTCTGGAAATTCCGTCCGTCTGTCTGTCTGTCTGTCTGTCTGTCTGTCTGTCTGTTCGCGCCTCTGGAGGCTGAACGGGTGGGCCGATTTGCTTCAAATTTGGTATTTAGGATTTATTTGGCCGTCCCTCGGAACATATATTTTTAATTTTTGCTCTAGGTCCAAAAATAACGGCACCTGCCATACAATCTTGAAGACAAAAATTGATTTTCTCAAAAACGGCTCTAACGATTTTGATAAAACTTTCAGAATGCTATTTTTGCAAGACAATCTATCTATTGGTTTGAAATTTTTTTTCAAAATTTGTCTAATAACGGTACCTCTCATAGAACCAGTATTTTCAAATCAAATTTTCTCGTAAACTATACATTCGATTTCAATAAAATTTTGGCCACAGGAAGTCATTCATAATTTTATTAATATGGCATTTCAAAATTTTCAAAAATTGTTTTCGAAATATGTTGGAAACGGGTACATTGTTTTTTTTTAAAAATTATTTTTCAAATGTAAGCTACAGATTGCCATATATTTGCATACTCAAATAAATTTCAAAATGTTTTTTGAAAAAGTTTTTCAAAAATAACCTTTTATAAAAAAACTGGTCCAACGATTTTCAATATTTTTTTTTCCTAGATTGACGTATAGTTGCGAAATTTTATTGCATACTTAGTTTTTCCGAGAAAACTCTTAAACAAATTTAAAAAATAAAAGAATTTTCGAAATTATTAAATTTTTTTTAATATCCATATATGCAGCCACTACGCAATTGCTTATCATAAGAGCAAGTTCGTGCGACCCAGTCGTGCATTTTATTTTATTTCGCATTCTCTTTTCGCGTTATTCGTGTGTGGCCTATTGATAGGTATCATAATCATTAGTAAATTCGTGTGTGTGTCGCCGTCGGTGCGCCTTTAAAACATTTCAAATCTTTTTTTCCTTTTTTTTGTTTGTTTTGAAATTTAATTGATCGCGATTTAAACGATCACTAATAATAATTTTAAAGTATCGATTATTAAGTAAACTTAAATAAATTCCCCTCCCCCTATCGTGTTCGTGCCGCGAAGAAAAAGTGCAATAATCTCTGTTTGCTTTTGATGAACTTGGAAAGTGAGGATTTCAGTTCCGGAAGTGAATCAGATTATCAACCAAAAGAACTATTCTCTGACTTTTCTTATAAACTTTCTGAAAGTGCAGATGATGAGGAGCAAATTTCTAGTAAGCTTCAAATGATTTAAGACATAAGATCAATGTAATGCTTTTTATACAAAAAATCAGGCAATGAAATCTCATTCAATCGCACTGAGCTAGTTTGGTGTGAAGAAGTTTTACCTATAGCAAGAGAACAATTAACTGGCATTTCTGGGATTCATCAAATTGAAGCTATTACAAATGAAAATGGAAAAATTGATTTTATTAACATTTTTGGAAATTTTCTATCAGCGGATATTGTGATGGAAATGGTTGAACATACTAATACTTACGCCCACATCTTAAGAGCGTCACGAACGTCTGCATTTAACCGTTTACTGTGTGTTTCCTAATTCGATAATAATTTGGGAAATGATTTATGAACATATTTTAAGAAAAAAATTGTTTTACAACGGCGTTTTATAGAGAGGTTAAATACAAGTAACTATGGGAGGGGGGTCTATCTCACCCCGTTTAGAAGGTAGGGGCAATTTTCGAAAAAAATAATTTTTAATCAAAAAAAAAATTAAAAAACAATGGCAACACCTACAATAAAGAACTATACCGGGTTCGAAAGCCAGAACTCTGTTCTTTAATTTTTTTTATTTTTGCCAATAGTTTTCAAAAAAATTGCATTCAAACTCAAAATGTTGATAAAAAAATGAAAAAAAAAGTCTAGACCATGTTTTTCCAAATTGTGAAATTAAATGCCAAATTGGCTTTTCATGTTCGATGCTCATATTAATTTTGAATTAAACGCAAGAAACCAAATAATTTTATATCTTTTAGGTTTTGAGAAAATTGAAAATTACTAAAACTACTTTCTTATGAGGTTTTTGTTTTTTTTTGGTATTTACGGTGATCTCGCTTTGAGGATTGATGTCATCTTTGTTATTAAAGTACAGCAATTCATTTAGCGTTACATAGAATGCACCACGAGGAGGTAGAATTGCATTGCCAGGCGAACCGGGCCATCCAGGTACTGTTGATAACAAAAACTATTTGACATAGGCGCCTGCCTGACGACTGGACATACCCTTAGCGGAGCAAGGTGTGCCCCGAAAAAGGAGGAGGAAATCAAAAGATCCCGCGAAGCGGGCCACCCAGGTGCAATTGATTACATTACAAGATCCAGTACTGAGTTTAATTCTATTTGCCAAAATATTGACCTTTGCCTTAGCAGAGAAGTTTTTAAAAATACTGTGTTAGGTTTGTTATAGAATCTGATTATTGCTTATAAGTCTATTAATTTATATACTAATACACGAAATTGTCTTTATAAATTAAAATTTAAGTTAAATATTACTATGCTTAGTCTAAGAGAGCTTTGTACTCGTTAGATGGTAAATAAATAAATAAATAAAATAAATAAATAAATAAACTATTGACACAGGCGCCTGCCTGACATATAAACATACCCTTAAAAAAGTGGTTAAAATACATAGATCCCGCGAAGCGGGCCACACAGGTACTGTTGATACCATAAACTGTTTGAGTTCGTCTGCCTGACGTCTGGAATGTGTGTTAGCACTGTATGGTAAGCAAGTTTACTCAAATACCAAAAATAATACAACTTGATTACAAAAGTAGTTTTGGAAATTTTCAATTTTCTCAGTAACTAGAAGACATAAAAAGGTTCGGTTTTTTGTATTCGATTAAGAATTGATATAGGCACTGATAACAAAAAGCCAGTTTAGCACTTTATTTTACAATTTTGAAAGAAATTGGTGTTAACTTTTTTTTTTATTTTTTTTATCAAAATTTTGAGTTTGCATGCAAATAATTTTAAAACGATTGACATTTATAATTTCATTTTAATTTAAAATTAAAGAACAGATTTCTGGCTTTCGTATAAAACTTCATTGTAAATAATGCCATTCTTTTTTAAGATTCTGATTTCCATTTTAAGTCATTTTTTCGAAAGTCGCCCCTACCTTCTAAACGGGGTGAGATGGACCGCCCTTCTATAGCAAAAAATGCTTGTATTTAACCCCTCTATAAAAAACCATTATCAATTCTTGGCGGCCAAGTTATCGTACTCGTGCTAAAGTTTCAAATTCTATGTATCAAATATGATTCATTGAACGTAATATTGGAATTTTCTTTTCCATATGAACGTAGAGATTTTATTTGACCAGTTTCTATGGGGACGTAGAGTAATTTTCATTTAAAATTACTTTTGAATCATATGTGATTCATGGACGTAGGAAACTCAGGACAAATATGATTTCATGAATCACATATGATTCATTGGACATTGAAGTTGTTAAGATACTGAAATTTCCTCTAGTTTGTAAGATATTGTATCTTACAGAGTATATTATACAACAAAAAAATGAAATAAAAATGAAAAACATTTCATTTAATATCATAGCTTCACTATCACTATATTTGTTTTAATAAATTACTTCAACGGATTTTGCATTGCTTTTTATATTCTTAGCCACTGGTCAAGTAATATACAAAATTGTGTGTATCTTGTATCGTTCGATAGCCAATTCCCTTACTGGCTGCGCACAATGGTGTAGCAGTAGCAGTAGCATGCAGCAATGTCAAAGTTAAATGTACGTAAATCGTATTGCACGGCTACAATGTGAAGTAGCAGCAGCAGCAGAGAGAGTCGCTGAAGTACAAGTCGACTCAACTCCAACTTCACTCTCTGCTGCATTTTGACATTTCAAAAGAAAAAGAAAAAAAAAAGAAAACAATGGAGCGGCCGACAGAAGAATTTATTGAAATTATAAAAAACAATTCCATTTTATGGGATTTAACAAACCCAAACTACAAAAATATTAAAATGAAGGCACAAATTTGGAAAAATATCTCAGAATCATTTGGGATGCCAGGCAAGTACATAATCTGGTTATTAAAACATTTTTTAATGTACCCCATTCACAGCCGAAACCTGTAAACAAAATGGAAAAGCTTACGGGACTGTTGCTCCAGGGATCTCAGCAGGAAACCAGTTTCTGGTCAAGGAACTGAGGAGCCGGAATCTGGCTGGAAATATAAGGAGCAGATGGAATTTGTAAGGGAGCAAATGAGACCACGAAGGTAGGCAGGTTTTGAAACAAAAACCATTTTTACATTTCTTTTGTATTTTAGTACAAAGAGCAACATCGAACGCAGCAGCGAGGAAGTGGACAGTGATTTGTCGACGCCAACTACTCCCCATGAACGCAGGATGAACGCTTGGAGTGGCGATGAAAGCAATCCTTTCCGATCGCCAACACCAGAGTTCGAAGCGTCGCCATCACCAGATCCAAACCGACCGGGCACATCAACAAGTTCCAGTTCTTCGAAGCGGCGGAAGGTTTGTCTTGAGGCAACCTTTGTTAACACGATGGAATCGGTGCATGAGTTCCTACGCAAGCCTCGAACAAATGTGGCTCCATCTGCTTCTTCATCTGCTGAGCCTGATGAAGATGAACTCTTCTGCCAGTCCCTGGTAAAAAAATTAAAAAAATTTCCCAGAAAAATGAAAAATGACGCAAAGCTAGAAATGTTGCGTTTTTTAAATGGCCTAGAAAGCCAACTTCCAAGCGAAGAACAATAAAAATTAATTAAAATTAAATCACATAAAAAAGTTGTTTATTTTTGTATTCTCTTATTTAGGTACATGTCAGCGGGGTTGAAATGGTACTTGACCTTCATTAATAAAATAGTTTGTTAGAGTTTTACGAACTTCGAAAGCCTTTTCTGCACGATTGTTGCTTCCACATCTTCGTATAGATAGTAAACCTTGTGTTTCTTGTCTCCACAATCCATCGATTCTTCGACCGTTGTTGTCATAGGTGTCTGAATATCCTTCGGGGCAGTATGACTTGCAATTGTAAATTTTGTCTGTTATTTTTATAAAGTTGTGGAGGATGGCACATGCAAGTACGACTTTGTCTGCTTTTTCTGGATTGAACTCAATGCCCTTGTTCAAAATCCTCCAACGAGCAGCCAAAATACCAAAAGTATTTTCAATAATCCGACGAGCTCTTGACAGCCTGAAATTAAAAACTTCAAGAGGCGTATCCAAAAGAATGCCAGGATAAGGTCGCATTAGATTTTCTCGCAATGGGAATGCATTATCACCCACAAAATAAAACGGTGCCACTTTCGTTGAGTTAGGAAGTCTTTCAGGATGAGGCAGTTTGACTTGGTTAAGGAAAATCTGTTTTCCAAAAGCAGAATGCTTAAAAATTCCACCGTCACTCTGGCTACCATAAGCTCCTACATCAATGGCTGTGAATGTGTAGTTAGCGTCACATATTGCAAGGAGTACAATGCTAAAGAAGCCTTTATAATTAATGTATTTGGAGCCTGAGTTTGGTGGACGCTTAATTTCGACGTGTTTTCCATCAATGCTTCCAACGCAGTGAGGCATATGCCAACGATCATTAAATTCTTCGCTTATGTTTTTCCAATCTCCTGTATTCAATTCTGCCATATAGACAGGAGATAATACATCCCAAAAGACCCCACAAACTTCAATAATAATTTTTCGCACTGTAGAGGCACCCATTCGAAACGACCAGGCCAAGTAATTTGGTGAAACTCCTTGCGAAAGGTACCTGTGAAAAGTGGAATATTTGAGAATAAATGTTATTTTACAATTTTGTACAACTCACATTAAAGTGACGACCATCCTGCATTCGGCACTTATTGCCTTTCTGATGGATGTTTTTTTTAATCTGCCTCGTACTAATGACTGTACTGCAGCTTGGTCAATCGCGTCGCTTTGAAGAACATCTCTTCATCGTGCTCTTTCATGAATGTAAATGTTGTTTCGAAGAATCCCATGGTACTTCTTTCCCGATATAAAGGACGCACCCACCACCTTCTTCGATTTTGCATCAGCAGTTTCCATGACAAGAAACTAATCTGCAAAATTTGGGCAATAAAAGCAATTTCTTCTTGCTCATCTAACACACTTTCCATTGATTTTAAAACTTAATTATAAAACACGACACTAATTTATAATTTAAAATGTTTTTATTACAATTTTACATCAATAAATATACATATGCACATACAAGTATTATTAACAAAACACAATTAAAATAAGTTTCTTTCGCGAAGAGCAATCACAAATGAAATGCAAACCGCGTTCTTTGTTTACTTTTTTGACAACGTTCCGTGCTACACCATTGTATTCGTGCATGCTGCTTTGTTTGCTACTTTTTTGACATTTACTTTGACATTGCTGCATGCTACTGCTACTGCTACACCATTGTGCGCAGCCAGTTATAATGAATAATTTTGTGCGTCTCTCAGCAAAATTATTGCATTCGAATATTGGATATGGCTATTGAAACGTATGTTTATACAGGATGATTCACGAGCGTTGTGCCAAAAAGCTAGACCGTGTAGGTTGAGTTGAGACAAGACAAAAATCGTATGGGAGGGGGGTCTATTCCCTCCCGTTTAGCTTGGAGGGGCAATTTTCTGAAAAATTTACTTATTTTGTAAAAAAAAATATTAAAAATCAACGTCTTCGTTTACAACACCGTGTTATACCTTTTTGGAAAGCCAAAAACTTCTTCTTTCATTTTGTTTTTAAATTAAATTGTTTTAACGAATAGTTTAAAAAATATAAATTTTCAAACTCAAAATTTTTAAAAAAAAATTGAAAAAATAATTTTAAAACTAATTTTTTTCAAAATTTTACGTACTTAAGTGCAATTTTTGTTCTCAGAATTCAATGCTCCCATTAATCTTTAATCCAACACTGGAAACCGTATGGCTCTACGACTTTTTGTTGCCAAGGTATTCAAAAATAACCGAACCTACTTCTTCACAAAAACAAGAAAATCTAGCCTTACGGGATGGCACAAGTGATCATTTAGCCAATTTTTTCGTGTTTTTGTGAAGAAGTATGTTCGGTTATTTTTGAATACCTTGGCAACAAAAAGTCGTAGAGCCATACGGTTTTCAGAGTTGGATTAAAAATTAATGGGAGCATTGAATTATGAGAACAAAAATTATACCTAATTACGTAAAATTTTGAAAAAAAATAGTTTTAAAATTATTTTTTCAAATTTTTTTGAAACGAAGCCGTTGATTTTTAATATTTTTTTTTACAAAATAAGTCAATTTTTCAGAAAATTGCCCCTCCCGGCTAAACGGGGGGGAATAGACCCCCCCCTCCAATACGATTTTTTTCTTGTCTCAACTCAACCTACACGCTCTAGCTTTTTGGCACAACGCTCGTGAATCACCCTGTATATTTATTTATTATATTTGTTCAGGTTTTTGAAATTCAGCATTAAAAATTATCTGTTACTTTGTTACTTAATTTTAGCTTTGTTATCTATTTCATTGCATAAATAATTTTGTAAGACAATAAAATTTATCATTCACAATCAAAACGTTCTCGCCTTCTCTTCATTCCCCACCAGTGGCTAAAGCCATTAGCTAAGGAAAATAAAAAGCAGCGAAATACAACCGTACATAAAACCGAAGTATTTACCGAAAATATATACGACGATAATACACCGGTGCATAGAACCGAGTGAATTTGAAAAAAAAGGGTTGTTCAAGGTTTAGGCACCCTGTCCAGTAAGCTTATACAAAAGAGTATTGTTTTTATACCCTATTCCATAGAATGGGTATATTGTATTTGGTGTGGAGTTTGTAACATAAGGAAATAATACCGTTAGGTATAGAAAAGTATATTATATTCTGATTCAGAATCAAAAGCCTAATCCATTTAGCCATGTCCGTCCGTCCGCCCGTCCGTCCGACCTACCGTCCGTTCGACCGTCCCTATGTATACTCTCTAGAGGTCGCAATTTTTGAGCTAGAAAGCTGAAATTTGGTATATAAAATCTTTGGTTCAAGAGTAAAGCTAAGTTCTCGAACCGGCAAAATCCGCCCACAAACACGCCCACAATCGCCATTTTTGTTGAACAACCTCAATTTGGTAAAATTAAATTATGTTTTTTGTACAGTTACGGTAAAGGCATAACGCTTAAATTTTGCACACTTAAGTTTTAGGTAAACTTACTTCCAATTAAATAAAAATATTTCAGTTTGGGCGTGGCTGACGCCCATTTTTCATACAAAACCATCAATACTTCACGAAGAATTAAGTGCTTCTAATATTTCTAATATACATGTTTGCTCTAACATTGACGATGCAGTTTCTCAATTTTACGAAATTTTCAATAGCTGCTTGATTAATTCAATTCCTATTAAACTATCTAAAAATTTGAACTCTGGTCATCCATGGTACACAAATGAACTCAAATCTTTACGTAATAGACGAAATAAGGCTTGGAAGTCTTATATTAAAAATCTCTCAATTTCTAATCTTAATGTGTTTCGTGCACTATTTGAAGAATTTAACTTACTTTCCAAAAACCTTTACGCAGCATATGTGAGGGAAATGGAAATATCGTTGAAGCTTGATCCGAAGAGATTCTGGAAGTTTGTTAACTCAAAAAAGAAGTCTGATGGGTATCCAGTCAACTTCGTGTACAAAGATGCCCCTTTAACCAGCTCACCTGAGATATGTAATGCGTTCGCAAAACATTTCAGCAAGTCTTTTATTGAAATTCCAGTCAATATAGACGAAAATTACTTTCAATACTGCCATGATATCCCCCAAGCCACTTTTAAAAACATTCCTATCGATAAGGATAAAATTTCGCATTATCTTTCGTTACTGAAAGATGACTACTCTCCTGGACCTGATGGTATTCCTCCTATTATATTAAAAAAATGTTCATCCATTTTAGCTTCTCCGCTTCAATTTCTTTTCAAGCTGTCCCTTACGTGTGGTAAATTTCCTCGGGTATGGAAAGAATCATTTATTACTCCTATCTTCAAAAAGGGTATTAAATCTGACATCGCCAACTATAGACCAATTTCCAAACTTTCATCCATTCCAAAGCTTTTCGAACAAGTTGTTTGTGATAGTTTAACGTTTTTCTGCAAAAATTTAATCTGCCATCAGCAACATGGCTTCATGCAGAAGCGATCTACTGTGTCTAACTTACTAACCTTTATGCACAAGTGCTCAAGGGCATTAGAGAGTGGACATGAGCTGGATTGTATCTACACGGACTTCTCGAAAGCTTTTGACCAATTCTCACACGAAATAATCATTTTCAAATTAAAAGCTTTAGGTTTCCCAGTTGGTTTTGTTAACTGGATATATTCTTATCTCCAAAATAGATCATATATAGTCAAGTTCAGAAATTCGGTTTCTAATCCTTTTACAGCAAAATCAGGAGTCCCACAAGGCAGCCATCTTGGTCCGTTACTTTTTATACTCGCGATCAATGACGTTACTTCGTGCATTCATTCTAGTGAGATTCTCGTGTTCGCTGATGATATGAAAATTTTCAAAATTATTAACGCAGCTGATGATTGTGTTGATTTGCAAGCCGACATTGACAGATTTGTTGTCTGGTGCAGCAAGAATGTCTTAAACCTGAATCCGGTGAAATGTCAGACAATGACATTTTCAAGGAAACGGGTACCAAGTTCACACGACTATTACATTTCACAACAAGTTTTGCATCGCGTTTTTAGTTTTAAGGATTTGGGAGTTAACTTTAGCCCAGACTTGAGTTTTACGGAACACATCAACTTTATTGTTAAAAAAGCTAATTCCATGTTGGGATTTGTTAAAAGATGGTCGAAGGAATTTCAAAATCCTTATGTAACACTAGCTTTATATAACTGTCTTGTCCGCCCCCATCTAGAATACGCATCACAGGTATGGTCTGCTTTCTACGATGTTCATAAGTTTAGGATAGAGGCAGTTCAGCGGAATTTCATTCGATTTGCTTTGAAAGGTCTCTCCTGGGCAGATCCATACAACCTCCCACCTTACGAACACCGGATTCAACTTCTACAGATTCAAACTTTGTCACAAAGACGTATCAACAATGATATAATTTTTATTCACCAACTTTTAACGGGATTTTTAGACGCACCCGATCTACTATCTTGTATCGGTTTTAACTATCGCGGAGGGGCTCACTATCTTCGTAGCTTAGAGCTATTGCATTGTCCCCAACATCGTACTTACTATGGCATGAATGAACCTCTGACCCGCATGTGCAAGCTTTTTAATTATAACGCAAGTATTGTTGATTTTAACACTAGTAAAACTTCCCTTAAAAAAACATTTAAAACCAGTGCACCACGCTCGTAGTTTATGTTTTTGCATGTTATTAATATGTTTTTATGTATGCATTTATTAATTTATTTTTTTGTATTTTTTTGTGCTCGTGTTATGCTATATGTATATTTTGCTTACTAACAACTAACACCTGCACTAAATGATGTAGCCAGTGAGCACATAATATGTGTTGGCTAAATCTCTGATTGTAAGTTAATGCTTGTCTTAAGCTTCTTACTTTCGAGATCTGATAGTGCAAAAAAAAAAAAAAAAAAGAAAAAAATATTGTTTTTATAAAATAACAGTTGTTATATTAAAGCGAAAAACATTAAATTTTGTGGGTATTACTCGTACATAAACATCTTGTGTATGAAATCAAAAAATTTGATCTTGGGCGTGGCTGACGCCCACTTTTCACTAGAATTTATAAAAAAATGGTTTTTGTAAATAAACGGTATTTCTAATGAATATGTAGGCCAAAATTTTGCGTCTCTTAGTAGAAACTAAAAAGTGTGTGCATGAAAAGAAATTTTTGAATTTTGGGCGTGGCTTACGCCCACTTTTCATGAAAGAACGAAAAACGTAGTCTCAAAAATTTAAGGTACTACCAATATTCAATTGAAACCTTTTCCTTCCGTTTGTTATTTGAAAAATATATCTACATTTTCTTGTGTAAATTTTTTCAATACGCCCACCTTTAAAGGCATGATTTTAATAAAATACCTCTGTTCAGGTAAGATCGTTTAAAAACTACTCGATTCAGCTGTAGTTTTACATATATGCCTTAATACAGACTAATTATCCAAGCTCAGTTAGTTCTTCAAATTTATAAGACACGCCCACTTTTAAGGGGCGTTTCCATCAAAAGTCGTATAATGCATCAATTTTTTAGAAAACTGTAACTATTGGTCGCAGTTTTGAAGTAATAAGATGAACACTTAGGTTTAATTCTTTGGTTTCGTAGCAGAGTGTGGTTCAAGAATTGTTAAAAACACCCGTAATCGTTATTTATATTCAAAAGCTAAATTTAAAAAAATTAAGATTTGTCTTGTTTTGTTCAAATCGATCTGCAAGAATACTATTGAACGTCACTGAGCTCATACTGATTGCCTTGGCAATAAAAAGTCTCAAATTTGGGCGTGGCGCACGCCTTTTTTTACTGTGCCAGCACTAATCGAACATCACACCACACAAAATTAATATTATTGAATTTTTGTCTGTCTGCTAAAGAAGAATTTTGTTTCTGAAACTGGAACATCGGCTGGCTGCGGGAGACGAACGCATACACATACAAAAATATAGGGAATAGGGTATCCAACAGTTAGTTGCAAACGCACTGTAGCTCTCGCTTATGTTTAATATATACATATACCATTAACGCGGCAGCGTCCCACATTAGCCTTAATTTCTTAAACTTGTTTGGGTTAAGAACGGGAAGTATTGGTAAAGACCAACAATTGGTTTCGCTCAATTCACTTGGATGTAACTTTTTTGCATATCCTTTGGCCAAATATTCTGCGAGTTTTAATTTTACCATAAACCCCAAGGTTTTGGTTCTCGACAATTTTGTTTTAAGGCACTTGGCGTGCCTTTACGCCACGGGAAAACTGTTCACCATTCACCGAAATCTCAGAATAACAAGTATGAAGTACGCTCCAAGTTAATTCAGCCTTAGAAAGGGAATGGGTGTCTGATTGACCCTTTTAGGTCCAACCAACGCGGGTTCTTTCAGCCTCTGGCTCATGCTCCTTACCTTCCTTTGATGTGAGACTTACTCCAAGTCCACAATTGTTAGGCACAATCAGTAGTTTCGGTTCAGCATTATTGCAGGATTTCAAAAAAATTGCTTTCAGATGCTCATATTGCACATGAACCAGCTTGGCGTCTAGCGTCTGCAGTGTTAAATTGTGATTCTTCACAATATGAACATACATTTAATTCCGATATCTCTAGATCTAGAGTCGTGGAATCATCCTCGTGCTCGTAGCAATGGGTGTTTGAGGTCCAGCGAAGATACAGAGGGTTGTGCAATAACTTTGAGGTTCAAATCATTCACTTAGTCCTCATTAGTCAGAGTCAAAGATGATCCTTCCTCGAAGAAGGCAAACGTGAAAATCGTAACTCATTTTCCATGTATTATAGGTAGGTTTCGAAAAAGAATACGAGATTGTTCTTCGGAATGCGTGTCCATGTTCGAATGAAAGACTGTTCTTTTCATTGAGAACACTTTGTGGAGGGTGGGATGATATAACAACTTAATTTCGTTCAAGCTACATGTGGTCTTTAAAGAACTAGGGACCATAACGATGTTCGCACTTAAGTCCTCAAGCGTACAATTATCCAGAGTTACCTTTTGCATTCCCCAAAATAGCCCAAGCAGCCCAGGAAGCTTAGAAACCAGTTCCTGGTGAAGCTCTGGTTTGTAAAAATGACTCACTAAACCGAAGGTTTTCATGGTTGCGCAGATGTTTTATACTTCAAGTGCGAAATGTACTATCGTTTCTGGACGACTTTCCTTAGGAGCGGAAATTTTTCTGATATGAGACAGCAAAACATCAATTGATTCCGATCTTCCAAACTTGATACGCAATGTTAAAACTATTTGTGGCACACAAGTTTCACGCAATAACAAGTTTCTTAACAGCTTTGTGTGCTTTTCCTTCTAAAGACTGTCTTAAACGAAGTATATTCTCAGGATCTGAAAAGCCACATAATTCAGTTGACTGCTAGAACGTTGCTACAAATAGCGGCCGTTCTTCCGGGTCTCCTTCAAACTAGGGGAGTTCTTTCCACATTCCTTTTCGAACCGCAAGCTCTTCACGAGTAATACGACGAACAGAATTCAGCTCTGGTTGATCTGAACTCGTCATGTTTTTCATACACCGTATTAGTTGCACTGGCTGCAAGCATAAGTGTAAGTAAACCAGGCGTGTTCGTATTAGTTTCGTATTGAGCTCTTAATTTATAAGCATTTCTTGTGGAGTTTCAGCAGACACATTTTGTATTGGTAGTGTAAAGGTTGGTAGAAGCTGATGAATTCTAATTAAAGTATCTGACTTGTCCGGCGAATTGTTTGATAAACGTTTATCCAAAAGCAAAACTGCTCTGTAGGGTGTCAGACAATGGAGTTTAATTAGCGCGCAGTTTCCACCAGCAATTGCTTTATAATAGTGAAAAGAACGTTTACTTTGGCTTCCAAAATTCTTCGTTGATATCCAACCATACTTCGATAATCGATAACTTTCTATCGATGTCCCATGATATGCATAATCACCATATCTCCGGACCGTGCACTTGAAGTGCTTGAACTTATGCTTACAATGCATTATTTAAGTGCCGCAATTCATAAGCCAGTGACCCATGATGACGTTCTCAATAATTCTTCATGCACTGAAGGTGTCATATGACATGAATGTTATGGCTATAGTTTTAGTTATGGGTATGGCTGGTGCACAGCTCGTGTCATTGGAAATATGAATATGAATATAGCCGTCAGCGGCGGGACGATTTCAAATGCGATGGATGGGAAACCGTGTATCAAGTGTCGAAGCAGGTTGAATATACTTTTAGTTATTTTGAGGCAATTAATAAAGTGATCGTTTAGAAATAAAAATGCTTATTTATTTAATTAACATTAAAAGATGTTTATTGCTTCGAATATGAACAAGAACTCATTATTCAAAATATGAAAATGAAAACAAATATTTCAATGATAGGGCTAGTTGAAATATGATAAATATAAATAAGTGTTTTTGGAACAAGTATTAAATTCAAATTATTATGGTGGCTATCCCCACACTATTACCTTGCGGAATGAAAAAAAAGATTTTGTTTTTATAATAACACTTACAAAATGTTTGAATTGAGCTAGCGAAAGTTTCTTCTAACTCTAACGTCCATGGAACAGGTTGAGATCCTTTGAGTTGTGGATTACTAATGGCATTGTGAAGAGGTGATTGATTTTCTGATGCTTTGGGGATAAATCTTCTTCGATAGAAGTCAACCATTCCAAGAAAGCGACGAAGACCCTTTGCAGTTTTTTGGAGGTGGTTTGATTCCCTCGGCATTGATAGAGTATCCCAGAAAGTTTACCTGCGAAGCAACAAATACGCACTTTGATGGGTTGATCAACATTCCATAGTCAGAAAGCCTTTGAAAAATTATGCGCAAGTGTTCCATAGGTTCTTCTATGGACTTAGAATATACCTACACATAGACATATGTGAAACAAAAGTCGAGTCCGAACAAAATTGCATCCATCAAGCGTTGGAAAGTGTTTCCAGCATGTCTTAGTCCGAACGTCATGAAACGAAATTCATATGAACCAAATGAGGTTGTGATTGCAGTTTTGCAAACATCATCCGGGTTGATGGGAATTTATTGGTATGCCTTAAACAAGTCAATAGTTGAAAACACTATGCTTCCACTTATGTTATGTGTGAAATCATGAATATGGTGTGAAGCGCACATATCTGGAATCGTTCGGGCATTCAATGCTCGATAATCTCCACAAAGACGACAACCGTTTCCGCCTTTGGGTGTCATATAAAGTGGTGAAGACCATGGGCTGTCTGAGGGTCGAATGGTACCTTCAAGCAACATCTCTGCAAATTCTTTCTTGGCAATTTTAAGTTTTTCTGGAGCCAAACGTCGAGGACGAGAATCTACTGGATGGCCTGTTGTTGTTCGAATGTGTTGCACAGTTTTGTGTTTTACAATTCTGGGCAAACCAGCTGGGCGAGTAATTTCTTGAAATTTAATAAGTAAAGTAGTGCATGGTGATGAAGTTTGGATCGTTTTTACACTGTTCTGTTTTACTTGAGTAGTTTGTCCTTTTGATTAAAGACCTATATATGTATCGATCAGGCGTTTTCATTGACAGTCCGGTAGCAAATGATAATGGGCAAGGAAATCTGAACCGATGATAGGAATACTTACGTCAGCGACAACGAATCTCCAAACGAAACTTCGTCGCAGTCCTAGGTTCAAGTCAAGGTTCAAAAATCCATACGTTTTTATTGTGGTATCATTTGCATCGCTGAGGTTATAACTAGTAACAGGACGTCGTTCTGGCAGTAGACGGGTTGGAAAGCAAGAGAGGTCAGATCCGGTGTCAATGAGAAATTGATGTTTTGAGTTCTGGTCAGTGACGAAAAGGCGGCTTCCAGAAACATGGCAGTCGTTCGCCGTCATTACGAACTGCTGTTTGAGTTTTCCTGAAAGCTACATGGTTTATTACACTTACGTGCGTTATGCTGATATTTCGAATGAAACCAGCACCATTTATCTCTCCTTGTGGATTTGGATCTTTTTCTTGAATCGTATGTTCCCTGGTTTCGGGAGCGACCATGAAAACTTGTATGTGTTGAAAGCTCAGCAACTCGTCTGGTGAGGCTATCAATAGCATCAAAAAGTGATTGTGTGATAGCGTTAGGATCATTCTTTGACGAAGAATGGACCACAAAAGGAATAGGTGGTGGTTGGTGGAATAACCTCAACTATCTTATCGGCCAGTTCTGATAGCTGTTCAGGAGAGAGATCTGCTCTCGATGTTAAGATAGCATTAGACGGAAGACGTCGTAACCAAAGTTGACGTAAGAGATTGTCTTGCAAAATTGAAGGACCAGCAAGAGAACGAATATTTTTTTTTCAATTTTCAAATGATTTTATTTCATATAATATACAAACATTTTGGTATCTACTCATTACATGACATGGCATATACGCCGTCTGCCAGTTGGCAATAATAATTTGTACAATTATACAATTTATAATAATTGAAGTGTTTCAAATTGATTTTAAAAAAGTTCCTTTATAATTCGATTTCTGTAACCAAGTGCTATCTTAATATACTGATACAGAACCTCCCAATCATACTCCCCGTTAAGAATTTTAATTATTTCTGCTTCATTAAGGTAACTCTTCCCAATGGTACTTCTTCTGGTTTCCACAAGAATTGGACATCTGCCCAGGAAATGAAATACGTCCGCCTTCTCTCTAAGGTTACATAACTCACACATTTCTTGTAATTCGCTTCTATGTGGTAAGTAGTTCAGGGGGAGTAACTCTCCTCGTTCTTTTAAAATGAGTGACATGAGGTCGGTTGAGTACTCCACCCTGAAGTAGTTGCTAGTCCACAAGTTGTAGTTCAGTTGCGCATATATGCTCCTATGAGACGAGCGAACGAATGTGGCGCAGAAATTGTGAGGGTTTCCGGTCACCAAGTTCTTCGTCACTGATAATTTGTCGTACACGTTGCTCTTCTGATGCTGAAAACCTTCAATGAGCTTCTTCTTCAATGTGGTGAATGGGTTTTGTGCTGGGATAGAAGTGATGATGTCTTCTTCTTCAGTGGGAACACGTGTGTCAAGCTGCGAAACAACATAATGAAATTTAGTTACCTCATTCCTTATATCCGAAATGATAAATTGAGACTCCGCCTGGGAAAACCATAAGCCGGGCCGTTCTGCCCAAAATGGTTGCAATTTAGTTGCAACATGATTTATAGCTGGTTGTGATGGGGTTCTGTGTTTCGTTCCGGAAGAAAACCGTCATTAAGCTCTCCTGCATTATGTCCTGCATTCTGTTGCGTAGCATTAACATCGTTTGGTTGTTGGTTTTGTCCGATCTTCAGAAGCAATCGAGAATGTTCTTCCCTGAGAGAAGCGAGCTCAGCTGAAATATCTTCTCCAGAATTCGTAATTTTGCTTTCGCCTCTAGTTCAGAAGTGTTGTTGTTGCTTTTTTTTTAATCCTTGTGTAGGTAGTCCGTTGGGGTCACCAATTTAGAAATAAAAATGCTTATTTATTTAATTAATATTAAAAGATGTTTATTGCTTCGAATATGAACAAGAACTCATTATTTAAAATATGAAAACAAAAAAACATATATTTTAATGATAGGGCTAATTGAAATATGATGTGTTTTTGGAACAAGTATTAAATTCAAGTTATTATGGTGGCTATCACCACAATCGCTAGTGCGATCCTTTCACAGTAGAGCCGTCGAAGAAAGAGGCGGAATCGCATTCGTATTCTTTAAAGGAGGTTCACTCTTGTTCTTAGAACCGAGTGGGTATGGTAAGTCTCGTCAAGTTTTCACTTGCACACGTGAACAACTTTCATGCTCATCTTCATCCGGTGATGAAGTTTGGTTTTCCACCTCTTCTATTATTCTCATATTGCTGCGAGATCAATTTTTTTAAGAAGCAATTCTTCTTTTTGTTGAATTTTTAACATGATAAATTGTTGTTCTCGCACGAGATCCATTTCAGCGTTTAATTGCTGAACGCTCTTCGAGGAAGATTTTGAGCTAACAGAACAAGGATGATTCATGTTGGAGGTATCTGTATCATTAAGGACATGATGACATTCTTTTCCATCATGACCACCTGTTGATTATTGAACTCCGGCATCGAAACATTCATTATGAGAATGACCATGTCTCTTCGCATCAACTGTATCGTTGGGGTAAGAATTAGCCACTGATGGAGTGTGTCCTTCATATTCAGCACTACGTTCTCCATCTTCTTGTGGTGGCACTGAGTTGCTGACACCCGGTAAAGTTTTTGATGATCTACCAACGCGCAATTCTTGAACTTCATTATTAAGAGAAGCACGACGTTCTTTGAGCATCTCATCCAATCCTTTCTCAGATTCCGAGCTATCCAGTGTCTCATTCGCAACAATTTGTGTCTGCTGTGATGCGTTTAATCCAATAGACGGCAGTTTGGACCAATGAAGGCATCGCCATGAACGATTAGACACTGATGAAGTTACTCCAACACACAAGAAGTGTGTGCAGAGGTCGCAGCAAACCATTAGAAGATTATCTTTTTTGTTGCACAACGTGCAGCTTAAAGCCTTCGGTTTATTGGGATTTTTTATTACTTTAAGAGTCATAAAGAATTTTAAAAGATGTTGGTTGAGGGAGAAAATAAAAACTTTGAATTTTGTTCAATAAATAATGTATATGTATTTGAAAATTCCTAAAAGAAGTACATTAAATATTGCATAAATGTACCCGATTTTGACTTACTATTTTTCTTCTCGTCTAAAAATTCAAAAAGAGCATGGATTTAAATGACAATCGGTTGTCACTGGCTGTCAAATGTATGTTTAAAAGGCATTGCCAGATCGGTCGCAACAAAGCGCATGAGAATCCGAGCCCTGGTTATAAGCAATCATAATTTTCGAAAGAAAACATTAATGTTATGAAAGTTTTATATGATATTAACAACTCTATGAATTCATTGAAGGGTGGCAGTTCCATGAACGGATCACGTCGTCGTACCAGTGAAAGCAATCCAAACAAAGAAAACTCACCAGAATTGGAGTTATTGCTCTATGAAAGTGAAGAGGATGATGATGATGAGAAGAAGACCATATGCAAGAAGCGACGATTTACAAAAGAATTAAGACTGCATCAAACCAGGCTTTTAAAACTCAAGGATAAACAGGAATCTGCCAAAAAAGATCGAGCAAGCCTTAAGGAAATTATGAAGAAGAATCGTGTCCTTTTAAGGTAAGTTATGATTTTAAGCCCGTAATGAATTCATTAGAGACACTCCCTAAAGTGTTTGAAGATTTTCTTAATATTTCAAATATGTTAACGGTTTTTTCAAGTCATGTCAAATTCGAGCTATGAACTAAAGAACTTTTGAATTTGAAGCCGCACCCCTTAATAATTTATAAACTTATAGTTTGTTTTCACCAAAACCTAAACCATGTTGTTTCGCAAAAAGATGGTAGGTGTCTTAACCACCAAAAAATTAACATACATATCACTTTTTGCAGCACGTGGCAAAGAAGGAACGCACAGGAAGGATATAATATAATCATCAACTTTTTTTGGAGGGAAAACAAAAATAATTATTATTCCGCTGGTTTATAAAATGTAAAAATTTTTGCTGTTTAAAATTTTAAAATTAGTTTAAATTTTTAAACATATATGCAATTTGTCAAAACTGGTTCATTTGTGAACTACAAACTTAACTTCCATAAATAACGTTTCGAAATTGTATTTTATTATCGCATTTGGCTGCCCCTGTGTAGTACAATCACAGTAATAAAATATTTAGTACAATGATGGCGGCGTTTGACTTTGGTCCTCTGTTGCCTCAAATTTTGTTTCCAATAGTTACTATTTAGCAAAAACTTAATGAAATGGGTTCAAGACAGGAACTACGAGATAATAAGTTCCCCAAATTATTCATACTAAATTAAAATACGAAATAATATATTTTGTAAACAAAATAAAAGGCTTACGGAAAAAACGCCCAAATGAAATAAGCCCCCAAACGCAAAATGAAATAACTCTTCAAACTGGAGTATAATTTTATTGTTAAGTATCTCCCAAAAATCGAAGATAAAATAAGTTGCCAAATAAATATGAAATAAGTCCGCACCTTAAAATTATTTAGTGTTGTTATTTCAGAAAAAAATCTCGCTTTATTCAAGTACTTACAATGAAATAAGTCCTCAAGATTACTTAAAATTACGTACCTAACTTTGCTTTGAATTATATTTTACAAACGAAGCAAACAACCGATCGCGATAGAATATAATATTAATTAATTAAAAGTTAACTATTTGGATTACCCGAATCCCAAAGTAAAACCGAAACGCGAATCTATTTAATTAAGAAAAAAAAATAACAAAACAATGCACAACGACGATGTGCAACACGACTTGAGAATTTTAATTAAACGCGAAACGTCAAACCCTGGTGTGTTTGATAAAAAGAGATACACAAAAAAATATATTCTAAGCCAGACAGCAACTGAAGTGCTGTCTCCCGTTAGCTCAACTGGAAGTGCGTTCGATAAGAACAATAATTTTATTAATCGCGCTCGGTTAATAAAATGCAAATTGTGTAATAAAAGGTGGGTAGGTATCAGAGATTAAAACGAGTCGAGTACTGTTCACGATCAACGAATACTTGCTCGAAAAAAGCGAGTTTGAACAAACAGAGTCAACCTATCAAACTATGCTTACAAGTATTTTTGTTCATGAGTATGATGACCCGTGAATAACAACACATTTCAAACGAATAAGATCGAGTATACCTTCCAACCGAGTATGAACGAGTTTGAACAAAACGAATAAAGTGCTCATGATCAAAATGTTCACGATCAATGTGCTCATGATCAAAATGTTCACGATCAGTGCGATCGATCGCGATCGTTCGACTACTCGCTGTGTAAAATGTGTATTCGGGGTTGGTATTTTAAGAATTCTGTTTCTTGTGTTATTGGGGTTGGTTTTTGTATTTAAGATACTTTTATCATTAGGGGCAGATCGGTGTTGGTTGATTTTGCTTCATGATACAATATACTTAGTTTGCGTATGCAAATAAGGCATTATTATAAGGAAAAAGTGCAGTAAATAATGTTATAAGTCACAATGATTTTTATTTTTATTAACTTGAAAAAAAAAAACAGTAAATTAAATAAGTAATTAAAACCACTGACCTAATAAAATTACTAACAAAGAAAAGAGTACCTGTTTCGGTTAATTTTAACCTGCACCTTCAATAAAAGAAAAAATTGACTTCACTTAAATACATACACCAACCGCGAATGTTGGCCATCTTTTGTTTTATAATTACATCATTTGCCTACCTATCCACCTACCTATTCATAAATCTTTCCAAAATAAGAAACCCTTTTTCTTCTGCTCTATTTTCTGCGAATACAAAACATTACCCTTAAAATACAACGGATATAGAAGATAATAAATCAGGTAGCGCCAGCAGTTTCCTTTGTTCACGCATTGCTTGTGACTTGTGAGTACTCGCTTTGTTCACGATCAGAACGATCAAAACGATCAGTAGGTCTTTTTTCGAGTACCCGAAACTGGTTACAACTGTTTGCGAATAATTTTGTTCTTGGGTATGAAAGTCAGAAGATACACATGAGTTCGATCAGTTCGTTTGTCTTTATTCGTGATTCTTTTTATTCATGACCAAAATGACTTATGAGCATGGAAGCAAAACGATCGGGTATGAGCGATCAAATAGAAAAAATCGCAGTGTTCGAACTTATTCGAACATACTCATTTTAATCTCTGGAGGTATATATATGTACGGTAGTGTACCTATATATAAAATTGGGCGCCAGGAATTGTGGTAGTTTGCCTTACCAGATGGAAGCTGAAAAATCTTCAAATTTTAGCAGAATAAACACAAGAATTATTATTCCCAATGGGAAGTTGAATTATTTTATTGTTTGGGAAGTGATTGGTGTGGGAAACCATGGCAGAAGGTGTGGACTAATACCCAGATCTTTTCGATCAAAAGAAAAATAGAAAACAATAAGTTTTCGAATTTAGCAGAAGGCTTACAATAGCAAAAAAAAGTAGGTTAAGACAAAAATTGAACCTGAAAACAATGTTATGTGTCACGATGACAAAAAGGAAGATCACAATGGTAATGGAAGTTGCAAAAAGGGTCACGAGTCCCACAACCTTGGGAGAAAACAAATAATCAGCGAAGGGCTACACGAATATAAATTTGTTTGCCTCACAGAGGGTCACAAACAAAACGAATTAAACGAAATTGGCTACAATAGACAAGCTACAAATGTTTCTGGATACAACCACACACAGAAATACTTAGCTTTCCCAAAATCCTCCAACAAAAATATCCTTCTCAAATTCTTCAAAATTTTCCTCAATGGTTATTCCTCGATGTACCAAAATTTTAGATTCTTCACTTCTTATTTCCTTTTCGCAACGCTATAATTTTTCACAAGTCTCAAAAAATGTCCTCTTATTTTCTTCACCAAAATCCAAAATTGAATTCTTTTCAAAATGGAGGTTTGGCTTGTCCACTGCTGACTTAGTGGCTCTTCCGCCTTTCGAAAAACAGTGTTGACACCCTGTCTAACACTTTTGATGGAACCTAGATTGGTTACTTTTCCAAAATACTTAAAGAGCAGTATTCTAGCAGATGCACCAGGTTTCTACTGCAGTCTTTAAACCATTTTTGAGCCTCAACAGGGAGGGAATGAGGAACAAAAATTATTAAAGGGGAAACTTGTTGTGGTAAAATTTACCGCAACAAATCCCACACTCACCTCCTAGGAAATGTACTTATATTTCGTTAGAAATGTAATACCTACATTTCCAAAGATGTGTCCGGGAAAAGAAAAAGGCATTATTTTCCATAAAAAAAATAACAAAGTAAATATTTATTAAAAATAACAACAGTTAAATCAAATCAAATAAAAAACATATTATCAAAAATCAAATAAATAAAGTAAAATGAAATTAAAATTCAAGAGCAGTGATAAGTTCCACAGAACAGTCCTCATATAAAATTTATTTACTTTTGCACTTTCATAATATTCGTAATATAAAACTCAATTGTAGTGCCTTCTGCATTTTCAGCATTAATTTAATTTTCAACCAATAATGTAACAAAACACCTTGCACATTTTAATGTGTGCTTGAAGCTGTTTTTGTCATCTCAAGGAGTTATAGTGCTGCGATATATACTCCACCCCAGTCATAGTACAAGAACGATGATCTGGACAACATAAAGATGATAGAACAATCGTCTACATTTGGTGACCCCGACGTGATAGTTGATTCCCCCCACAAGAGGTAAGGGGTAACTATCAAGGTACTTAAGCGTTATCAGGGCTTAAATACTGATAAAAACTCTAAAGCAATTTTCATCGTAAAGTAAGCGTGACCAGGGCTCAGTGTTGGATAGTTACGCGTAACTTTGATATTTTAATTAGTTACACGTCACTAATGTAACTTATGTAACTAATGTAACTAATGTAACTAAATGTAACTAATTGTAACTAAATGTAACTAACTATAACTAATAGAATTTTTCAAATACAAAAACTCACATTTTATGTTAAATTGAAATTTAGAACTTCCGTCCACAAACCCGATCGAATGACGTTTGACTACACTGTATTAGGGCAAAGCTGGATGATTGATATTGCCGTCGGGCCAGCTGCCAGCTGTGGCAACGTCAACCTGGCAAGGAATACGTTTTTCAATTACTATATTTCTGCAAAAAAAAAATTTAAAATAATAAAACAAAATAGATCTCGTTTGATTTCCTTTGGGCGAGCCAAATCTGAAATTTGAGACCAAATCTGAGATCAAATCTGAATTTACCATACAAAAATAAATCAAAATAAACAAAGAAATGTCCAAGAATCTCAAGAAAGAGGGGAAAACTTTAAATGTAAGTAAAAATCTTTTGTATGCTCCAAGAATACAATATTTTATTAGATTTCCTTTTCATCAGGAATACAGTAATTTCAATATGTATTCCTTGCCAGGTTGTCGTTGCCTTGCTAATAAAAGAATTTTTTCAATAGTCGATTGGAATTCAGGATGAAATGTGATTTTTTTTTATTTTTTATTATTAAGTTAGAGTTAGTTTTATTTAGTTACAGTTAGTTACATTTAGTTACATTAGTTACGCCAAATATTGGGCGTAACTAATTCATATTAGTTACGCGTAACTAAACGAGTAACTTACTTCATGTAACTTACTTGCCAACACTGCCAGGGCTTAGATACTAGTATACCTTCAAACATACTACAATAGAGGGGATACATCAACAACGTACAACGAAGACATCAAATATGGATAAGAAAGCTGCAGAACAACAGGACACTGGAGGCAACATCCAGCATTTACTAACGAACTATAAGAAGGATGGGCCAGACAGGAAGACACTCCCGTATTTTCAAAAGCTGACGGCCAAACTGGACGAACTATGGGAAAAGTTCGAGTCCATGGACACAGCGATTCAAGAAGAGCATCTGACTGAGTTGTAACATGCATACCACGTCAACATGTATTTTGTGTCAGTCCAAAGGGTGTATAGCTCATATAGAGAAGAATTCTCTGCCAAAATGAAGGAATTAGAAAATCAGAATAAGGTCAACACCGCCAAAATTCCACTACAAGAGGAATAACTCAATACTAGTGGCGACAGCACCAATTCCGAAAGCCTGGCTATTTTACACTCAAGCCAGAGTGAAGATATGCAAAGGCTCTCTCGCAAACAAGAAACGTTTGCAGTCATTAGAGGCACTTGGCAAAAAAGGCAACAGAAGGGACAACGAAGAAGGAAGGTGAAGGTACCCAAAGGTAACAAGCTCCATTATCATCCAGAATAAAAATTGTACATTGTGCAAAGAATCAGCATCAATTATACTCTTGCCGTACATTTTTGAAAAAAAAGCCTTTGGAACGATTTAACCATGCGAGAAAAAATAATTTGTGTGTGAATTGTCTCCTTCAACTGTCGACTGCGAGGCTGTTCAAAATGTGCAAAAAAACACAATTCCTTAGTGCACTTGCCCAAAATCACCCAACCAAAATTGAGTGCATCAATTTTAAATTCTGTTACTAAAGACGTGGCACCAAGAGATCCATAACCATCCACTACATCCGAAGTTAATAATGCGACACTAGCAGCGTTTAGCTCAAACAAGAAAGAGGATTACGTATTACGTATTCCGCAGAGTTACCACTACTGCAAAATACGCTATTAGGGTGGATAGTCACTGGAAAGGTGAAAGAAAATTCGTCTAGAAATACAATTTG
The DNA here is from genome assembly GCA_916050605.2 of Platycheirus albimanus. NCBI lineage: Eukaryota > Metazoa > Arthropoda > Insecta > Diptera > Syrphidae > Platycheirus > Platycheirus albimanus. The sequence goes on along the minus strand of OU696696.1, from coordinate 137,253,476 downwards.
TGGAATAGTTACCGAGGAATCATCTCTCGAGCAAACACTCAGCAAGTTTTGGCAAACCGAAGAACTTTTGGGTCCAACATCAAGACGCACTATCGCAGAAGAAAAATGTGAAGAACATTTTAATCAATGGACGTCAAGAGACGCAATGGGAAGATACGTTGTCAGTCTACCCTTTGCTCTGTCGTTGAACGACTTACTCTATTCTGGACCAAAAATTCAAGACGAATTGTTTTCAATATTATTGCGTTTTAGACCCCCAAAATTTGTTATTAAGGCCGACATTCAAAAAATGTATAGGCAAATACTCATAAGAGAAAAATACCAACATTTGCAGCTGATATGGTGGCGACCCAATCGAACTGAGCCTATAAAATGTTATTAACGTCATACCGTGACTTATGGAACCACTTCAGGTCCATATCTCGCAACAAAATGCCTTCAGGTCTTAGCTACAGAATATTCTGCAAAATATCCATTAAGCTCGCAAGTTTTGCTCAAAAACTTCTACGTTGATGAATTTAAGGCAGGTGCAGACAGAATTGTAGGAGCAAAAGACATCCAGTCACAATTGTCATTCCTGCTGCGGGAGGGAGGGCTCCAAGTAAAAAAGTGGTGTTCAAACCACCAACAATTACTTGATAATGTTGCATTAGAAGATCAGGAGATATCTCTCACCGACGACAATAACGAAGGCACTGTCAAGACTCTTGGGTTAATATGGCGACCCAGGTCAGACGTCTTCTGCCTAAAAACAAATTATAGAACATCAAAAAGATTCACAAAGCAATCTGTAGCCTCAGATATAGCACGTCTTTTTTGACCCACTTGGAAAAGTCGCTCCAGTAGTAATTGTCACAAATCTCTTTCTGCAAGAATTGTGGGAACTGAAGTACGACTGGGATGCTTCCCTACCAGAAGAAATGTACACCAGGTGGAACAAATACTATCAACGCCTCCAAGAATTAGACTAATTCCAAATTTCTAGACACGTTTTTGGTCATCACATTACCTCATCAATGCAAATGCATACCTTTGTAGATGCTTCAGAGAACGCCTACGGGGCTGCTGTATATATCAGATCAGTTAACAAGGATAGTACAATCGTAGTACGACTGCTGTACTCCAAATCTCGAGTTGCACCAACTACTACAACGGCATCAGGAATGAGATCTACTTCTAACTGCCGAACTCTCAAAACGAGTCAAGAGTGACCTAAAATTGGACAACACCAATAGTTTTTGTGGTCTGACTCTCAAATAGTATTGAGTTGGATTAACTCAAATGCAGAATCCTTCCAGATATTTGTTGGACGTCGAACTGCTAACATCCAATCTCTAACCAGCACTAATCAATGGTGATATGTGCAATCAGCTGAAAATCCAGCTGATGCTTTATCCAGAAGCATATCCCCGGAGAAACTGTAGCATCATACACTATGGAAGTATGGTCCGAGGTTTTTGCATGGATCGGAATCAATTTGGCCACCCCCTTACAAACTCAGCAAATCATGGACAGATGAAAAGAAGGAAGTTGCGTTATTGACCACTAATGACGGCGATCATGTACAAAGTATTTTGGAAGGAATAAAGCGTTCCAACTCATTCAAAAAACTTAATGTAATCCAAGCCTACTATTTTCGATTTGTTCAATAATGAAAGTCCGGTAAACTCAAGGATGCACTTAAATCTGTCAGACAAACCCCAAAAAAGACTACATAATGGCATGGTCATTATCAACCTCGGAACTAGAAATATCCACGCAGTTCATTATCAAGGAAGTCCAAAATCACGGTTTCCATAAGGACATATGCTTCCTGAAGGCACACAAAGAACTAGATAAAGAAAAACCATTGAAGGGACTTTCTGTGTTTTTAGACCAAGATGATCTTCTGCGTGTCGGGGGCAGACTTCAAGCATCAAATTAACTCTACGAAAGCAAGTATCCGACGCTGTTGCCATATGCTCACCCACTCGTAAAAATGCTCATGACGGATCTTCACTTCAATAATAATAATGTTTTGCCCCACGGCCTCTTGGCAATCACGAGACAGAGATTTTGGCCAATCAAGGGCAAGAACATTGCCCGCTCTATTGTCCAGCACTGCATATTTTGCGTCAAGGCGAAACCAAAAAGGTACTCGCAAATAATAAGAAATTTACCAGCCAAGAGTGCAACCATCACGTCCATTCATTAACTCACGAGTGGATTTCTGCGAACCATTATGGGTTCATTACCGAACGAGAGGGAGCCGAGCTCAAAAATGTTACTTATCAATATTTTGCTGCTTCGCCACAAAGGCGGTTCACATCGAAGTCGTAAGTTATTTAACTACAGATGCATTTCTTGGAGCGCTGCGGAGACTTATGTGTCGACGTGGCCATATTAAAAATTTCTATTGCGATAATGCCACCAATTTTGTTGGGGCCAAAAATCAACTAGAAGAGCTCAAAACAAGCATATATTCAAAGCAAGCACATAATACAGTCATTATGATTAAAATTCAAAGAAAAAATATTCAATTGAAAAAAGTTAAAAGAAAAAACAACAACAAAAGTTGTTGCTTTTAAATTCAACACGAGCATGTACCTTGTTGGTTGTTTAGATTATAAAATAAAAACAAAATCCGTGGCCTGTGTGCGTTTCGCCCAAGTATGAACGGTGGGCTCATCAGTTAGATGCCGCTCATACTCTTCTAAGACGCACTTTTGTTCGATAAAATCGACACTATATATAATTTTTAGTGTAAAACTACACTGCGAATTATATATTTTTAGGGAGCTTTATAAAAAGCATAAACCCTAATAAATGCCATGCTCGTTTGGCCAAATAATAGATGATTAAAATTCAAAGAAAAAATATTCAATTGAAAAAAGTTAAAAGAAAAAACAACAACAAAAGTTGTTGCTTTTAAATTCAACACGAGCATGTACCTTGTTGGTTGTTTAGATTATAAAATAAAAACAAAATCCGTGGCCTGTGTGCGTTTCGCCCAAGTATGAACGGTGGGCTCATCAGTTAGATGCCGCTCATACTCTTCTAAGACGCACTTTTGTTCGATAAAATCGACACTATATATAATTTTTAGTGCAAAACTACACTGCGAATTATATATTTTTAGGGAGCTTTATAAAAAGCATTAACCCTAATAAATGCCATGCTCGTTTGGCCAAATAATAGATGATTAAAATTCAAAGAAAAAATATTCAATTGAAAAAAGTTAAAAGAAAAAACAACAACAAAAGTTGTTGCTTTTAAATTCAACACGAGCATGTACCTTGTTGGTTGTTTAGATTATAAAATAAAAACAAAATCCGTGGCCTGTGTGCGTTTCGCCCAAGTATGAACGGTGGGCTCATCACGGATTTTGTTTTTATTTTATAATCTAAACAACCAACAAGGTACATGCTCGTGTTGAATTTAAAAGCAACAACTTTTGTTGTTGTTTTTTCTTTTAACTTTTTTCAATTGAATATTTTTTCTTTGAATTTTAATCATCTATTATTTGGCCAAACGAGCATGGCATTTATTAGGGTTTATGCTTTTTATAAAGCTCCCTAAAAATATATAATTCGCAGTGTAGTTTTGCACTAAAAATTATATATAGTGTCGATTTTATCGAACAAAAGTGCGTCTTAGAAGAGTATGAGCGGCATCTAACTGATGAGCCCACCGTTCATACTTGGGCGAAACGCACACAGGCCACGGATTTTGTTTTTATTTTATAATCTAAACAACCAACAAGGTACATGCTCGTGTTGAATTTAAAAGCAGCAACTTTTGTTGTTGTTTTTTCTTTTAACTTTTTTCATTTGAATATTTTTTCTTTGAATTTTAATCATCTATTATTTGGCCAAACGAGCATGGCATTTATTAGGGTTTATGCTTTTTATAAAGCTCCCTAAAAATATATAATTCGCAGTGTAGTTTTGCACTAAAAATTATATATAGTGTCGATTTTATCGAACAAAAGGGCGTCTTAGAAGAGTATGAGCGGCATCTAACTGATGAGCCCACCGTTCATACTTGGGCGAAACGCACACAGGCCACGGATTTTGTTTTTATTTTATAATCTAAACAACAAACAAGGTACATGCTCGTGTTGAATTTAAAAGCAACAACTTTGGTTGTTGTTTTTTCTTTTAACTTTTTTCAATTGAATATTTTTTCTTTGAATTTTAATCATCTATTATTTGGCCAAACGAGCATGGCATTTATTAGGGTTTATGCTTTTTATAAAACTCCCTAAAAATATATAATTCGCAGTGTAGTTTTGCACTAAAAATTATATATAGTGTCGATTTTATCGAACAAAAGTGCGTCTTAGATGAGTATGAGCGGCATCTAACTGATGAGCCCACCGTTCATACTTGGGCGAAACGCACACAGGCCACGGATTTTGTTTTTATTTTATAAAGTCATTAATTCATGCAGTTCGAAGGGAATAGATTTACATTTTATTCCAACACGAACTCCACATTTTTAAGGATTGTGGGAAGCAGCAGTCAAATATGCAAAACATTTGCTACTATTCAAAACAGCCACAGCTTCATTAACATACGAGGAGATTTGTACTATCACTACAGAAATAGAAGCAATTTTAAATTGGAGACCTCTTACAACACTGTCCAATGATCCAAACGACCAGAGCGTACTAACACCTGGTAATTTTTTAGTTGCAGATGCATTAAAGGCAGTCGTTGATAACAAGGCTGAACCGATCAAGGTTACCTTATTAACCAGATGGAAGCTAGTATCTCACATCAAACGAGAAGTTTGGAATCGATGGCCCCAAGAATATTTAAATGAACTCCAAGAACAAAAAGAAATGGAAAACGCAATCTAAAAACATTAAAACTGTCACCGTCGTAATTATGAAGGAAGACAACTTTCCTATAATGAAATGGCTGCTAGGAAGAATCGAAAAGGTGCATTATGAAAACGACGGTTTGGTACGTGTCGCAGACGTACGAACAAAATCAGGCGTTTTGCGCCGTCTAATACACAAACTTGCACCTTTGTTAGAAAATAATGAAGCTTCGTCTGAACATCAAACAGACGCGCCATCATCCGAACGGAAGCGAAGAAATGATAAGTCTGCTCCTAGTGAATCATCATCATCAAAGGCAGCAAGAAAAACAACAACTCAAGCGAGGGTGAACTCAACAAACCCAAACTACACTATTGCCAGTTGGTCTAATTTTTCCAATTGTAATTGCAAGTGGAACAAGAAGTCTGATTCATCACAGATGAAACCTTGTAGTGTACTATAATCTCGAGCCATACAGTCCTACAATATTGGATCATATTTGCAATAAACTTCAATCCAGAGAACTCTGCTCCCAAGTTATACAACAGCTGCGGCTTATAACACACGAATTAGATGAAGATAATATTATTACATCAAACAAGCCTTCTGTAAGAATTAAACGAGGTGCCATCGACGTTGTCGAAAACATAGCAAATTCACTCTTCGGAGTTCTTGACTCCAAATAGGCCAGTGAAATGTCTCAACGTTAAGAAGGCATCCAATCAAACGAGGATCAACTAATGAACCTTTTAAAAAATCACGCTTCCATTCTAGACTCGACAGTCAACATCATGAAATTAAGCCAAGGCGATATGTGAAAAAGACAACATGCGCTTGATAATCAACTGAGTCAATTGTTCAATCGTGTAAACAATGTCTACCCTTTATAAGGAACTATACCAAACCAAACTGAAAGAATTATTTCTGTAGTGGTGCACCCACGCTACCCTTATAATCATTAACATTCAAAGAATGCAGACATCCATAACAGATGTTTTGGCAAATACCCACCAAGGACGAGTAAATCATCTTTTGATCACCTATCAACAACTTAGAATTGAAGTAGGTAAAATAAAAAGTCATCTTCCACCAGGTCTTCGGATTCCAGTGGAACCTGACCAAATCCTATAACTCAATAAGTTAATGAATATCGAGGGACACATTAGCTCAAATCATATCATATTCAACATTGAACTGCCGTTACTCGGGTTAGAAGAATTCATAGCATACAAGCTTAATTCCCATCCCAGCAGAAACTTATAACAGCTACATAACCAAACAATTGTCAACAGACGTCCTAGCTGTGAGTGCTCACCATGACCAATATTATCCAATAACTGAAGATGAACTTTCTAGATGTACCACTACTAACGGAGTTCATCACTTAGACAAACCCATCCGGTATATCAAGCTGGAACTAATTTGATTTTGTGCGAAATCAGCGTGCTTGACAATAAATCAGATCTGACAACATGCGAACTAAATATGATCAAAGCTAATTCAGTGTGTACCAAGCTTCCTGAATTAAATCAATGGATATTTGCAGTTACTGAAAAAACTATGCTTAATGTCACTTGCAAGCAACAAACATCATTTATAGCATTAGAAGGAAATGGTTTGCTGAAATTTCAACCGTATTGTGTGGCAAAAAATAATTTGACACTCCAAGGCCCACAAATTTATTCGTCTAAGGTTCAAGCTTCAAACACCAGATTAATTCAAGATGTTCCGTTTCAAAAGGCGATTCAGTTAGCCGCAATTCACTACAACATGTCAAATACCAGCTCTTTAAATCAAGAGTTGAATGAACTGCGAGATCAGCTCAGACGTCAGCAGCTGGAATTACCCAATCATATCTGGTATCATAACATTCCCCACAGCATCGTGAGATCACTTGGACTACTCATCACCTTTGCAATAGTGGGATTCTTAGTTTACAAGAGATACAGTCATAAGCTCCCTCCGCCTATTCCGGCCTCACGGAACATACTGTAATGACTTGCAATTTCAAAATATTCATAATATAAAACTCAATTGTAGTGCCTTCTGCATTTTCAGCATTAATTTAATTTTTGAAAAATAATGTAACAAAACACCTTGCACACTTAATTATTTTTAAATTCACTTTTTCGTTAATTCGGCATTATTGGTCACACCAACCAAATTGTAAATAAATATAGACTAAGCATATTTTAAAGATCAAATATCGGTAGGAAGTAAAATTGATTTCAGAAAGCAACGAAACAGTACCCAAAACTTTTTATTTATTTGAAGTGAGTCTGCTTGAAGCTGTTTTTCCACCGCAGTCGTAGTACAAGAACTGCTATCTGGACAACACAAAGACGATAGAACAATCACCTACAAGCAGAAAAGCGAAAAAAAAAAATGTTAATTCAAAAAAAAAATCAAGCTACGTTACTTTACTATTATTTTTCAACAAAAAGACAAGCTACGTTACTTTACAAATTGGATGCGTCGGTATACGGTTTAAAATCCTTGACATTCCAAGTTCCGCGTTCTTTACAATTATTATCTTCAAGCAAGTAAGTCCAAGGTGACAAACGCTTTTTAATCTTAAACGGACCGACAAACTTCGGTGCTAATTTCGCGGCATCCGACAACGAGATTTCTACGCCATACAAATTCGCCGGGGTGATATTAAACATCACCCCGGCTTGGGCTGATCTTTTAGAAGCTGCCTGTAAGTTTTTTAAGAAATCACATCTAAGCTCTTTGAAACGATTCTCGATCTCGACCTGATATTGAACCGTTTTGGAGCTCTCTTCTACTAATGGTACTTCTGGAACAGAAGTCACCATATCCCTAACAAAATTAAGGAGAAACTCCTAAGATCTCATGCTGTGATGTGCGAATCGTGCACGACACCTTCTGAAGTTGTGAATCCCACACTCTGTTTTCAGCGACGTAAGTCCTCAACGTAGTCTTAATTATTTGGTTGATTCTTTCCGCAGTACTCACTTGCGGATGATAATGGGCTGTAAACTTTAGTTGCGACGCGTTCGCCTGGCAAAGCGTTTTCAGTGGATCGGAACTGAGGACGTTGTCACAAACGATCAGCTTGGGGATGCCAAAAAGAAGGAAGACATTGTCTTCCAATTCCCTACAAATAGATTTGGCCGTAGCCGACCTCAGCGAAAAGAGTACTGGAAAGTTTGAAAAGTAATCCACTACCGTCAAAATATAAGTAAAACCCTAACTCGACTTAGCAAGTGGACCAACTAGATCTACAGAAATCATCTCCCATGGTGATTTGATTCCTACCCTCTCTGTCATCAAACCAGCTTGCTTATCATTCACCGGCTTTACTTGTTGGCAAACCTTACAATTTCTAACATACTTGGTTATATCGGCCTCATTTTTGGCCAGTAAAATTTGGCAATTATTCTGGCGAGAGTTTTCCTAACACCCATGTGTCCTGATAATGAACTATCATGGTTCTCCTGCCAAATAACTAATCTTTCATTTTTACCTATCACTCTCTTCCACTCTCTTCCACTCCTGATTCACTCCTGATTCGTTTTTTGTACTACAACATGATTTCGCTTAACTAATTTGAACAACTTTCCTTGTTCAACTCTCCAAGCTGGAAAACTAAGTGGATTGGCGTTGACTGTTGAAATATTTAAGCCACCCAAGGGTCTAAATCCTCTTTTGAGATACCACCCAACTGTGGCACTCCTCGAGAGAGCATATCCGGAACCACATGCTCTTTGCCCTTGCGATGAATGATCTTAAAATCAAACTCTTGTAACCTAATGGCCCAACGAGCTAACCTACGCTGTGGATCTTTAAGATTGCTTAGCCATACCAAAGAGTAATGATCTGTCACAACCGTAAATCAAACGACTTCGATATATGGTCGCAACTTCTCAATTGCCCAAAGTACAGCCAAGCATTCTATTTCTGTTGTGCTATAGTTTCGTTCGTAACGATTTAACGACCTACTTAGGTAACATACAAATTTTTTTCCCTCACCAAAGTTCTGTGAAAGAACCGCACCAAATCCGTAATCTGAAGCGTCTGTTTGAACGACAAATGGTCGATTGAAATCTCTGCAAGTGAGTGTAGGTGCTGTCACCAAACACTCATTTGCCTTCCTAAAACTTTCCTCACATTCCTGACTCCAAATGAATTTTTTTTTTCTTCAACAGATCTGACAAAGGCCTTAGTAATTTTGCAAAATTTGGTACAAAACGACGGTACCACGAAACTTTCCCTATAAAACTCTTGACTTATTTAATATTTTTCGGTACTGGAATCCTAACCATGATTTTCGCTTTTTCTTTCTTTAACCCATTACGGTCCACTATATAACTTTAAAACTTTAGAGAGGGCATGCAGGAGATGCATTTTTCCCTACTTACTTTTAATCCTGCCTCACTCAAGCTTTTCATCACCTCATTCAGAATATCAAGATGTTTCTCGAAAGCTTCTGAAATGATGATGGTATCGTCTAAATAGTCGAAGACGAAAGACTCCAGGTCGGCACCCAAAACGGTGTCGATAAACCTCTGCCAAGTCTCCGGTGAGTTATGCAGACCGAAGCGCATTCTCCTAAACTACCGTAAAGGCAGTAAAGGGCTTAGATTCTTCCTCCATAGGTATGTGCCAGTTTGCTGCTTTGATATCCAAGGAAGACACGAATTTAGCACCACGAAGTCTATCTAAAATTTAGTTTATATATGGTAGTGGATTAGCATCCCTATCAGTATTCTAATTCAACTCCCTATAGTCCACGCAAAATCTATAGGAGCAGTCCCTAAATTCCCTATCATTAACCAGGTATCCCTACCTTTTATGGTTCTAGAAGCTCCTGAATCTAATAAACCCAAAAATTTAGAACCATAAACACTAACACTCAAAAATGGTCTCCTATCATTACCGTTTGCCTCGAGAGTAAACCCTTAATGAATAAAATCCGCCGATTGGTTACCAGCAGGCGACCCTGTCAACGTCTTCGGACTTCCCGCCCTGCTGGCGCAGGAGTCCGTTGCCCATTTCCCGAACACTTTCTACAATTTTGTCTAAAAACGCCTGCAGCGCCACAACCAAAACAACGCCTAGGAGCAGAACACCTATTTGCAAAATGGCCTGATCCATTGCAATTAAAACACCTAACTGTAGAAGAAGATCGGGGTTGGGCTGAAATTTGGGCCTGATGACAAGTTGGGTTGTTGTCCGAAACAAACAAAACTTCCGAAGAATCAAAATATACGAATGCTAGATCTAGTTCTAACAAAGTGATAGTATTCCTAACGCTAGGTGGTGAAACATATGCTTCGACATTCAAGTTCTTGTCACGAACCGACCGAAATCCTAATCGCCCTAAGCCAAATTAACGCTTTCCCTACAAACAGTTCTACGGCTGCCTTAAAAAGTTGGCTTTGTGAAACCCCCCTGCGAAGGGATCGCACCATAGATCACTTAATTAATTACCTCAAACCTCAAAACAATTAATAGAACATTCAACCTGCTTCGATATTTAATATCCATATTCCCATCGCATTACATTTCATGATCAGTTATAGCAAAGCCAAAGCACAAACAATACAACATTCATATTTCCGTTGGCACACTCAGTGCATTGTGCATATAGCTATAATTCAACTGGCACCTTCAGTGCACGAGCTATATAATATGACACCAAATATACAATAACACTTTCAGTGATTGAAGAAAAACAAACATAATTAAGGGTCGCTGACTTATGGTAGTAAAATATGCATCATAAGCAAGCTAGCCCAAAACACTTGAAGTGCATGGCTATTATGCTGATGCTGCATTTTATGGGAATTCTTATTGAATATCGAAGTATTGGTGAATATCATTATTGATAAATTTTGTATAAAAAGAGAAGAATAAAATTAAAACACTGACTTCTTATTCTACATTCAAAGATTGCGTTTTACTTAATAAAGCAACTCGCTGGAGTCAAGGCAATTTTTGATATAATTATAGGAATATAGACGCCCTATAGAGCTACTCGCTTTTGGGTTAAGGTTTACTAGGCTACTCGCCGGACCACGTCTGAATTGCTAAGGAATAAAAGTCAATATATATACTCCAAGCGTTATCCAGCATACAGACTTTGCACCCCTAGCCTGTTTCAACTCCTCAACTTTTTCTAAAAATGAGTTCACTGAGGCACCACAGCGCTATCCAGTGAACTCACATCCCCCTTCGCCAAAATTTGAAATCGTTCCGAATTCACTAACACTTTTTCTATTGTGGTGTTTACCTGTCCACTACTATCTCTTCTCCTACTGTCTGCCTCTCCTATACCAATCGGTGCACTGGCAGAAGTGATCACCGACTTACTTAACCGAAGTTCAGCCTCATGCTCTTTTTCAGCCCCTGAAATCTTTTTAGTTTTCGATCCCTGTCTATCTACCTCTACTTCCTCTTCTTTTTCCTCATCTTTCTCTTCTTCATCTTCATCATCAACATCTAGCTCAGCCAAAGCCAATATTAATTTATTTTTCAATCCTAACCAATACTTCTCCTGCGAATTATTCTCAGGGACCGACCTATCCATTCTTCGTAACCCCTACTCAATCTTTGTTAAAATTTTCGAATACTCTTTAGAAGTTTCGGCATTGCATATATAAACTATAGTATTCCCACTTGAGGTGCGCCATCTATCGACGAAAAACTAAGCTCTAGAATACCATGAGAAGCAACAACAACAATTCCCACCATTTTAATTGTTGTTGTTGCTTCCCATGGTATTCTGGAGCTTAGTTTTTCGTCGATAGATGGCGCACCGCAGGTGGTAGTACTATAGTTTATATATACAATGGTTTCGGACTTCGGAGGATCTTCTTATAATTTCGCAATTTCTCCTTATTTATTCTATACAGCCACCTGATCCACCTCAAAAGTGAATGGGTTGGCCGGAGCTTCAAAAGAAGCCCTACGCTGAAGTTTCAATGCGGCTCTAAGCGTTTTCCGCATCTCCTCAACAGTCCCTACTGCTTAACCCCTACTCTCAATTTCGTAAAAAATTTCCTCCTGTGTCAATCTATTTTTAACAATAAAAAAAAAAAAACAAAAAAACTCAAAACCGAAAAAAAAACAAATTAAAATAAGACCAAACAAAAATTCTCGAAAACACTCTTCTTTTATATTGAATTAAAAACAAACGCCCTATTCAATAATAAAAAAAATTAAATATTAACTAAAATTAAAATAAATTGAAAATATTTATAAGCAAAAAAAATTATTTTCTAAAAAAAAAAATAGTCAAAATGTCCGAAAAACGTATAAGGATTTTTGTAAAAGGGAACACTGAATATTAATAAAATAATTTTTTAATTGCTATGAATATTTTTACAAACGAAGCAAACAACCGATCGCGATAGAATATAATATTAATTAATTAATCCCAAAGTAAAACCGAAACGCGAATCTATTTAATTAAGAAAAAAAAAAAATAACGACGATGTGCAACACGACTTGAGAATTTTAATTAAACGCGAAACGTCAAACCCTGGTGTGTTTGATAAAAAGAGATACACAAAAAAATATATTCTAAGCCAGACAGCAACTGAAGTGCTGTCTCCCGTTAGCTCAACTGGAAGTGGGTTCGATAAGAACAATAATTTTATTAATCGCGCTCGGTTAATAAAATGCAAATTGTGTAATAAAAGGTGGGTAGGTATATACATGTACGGTAGTGTACCTATATATAAAATTGGGCGCCAGGAAACTACTGTGGTAGTTTGCCTTACCAGGTGGAAGCTGAAAAATCTTCAAATTTTAACAGAATAAACACAAGAATTATTATTCCCAATGGGAAGTTGAATTATTTTATTGTTTGGGAAGTGATTGGTCTGGGAAACCTTGGCAGATCAAAAGAAAATTAGAGAACAATAAGTTTTCGGATTAAGCAGAAGGCTAATAATTGAAACAAAAAGTAGGTTAAGACCAAAATAGAAACAGAAAACAATGTTTTGTGTCACGATGACACAGAGGAAGATCACAATGGTAATGGAAGGTGCAAAACGGGTGACGAGTCCCACAACCTTGGGAGAAAACGAATAATCAGCAAAGGGCAAAAGGGCTACACGAATATAAATTAGTTTGCCCTACACAGGGTCACAAACAAAACGAATTAATCGAAATTAGACAGACTACAAATATTTCTGGACACAATCAGACATAGAAATACTTAGCTCTCCCAAAATCCTACAATAAAAAAATATTTCTCAAATTCTTCAAAATGTACCTCAATGGTTATTCCTCGATGTACCAGAATTTAAGATTCTTCACTTGTTATTTTCTTTTCGCAACGCTATAATTTTTCACAAGTCTCAAAAAATGTTCTCTTTTTTTCTGCACCAAACTCCAAAATTGAATTTTTTTCAAAATAGAGGCTTGGCTTGTCCATTCCACTACTACCATCTGGTAATCCTCTACAGAGCTTTTGCGTAGTGGCTTGTCATACAGCAGCATCCCGCCCATATAGGATGTGAGGTGCGACCGAGAGCAGTGATACAACCATTTCACGCAATCCCATGCTTTGAGGATATGATCCTCATTATCTCATTGGACGTGTTCAGAATTCTGCAGTCAACTCTATTATTTTAAAAAAACAAGTGAAAATCTACGAAATTACAGCCAAAACTGGGCCAAATTAACTGCTTTTAGAAGAAAATTCTTGTTGAAAAGAATCCTTAGTATTTTCCAACTAAAATGGTATAATTTATAAACAAGAAAAACCTTAATTCTGTAGACCTTCGCAGTGCTGCCACCCTACTCCTTTAGCAGTAGATCTACTGCGATTAGTCGCAAATTAAAATCTACTGCGCAGCAAAACGAATCTACTCCTCTTTCAGTTTTGAAAATTATGCGTAACTTATGTTCACTCTGACTGCATCGGCATCCACCGAGTATCCAAAGTTACATTCGTTCGTTTATAAATTTCTTGCTTTTAAATATATGTACCTATGGTTATTTCACAACCGGTTTGATAATTTTTTTTTTAAATATTATTTCCCTGATCAGAACTACAATGTTCTAGAAATTCCCAATCTACAACAAAACTCTTGTGCTTTCGAAAAGTTTATTAAAAATAAACTATAAATTTTTGAAAAAAACTGGTCGACCAATTTTAGAATTATTTTTTAAATTCTAAACAGTAAAAGAAATCAGGTTAACTTCATTTTGTACAAAAAAAAAACGTTTTATGTTGTGGTTTGTAAGTGATTAATAAAATTTCATACAATTTTTTCACTGCTAATTTTTTTTCTTCAAAATCTCAAGCCCCAAGACCACTGTTTCATATAAGAGCAAGTTCGTGCGACCCAGTCGTGCAGTTTATTTATATTTGCAGTATTTTCTCAAATCTACTGCGGTATATTGCAATCTACTGCCTTTATTTCTCAAATATACTGCGCTCAATTGTCTATAAGGTGGCAGCACTGGACCTTCGCGCAGAAAATATCAAAAAGGGAAAAACACATCATTGTGATCTTTTGTTGATGTCCGACACTTTATGGTGGGCACTTGGCCATTCTTTATTTATGTTGGTGTGATTATAATTCTTACACGTCCAACTGTGTGTCATCTTTATGCCTCTCTCTGCTCTTTCGACCTTCTGTCAAAGGCTCGCTGACTTAGTGGCTCTTCCGCCTTTCGTAAAACAGTGCTGACACCCTGTCTAACACTTTTGATGGAACCTAGATTGGTTACTTTTCCGAAATAATTTAAGAGCAGTCCTCTGACCAGGTTTCTGCTGCACTCTTTAAAGCATTTTGGAGCCGCAACAGGAAGGGAATGTGGAACAAAAGTTATTAAAGGGGAAATGGGTTGATGAAACTCGTTGTGCTCCATCTGAGCACACCTTCTTGTACATGGAGTTCCACTGAGTACAATAGGCTTCAAGCACCGGCCTTTTATTGGAATTGTCAAAACATTTTGGTTTCTCCTCGTGCTCTATCCATGCAAGGATGGGTTCAATGTCTGAATCTTCTTGTTGGGTATTCCTGATTTCCTCTATACTCCAACCGACAGGATGAAAATAAACTTAACGTGGACCCCTAGCAATTTAAGACTTACTGGCTGCGCACAATGGTGTAGCAGTAGCAGTAGCACGCAGCAATGTCAAAGTAAATGCCAGAAAAAGTAGCTCACAAAGCAGCATACACGAATACAATGTGTAGCACTGAACTCAAACAAAAATCATGTCTGCCATTTTGGTTTGTTGTTGTTTTGCAGCGCAGCAGGTCGTGAAGTTCAAGTCGAGTCGACTTCTACTTCAGCGACTCTCTCTGCTGCATTTGCTACTTCACATTGTAGCCGTGCAATACGATTTATATACATTTAACTTTGACATTGCTGCGTGCAACTGCTACTGCTACACCATTGTGCGCAGCCAGTTAAACTCCACGGCGATGCTACTCACATGCAGAGGCAAATTGGTCTTAGGACAGAGCCCTAAGATCTTCCCTAAGATAGATATCTTAGTACCACTTTAATGGAACATGTTGAGGCATGTCCACGCACTTGGGTGAGGAGCGAGGTCTATAGGTCTATCTAACACCCCAAGAGTAAATCCTTAGATACCATATGTTTCCATATTCGGAGTAACCACAGCCACCACGATACTCCCACAAGGGGCCCTATCTCATAGATAGTCTCCCAGGTGACTCGGACACCCGGGTGGGCACTATCTCCCGTGGTACCAGAATATAGCTTCCGGTGGAGCTTCGCAACCCTAAGGTCACTTCCAGATGAGCACCATCAATACTCAAGGCCTGGCAGCCTTAACATATGCACATTCAACCACTTGCCAAGAAAGAAGCAATTGGCCAAATGCTCACATCTACACACACAAACGCAAAACACTGAAGCACTCCAAACACATGATCCAACATGGCGTTCCCTAATATGAGCGGCAAACCTCCAATCAACCAGCTTCTCTCGAGGATCGAAAATAAAACTTACTTTCTTTTACTTTTAAATCACCAGTTCTATATCTATAAATCAAACTCACTTTTATCTAATTTCAAACTCTTTATTAATTTACTTATCTTAGCACTACTCTAACACTCAGAACATTCAAGATGCTTTTAAAGCTTTCAGAGCTTTCAAATTGCATAATGCTCAAGTACAGTATTGGTCAGAATTATTACAGAATAATTGCTGTAGTACAGTTTTTGCCTACAAGCTGAAGATCAGCTGATTTGCCATTTATTTAAGGAGTGGAACTTGGAACGCTCTCCCCGTTCTTTTTATCTTTGCTTTATCCCTTCAAGCAAATGGATCCGAATTGGATCCGCATACGGATCCAAATATGGAGCCGTAAAACGACGTTTGTCGGCTTCATTTAGTATTTTAATTATAGTTCCCACGGACCCTCTTGTAAGAGATAGAGAATGTGCTCGTCCCCGTCAGCTAAATATGAACCCATAACTAACTTGAAAACAAGAATGTAATGTTTGCATGTCCTTTAATGTTTTCCCCATTTCTTTCGTCATTTTGTCTTGCGCGTTTGCAAATAAATGCAACATTGCGATTAATCTTGTAATATTCACTTTTATTCATACTACATTTTACCCTTTTCTTATCTTTATTTTAAATTTTTTCTTAACTTTTTATAGGCGCGAATTTTCCTTTGTGCTGTCGTCTCTTATGCAAACAAAAAAGTAAGCATATTTTGCATAAATAAAAGGCTCCTGCTCTCTCCCTCCCTCTGTCTTTCCCTCACTCTCTATCTCTCTCAATTTATTAAAAAAGAAAAAAAATACTCGATTCTCGAATCTCGTTCTTAATTTTGTATGTCATGCATGCAATTTTATGAGAGAACTCGTAAAACGCTGACTCAGGCGAGTCAGAAAATGAGCCGTAAATTCTGAAGTCAGTGATTTTGCTTGAATTGACATCCTTATAGTAAGTCCATGGAACTGACTTATTGTTTTTTGAGTTCGTTTGTGGCGCTGTCAACTGCTTAAAAATGCTTTTGGGGAGTTTGCAGTAGTGGGGAGGAAGAAAGAGCGCGTTGTATTATATTGTTTCTGACAACAATAGGGGAAATAAGGGAGCTAGCCGATAGATCATCTGTTGTCATGTCAACGACGAGAATAAGAATTTAAATTTCAGCTATTGAGTTATTTCACCACATCGCTATTTAAAGAATTTCTATTTATTTACATTTTATGTTGAACTTGATTTTTTGGGTTTTATTTGCGATTTATGTAGGAACTTTAACGCAAGCTATTTAATCGCAAAAGTTAAAAAAATTAAAATCATATATGATATAACAATGAACGCAAAGATGAAAAAAGTTAGTCTGAGACTTCGTTCCGTGTCTGTCTGTCTTATGGTATACTAGCTGACCCGCGAACTTCGTTTCGCCAAAATTCATCAATGTATTGAAAATAATAATTCTTTCATATGCATTTAGTAAATTGTTGATATTTTACTCTTCATTTTTTATTTATGTGTACAGATGCTGTGTAATATTAAGATAATTCGGCTTATCAGCTATCTGCCTGTGATAATCCCGTCAAAATCGCTTAAGCCGTTTCCGTGTTAAGCCGGAACAAACAGACAGACAGACAAAAATTTTAAAAATTGCGTTTTTGTTACAAGTACCGTATATACTTTCGTACGCATTTAGTAAAAACTGATATTTTGAAATTACAAACAGACACTTCATTTTTATTTATCAAGGCACTTGCTATATGACCATTAAGTTAAAGCTAATTTTTCTAGAAAACAGATTGGACGATTTTGATAAAATCAGTATTACCTACAAAAAAATTCCAACGTTATTTCTCACATAGCAACTATTTCCTTGCCTATCGAAAGATACACCTGCAAAACAAGGAACTGAGTTTGAAAGGTGAAATAGTAGTTTCTTTTTTTCTTGTCACTTAACATTAAATCGCCTTTTTCACTTTACGTGGTAATGAAATTTTTTTGTTTTATTTCAAATCTTTCTACACGTTCTCGCTTTTTTGTCACACCTTACCCAGATTACCGATTCGATTAAACTTAAAATTGAACAATCTTTATAATATTTTAAAATTTTGGCAAAAAAACCTTTTTGCTATTTGGCAAGCCTGGCTCCCAAATATTCCTAAACCAGAAAAATTTTCCCAACGAAAATTATTCTAAGCAAACAAAATATCGTTTTTCAATTCATACAAATATCGTTTATTTCATTTTATGGTATTTATTAACCCCCACTTAAATTTATATTCATTTTTATCTTTGCTTCCTCTAGCATTCCGCTTCTGAATTGTACTTATATGGTACAATTCAGAAACGGAACGTAAGAGTAGAAATTCCTTATAGTCCAGTAAAATTAACAAAAATATCTACAAAAATAGGTAAGGAGAATTATTAAACTTTCGAATTTATTAATCAAAAATATTGAACCAAAATTGTTCTTATCAACACAAAATCGCAGCATTTCATTCTATGGCCTACCGACTATGTAAACTACCGCTTTCAATTTCAAGCTTCAAAAAAGAGTTTGATTTCATAGTTCATTTGGCAGATGTAAATGGTTTTAAGAAATCAGTGGTAGAAAGAATTGTAAGAAAACAATCAAACCGCATAAGGAAAACCAATATTTCAACCCTTTTTAGCCAAAAAGAAGCAACAACAAAATTTCGTGTATCAATCTCTTACATCCCAACAATAACAAACAAACTTCGAAAAATACTAGAAAAAGAAAACGTACACATAGTTTACAACAACAATAGAAAGCTAAAGAATATTCTGGGCTCAACTAAAGATGCTGCACCCACAAGCGGTAAAAGCGGAATTTATGAAATCAGCTGTAAAGACTGCGACACAAAATATTTAGGACAGACAAGACGGAACATCAAAACAAGGTTCAAAGAACACATGAGTTGCATTAAAAATAAACAACTTAATCGATCATCAGTTGCTGCATATGTCTTTGCTTCTTGTGAAAACAACGAACCACCACACAACATCGGACCGTTTGAAGAGAATCAGAATGTTTGGTTACTTAAGAACGTACACAACCAAAGAAAGCTCGATGCATTTGAGTCCTTTTTAATTTTTAAGACCAAGAATGTGATGAACACAGATAATGGAAGCATCTTGTCTCCTTAATTGCATTAGCGTAAATGAAAAAGTAAAAGAGTGGATTTTAACGTTTATTTGTATTGTTTTGTTTTTGTTATACATAATTTTTTTGACAATTTTGTTTGATTTTTATTGTTAGTATCGATTGTGAGTCGCTGATGATGAGCTGCAGGCCAGCCCGAAATGCATACGACGAATTAAATAAAAAAAATAAAAAAGTAAGTTATTTCGTGTTTCATTTTTATTTTTCTATTTTCGTGTGTTTGTAGTCAATTAAGGAATTTTTACTTATATAATTTTAGTAGGTAAGAAGAGTTTTATTGTTTTATTTTAAAGAATACCTTTTGGGGATACTAAAACCGGAAAACTCAAACAAAAAACCCTCTGCGTAGTCCGCCATTTTAAATAAAGGTTTAAACAGCGTTTACTTGATTTTCTCGGCCATTATTAGTCGTAGAGTACATATTGTGGTTTCCTTTTGTAGGAAAAAATATTTTCTAGAATTTTTATTGATCTTTTTTTTTGACAGCTCTTTCCAATAAAAAGTTAGTGTCGAAAAATTGTCAAATTTTCGAGTTTAAAATGGATTTTCAAGTTTATCTCATCCAATGTATATCCGAACCAAAAAACACTATCAACACTTTTAATAGAACATTCAATTTCCTAAATTTTTTTATATTCCGATTAAATGTAGGTCAAAAGGATTCCAAGATAGAGCACGACAAAGTTTTCAATATACGGCGAATATTTTGTTAATGAGGAAATGAAGTGTACTAACGTTACACCAAAATTATTATATTGATTTAATAGAAACAGTAAAATATGTATATATTAAATTAAATTTATATTCACATGGACTTTGTTTTAAAAAACTTTATTTTTTAATTCTCTAAAACTATAGCCTTAAGGACAGCTTGTTCGTTTTGAACTTCTGTTTTTGGCTGCTCAGTTACAACTAACTAATTATACAAAAATCTCTGTCTTAATATTACCTTACAATTTCAATACTCATGGTGGGGGAAGGTGATGTCAGCGTATTGGCATCTTCTTTGTTGAGGCTAGAGTATGATGAGTCATGTTGTTCTCATGCATCTCGGTGCATGTTCTGAATTTGAGTCGGCGTCTACAATCCGGCTGCATTTTTATGATGATTGGGATCGTGCCTTTTTGGCGACTATGCCGTTACGATGCAATGGTTGTACGTGCTGTTAACTCCCCTCTTTCTTTAGGAAGAACGTCCCGCTTCCTTTGCGAGTTCCTCTACTTTTTTAAGTAGTTCGTGGAATCTTATTTCTTCCAACTGGATTGCCTGTGTTCGTCTCGATGATCTCATCTTTACTAAAGTAAATGCTGGATTTTGTTACAGCGGTTATTATTATGACTAATAATAGAAATGATATAATTATGGGGCTCTTTGATGATTCACCCTGAATTTGTTCTATCAGGTTTATGTTGTCGAGTTTAAGATCTTCATCAAAGGATTCGAAATAATTTTCTTTTTTGTATTTGTCAATGGTATATGTCTTCAAATAATTTTGTATTAATGACGAAGGGTTGTCATATACTTTTCCATCAATCGTAGTTTGGTTCAGAAACTTGATTAGATAAACTCCATTTATTGTTGCGTTGTCCACCATGTGCTCTCCTGATAATAAAATAGCTCCATCCTTGATCATTTCTAAATCTTAATTCTTTTATTTTATCTTGTTACATGCAGCTTTTTGATTTTTTTAACATTTTGAATAAGCATGTTTCATTATACGCTAATTAACAGAAAGTTTATCTTAATTCTTGTTTACAATTAACAATTGTTATAGATGTATAATTACATTTGTCAATTTCTTTTTCTACTATTAAATTTCCATCTTTTTGGCTTATGGCCCTTGTTTCATAAAACTTACAATTTTCAATATTATTGGATATTTAATTAAACTGACAATAGAGTCCTCATTTTCAAAAAATATTTGTTAATTTTACTTTTGATATTCTCCTTATGTATAATTCTATTTTTTTTTTCTAGTTCTATTTCCTAAATCTTCCTTAACTACTTGTTTTTTATATTTACTAATTATTTTGTTTTTATTTTGAAATTCCAAAATTTTCTCATAAACTATGTCTTTGGGTTTATAAGTCTTTATCTTTCTTTTGGCATTGTTTGTTTCTAACATTTTAACTTGTGCTTCTTTTAATTTATTAGGAACACTTATGTAAAAGATATCAAAAGGTTTTGAATTTGTAATCGAATGAATTGTGTGATTATATTTAGATCTATAGATATATATAGAGCTACTATTCCTGGACAAAGGAATTGTTTTAAAATTGTTATTAAATTTCCGACTGTATCATATTCGATAATATGTCTTGTTTTATTGGGAAAGTTTTGAGTTCTCGTGAGCCGTACCTTTGTAATTTCCTTTTGCAATCATGAATTGCTGTTTAAAATCATTTAATTTATTTGTTTCCGTATAATTATAATGTTATCACTGCTTTCAGCAGAGTGCTGAGTAGCATCTGTGGAAGAACTGTCTGTAATGGGAGTCAAATTTTGTCTTGAAAGGGCATCTGCAACTACATTTGTGGTTCCAGGTTTGTATACAGGGTGATTCACCAGCGTTGTGCCAAAAAGCTTGAGCGTGTAGGTTGAGTTGAGACAAGTTAAAAATCGTATGGGAGGGGGGTCTATTCCCCCCGTTTAGCCGGGAGGGGCAATTTTCTGAAAAATTGACTTATTTGTAAAAAAATTAAATTGTTTTAACGAATAGTTTAAAAAATATAAATTTTCAAACTCAAAATTTTCAAAAAAAAAAAAAGAAAAAAATCATTTTCGAACAAATTTTTTTCAAAATTTTATGTAATTAAGTACCAATTTTGTTTTAAAAATTCAATGTCATTGTTAATTTTTAGTCGAAAACAGAAGACTGGATGCAAAAATGACTTTTCGTTTTTGAGAAATAAAAAAAAAACCAGAACCACTTTTTTCTAAGAAAATCTTTGTTTTTATTTTTACCTGTCTCGACTTTTAGTTTTATTAATTTTTGAAACATTAACCTTTCTTTTAATATTTGTTCTGTAAAAGGAATTTTATGAGGACTCAATAAAGTAGAAAAGTATTGGATTTTCCCTGGATTAATCATTTTGTTCATCGATAACGTCTGAAAACTGACCTGCAATTTTTTCTTATTATGCCTGGGGGCCGGCCGCGGCCACCTGCCGGTGAAGGGTTCTACCTGCTAGGAGCTTAAGATGATTAAACCACAATTTTTCTTGAATTTTTTGAAATTATAAGAAATTTTCAATATGATCCCCATTTCTTAGAAGGCATAGATTATATCTCCTTCTACTGCCTGCGCATAAATTTATATTTGATAAATTTTCCCGCAATTTTACTCCAGCGACTTCAATTCGTTCTGTAAGCTGTTCCAAAGAAACGATTTCCACTTCGTACACAAAATTCGTCATGAATCCCCATGCGTAGAAATCTAAGGGTGTTAAATCTGGTGATCTAGGAGGCCATTCTGTTGGGCCTCTTCTCCCAATCCATCGGTCACTAAAATGATCATCCAGCCAGTTTTTGACCTGTAAGCTATAGTGTGCTGGAGCACCATCTTGTTGATAGATTAAACTATCGGTTATAGCCAATGGAACGTTGTCTAACAAATCGGGCAAAAGGTCTCGTAGGAACTGTAGGTATGATTCTCCATAATAACGGAATTCAGAAATCGGGGTCCGATCACGGTGTGTCCAACAATACCAAACCAGACGTTACAGCTAAAGCGGTGTTGTGATTTGTTCTGCTTTTTGTTGTGTGGATTATTTTCACTCCAGTGATGTAAATTGTGAAAGTTAGTGACCCCATCCCTGGTAAACTGTGCCTCATCCGTCCAGAAAATCCTTGAAAAATAGTTGCGTTCAGTATCATCTCTAAGCAGCAATGATCGACAAAATTCTGCTCTCAATAACCTGTCGTTTGCTGTGAGTTCCTGTACTGGCGTGAAGTGGTAAGGGTGTAAATGTTAGGTACCAAGCACTCTCCATGCTCTAGATTGGGACACTCCGAGCATTGTAGATATCCTCCTTGTACTAATGGAGGGATTACGTCGGACCGTATCTAAAATTCTTTCCTCTATGATTGGGGGTCCTGCAACTGACCTTTCACTTCTTCTAAGCTCTAGCTGTCCGTGCTCTCTTAGACGTCGGTGGATTCTTGAAAACATGCTACGACTCTGGCACCTTCTATTGGGATATCTTTCAGCGTAAAGTCTTTCAGCTTCCCGATCTCCACCACTAGCTAAACCGTAGCAGAAGTGCATGTCCGCTAACTCTTCTCGAGAGTATGAGTTTGACATTGTTATGTGTTGATGAGTCAATATTCCAATTGGAAATGGTTGTTTACTAAATATGCGATGCCTTTTATTTACCTTTAGGTTGATAATTGTTTATTCATTCAAGAAAAATTGTGGTTTAATCATCTTAAGCTCCTAGCAGGTAGAACCCTTCACCGGCAGGTGGCCGCGGCCGGCCCCCAGGTATAATAAGAAAAAAATGCAGGTCAGTTTTCAGACGTTATCAATGAACAAAATGATTAATCCAGGGAAAATCCAATACTTTTCTACTTTATTAAGTCCTCATAAAATTCCTATTACAAAACAAATATTAAAAGAAAGGTTAATGTTTCAAAAATTAATAAAACTAAAAGTCGACATAGGTAAAAATAAAAACAAAGATTTTCTTAGAAAAAAGTGGTTCTGGTTTTTTTTATTTCTCAAAAACGAAAAGTCATTTTTGCATCCCGTTTTCTGTTTTCGACTAAAAATTAACAATGGCATTGAATTTTTAAAACAAAATTGGTACTGAATTCCATAAAATTTTGAAAAAAATTAGTTCAAAAATGATTTTTTTCTTTTTTCTTTGAAAATTTTGAGTTTGAAAATTTATATTTTTTAAACTATTCCTTAAAACAATTTAATTTAAAAACAAAATGAAAGAAAAAGTTTTTGGCTTTCCAAAAAGGTATAACACGGTGTTGTACACGAAGCCGTTGATTTTTAATATTTTTTTTTACAAAATAAGTCAATTTTTCCGAAAATTGCCCCTCCCGGCTAAATGGGGGGGAATAGACCCCCCTCTCCCATACGATTTTTTTCTTGTCTCAACTCAGCCTAAACGCTCAAGCTTTTTTGCACAACGCTGGTGAATCACCCTGTATAAGTTTTGGTGCGTATTCTTCAATGAGAGCGTGCCATCGCTTCATTTTAGCGTTTGGGTTTCTCTTTGAGACTGGAAAAGTCAAAGGTTGGTGATGGGTATGGATCTTCTAATTCGTAAAACCGTAGGGATAATTTCTTAAGTTCCTTAACGCGTATACTATGGCATATAATTCTTTTTCATTTGCGGCACAGGAACGTTCAGTTAGTTTTACCTAGAGTTTTACTAATAAATGTTATGGGTTTGTTGTCTTGGGACAAAACTGCTCCTATTGCATCGTCGGATGCGTCAGTGGTTAAAACAAATTTTTCATCGTAATCTGGTTGGTTTAATCACAGACAAAAGAAATATACATATGTAGAATATGGGCTACGTCGAGTTTAGTTCACTTCTTTAGTGTAGATGGCACCAGTTACACTATTTTTCGTTGGTGGTATGATCACACAAGTTAAATAAGATCTTCAAACTTAATTTTTCTAACGTAGCCACCAGCCGCAGGCGCAAGCCGCAGGAAAGTTAGCATATACCTTATACTCAAACATGTCCGAGAAATTGACATCCTTCGAAAAAATTAAACATACCATTATCATACCATTCCTCCATACCAAAAAACCAGTTCCTAGTCCTAGCAATACTAACCACGGTCCTCGGCACGGTGTAGGGAGGAGTGGTGAAACTGGAACCATGATCAAGGAAATACAACTAAGTTTTATGAGGGGATAGTTTTAGGTATATTTGTAACTTGCTTTAAAAAATAATAAAAATAAAAAAAAACAGTAAAAGTAGTTTTATATTCATTTTAAATATTCATTAAATTTGCTTCTGTTTCGGCTGTATTGACATCCAAAATAGGCTTTTCAAATTTTGTATTTACAACTGTAGACCAATCAACATCAAGAATTTCATCTGAATCTTTTTCGCAGTTGGAGAATTTCGATGTAAATAGTAGATTCAAAGAAATAATCTTGGCTATAATTGATTGAAACTCAAAAACATTTGGATTTATTTTGTTCGCGTTTCGGGCACGAACATGTGAAAAGAAATTTTCCAGTGGATCCTGGTTCATTTTATTCAAATAAAAATATGAAAAATCGGGATAATCGGCAAATAGATCATCGGCCAAAGAAAGGAAAGATGTTATAGTTAAAACCATTCCCTTAAAGCAATGAACGGTTGTGTTTTTAATAAGTTCTAATGACGCTAATAAATCTTTCATTTCATTTAAGAATTCCATATTAATTGTGTTTTTAACTAACGGTGGGTGTCCATTTAAAATATCAAACATTTTATCAATTTGTTTGAAAAAAATTGACGTGGCTTTGGCCTTACCCTCGACGTTCTTAGAAAAAACCGAAACTTCCAGCATTGCTAAAATTGCTGATCGTATCGCTGTGTGAAAATACTTGAGTAGCCAAGCTAACTGACATCTTTTGAAAATTTGTAGGATCCACGTGATTTTCGGACAAGCTCTTACAAGATTTTGAGAGTCAATAGCATTAGTTCTCTCAAAACGTCCCAGCTAACAACATCTCCATTAGGAAGGCAAAAGTCTGAAGATATTAGATTTGTTCTGATAGATTTGACTAGATGAGGTACATCGAAACAAAGGTATATCTTTTTTCCTTCATAAACAAACCAATTGTTATCGATGTTTTTGTTTATTCCTTCTTTATTTCCAAGTTGAAAAAATAGGCTTCGGTTTGTTGATCCTTGGTCGCATGTGAGCGCTCGTACGAATATTCCCAACCTTGCACAAACATGTAAGCATTTGAAAATTTGTTGTTTAAGTTCTAACACGGGACAAGATGTCGCACTAACAACATAGTTCAGAATATAACTATTTGAAATTAGAGCAGAGTCCCCTTATCATGAAAACACAAATAGTTTTTCCTCTGATTGGTTCTCTTTTCTCATCACCATAGTCAACAAACCCGTCAATTCTTTCCTTAAACTTATTATATGTTTGATTTTCCTCGATCGATATTTCATCAAAAATAAGTACTACATTTTTACTCACTTCAGGTAATTCATCTACTTTGCCCTTTATTTTTAATAAAACCTCTTCAGTGAAGCCTGGTGAAAGATGTTTTATATCCATCCACTTGTATAAAGAAGTAGGATGAGGCAGGTGGAATTCAAGAGTTTCCCTCATAAAGTTATAAAGAGCATTCCTAAAAAATCAATTTTGCGAAAGCAATTTTTCGTCTTTTGAATGGATTTTGTTCTTGGTCATTAGCATTTTTGCAAAAGTTTTTGCATTTTTGTTTACCACAGGCAATGAATCAATTAACATTGATACCGTTTTCGTGGCTGTTTCCCCATCTTTCTTTTTTACTTGCTCAATATGGCAAGTATCTATTGGTTTCGCGCAGAAAAAAAAAATCGAGGTTTTAATCAAACATGACATTACGATGATAGAGAAGCCCAAAAAAGTGGTTTTCGCCATACCGTCCGTCGGTCTGTCTGTGCGTCTGTGCGTCTGTGCGGATGTGCGCTTTTTCACGTCATGCTACAGCCTAAACCGCTTGACGGATTTTCTTCAAACTTGATATATAGTAGTTTGAAGAAAAACGGTTGTCGAGCTTTTTTTTATTTCGTTTTAGCCCGGCTCAAACTGGTACCTTCCAAGTAGCGGTTTTTTTCAATTTGAATTTTCTCGAAAACGGCTCTAACGATTTTGATTAAAGTCAAAATTTAGCTTACTTTAAACATTTCTAACAAAACTGCGTTTTCCGTTTTTGGCTCAAATAGTCCTAACGAAAATCAGGTTTTAACGGCTTTTTTTCAAATAGCCATAAGTTCACAACGGCTTGATTGAATCGACTCAAATTTCGTTTGACATAGTTTTTATAGTTTTCTATAGGATGGCTTTATAAATTTTTCACTGAAGCTTTTCTAAATGGTGGCTTCCATACAACGAGCCGATAAGTTTTAGCCAACATTTTTTGGTTTTTTCTAATTTGCTCGAAAACGGCTCTAACGATTTTGATTAAACTTTGTGTGTTATATTTTTTTAGTGTTTTTAAGAGAACTGCGTTTTCAGTTTTTGGCTTAAAATGCAAATAACGGGGATCTGCTCCTAACGGCTTTTTTTCAAATGGCCATAAGTTGTCAACGGCTGCATCGAATTTGCTCAAACTTTGTGTGGTATAGTTCCTTACAGCTTCCTATCAGATGGCATTGATTTTTTTTCATTTTCTTTTTTTTTTAATGGTTGCTCCTGTACAAAGAGCCATTAGATTTTGGCCAATTTTTTCGTTTTTTCTAATTTACTCAAAAAAGGCTCCCCCGATATTTATGAAACTTTGTATGTTACATATATAGAATACTTCAAAGAAAACTACATTTTTAGTTTTTTGCTACACATGACAATAGCGGAAATTGGTAATATCAGTTTAATTAATTTGGCCATAAGCGGAAATTTATATCATTTATATCATACAAAAGACGACATCTGAATTGGATATACTAACAGTTACTTAACGTTAGCTCCCGTATATAGAGTTTTCCAGTTTTAGCCAAATTATTTTTAGTTTTTACCAATTTTTTTAAAAATTAGTTGTTCTTATTGATCGAAAAGTTTGCTTTCGTCGTAGTATTGCACCCACAGAGCAAGTAAGTGCGGCCCAGTCGTGCATTTTATTTGATAAGCTTCCTACTTTCAATATATTAACTTCGCGCCGCAAAGCAATATGTTTTAAATTGCTTTGTTTTCGTATGTCTTCTATCATTTTTTCTAAATTGTATATTTTAAGTTTTAATTTTAAAATTTCATTTTTGTAGCCCTGGCAGTCTTGATCATTTTTTTTTGTGGGAAATATTCAGTACTGACATTTTTCTGAAAATGTTCGTCTGATATTGATTTAAACTCCTGTAAGGTTAAATCTACATCAGAACCTTGTGTATAAGTTGAAGGTTTCAAATAGGTTGCGGTATTTGAACCGAACGAATTTGATATATTTCCAAGGTATAAACAGGGAACAGACCCTTTTCTTAGATTCTTTTTTAATATCAAATTTGTTTCAAAGTGTTTTTCACATAAATAAAGATTTTTATGAAGGACATCTTCTTTTAAATTACAGGCATCTTGCCACTTTCTAAAAAGAACTTGGTTCTTCTCCCGAGCTAGAAATTTGAAAAATTTTGTTGACAGATTCTCCTGCCTCTTAGCTCCACAAGAGGAAATACAACATTGTATACGGTATCCGTACCTGTGCTTTTTCGTATCAGTTGAAAACATTTTAAATTTTAAAAATAAATTTGCAGAAAAACTATATTTCGTCGTTAAAAATCTCAGTACCTAATACTTTATTTATATAAATGTATTTACAAAAACTAACTGCATAAACCTACAAAACAAATAGATACTTTGTTTTTAAGAATCCAACTATACCTAGTAATTAAAAGTAGTAAAAGAAAAGCAAGGCGAGATATAAGATACACAAATAAAATATCTTCATCTAAGCTGAAAAAAAACACTATCCGTAGACACAGACAACCATTCCAGCATTAACTATTCCGTAGACCTCAGACAACCATTCGGTTTGACAAATTTAGGTGCACTGCACTGCTAAAAAAAATGTCAATCAACCCTCAAATCCTCAAACTCAAACAGTAGTTGAGTTGTGTTTCCTTGATCGTGGTTCCAGTTCCACCACTCCACCCTCCACCGTGCCGTGGACCGTGGTTCGTATTGGTAGGACTAGGAACTGGTTTTTTGGTATGGAGGTATGGTATGATAATGGTATGTTTAATTTTTTCGAAGGATGTCAATTTCTCGTACATCTATGAGTATGAGGTAAGCTAGCTTTCGATTTTGGTATGCTAGCTTTGAATTTTTTTTTGAACATGCTTTTGTTCTACTATTCTTCATCTGTATATTTCTTTTGTCTGTGGTTTAATTCAGTTTCTAAAACTAAATGATTTTTCATATTTTCAAAAGCTTTTATGGCTTCGCTGTCTAATGTTATCATAGTTTTCTTTGACATGTGGGTCGAAATTTGACCGTTTTCACTTTGGAGGTATTTTGTTAAAAACTTAGCTATGTTAGCGTAATTTTGGATGAACTTTCTATAATAGCCTATCATTCCTAGAAATGATCTCAACTGCCTTAGCGTTTTTGGTTCGGGGTATTCCCTTATTGTTTTAGCTTTATCTTTATTTGTCTTTATTATATTCTGGGCTATCACGTATCCCAAAAAATCTACTCCTTCTATAAAATAACGATTTTTCAAGTGAAATCTTCATATTGGCTTGCTTTAGGGTTTCTACTATATTTTTTATATGTTCAGTGTGTTCATTTAGACTATTTGAAAACACTATTATGTCATCTATGTATACATGACAAAATTTTCCTACATATGGCCTCAATATATCGTCCATTGCACGTTGAAAGATAGATGGAGCATTCTTCAGTCCGAATGGCTATGTACTCATATTTTCCATTATTAATTGAAAAACTTGTTTTTTCGATATCTTCTTCTTTAACTTTTATCTGATGGAAACCTGACTCTAGATCAATAGTTAAAAAATATTAAGCCTTCCCGAGATTACTCAATATTACATTGGTATCAGGTATCGGGTATTTGTCTGAGATCGTATTCTTGTTCAATTTCATGTAATCTTTTAAGAGTCTATTTTTCGGGGTTCCATCTTCGTTTATACCTTTTTTTGGTACACCCCAAACTGAAGTATGGACTCTTACTTGGTCTAATTATACCATCCTTAAATAATCTTTCTATTTCGATGTTGACGAAATTATTTGCACTTGGAGGGTAAGGATATTGTTTGCTCCAAACTGGTTTTTCGTTCGTTGTACGGATTTCCGCCGATACTTCTGTCCTGAATAGAAGTGAGATATATGTATATCTTTGGAACTATGTTCCTTCTTTATTTCCCTTACTATTAGCTTAGCCAAACCTTCTGTACTTTCGTCAGAAACTTTATTAATGGTATTTTAATTATCAAAATGGATCTTTTCCACTCTATTATTATACGTTATAGTTTCGTTTTCGAAACTTATTTTTGCATTTATTTGCTTCAATAGGTTAGAACCGATAAGTACGTCATACTCTAAATTATCTATAACATAAACCCTTATATCCGTATCGAATATAAATACATCGTGGATCGTGGTATTTATCAATAATAATTTCACTATTGACTGTGAATGCTCTTTTCTTAATTACTAATTCTTTCTCTTCTAAAAATAAGTTTGGGCTACAATAGTTGCTTCTAGCCCCAGTATCTAATAAAATTTGCATTCGTGCATTTCCGATGGTTCGCAATAGGTGTGGCAAACCGGTGCTTGTCCTAAAAAATGGTCCTTGTAGGGTGAACTTCCTCGCCAGTACACAATCATTGTACACCAGCGGTGCCATCTACATGCGAGACCTCTACATTACTCGCAACGTGCTGAACGCACTAGTTAAGATCCACCCAGACAAGGTTCCACTTAAATTGGAATCCACACACACAAATGGATTCCAACCCCCATTTTGGTTTCTGAAAATTCCCCACCCTATCTAACTTCCAACATGTGTTCGTTCCAATATATTTTCAATGGAAAAACATGATGGAACGATAGAGCTGATACGCACTATTTAAAATAACACCCCGTTCGCATCAAGTGTGGCAGGTATCACAATCGCACCGATCAGAGAACGGCAAAGAAAATACAGATACGTGTGGTACAGGGAATGTTGGAATTGAAATAGCATGACAGACAGGATTCAGACTACAATTTGGAAGAAATTAGTCGAAGCGGCCGAATAATTTTCTCCAGTTGACAACCTGTCATATGCCTCATAGTTTCAATTCACCACGCAAAAAGTGACTGCAACTTCGCACCTGAGCATTCCGAAAACAAACAGAGTCAGATGCGCAGACTCCGATAAGTCTTGCACAATATGCAGAATATAAAAAAAAAATAATTGTTGCGACTGTCACTACCTCATACGAGTCATACACAGACTTTTCCTTAAATACAGGTAATTATCCTCACCAATTGGTGAGCGAAATAGAAACAACCGCCACGTAAAACGTACAGGTGAAAGAATCAGGAAATATCGATGATGTCGTATATGACAACAGATCTGACAAAGAATTGCATCTGACAGATGCCGAGTCAGGGCAGATTGTATTGGTGATTTTAGCGACACCACATCGTTTCCATACTCCCTACCATCTATTCTGTCAAAATAGACATGAAGTAATTGTGCCGGACCTTCACGGCAATCAAAATTTTCTTACCGATTATACGGTACGGTATTCATTTCCTACCCTTATACGTCACCAGAACTCTGTCGTTGTCGACTTAGTGAAGATATCCCTTCCCTACACGACATGTGAACTATCGGTACCATTACAAAACACTGCATTCGTATTATCAGTAACCGCACTCATGAAAATGTCAACGCCGAAATTCCATCAACAGAGGAAATCTGTCGCCAGAATTAATTCCACGACGATACGAATTATGTCTGTCAAGATGATCAACGCATAAAACGAAAATATCCACCTATTTTCCATCATCTCAATTTATTATTTGACAGGAAGAGTTTAATTCTGAACAACCGGTACAGTGAAACCGAGCCCTTAAGATTCAATATCTCATTCAGCTAAGCAAATGTTCACATTGGAAAACCAATTGGAAAGGAGGAAGTAAGAATATCAAAATGGCGACTGCTACCTGGAAAACGAGAACAAAGTAGGAGAAATCCTATGGGGATTTCATTTAGAAGCTAGACACCAACCAGAGAACACCTCTTCAACAGAACTATTATTCTGTATTCGCAGCAAGTCGCGTCCATTTTTTTTTTAATACTAATTTAATTATTCACTTTAAAGTGATTTAAACATTAAATTAACAATACTCAACCACTCCTGGAAGTAAAATATCCAATAAAGAAAGGTAAGTAGCATATTTTACTGCATTTTACGAACCAAAGAGGCATTTCACTTGGTGACGCCGTCTTTGTTCTAGAATGCATGTTCTGTCTACAGCAAACAGCGTGTTGGCTAAACGCCCCATCTTCTTACTTTTCACCCAATAGGATGGTCTATTACACGGAGAGAATAGTGGTCTAGCGGATGCATACCCTATTTAGGACGGACAGGCTGCGTGCAACTTTATTCAGGAATCAAAATTTACTTGCGTTCTCAGACGAGAATTCTGTCCTTGGGAGAACCAGGTGCTGCCCGAGGCCAGTTGCGCTTTCCTATCATATGGACATAATCGATACTCCAAATTATTAATAAAATTTGTGCAGCACATACACCAATTTTTTTTTATATATATATGGACGATCCATCATACACTACGCCTTAATGCATATATACTCATCGGTGCACACCAGGTGCCAGTTTCTTTTTGCCTGGGAACACACACCGTGCCCACTTCTGGCTATCCAGGCAAGCGCAGAATATTCTGTATACATTTTAAGCACTCTATAACGTGGTGCTATAATACCACATGACAATTCTGTGGCGGTCCATTTACTTGGCCCAGCCACGTGTTTGTCCACGCCCAGGATCCATTAGGGGTTGATTTCGTCATGAACTCCCCTCTGGATACCAATTAAAGCTGTCCCTGAAGCATATCTTCTGCCGTTGAGATCTTATCTTTGAAGCAGATCAGTATTTGCGACCAGGAAAGGACACCCAGTCGAGATTGGCTGACGTCACTGCCAGTGTATGAAGGAGCACCTATACTTCCCCATTTACAACTCAGCAGGACATCTGGCGTATGTAATAACATAGATGCTGGTCCCCAGCACACAGCTACAAGTGAAAAATTCATTTCTGGAGCACCGCAGGAGCAATTGTTTTGCATCAGTTCCGGATAGCAATTGTTTTGCATCAGTTCCGGATATCAATTGTTTTGCATCAGTTCCGGATATCAATTGTTTTGCATCAGTTCCTGATTTATCATCATCTTGCATCAGTTCCTGAGAAATATATATGTGTATTGTCATTCAAAAAGTGTATAAGTATACTGGATTGACCAGGTAATAGTTTTACTATTTTTATCGATTTTGTGTGTGGTATATTATGAACGAAGTACATTCCGTTCTTTGAAAATTCATTGGCGAACGTCTGTTGACCAAACTCAAGACGCTCAACGCTGTCGTCTGACGCCCACGACCACGGACGGTTGTTCAGAAAATAAATTATTTGTGTGACGAAGCTATTGGACAGAAGGACTTCACGCCTCCTCCTCCAATCTTATTACTTGAATTCATATTATTTAAGCAGGTATTCTGAAGCCTTGATATATATATTCTGTTGTGTGAATAAGAAGTGTTTCAACATAAAATTTTACCCCCTCGGTATATTTTCTAAGCTAATGAACTCAATGGTCGGCTTTTCTTTTCCTTCTTTTAAATTTCCGTTTATGTGCTAGTTATCGAGTTGGGATAGCATTCTTCAAGAAATTAGAGTCAAGATACGTAATCCGTTCCGCGATTGCTTGAAGCCCGTGCTTCTAAGTTACACCTAGTGGTGCTGAATTTCGGAGGAAATAATATATAAGGGAAATCCCTTTGCCGTGCAATAGTGGATAATGTTTACTATTCCTTCATTCGGTCGGTGAAAGCAAATAATTCGTACATCGGATTCCGAATTTAACAATTCAATTTAAATTATAATTGTTATTTCGAATTCAATCACTCACTTGGTCTAATAGACAAATAGCTTTAGCGTCGGTAGCTACCAACAGCGTTCGCGTTTAACGCAGCGTACGTATAATATCTTTTAATCACTCAACTCTTTTCACTTTACTCCTTTTTCTTCGCGTAAATATTCGTGCTATCCTTTGATTTCGTGTATCGTTTTTGCTTGTAGCGTATTACCCTTATTCACTCGTGTACTTTCGGATGTGTCCATCGCATTTGAGGACATTAATGAAACGTGAATCAATAATCGCCATCCGATTCGTACCTGTTTGTATCGAGTGTTGAACCCCTAAGCATTTGTATAGTAGGCACAACCTAGCTACAGCTGGTGCGCTAATGATCAATAATAATAGCTGATATAATCTATAGACATCCTACCTTTTTACTAATCATTTTACAGGGGATTCTGAAGTACACTTCCGGACCAACGTAAAGTGGAGTTTCAGAAAAGTAACTACCCGATTGGTAGAATATTATATTGCTTATATTCACACCTTTTATTAAAGATTTGCATGATTATATTATTATTGACATTGAATATATAAATTCGAATATACGTGTGAACACGAATTGTTTTCATACGTATAGGGTATTTGTTTGTGAATGTTGTCCTTTGCCACTGCTTCAGGTATCATATCTTGAACAGTTCCTTTTTCGTCCCTTACGTTTTTACCTTTTTTTTACCTTATTAAACGATATCAATACGTGGGATAATATTGCGAATACGGTTTAGATAGCAGCACCCACTTCGGTTATCGACAGGGATTAATCTAGATTCCCATTTATGTTCTTCTACAAGTCGTTGATAATATTTTAACGCCGCGGTAAAAAGATATTTTTTTTTATATTCAAATGTAATTTCGAACTTCTTTTTTTTTTAACCGCGTTTCGAAAAGTCTCTAATAGAGAATTGAAATCTCAGCATATTCTCTTAGATCCATATGACAGTTTATGATTTTAATTAATATTTTCTCTTAACGTACTTACTTAGGTATAAAAGTGCATTTTTGAAAGCATATTAAGACACTTAAATATCTACAAAGAAAAACCATCTGTTAGTAATTAGGTTTTCGAATTGAATTTCCTTGGAAAAATTTTTATATTTAATTAATTGAAGTTGTAAATTAATCCAGTAATTTAAGTTGTTAGGAAGTTAAGCAATATAAGATATCAGTATAAGATTATTAACTTTAAGACCATATACACATTTAGATCTCAATAAAATAACTGATTATTATAACGTTTAAAGAAAAAGTTTGAAGTTGTTCTTTTTTTACATTGTTTCTATTTCTTGATGTTGGAATTTTCTTTGAGGACTTTGAAAATTTTCAGGATGAGTTTGTAAGTTAAACATAGGGAGGGTGGTACCCCTCTCTCGTCTTTGGAATGGAACATCACCCTTGTTGTACAGTTGATTTTGTTTTAGTTTAGGTACTACTTCGGTGTTAGTAGTAGTTTTCGAGTTAAGGTACTACTTCGGTGTTAGTAGTAGTTTTCGAGTTTAGGTACTATGTTTAGGTGAGATTAAGATTTAAGCGAGCATTCATATGCTTGCTTATCAGGTCAAGGGCTGCCCACTAATAACATTGAGTCGTGGGGACTCAAAGGTCCAAAGGTCAGCCAAGGTTGGTTCTCGGGAGAGTTGATTTCCGGAATCAAATCGGGTGGGTTGTGAGACCGGGAGGACCGTTAACATCTAGGATCCTCCCTCCCCATTAGGTTAGACACCTCTCTATCCCTATACAGCATATCATCGTGGCAGCTGGATAGGTAGATTTTAGTTTCGTGCCACAACAGCCATGAAGACCTATGGTCTGTTTGCGCGTTGATACTTACGTGTTGCATTCTCTAGGGTTAGCATAATGACTAGATTAGGGTTTCTTTCTTACAGTCTGGGTTCACTCGTAGCATAATGAGAGGTGCATTTATGAATCTTCTTCTATTAATGTGACATTTCTTACCACATCTATACTTCGAGAGTTATGAGGGCCAATAAGCTTTTAAAAATCATTATTCGAACTTAAACATCCGAGTTCAACGGTCGGCAGGATAATAAGAGGTAACACCGGTTGTGCAGATCCCGGAGCAAGTGCCCATGGCCTGGCTGAGCTGGTTGTGGCGTGGGTGCTGCCGGCCACCGCGACGGTCGATCTCGACCACGACCTTACGTTGTCGCATGCCGTCCTCTCCATCTATTCTTAACGAGTAAGTGGTGAGGGGGCGTTGTCGGCATAAGGTTGCTTCCATCCCAATAGGCACAGAATCAGGGAACAGTATCTTGACGCAAAGGTGCGCACCGGAGTGGAATCTCTGGGAGCTTGTTTGAGATCTTAAGAAATTGCATTACTGGTCTAGGTACGTTCGCGGGGGGTAAAAGTAGGGTCCTTGGTTATTAGGTGTAGGCTACAGATCATACAAGCTGCGAGAAGAACATCGATGCTTGCAGCGGATAGGCATGAACGAACATGGTGTCAGGTACCCTCTGGGCTGTTCTGCGGAGCTTTGTAGTCAGTACCCATGGTAGGCTGACAGATGTTTCTCGCTTCTGTGATGGGGATGGATAAGAAGATTTGAGGAAGAAGGGGAGAGGTGGTCCCGTATTTCACGCTTAAAGGGTTGGCCACGCTCCTTAATTGTGGTTACATTACGGTATAACCTCCGTTAAAAGGGGTTAAAACTAAATATTAAGGTTCAATACGCAACTTAGGAGTAGGGAGAGCAGGTAGCCGTGTTAGCGAAGTGTGAGTATGTCTTATTTAGGGATGCTGAATACACCGATACACGGATGAAGGATGACGATGCTGCCGTTCCTTGGTATAGGAGTCAAGGATATGTGGGGGTACTTGTCTCCTCCTGCTTCCTCTCTGGCTTGCGTTGTTGGTAGGCATAGGGGTTGAGTCTTGGATATCCATAGGGTGTCTAGGAGGCAGATTAGGGCGCCTGCTGGCAATCGTAGGGTGGAGTGTGTATATATCACAGGGTGGTAGTACATGGGGTGGTCTCATCTCGTGTAGGGCTCTTGTGGTCTATCTCATTTGAGCTTCTCCTTCTTCTGGCAATTCTGTCATTCTTCTTCTTCTTAAATTAAATTAAATCTTCTTAATAATTCAATTTTTACGTTACAGATGGCGCCCAACGTGGGGCCCGAATTAGCTCGAGAAGATTAGATTAGAATTGTCATAATTTAGGTCGATTCTGAGTAACTTAGAAGAAGTTAGGAATTTTTGCAGATTTTCAAAATTTTTTTTTTATTTCTCCTTTTTTTTCAAATCGAAGTTGTTTGTTTGTTATTGAAGTTTCTTAGGTGGAGGAACGACATCGGGATTAGTGGTGCAGGCACTATTTTGTCCAGTGATTTAGTGATCATGTCCTGAGTCAGCTGTTGCATTAGGTCTACCCACTCTTCTCTACCTCTTTTCACTTAGGCGTATCTTCGATCGCTGTCCGGATCGAGCTGTAGATTTGCTTGATTGTCAGTAGCAGAGGTGTTGATACTTTCTTACATGGGAAGCCTAGGATACCCGATCGTGTGAGAGCAGGATGAGCAGGTCTTCTGACCGGTGGTTGGTGTATTGTGCCCGACGCACGTCAGCTGCAGAAGCTGGTTATCCACTCAAACGTTCAAACGGTCCAATATATTCAACTACAGATTCAATTTTCTTTTGTTAGTTGTTATACTACCCAGAAGTTGTAGGAGTTCTTAAGCATTTTTGATAGATGCCTGGAAGTAACGGTGTGCAGCGGGATATGAAGCGCTAACCGGTAGTTGGTGTTTTATACCCGATGTACGTCTGTAGTAGCGCAATGTCTCCGTTGCATGCCCGACCAACCTTTCGTTTAGAGGGAATGAATTTTCTCCTAGTAATCCTGAATGCCGTAAGTTTTGTTAAGATTACACACACTAAAATTTTTTGTATTATTAAATATTTTCTTTTGAGTCGGTTAAGTTACTGAACCGAGAAGTGTACACACCTTGTTCCAAAGAAGATGGGAGGGTTACCACCTACTGAATTCTTTATGAAATATAAACCTATAGATTTAATTTTTTTTTGAGACTTAATTCAGTTTAGTATTATTTTTGTTTTGAGATAATTGGAGGACGTTTAGTATCCAAGGTATCTAAGGATTTTGAGTTTCCGTCAATCGAGTCGAGACGTAACTTCTTGATTGATGT
Source organism: Platycheirus albimanus (assembly GCA_916050605.2). Lineage (NCBI taxonomy): Eukaryota > Metazoa > Arthropoda > Insecta > Diptera > Syrphidae > Platycheirus > Platycheirus albimanus. The sequence continues at coordinate 137,215,528 of OU696696.1, read as the reverse complement.
GTAGTTTGGGATAGAGCCCGCCCTTTTAAGATTACCGTTTAAATATTTTTGGGATAGTGCCCGTTTATAGTATAAAAATTTGTCAGTACATTTGGGATAGAGCCCGCCATTAATTGATGATAGAATAGTTCTTTGAAAACCTCTAGTTACTAGATACAGATTAAGATCCTAAGCATTAAGTTAAGTATAATTTACGATTTTGAACTTAACGATATAGAGTTAAGCATATGTCTTGATAATATAGTTTAGTATCAATATTGCCTTTTTATGATTTTAAAAAAATTTTTTTTTTTTGAATTCTTCTTCCGTAATTTTAAAACATATTTTGTGAAGATATAAGTAAGTATCTACCCAATTTTTTTTTTAGTCTAGGAGCTGATAGAATTTTGAATTAACGCTTTCGATAGACGAAATTATTTGGACAAATAATTACCTTTAATATTAAGCACTTTTAGATACATAAGATATTTTCTTTTTGTACTCACTTACAAATATCCGTTCGAGAAATTGCTCACGGAATATTTGAATTTTCTCTTTTTGATTTTATCAATTCTATATTTGATACCACAAGTAGTATCCATCTGAGGATCTTTTATTGACTACTTGAAAAGTTTTTTTTAACTTACCCGATTTACGAACTTACATTGAATTGTAATAACAAATAACCGTTCGAGATTTGCTCACGGTATATTTGAAATGTTCCAAATACTTACCCTTGACTTTGACTTTTTTTATTACTGTATCGCTTGAGTAGTATCCGTTCGAGGAGTTTCTCACGGGCTGCAAAATATTTCTTTCACTTTTTTGCTTTTGAACCCTTGATTTACGCGTTTGGCGCGGTTTAATCGACTTCCTTATTGTTATAGTCGAATAAACGGCTCAAGACCCAAACGCGCAATCAAAAGTACTTACCTAACGAAGTACAGAGATTTCGACCCAATGTCTCCTGGGGTATCAAAGCCGAAGCCCGACCACGTTCGAAACGACGTCGTGGAAGATCACTCCGAAGACGAAGACAGCGTAGCCGAGAGTCTACCGAGAGATAATACAATAGATAGAAGCGTCGTCGAGCTGAAGAGCAATTGCGTAGGGATGCTGCGGACCACTCAGCGTACATCCAGAAAGTAGTTTCCGCTACTATCGACCTGCACAGGGTCGACGATAGGAAATTTATGGCAGAAGCGTTGGAGAAAAGTCACACGCGCTTACTTGACCAAGTAGCCCAACTACTACGAAAACGAACAGTCAAAGCCACTCAACCTGTCGTCCCTCCTAAGCCAGTTGATCCCCCTACAAGGCCACTTGTTCCGCCTAACGCTACTTCAACCCAGCAAGTCGCACGGCAAGTTAACTTAGCCAATCCCGACACTACACGTGTTTTTAACCAAAATGTCCAGTCCGCGTTTAGACCAAACGATGAAATCGATTTGGCAGACCGATACACGCCACATTATGAGCCAGCTAGAGTGCCACCTTTGTCGGATGTCAATCCGGCCCAAATGCCTCTAGGTGCCAACTTAGACGAGTTCATGTCTCGTGTAAACGCTTTCAATTTTGACGACGAGTCCGCTGTGTCACCACCTAGGCCACCACCCTCGAATGCCACTTCTTCGAACCGTGTACATCCATTTCACAAGTGGGGATTAAAATTCGACGGGAAGAATATGTCCGTGGACGATTTCCTGTTCCGCCTGGGATGTATACGTAATAGTTACGGCGTGTCGTGGTATGAAATTACCGCAAACTTTTACCATTTTGTATCAGTTTCTGTGGAATCTTGGTACTGGCTATACTTAAAAGGCAACAAACACACGACGTGGGATGAATTGAAAACTGCTTTGGTAGAGCAGTACCGCAGTTTAGAAAGCGACACCGAGATTTTCCGAAAGCTCTCGGATCGAAAGATGTTAAACGGCGAATCGTTTAATGATTTTTACGACGCCATTCAGCATTTGAACTCTAGGATGCGAGTACCTAGATCCGAGAAAGAGCTAATCGAAATCATTAAGACAAATGTCCGTAGGCGGATGAGTGAACTCCTCATTACCTACAGTCCGTCTAGTTTAAGACAACTAGCCTATTATTGTAGAGCTATAGAAAAAGCTCAATCTCAATTCGTGCCAAATGCACAACGTCCACCTGCAAGGCGTTTCGTCAACGAAATTGTAGACGAGCCTTGTCAGGAATTAACGGTGGCAATACCCTCCACCAGCGTAGAAGCTATTCAGAGAGAACGTAAGCCACAGAAATGCTAGAACTGCCAAGTCATTGGTCACAATTTTCGCGACTGCGCGAAACCCATTGACAGAGTTTTTTGTTTCCGTTGCGGTTTAGCAGACGCATATAGTCCGTCCTGTCCAAAATGTCTAGCGGGAAACGAGAGGAGGAACAACCCAACAACCGGGGGGGTTCGCTCCGATTAGATTTACCCGGAATTCAAGTGACTAAGTCGAAAACGCCTCTTGAACTTCCAAAGATTAGAATATTGAAACCAAATAGAATTAGTGATGAATTACCGATTAATAAGACTAATGATTGTAGAACAATCCCTATTATGAATAACGAACCCAAACCACAAACAGAATTGAATTTTAAGAACAATTTACCAGAACCATTATACCGTAAATCTTTCCATGAAAGGCTACGTAATTACGAAGAAGTGCGTAAGCGAATTGTCACTTTTCCGCAATTGTCCAAAAAAATACGACGGACAAGGGAGCGCTTCCATCGAAAGCGGACTACTTATCGTAACATCGCGTCGGCAACAATAGGCCGAGAATCTACTGATCCACGTCCTTATGTAACAGTTGGCTTATTCGGCGACAGTGTCTTAGGTCTTCTCGACTCAGGGGCAAGTATTAGTTGCTTAGGCACCAACATAGTTCCCTACTTAAAGGACAAGAATGTTACGATAAGGAAGGTAGAGACTACCGTGTCCACGGCCGATGGACACAAGCAATCCATAGTCGGAGTAATTACTACCCCAATCCAATATAAGGGAGTGACAATAGACATAGATCTGTATATTGTGCCAACTTTAAGCCAACGCTTATATTTAGGCGTCGACTTTTGGCAGAAATTCCAGATCGCACCTCAAGTAATTGCAGGACTTTCAGGAATTACAACCAGTGGGTCAGAAGAGAGACCCACAAACCAGATTAAGTTAAATGGTGGAGAGTCTGAACGACTAGAAGCCGTTGTTCGTAGATTTCCTTCTTTCGCAGTCCATGGACTCGGGAAAACAAATCTAGTATAGCATTATATAGACACGGGTGATGCCGTACCTATAAAGCAAAGGTACTTTCCGGTATCTCCGGCGATACAAACCCTTATGTATGCGGAGTTAGACCGTATGCTTTCGTTAGGAGTCATCGAGGAAAGTTCCAGCGCATGGAGTTCCCCAGTTGTGCTTGTGCGCAAACCTGGTAAGAACCGATTGTGTCTGGACTTTCGGAAGGTGAACTCAGTAACAAAGAAAGATGCTCGTCCGATTGCGCATATAGAGGGGCTGCTGGCACGTCTGACAGAGACACGTTACATTTCTAGCGTGGACCTGAAGGATGCGTTTTGGCAGATACCGCTGGAGCAAAGTTCGAGGGAAAACCGCTTTTACGGTACCGGGCAGACCACTGTACCAATTTATGGTCATGCCTTTCGGTCTATGTAATGCGGCACAAAGTTTGAGTTACCTGATGAGTCGCGTAATCCCCTCAGGATTGCGAGATCAAGTATTCGTTTACTTAGACGATCTATTGGTTGTGTCGAAGGACTTCGATGAACATCTACAGACTCTGGAGATAGTAGGAAAGTGCTTGTCTGATGCAGGACTGACGATAAACGTCGAGGAGTCGAAGTTTTGCTTTGATGAACTTCACTATCTCGGTTATAAGGTCGGTCAGGGATGCCTGAAAGCCGATCCAGATAAGATCACGGCAATCACCAACTTCCCGTTACCAACCACAACTCGCCAAGTCCGCCAATTTCTCGGTATGGCAGGTTGGTATCGGCGATTTGCTAAAGATTTCAGCACCCTAGCCGCACCCTTGACCGAGACATTGAAGAAAGGAAAAGTCTTCAAGCTAGGTCCAGAAGCTATTGAAGCATTCCTCCAAATCAAGCAAGCTTTGACTTTGGCGCCTGTATTAGTCAATCCAGACTTCTCCAAAGAATTCATCATTTTCTGCGACGCATCCGCGACTGGCATCGGATGTGTACTCTGTCAGCGGGACGAATCCGGGGCGGAGCAGCCTATATACTACTTCTCCCGGAAACTGAATGCTGCTCAGAGAAACTATTCGGTGACAGAGCGCGAGTGCTTAGCAGCTTTTGAAGGTATCCAGAAGTTTAGGTCTTATGTAGAGGGATACCATTTTCGCGTTATCACGGACCACTCCAGCCTGAAATGGCTGATGTCAATCAAGGATCCAAACGGAAGATTAGCGAGGTGGAGTATGCGACTCCAAGGTTTCGATTTTGTGGTGGAACATAGGAAGGGTACATTAAATGTCATACCAGACGCTCTCTCTAGGGCGTATGAAGACGATGAGTTGACAGTGTCAGCTTTCCTTTCGTGTCTACCACAGATCGGTGCCTCGGTGGTACTCCACATCGATCTTGAGGATCCGTCCTTTAAGTCTGAAGGTTACCTTGATATCATCAACCATATTAGGAAGGAGCAGGAACGGTTGCCCGACCTTAAAGTGTCGGAAGGGTATATATATAAACGCACTAAACATGCGGTTGGCAATCCCTTAGCAGACGATCTAACTTGAAAGTTGTGGGTCCCCTCCGAGTTGACTGAATCTCTGATCTCATTGTCTCACAATCCGCCGCGCGCTTCGCATCGTGGCGTGGTGAAGACGGTCTACACATTGAAAGACAGATTTTACTGGCCCAATATGTACACTCAAGTCAAACTATACGTAGACCGGTGTGAAACATGTAAAACTAGTAAAGCAGCAAATATGACACTACGAGCGGAGATGGGAAATAGTTTTGAGGTCGATAGACCATTTCAACACTTATACGTCGATTTTCTCGGACCGTATCCCAGATCAAAATCTGATAATGTATACATCGTAATTGCATTGGATCAGTTGACCAAATTTGTCTTCATCAGACCACTGCGTAAAGCAACAGCCGCGAGCGTGGCCAAATTTCTTAAGGATGAAATATTTTTGATTTACGGAGTACCAGAGAGCATCCTCTCTGATAATGGAACACAATTCGTGGGTAAGGAGTTCCAAAAATTCTTAGATGTTTTCGGGGTGAAACATTACCGTACAGCAGTGTATGCACCCCAGTCGAACGCCAGCGAACGAGTCAATCGATCGATCCTTGCGGCCATTCGGTCGTACGTAAGCCCTCGACAGACGGATTGGGATGCCCATCTGTTTTGATCAGCAGTGCCTTGCGCACGACAGTGCATTCAACTCTTTCGATGTCCCCATACGAAGCCTTGTTCGGGCAGCGCATGATAGAGCACGGGGCAGATTATCGCCTGTTGAGAGAGTTGGGTGGACTGAACTGTTCGGAGATAGATTGGCTTCCCAAAGTCGCAAAGATGAACATCGTACATTCTTACTTAAAGCAAGCACTGATTCAAACTCACGAAGCCTATGAAAAGAACTATAACCTTCGGAGCAGAAAAGTAATGTACAAAGTAGGTGATGAGATTTATAAGAGAAACCAAGTTCAAAGCGACGCAACAAAACATCTAAGCGCCAAATTATGTCCAAAATTCGTCAAAGTTCGCGTAAATCAAGTAATTGGTAATAATTTATACGAAGTTGAAGACAACCGAGGCCATTTGTCGACCTGTCACACAAAAGACTTAAAAAGATAAAACACTTGAATTATAACCACTTCCCAGACTTAGACTTATCTTTGGTAAATTTTGACTACCCAGGGTGTATCCAATTCACCAATCATGACGCATGATACACATAATATGTAGTCCCCTGATTCGGAATTACAACCAAATCCCCGATTGACACCAACAATTTTTTTTTTTTGTGATCGTTGAGATCGCAATTATCCTACCGGATTTTGTAAACAAGTATATAACGATACACAAAACACATAAATTTTTCCGCCTCAGATCCAATCTGATGCCCGGCTCTCAGCTGTGCATGAGACTCTTGGTCCACATACCTTAAAACTTTCAACAAGGTCTGACGCTCAATTTTTTTTTTGACCATAGTGCCTCATAACAAACATTTCCAATTTTTTTTTGTCTTCTACCGACTAGACGCAAAAGAGTCGCAGTGTCTCAACGACACAACGAAGGGTGAAGAAGTTCCGAACATGAGAACCAATTTGCGAGAAGCTCTCCTTTTTCTTGGAATTTCGACTAAGCCTGCTTAGTCTAATTTCCAAGAAAAAGGAGAGCTTCTCGCAAATTGGTTCTCATGTTCGACTAAGCCTGCTTAGTCTAATTTCCAAGAAAAAGGAGAGCTTCTCGCAAATTGGTTCTCATGTTCGGAACTTCTTCACCCTTCGTTGTGTCGTTGAGACACTGCGACTCTTTTGCGTCTAGTCGGTAGAAGACAAAAAAAAATTGGAAATGTTTGTTATGAGGCACTATGGTCAAAAAAAAATTTAGCGTCAGACCTTGTTGAAAATTTTAAGGTATGTGGACCAAGAGTCTCATGCACAGCTGAGAGCCGGGCATCAGATTGGATCTGAGGCGGAAAAATTTATGTGTTTTGTGTATCGTTATATACTTGTTTACAAAATCCGGTAGGATAATTGCGATCTCAACGATCACAAAAAAAAAAAATTTTTGGTGTCAATCGGGGATTTGGTTGTAATTCCGAATCAGGGGACTACATATTATGTGTATCATGCGTCATGATTAATGAATTGGATACACCCTGGGTAGTCAAAATTTACCAAAGATAAGTCTAAGTCTGGGAAGTGGTTATAATTCAAGTGTTTTATCTTTTTAAGTCTTTTGTGTGACAGGTCGACAAATGGCCTCGGTTGTCTTCAACTTCGTATAAATTATTACCAATTACTTGATTTACGCGAACTTTGACGAATTTTGGACATAATTTGGTTTCTCTCATAAATCTCATCACCTACTTTGTACATTACTTTTCTGCTCTGAAGGTTATAGTTCTTTTCATAGGCTTCGTGAGTTTGAATCAGTGCTTGCTTTAAGTAAGAATGTACGATGTTCATCTTTGCGACTTTGGGAAGCCAATCTATCTCCGAACAGTTCAGTCCACCCAACTCTCTCAACAGGCGATAATCTGCCCCGTGCTCTATCATGCGCTGCCCGAACAAGGCTTCGTATGGGGACATCGAAAGAGTTGAATGCACTGTCGTGCGCAAGGCACTGCTGATCAAAACAGATGGGCATCCCAATCCGTCTGTCGAGGGCTTACGTACGACCGAATGGCCGCAAGGATCGATCGATTGACTCGTTCGCTGGCGTTCGACTGGGGTGCATACACTGCTGTACGGTAATGTTTCACCCCGAAAACATCTAAGAATTTTTGGAACTCCTTACCCACGAATTGTGTTCCATTATCAGAGAGGATGCTCTCTGGTACTCCGTAAATCAAAAATATTTCATCCTTAAGAAATTTGACCACGCTCGCGGCTGTTGCTTTACGCAGTGGTCTGATGAAGACAAATTTGGTCAACTGATCTAATGCAATTACGATGTATACATTATCAGATTTCGATCTGGGATACGGTCCGAGAAAATCGACGTATAAGTGTTGAAATGGTCTATCGACCTCAAAACTATTTCCCATCTCCGCTCGTAGTGTCATATTTGCTGCTTTACTAGTTTTACATGTTTCACACCGGTCTACGTATAGTTTGACTTGAGTGTACATATTGGGCCAGTAAAATCTATCTTTCAATGTGTAGACCGTCTTCACCACGCCACCATGCGAAGCGCGCGGCGGATTGTGAGCCAATGAGATCAGAGATTCAGTCAACTCGGAGGGGACCCACAACTTTCAAGTTAGATCGTCTGCTAAGGGATTGCCAACCGCATGTTTAGTGCGTTTATATATATACCCTTCCGACACTTTAAGGTCGGGCAACCGTTCCTGCTCCTTCCTAATATGGTTGATGATATCAAGGTAACCTTCAGACTTAAAGGACGGATCCTCAAGATCGATGTGGAGTACCACCGAGGCACCGATCTGTGGTAGACACGAAAGGAAAGCTGACACTGTCAACTCATCGTCTTCATACGCCCTAGAGAGAGCGTCTGGTACGACATTTAATGTACCCTTCCTATGTTCCACCACAAAATCGAAACCTTGGAGTCGCATACTCCACCTCGCTAATCTTCCGGTTGGATCCTTGATTGACATCAGCCATTTCAGGCTGGAGTGGTCCGTGATAACGCGAAAATGGTATCCCTCTACATAAGACCTAAACTTCTGGATACCTTCAAAAGCTGCTAAGCACTCGCGCTCTGTCACCGAATAGTTTCTCTGAGCAGCATTCAATTTCCGGGAGAAGTAGTATATAGGCTGCTCCGCCCCGGATTCGTCCCGCTGACAGAGTACACATCCGATGCCAGTCGCGGATGCGTCGCAGAAAATGATGAATTCTTTGGAGAAGTCTGGATTGACTAATACAGGCGCCAAAGTCAAAGCTTGCTTGATTTGGAGGAATGCTTCAATAGCTTCTGGACCTAGCTTGAAGACTTTTCCTTTCTTCAATGTCTCGGTCAAGGGTGCGGCTAGGGTGCTGAAATCTTTAACAAATCGCCGATACCAACCTGCCATACCGAGAAATTGGCGGACTTGGCGAGTTGTGGTTGGTAACGGGAAGTTGGTGATTGCCGTGATCTTATCTGGATCGGCTTTCAGGCATCCCTGACCGACCTTATAACCGAGATAGTGAAGTTCATCAAAGCAAAACTTCGACTCCTCGACGTTTATCGTCAGTCCTGCATCAGACAAGCACTTTCCGACTATCTCCAGAGTCTGTAGATGTTCATCGAAGTCCTTCGACACAACCAATAGATCGTCTAAGTAAACGAATACTTGATCTCGCAATCCTGAGGGGATTACGCGACTCATCAGGTAACTCAAACTTTGTGCCGCATTACATAGACCGAAAGGCATGACCATAAATTGGTACAGTGGTCTGCCCGGTACCGTAAAAGCGGTTTTCCCTCGAACTTTGCTCCAGCGGTATCTGCCAAAACGCATCCTTCAGGTCCACGCTAGAAATGTAACGTGTCTCTGTCAGACGTGCCAGCAGCCCCTCTATATGCGCAATCGGACGAGCATCTTTCTTTGTTACTGAGTTCACCTTCCGAAAGTCCAGACACAATCGGTTCTTACCAGGTTTGCGCACAAGCACAACTGGGGAACTCCATGCGCTGGAACTTTCCTCGATGACTCCTAACGAAAGCATACGGTCTAACTCCGCATACATAAGGGTTTGTATCGCCGGAGATACCGGAAAGTACCTTTGCTTTATAGGTACGGCATCACCCGTGTCTATATAATGCTGTACTAGATTTGTTTTCCCGAGTCCATGGACTGCGAAAGAAGGAAATCTACGAACAACGGCTTCTAGTCGTTCAGACTCTCCACCATTTAACTTAATCTGGTTTGTGGGTCTCTCTTCTGACCCACTGGTCGTAATTCCTGAAAGTCCTGCAATTACTTGAGGTGCGATCTGGAATTTCTGCCAAAAGTCGACGCCTAAATATAAGCGTTGGCTTAAAGTTGGCACAATATACAGATCTATGTCTATTGTCACTCCCTTATATTGGATTGGGGTAGTAATTACTCCGACTATGGATTGCTTGTGTCCATCGGCCGTGGACACGGTAGTCTCTACCTTCCTTATCGTAACATTCTTGTCCTTTAAGTAGGGAACTATGTTGGTGCCTAAGCAACTAATACTTGCCCCTGAGTCGAGAAGACCTAAGACACTGTCGCCGAATAAGCCAACTGTTACATAAGGACGTGGATCAGTAGATTCTCGGCCTATTGTTGCCGACGCGATGTTACGATAAGTAGTCCGCTTTCGATGGAAGCGCTCCCTTGTCCGTCGTATTTTTTTGGACAATTGCGGAAAATTGACAATTCGCTTGCGCACTTCTTCGTAATTACGTAGCCTTTCATGGAAAGATTTACGGTATAATGGTTCTGGTAAATTGTTCTTAAAATTCAATTCTGTTTGTGGTTTGGGTTCGTTATTCATAATAGGGATTGTTCTACAATCATTAGTCTTATTAATCGGTAATTCATCACTAATTCTATTTGGTTTCAATATTCTAATCTTTGGAAGTTCAAGAGGCGTTTTCGACTTAGTCACTTGAATTCCGGGTAAATCTAATCGGAGCGAACCCCCCCGGTTGTTGGGTTGTTCCTCCTCTCGTTTCCCGCTAGACATTTTGGACAGGACGGACTATATGCGTCTGCTAAACCGCAACGGAAACAAAAAACTCTGTCAATGGGTTTCGCGCAGTCGCGAAAATTGTGACCAATGACTTGGCAGTTCCAGCATTTCTGTGGCTTACGTTCTCTCTGAATAGCTTCTACGCTGGTGGAGGGTATTGCCACCGTTAATTCCTGACAAGGCTCGTCTACAATTTCGTTAACGAAACGCCTTGCAGGTGGACGTTGGGCATTTGGCACGAAATTCGGATGGACGTTCTCGTATTGAGATTGAGCTTTTTCTATAGCTCTACAATAATAGGCTAGTTGTCTTAAACTAGACGGACTGTAGGTAATGAGGAGTTCACTCATCCGCCTACGGACATTTGTCTTAATGATTTCGATTAGCTCTTTCTCGGATCTAGGTACTCGCATCCTAGAGTTCAAATGCTGAATGGCGTCGTAAAAATCATTAAACGATTCGCCGTTTAACATCTTTCGATCCGAGAGCTTTCGGAAAATCTCGGTGTCGCTTTCTAAACTGCGGTACTGCTCTACCAAAGCAGTTTTCAATTCATCCCACGTCGTGTGTTTGTTGCCTTTTAAGTATAGCCAGTACCAAGATTCCACAGAAACTGATACAAAATGGTAAAAGTTTGCGGTAATTTCATACCACGACACGCCGTAACTATTACGTATACATCCCAGGCGGAACAGGAAATCGTCCACGGACATATTCTTCCCGTCGAATTTTAATCCCCACTTGTGAAATGGATGTACACGGTTCGAAGAAGTGGCATTCGAGGGTGGTGGCCTAGGTGGTGACACAGCGGACTCGTCGTCAAAATTGAAAGCGTTTACACGAGACATGAACTCGTCTAAGTTGGCACCTAGAGGCATTTGGGCCGGATTGACATCCGACAAAGGTGGCACTCTAGCTGGCTCATAATGTGGCGTGTATCGGTCTGCCAAATCGATTTCATCGTTTGGTCTAAACGCGGACTGGACATTTTGGTTAAAAACACGTGTAGTGTCGGGATAGGCTAAGTTAACTTGCCGTGCGACTTGCTGGGTTGAAGTAGCGTTAGGCGGAACAAGTGGCCTTGTAGGGGGATCAACTGGCTTAGGAGGGACGACAGGTTGAGTGGCTTTGACTGTTCGTTTTCGTAGTAGTTGGGCTACTTGGTCAAGTAAGCGCGTGTGACTTTTCTCCAACGCTTCTGCCATAAATTTCCTATCGTCGACCCTGTGCAGGTCGATAGTAGCGGAAACTACTTTCTGGATGTACGCTGAGTGGTCCGCAGCATCCCTACGCAATTGCTCTTCAGCTCTTGCTACTTCGTCGTCGTCTACTACGACGCTTCTATCTATTGTATTATCTCTCGGTAGACTCTCGGCTACGCTGTCTTCGTCTTCGGAGTGATCTTCCACGACGTCGTTTCGAACGTGGTCGGGCTTCGGCTTTGATCCCCCAGGAGACATTGGGTCGAAATCTCTGTACTTCGTTAGGTAAGTACTTTTGATTGCGCGTTTGGGTCTTGAGCCGTTTATTCGACTATAACAATAAGGAAGTCGATTAAACCGCGCCAAACGCGTAAATCAAGGGTTCAAAAGCAAAAAAGTGAAAGAATTATTTTGTAGCCCGTGAGAAACTCCTCGAACGGATACTACTCAAGCGATACAGTAATAAAAAAAGTGAAAGTCAAGGGTAAGTATTTGGAACATTTCAAATATACCGTGAGCAAATCTCGAACGGTTATTTGTTATTACAATTCAATGTAAGTTCGTAAATCGGGTAAGTTAAAAAAAACTTTTCAAGTAGTCAATAAAAGATCCTCAGATGGATACTACTTGTGGTATCAAATATAGAATTGATAAAATCAAAAAGAGAAAATTCAAATATTCCGTGAGCAATTTCTCGAACGGATATTTGTAAGATATTTGTCGACCTGTCACACAAAAGACTTAAAAAGATAAAACACTTGAATTATAACCACTTCCCAGACTTAGACTTATCTTTGGTAAATTTTGACTACCCAGGGTGTATCCAATTCACCAATCATGACGCATGATACACATAATATGTAGTCCCCTGATTCGGAATTACAACCAAATCCCCGATTGACACCAAAAATTTTTTTTTTGTGATCGTTGAGATCGCAATTATCCTACCGGATTTTGTAAACAAGTATATAACGATACACAAAACACATACATTTTTCCGCCTCCGATCCAATCTGATGCCCGGCTCTCAGCTGTGCATGAGACTCTTGGTCCACATACCTTAAAATTTTCAACAAGGTCTGACGCTCAATTTTTTTTTGACCATAGTGCCTCATAACAAACATTTCCAATTTTTTTTTGTCTTCTACCGACTAGACGCAAAAGAGTCGCAGTGTCTCAACGACACAACGAAGGGTGAAGAAGTTCCGAACATGAGAACCAATTTGCGAGAAGCTCTCCTTTTTCTTGGAAATTAGACTAAGCAGGCTTAGTCGAAATTCCAAGCTTTGTAGGGTGAACTTCCTTGCCAGTACACAATCATTGTACACCAGCGGTGCCATCTACATGCGAGACTTCTACATTACTCGCAACGTGCTGAACGCACTAGTAAAGATCCACCCAGACAAGGTTCCACTTAAATTGGAATCCACACACACAAATGGATTCCAACCCCCATTTTGGTTTCTGAAAATTCCCCACCCTATCTAACTTCCAACATGTGTTCGTTCCAATATATTTTCAATGGAAAAACATGATGGAACGATAGAGCTGATCAAGTGTGGCAGGTATCACAATCGCACCGATCAGAGAACGGCAAAGAAAATAAAGATACGTGTGGTACAGGGAATGTTGGAATTGAAATAGCATGACAGACAGGATTCAGACTACAATTTGGAAGAAATTAGTCGAAGCGGCCGAATAATTTTCTCCAGTTGACAACCTGTCATGTACCTCATAGTTTCAATTCACCACGCAAAAAGTGACTGCAACTTCGCACCTGAGCATTCCGAAAACAAACAGAGTCAGATGCGCAAACTCCGATAAGTCTTGTACAATATGCAGAATATAAAAAAAAAATAATTGTTGCGACTGTCACTACCTCATACGAGTCATACACAGACTTTTCCTTAAATACAGGTAATTATCCTCACCAATTGGTGAGCGAAATAGAAACAACCGCCACGTAAAACGTACAGGTGAAAGAGTCAGGAAATATCGATGATGTCGTATATGACAACAGATCTTACAAAGAATTGCATCTGACAGATGCCGAGTCAGGGCAGATTGTATTGGTGATTTTAGCGACACCACATCGTTTCCATACTCCCTACCATCTATTCTGTCAAAATAGACATGACGTAATTGTGCCGGACCTTCACGGCAATCAAAATTTTCTTACCGATTATACGGTACTTTTTAAATTTTTCTTAATACAAACTCTATATACTGCATTGATAAATTAAATAAAATAAAATCAACCAAGTAGAAGACTCAGCACTAATAATGGACTGTTGAATTATTGATTCAAAATAGCTTTTTATGGCCTTTAGTCCAACAAAAAATTGGCGTTTCATCCAGGAATCTCACTATGGAATCATCAGTTGACATACAGTGAAAGAAACCTTGTCAATACGCAATTTTTAAATTTTTCTAGTACAACTTACATAGAATTTTTGACAAAACCCTAATGTGAACTATATCCAACAAGATTAAGATTTTAATCATTAAGAAGGAAGTTTAAGCCCGTGGCCTGGCTCAGAAGTAGTTTTTAAATTTTTCTTAATACAAACTCTATATACTGCATTGATAAATTAAATAAAATAAAATCAACCAAGTAGAAGACTCAGCACTAATTTTAAAATTGCGTATTGACAAGGTTTCTTTCACTGTATGTCAACTGATGATTCCATAGTGAGATTCCTGGATGAAACGCCAATTTTTTGTTGGACTAAAGGCCATAAAAAGCTATTTTGAATCGATTATACGGTACGGTATTCATTTCCTACCCTTATACGTCACCAGAACTCTGTCGTAGTCGACTTAGTGAAGATATCCCTTCCCTACACGACATGTGAACTATCTGCATTCGTATTATCAGTAACCGCACTCATGAAAATGTCAACGCCGAAATTCCATCAACAGAGGAAATCTGTCGCCAGAATTAATTCCACGACGATACGAATTATGTCTGTCAAGATGATCAACGCATAAAACGAAAATATCCACCTATTTTCCATCATCTCAATTTATTATTTGACAGGAAGAGTTCAATTCTGAACAACCGGTACAGTGAAACCGAGCCCTTAAGATTCAATATCTCATTCAGCTAAGCAAATGTTCACATTGGAAAACCAATTGGAAAGGAGGAAGTAAGAATATCAAAATGGCGACTGCTACCTGGAAAACGAGAACAAAGTAGGAGAAATCCTATGGGGATTTCATTTAGAAGCTAGACACCAACCAGAGAACACCTCTTCAACAGAACTATTATTCTGTATTCGCAGCAAGTCGCGTCCATTTTTTTTTTAATACTAATTTAATTATTCACTTTAAAGTGATTTAAACATTAAATTAAAAATACCCAACCACTCCTGGAAGTAAAATATCCAATAAAGAAAGGTAAGTAGCATATTTTACTGCATTTTACGAACCAAAGAGGCATTTCACTTGGTGACGCCGTCTTTGTTCTAGAATGCATGTTCTGTCTACAGCAAACAGTGTGTTGGCTAAACGCCCCATCTTCTTACTTTTCACCCAATAGGATGGTCTATTAGACGGAGAGAATAGTGGTCTAGCGGATGCATACCCTATTTAGGACGGACAGGCTGCGTGCAACTTTATTCAGGAATCAAAATTTACTTGCGTTCTCAGACGAGAATTCTGTCCTTGGGAGAACCAGGTGCTGCCCGAGGCCAGTTGCGCTTTCCTATCATATGGACATAATCGATACTCCAAATTATTAATAAAATTTGTGCAGCACATACACCAATTTTTTTTTATATATATATGGACGATCCATCATACACTACGCCTTAATGCATATATACTCATCGGTGCACACCAGGTGCCAGTTTCTTTTTGCCTGGGAACACACACCGTGCCCACTTCTGGCTATCTAGGCAAGCGCAGAATATTCTGTATACATTTTAAGCACTCTATAACGTGGTGCTATAATACCACATGACAATTCTGTGGCGGTCCATTTACTCGGCCCAGCCACGTGTTTGTCCACGCCCAGGATCCATTAGGGGTTGATTTCGTCATGAACTCCCCTCTGGATACCAATTAAAGCTGTCCCTGAAGCATATCTTCTGCCGTTGAGATCTTATCTTTGAAGCAGATCAGTATTTGCGACCAGGAAAGGACACCCAGTCGAGATTGGCTGACGTCACTGCCAGTGTATGAAGGAGCACCTATACCTACCTCATTTACAACTCAGCAGGACATCTGGCGTATGTAATAACATAGATGCTGGTCCCCAGCACACAGCTACAAGTGAAAAATTCATTTCTGGAGCACCGCAGGAGCAATTGTTTTGCATCAGTTCCGGATAGCAATTGTTTTGCATCAGTTCCGGATATCAATTGTTTTGCATCAGTTCCGGATATCAATTGTTTTGCATCAGTTCCTGATTTATCATCATCTTGCATCAGTTCCTGAGAAATATATATGTGTATTGTCATTCAAAAAGTGTATAAGTATACTGGATTGACCAGGTAATAGTTTTACTATTTTTATCGATTTTGTGTGTGGTATATTATGAACGAAGTACATTCCGTTCTTTGAAAATTCATTGGCGAACGTCTGTTGACCAAACTCAAGACGCTCAACGCTGTCGTCTGACGCCCACGACCACGGACGGTTGTTCAGAAAATAAATTATTTGTGTGACGAAGCTATTGGACAGAAGGACTTCACGCCTCCTCCTCCAATCTTATTACTTGAATTCATATTATTTAAGCAGGTATTCTGAAGCCTTGATATATATATTCTGTTGTGTGAATAAGAAGTGTTTCAACATAAAATTTTACCCCCTCGGTATATTTTCTAAGCTAATGAACTCAATGGTCGGCTTTTCTTTTCCTTCTTTTAAATTTCCGTTTATGTGCTAGTTATCGAGTTGGGATAGCATTCTTCAAGAAATTAGAGTCAAGATACGTAATCCGTTCCGCGATTGCTTGAAGCCCGTGCTTCTAAGTTACACCTAGTGGTGCTGAATTTCGGAGGAAATAATATATAAGGGAAATCCCTTTGCCGTGCAATAGTGGATAATGTTTACTATTCCTTCATTCGGTCGGTGAAAGCAAATAATTCGTACATCGGATTCCGAATTTAACAATTCAATTTAAATTATAATTGTTATTTCGAATTCAATCACTCACTTGGTCTAATAGACAAATAGCTTTAGCGTCGGTAGCTACCAACAGCGTTCGCGTTTAACGCAGCGTACGTATAATATCTTTTAATCACTCAACTCTTTTCACTTTACTCCTTTTTCTTCGCGTAAATATTCGTGCTATCCTTTGATTTCGTGTATCGTTTTTGCTTGTAGCGTATTACCCTTATTCACTCGTGTACTTTCGGATGTGTCCATCGCATTTGAGGACATTAATGAAACGTGAATCAATAATCGCCATCCGATTCGTACCTGTTTGTATCGAGTGTTGAACCCCTAAGCATTTGTATAGTAGGCACAACCTAGCTACAGCTGGTGCGCTAATGATCAATAATAATAGCTGGTATAATCTATAGACATCCTACCTTTTTACTAATCATTTTACAGGGGATTCTGAAGTACACTTCCGGACCAACGTAAAGTGGAGTTTCAGAAAAGTAACTACCCGATTGGTAGAATATTATATTGCTTATATTCACACCTTTTATTAAAGATTTGCATGATTATATTATTATTGACATTGAATATATAAATTCGAATATACGTGTGAACACGAATTGTTTTCATACGTATAGGGTATTTGTTTGTGAATGTTGTCCTTTGCCACTGCTTCAGGTATCATATCTTGAACAGTTCCTTTTTCGTCCCTTACGTTTTTACCTTTTTTTTACCTTATTAAACGATATCAATACGTGGGATAATATTGCGAATACGGTTTAGATAGCAGCACCCACTTCGGTTATCGACAGGGATTAATCTAGATTCCCATTTATGTTCTTCTACAAGTCGTTGATAATATTTTAACGCCGCGGTAAAAAGATATTTTTTTTTATATTCAAATGTAATTTCGAACTTCTTTTTTTTTTAACCGCGTTTCGAAAAGTCTCTAATAGAGAATTGAAATCTCAGCATATTCTCTTAGATCCATATGACAGTTTATGATTTTAATTAATATTTTCTCTTAACGTACTTACTTAGGTATAAAAGTGCATTTTTGAAAGCATATTAAGACACTTAAATATCTACAAAGAAAAACCATCTGTTAGTAATTAGGTTTTCGAATTGAATTTCCTTGGAAAAATTTTTATATTTAATTAATTGAAGTTGTAAATTAATCCAGTAATTTAAGTTGTTAGGAAGTTAAGCAATATAAGATATCAGTATAAGATTATTAACTTTAAGACCATATACACATTTAGATCTCAATAAAATAACTGATTATTATAACGTTTAAAGAAAAAGTTTGAAGTTGTTCTTTTTTTACATTGTTTCTATTTCTTGATGTTGGAATTTTCTTTGAGGACTTTGAAAATTTTCAGGATAAGTTTGTAAGTTAAACATAGGGAGGGTGGTACCCCTCTCTCGTCTTTGGAATGGAACAAGGGTGATGTACAGTTGATTTTGTTTTAGTTTAGGTACTACTTCGGTGTTAGTAGTAGTTTTCGAGTTAAGGTACTACTTCGGTGTTAGTAGTAGTTTTCGAGTTTAGGTACTATGTTTAGGTGAGATTAAGATTTAAGCGAGCATTCATATGCTTGCTTATCAGGTTAAGGGGCTGCCCACTAATAACATTGAGTCGTGGGGACTCAAAGGTCCAAAGGTCAGCCAAGGTTGGTTTTTGGGAGAGTTGATTTCCGGAATCAAATCGGGTGGGTTGTGAGACCGGGAGGACCGTTAACATCTAGGATCCTCCCTCCCCATTAGGTAAGACACCTCTCTATCCCTATACAGCATATCATCGTGGCAGCTGGATAGGTAGATTTTAGTTTCGTGCCACAACAGCCATGAAGACCTATGGTCTGTTTGCGCGTTGATACTTACGTGTTGCATTCTCTAGGGTTAGCATAATGACTAGATTAGGGTTTCTTTCTTACAGTCTGGGTTCACTCGTAGCACAATGAGAGGTGCATTTATGAATCTTCTTCAATAAGCTTTTAAAAATCATTATTCGAACTTAAACATCCGAGTTCAACGGTCGGCAGGATAATAAGAGGTAACACCGGTTGTGCAGATCCCGGAGCAAGTGCCCATGGCCTGGCTGAGCTGGTTGTGGCGTGGGTGCTGCCGGCCACCGCGACGGTCGATCTCGACCACGACCTTACGTTGTCGCATGCCGTCCTCTCCATCTATTCTTAACGAGTAAGTGGTGAGGGGGCGTTGTCGGCATAAGGTTGCTTCCATCCCAATAGGCACAGAATCAGGGAACAGTATCTAGACGCAAAGGTGCGAACCGGGGTGGAATCTCTGGGAGCTTGTTTGAGATCTTAAGAAATTGCATTACTGGTCTAGGTACGTTCGCGGGGGGTATAAGTAGGGTCCTTGGTTATTAGGTGTAGGCTACAGATCATACAAGCTGCGAGAAGAACATCGATGCTTGCAGCGGATAGGCGTGAACATGGTGTCAGGTACCCTCTGGGCTGTTCTGCGGAGCTTTGTAGTCAGTACCCATGGTAGGCTGACAGATGATTCTCGCTTCTGTGATGGGGATGGATAAGAAGATTTGAGGAAGAAGGGGAGAGGAGTAGGGAGAGCAGGTAGCCGTGTTAGCGAAGTGTGAGTATGTCTTATTTAGGGATGCTGAATACACCGATACACGGATGAAGGATGACGATGCTGCCGTTCCTTGGTATAGGAGTCAAGGATATGTGGGGGTACTTGTCTCTTCCTGCTTCCTCTCTGGCTTGCGTTGTCGGTAGGCATAGGGGTTGAGTCTTGGATATCCATAGGGTGTCTAGGAGGCAGATTCGGGGGCCTGCTGGCAATCGTAGGGTGGAGTGTGTATATATCACAGGGTGGTAGTACATGGGGTGGTCTCATCTCGTGTAGGGCTCTTGTGGTCTATCTCATTTGAGCTTCTCCTTCTTCTGGCAATTCTGTCATTCTTCTTCTTCTTAAATTAAATTAAATCTTCTTAATAATTAAATTTTTACGTTACATCCATTTGTTCATTAAGATTATTAATTCTCTTCATTTTTGCCGGAGGTGGTTGAAGACTTTGTTGAGAGCTACTGTTTCTATCTCTTTTAAAAACAGGTCTTTCTGGATTATTATACGTGTTGTAGTTAGGTTTTGACCAATGTGGCTGATTTTGGGGTTGTGGTCGATTTTGTTGTTGTTTAAACGGGTTGTTATTGTTGTATGAATTGTTTTGGTTCTTTTGTTCAAATCGTTTTTGTTCATGCCAATCAATTGGTCTATGAGCAGAACTACCGAGTTCCATTGGTTCTGGCTTTGCAAATCGAGGTTGACTTCCATTATTATTCCTGGGAGGGAATCTGAGGTTATTTTGCATATCTCGTGTATAATGGCTAGATGATGGTGCATGTGAGCGATGAAATTGTAAAGCGAAATTAGCCCTAACATTATTCGACTCTAACTCTTGTGACTTTGCAAGAGCACTAGGGAGATCTTCAGGTGAAAGTGAAAACAATATATTTGATAGGGGAGCGTTGAGCCCGGTGATAAAAATACGTAACGCATTTTTACGATTAGGATAGTTTAACTCTATGGTCAGATCTGTGTCTGTTCCATGAGTCATTATTGTTTTATTTAATCTATTAGGGATGAGTTGCATTGACACAATCAATTCCTGCTCAATTATATGGAAAGGCCGTTTGTCAGCGAAAGCGAAATCTAGTCTGGAAATGATTGCATCATAATTAAGTACAGTGCCATGACTGGTTATTATATCATTTGCACAATGAGTTATTTTATACCTAAAAATAGTCAAGGCAGCGAAATATCTTATACTATCTCATATAACTTTATTGAATTGTTAGCTGCCTCTCGCCAGCTTACGTATACTCCTTGAGTTCCTGAAAATTCGGACAGAGACCTAATAACTTCTAACGACTCAGTGCAATCTATATTAGCATCTATATCTTGTGTCTTATATTCGGTTACCAATGAAGCATTATAGTAACGCTTTCTAATGTTTTTTGTACCGCGGCTACCTGAGCTTGCGAAATTGCAGTACTAGCAGCTATAAGCTTAGTTGTTAGTCATCGTGAGTTTTGTAAATGTATTTAGTAGGTCTTCCAGAACTTATAAATTTTTCTTATTATAAATTTTTTTATATTCAATTGCCAATTCTATTTTATTCCTAATTGAATATATATATATAAATATATATAAATAAATGTACAATACTTTAAATATTCTTATTATAAAATTCTGCTGCTGATGTTGGTACTGATGATGGTGCTGATTCTTTCGTTGACAGATCGACCGATTTGTTGATTTGTTGGAGCATACAACAGTAATAACTTTGTTTCAAGTTTTACCTTTACGTGGTTGCCCTTTAATAGTCTTCTATATTAATACTTTTTTTATATATTTTTTTTCACTGTTTCTCTATTTTATTGGCTAGATAGAAACCTTTAATTATTATTTTTTTAATGTTTGTGTTTAAGATTTATGTTTGCAAAATCTTAAGAATCTTTAGACGCCACTTGGTAATTGTCCTTATTAGTTTCATTCAATTCCCGTAAAACAATTTTTTATTTCTGCGGTCTTAAAAACCTTTTACCGAACACTCTTGTATATAAACTAAGTTTTTTTACACTGTTTTGCCTATTTTTTTTCCCTCAAGTATTTCATGTACACATGAATTATAATTAGTTATTTCACAACTCGACGTTAATAATTTTTTTTATTCACTTGACCGAACTATTTTATATATATATACATATATGTATATTTCTCACTCTCTATTTGTTCTCCTATATCTTAGGATACTTATTTTTCACTGTTTTCTCCTATTATTTTCTTAGGATACTTTATGATAATTTTTTTTCTCCTTTCTTGGAAGGATACTTATTTTTTAATTATTTACCGCACTGAATAGATTTTTTAAACATACTTTCACTTTCTGCTATTTAAAAATAAATTCACTTGTGCGAACTACAACTCAAAACCTTTACCATACTTTGTTTTTTCTGATTACTAAAAGATTTGGTTGTCCTGTCACGGTCGCCAATTAAATGTATACTCACATGGAGTTTGTTTTAAAAAACTTAATTTTTTAATTCTCTTAAATTCCTTAAGGGCAGCTTGTTCGGCTGCATTTTGATGATGATTGGGATCGTGCCTTTTTGGCGACCATGCCGGTACGATCCAATGGTTGTACGACACGTGCTGTTAACTTATTATTAAACTCATTTCCACACAACCACTGAGGTAGAGTTTATATATATATTTTTATAGCTTACCCTTATTTTCACTTGCACTTTTCGTTTGCTTTTCTAAAAAACACTGCCAATTGTTTCGGAGCAGAAAAAAACAACGTTTCGAAGTTAAATGCCGGTGGATCATCTGGTGTAAACGATGACGTTGAAGGTACCGTGTTTAAAATCAAATCGTTATCGCTCCGACGGCGGCGTAGAGCCGCTTTACTGCTGGAACACAATCGAAAAACCCATTCGGAACCGCAGCCGAAACCGTATCGCATGCCGTACGTACCTAATTAGAAGTGCCAACAATGGAGTCATACGTACTGCACCTTTTTTTACAATTTCCACTGAAAACCAGACATACATTATATGCATATAATAGATGATAAAACGTATATCGCATCATGTTTAGTCTTTTCTATAAATTTGTACTAACCTGACCTAATTTCTAAAAGGACTTTATTAGCACGTTGCTCTTTTTTTATGGAATGTCAAAAATACGCACGTATTTATTATTGGCCAACTTGTCCGCCGCGCGCCGTTTGCGGCTGCGTTTGCGGATCCGTCTCGTTGTGTTCAAAACATAGAATTCGTGTGTATTCAATATTTTGACATGCAATACGGATGCGTTTGCGGATCTGGCTCCGGCTCCATTGTGTTCCAGCAGTTAGTCATTCGTTCATTTGTATAATTTTCCCAACAAATAACATGTACCGTTACATTTTCATTATTTTCTAATATGCGCACATGATCGAGGTTGCCTCTCTTTAACGCAAATGAACGTAAGGTAAATATACCCTTTTTTAACAAGTGTTATTATTTCATAACCAAATAGCTTTTCACATATAAAACAAATTCTCAATCCGTACCAAACGAGATGTGATAAAAAACTGGTTTAATAATGTCTCAACATAAATTAAAAATAAGTAAGTAAGTAAGTAAATAAAGAATTCATTTATTGACAATTTGAGTTTGTTACATTTACATAGATTTTTATGAATTTTAAGCTTTAGTTTAGCCGTCAACAGCCGTCTTAGAAGGAAGTGGACTATGATCGGGTGCGCTACATATGATTGGAGTAGTATAGGAGTGAGTAGATGGAGTGGAGTAGGAGGGGATATAATAACAGGCTGTTAAGTAGAAGGGTGTAATAAGAGTTGATAAAGAAACCGGGATAATTTTATACTAATATTAATTTTTGAATGATTTTGCCCCCCTCCCCCTGATTGTCATTCTTCGGCCTTGACGGGGGTGCATGCAACGGAATAAAGAAAGGGGTGCAGGGACTGGCATGCACGCGCTTGGGTTTCTGGCTTATCTCAAAGTTAGTTTAAAATCCCAGCAACCAAACAGACATACAGAGAAAAAATGAGTTAGTGAATATATTTTAACAAAACACTATCAATCCTTACCCGATTGTATTCGTCACAAAATAAAAACGGTTGCATGCAATCGGTAGCCAATAAAATTATCTACAAGATTAATTTGGAAAAAATTGACCTAAACTCGACGGTTAAGGAGTTATTGCGCTTAAAATAGGGCGGAAACTCAAAATCTTTCAAAATACGAAATTTTACAAAAATATTTGTTGCATTGTATTTGTAGAAAATTTTGTAAGCTACAAATTTGCATATTTATTTTTTCGATAAAATACACTGAAAAAAAGTTATAGGCAAAAAACTGACAAAAGTGCCGATTTTTTGTGGTTTTTCCAGGATTTTGAAGGGGGCGTGGTTGTGGAAATTTGGAATTTCCATCTACCAGCCATATAACATTTCAAAAATTTAGAACTACCCGACCTTTTGTAGGGTAAAATGTATCTATTTCCTGGACTACGTTAGGTAAATTTTAGGGTAGGTTTTTATTTTATTGCTTCTTGTAAAACTTAGTTAGTTGAAGAGAATGTTCTTACCGGTAATAACCAATTAAAATGAGTAATTTAACGCCTTTTTGTATCTTCTGTAAAAAAAAAAGTTTGCAATTAAAATCATTTAATAAAGACATTTTAACAAAGTTCTGTGCCATATTAAGTGTACGAAGAAATAATAAATTGACATGTTCAAGCGTCCAGCTGACGTATAATCCACCACGTTACAGCCAGCTGACTTTGTGTTTTCCTTAAAATACCTGATAAGCTATACTTTGACAAAGTTTCAGTCGGGAGGAAATGACTGAACATTTTTTTTTCCTCATGTTTGGGTGGGTACAGGGTACCCCCCTCATCCCACCCACGGAACCGCAACTGACGTTCACGAGGCTTTATGATATTATTCCCTTATTCTGTTCACCAATTATCATTCGAGAGGAAACGACTGAGTAAACTTGTACCTGGCTCCCGGACTAAATCCTTCAGAAAACTGCGAAGCCTTTCCAGTTAGATCCGTTTAAGATAAAAGTTTTCTCCTCCATTGTTAAAATAGCTTTTCCAAAGTAGCACAGTCTAGCTATATTGTTTGAAGATTGGGCATATGCTTATAAGGTGAAAACAGTCTTCTATGGCTTTCATGTTACATAGAGTACAGAACTGATTTAAGCTTCCATTGTAGGGACTTCCGTTGAGACCAAGAAGTTCACATCTAGCTTTACATATTAAGGGTAGGTTTCCCTACAAGAAATTGATTGGTGCTTCGCGCTTAGCTTTGTAGCGTTCTCATTTTTTTAAATATTTTAATGAAATAAATGGATTTTGATTTGAAATATATTAGTTAAAATATTTGTTTGGTTATATAAATTAAAAAAAATATATTTGCTTCTAAAAACCGCTAAAAATCTTAAAAAATCACTAAATTTAAGTAGGTACTTGTTCAAATCTATGGGGCTTGTACAATTAAAACTTTTTTTTTTATATATTTTTTTCCAAGAGCAAATAGATGTCAATTGGTTTGGTTTTTTTTTACTTATTTATTTATTCCAAAAAAAAAAAATATACAAAACTATGAAAAAAGCGCAAATTTGTATTGTGGTATAAATGTAATATTTGATAGAATTTCTAAGAAATAAGACTTAGCGAAGTCAAGTTAACTTTTTTCCAAAGCCAAAATATATTTGCAGTTATTTTAATTTTTTCTTTGTTTTTTTTTATGTTTAATAATTTTGTATACAAAGAATCAAAAAACATTCTTTTTTTACAATACTTTTCAAGCTCCCACGCTGGGGCTGGCAAGTAATTTGTTGTATTGCTTGTAAAAAGTTTTTTCCATCAAAGCACCATACATCCTTTAAAAGCTCTCGGTTAAAAAAAACATATTTTACATATTTAAAAAAGCATTTGAATGTAACAACATTTGTAGTTCCGTTGTGAGGAATATGGAACCAATTCAATGCTAACATACTTTTTGTATTTTTGTTTTGTTTTTTGTGTATTAGTTGCAATTAAAATAAATATAATTTTTCTTACTTTGTTTTTAATTTTAATTTTTGAAAAGTTGTCTATTTCACGTTTTTGACCAGTAAAATTCCTGCACCACGCACACATTGGTAGTTCGAAAGAATGCCACCGCCAAATCTGGCACTGCTGTGCATTCTCTTTCTCTTTATTCTCTTTGTTTTTACAAAAGAAGTCTTGCATCTACCTACTCCTACATGAGCAGAGCTTTCGCATTTTTTTTTTCCTATTGACTTGACTGGAGTTTTTTTTTCTTTGGTAAGCAAAGTATTATGTCTAGATTTATGTGTATCATGTCAAAGGGAAACAATGGACACAGAAAAATATGATTTAGGTATGACTATTGGAATTTTTTTTTTTGGTTCGTCTCCTGTAGCAGGTTCTTATTTTGTGAGAAGAACTATATGATCCTGCGTATAGAGTTATTCAACAAAAAAAATTTGTTATTTAAATTTTTTTTTTTTTTGACTGCAAGGCAAGGTCGTTGGTAGTGTTGCTAAGAATTTTTTTATTTGATTTTGGGTAGGTTAGGTAAAGAAGTTATTAGATAAATGCTAACAGTGAATGCAGGGCAATTTTTTACATAATTATAACGTGGTAATGGAAGAAGGATATACATAGGAATAGGAGATGAGTCATAGTGTGTAGAAACGTTTTATTATTTGAAGTCAAATTTAAGCAAATTTGTAGCGAGGTTATGACTCATGAATTATAGTTTGAATATGTCGTTGTCCTATATACATAAATGAAGGAAATACTTATCGCTTTCAAAAAACGAATAAAAGACATGTGCGAAAATTTGAGATTTAGTTTTGATTTTTGTTGTCAGGTTTTAGACAACACTTGAAAAGAACAACAGTATTTTTGCTTTGAAATTAAAACATTGTCAATTTTTTAACATTTTGTTCCCAGAAAAAAATATTTAATGGTTTTCTTTGGTCGTTTGGATTCAAATAAAAACAGGAAATGATCAAACAGAAAGTCATGCAGCATTTAGTAGGTTCCATATATCTGTGCCTCATGGAGTATTTTTTGATGTTTGTAATCAAAGAGGCATATACAGGGTGATTCACGAATGTTGTGCCAAGAAGCAAGAGCGTGTAGTTTATAAAAATTATATTCGATATTTAATCACTGAAAATAAAATGAACGTGATTTTGTGGTCGTTATAATTAAAGAACAGAATAATATAAAATTTCTTACTGACCGCAAACAATCGATAAAAATATAAAAAAAACACAAGATGGAATTTAGTTTTTTCAATATTTAATAATTTATCGGATGCATTTCGAACTTAAAATTGAAAGTTCATCTTCAGTGCTAGTTTAATTAAACAAAATGAACGAAAACGAACAAAGCTGAAAGTGACATTTAAAACAAAAGCAACTCGCTTACAAAATTATCTTGCTTACAAGAATAACTGGCTTACTAAAATTACAATTACATAAGTACATTAATAACATTAAAAAGAGTTAAAAAGAGATGACTCTATTGCCCCAGATTCTAAATTCAGTAAATTATTTGTTGTCTGGATGAAAAAAGACTCGTAAGCATCTAACTTAGAGGGCTTATTCACTTTTTTTAAAATTTTTATGTTATCAACAAGTGGTGTAACAGAGTGAGGCTCTGTGTTGTCATAACTAAATATGTGTGATGGTATCGCTTTTTGGATTTCCTCGTTGTCTATTGTTCTTTCGTGTGCCCTTGCTCTTGTCTTCAAAGCCCTTCTCGTCTGTCCAATGTAAGCAGCATCGCAGTCTTTGCAAGTGATTTTATAAACACCACGCTGCTCAAGCATGGGTATAGGATCTTTTGTAGTTCCAAGAGATGAACGGAGTTTGTTGTTGTTTGTGTGTACTATTTTCATATTCGATTTCTCAAAATATTTATGTAATTTGTTTGTGACATTGTGACATTCTCACGTCAAAATATTTGCTTTTTTAAATAAAGTTCACGACTGGGTCGGACGAACTTGCTCTAATGTGTGACAAGTGGTCTTGTGGTTTGAGATTTTGGGAACAAAATCTTGGAAAAAATGATATAAAGTTTATTGATCACTTAAAAATCACTAGTTCAATGGTTTTTTTTGGAAAAAATTAAGTAAACATTTTGATTTCGTTTACTGTTTAGAATTTTAAGATTTTTTTTTCAAAACCGTTCGACCAGTTTTTTCAAAAAACTGTTTTTTTTTTTGAAAAACTTTCCGAAAATATATTCCAAATTTTTTTTGGGTATGCTAATTCCTATCACTTTGTAGTTGTTAGCAGCAAAATAAAAAAAAAAAAAATCAAACAGTTTTTGAAAAAAAAAAACAAAAAATAAAAAAAAATTTAAAACTTTTTTAAAAAACTCAAAAAAACATATTTTGAAAAATTTAAGAATTTTCGTTATTTTGTTTAAAGGGTAAAATTTTGAAAGAATTAATTTTAAAATTATTTTTTTTAATTTTGTTTTTCAAAATTTTGAGTTCGAAAGTTAATATTTTGAAAACAGTTTACTAGAATAACTTCATTTAAAATTATAATAAAAGAATAAGTTTTTGGCTTTACGAAAAAGTATATCATGGCATTGTATGATATACCGTTATTTTTGATAATTTTTTTTTCAAATCTAAGTCATGTTCTTAGAAAATTGCCCCTCCCGGAGGGGAATAGACCCCCCTCTCACACTCTGCTACGTAACCAAGGAACACGAATCTAAGTGTTCATCTTCATACTTCAAAACTGCGACCGTAAGTTAAAAAACATCAAACAATTAATGCATATTACGGCTTTTTACGGTAAAGCTTTAAAAAAAATGGGCGTGTCCTAAAAAATTGAAGTACTAACTATGCTCTTATCATCAGTCAGTTTTTATATATGTGTTAACCTACAACTGAATCGAGTAGTTTCTAAACGATCTTACCTAAACAAATGTATTTTATAAAAACCACGCCCTTAAAAGTGGGCGTATTGAAAAAATGTACACAAGAAAATGTAGAGATATATTTTTCATAAAACGAATGGAAAAAAGGTTTAAATTGAGCATTGGTAGAACCTTAAATTTTTAAGACTACGATTTTCGTTCTTTCATGAAAAGTCGGCGTAAGCCACGCCCAAAATTCAAACATTTCTTTCTACACACAAACTTTTAAGTTTTTACTAAGAGACGCAAAATTTTGGTTCAATATAAATACCGTTTATTTGCAAATAAATATTTTTATAGTTTCTAGTGAAAAGTAGGCGTCAGCCACGTCAAAATAAAATTTATTGATTTCATACATAAGATGTTTATGTGAAAGTAATACCTACAAAATTTAATGTTTTTCGCTCAAATAAAACAATTGTTATTTTATAAGAACAATATTGATGGTTTTGTAAGAAAAATGGGCGTCCGCCACGCCCAAACTGTGATATTTGTATTTAATTGGATGAAGGTTTACCTAAAACTTACGTGTGCAAAATTTTAGCATTATGCTTTTATCGTAACTGTATAAAAAACATAATTTAATTTTACCAAATTGAGGTTGTTCAACACAAATGGCGATTGTGGGCGTGTTTGTGGGCAAATTTAACTGGTTCAAGAACTTAGCTTTACTCTTGAGCCAAAGATTATATATACCAAATTTTAGCTTTCTAGCTCAAAAATCGCCACGTCTGGAGAGTATACATACGGACGGACATAGCTAAATCGACTAGGCTTTTGATTCTGAGTCAGAATACATGTAGGTATATACTTTTCTATTACAAATCGTATTATTTCTCTATATTACAAGCTCCACACCAAATACAATATACCCATTCTATTGAATAATGTATAAAAACAGTGCGACCAAACCATTACCTAAATATTTTTTTCTGGGAACAAAATGTTAAAAAATTGACAGTGTTTCACTTCCAAAATAAAAATACTATTGTTCTTTTCAAGTGTTGTCTAAAATCTGACAACAAAAATCAAAACAAAATCTCAAATTTTCGCACATGTCAAGTGAAAATATCTTTACATTCTTGTAAAAATCAAAATTCACCCCTCTGCAATAATCCCATAAGCAATTTTAAAATAGGTCAAATAATTGCTGACCTACCTTACATTTATTAACATACAGCTTTCTGAAAAGAAAACAACCATATCAAATAGTTATAATTACATGTCTCTATATTTGTGCGTGTCCATTGTATGTGTAATATGTGGAAAATATATCAAGTCCCACACGAGTTCCCAATTTTGTTAAACAAATTCGCCTGTTTTTGCGACAACACAGCATGTGGAATATAAAAAAAAAAAAAAAAAAAAAAAAATTAATCACATTTATGTCTATTTTAAAACAAAACTGAAAAATACCCCTTTACAATCCATAAATATAGAAAGAATAAAACTTGTCTTTTTCCCATTACTAAATCAAAGCAAAAGGACAACAGCGAAACCCAAAGCAAAAAACTCAATCCCTTACTAGAAGGTCCATTGACTTTTTCATCTAATTTCCATTTCTCTACCTGCTAAAGTGCTGCTGCTCTGGAGTACTGGAGTCTGGATATAATACCGCTTTGAACCGCTGCGAAAGATCATACAAGGGCAGAAGATACAAAACATTGTTTTGAAGAGAAAACAAAGAGTAAGGGTCCCTTTACGTGGAGCTGCAAGCCCTGATCTGCCAAAAAAGAGGATGTAAAATCAATAAATTGTGATGCTTTTAACTTTCCAGCTGAGGTAGCATCAGCGGGGTCCGAGGTTTTTCGGAGAAAGAAAAATACCCCGATATAAGGGGTTCTCCCTTAACAAATTAATTTTATTGAATAATAATGAAAGTTAAAATAACTCAAAATTACAGTTCAATATTTTTAATGTTCTTATAAATGTGGCGTAGACGACTGCTTCCAAATGGTAAGGTCAATGGTTGGCGTAGACGCCTGATTTTTTGAACGAATTTAAAAGGTTTACAGTTGGCGTAGACGCCTGCCTTCAAATAAGCAAAAAAAGTGTACGAGTGGCGAAGACGCCTGCTTTTTGAACGAATTTGTAAGGTTTACCATTGGCGTAGACGCCTGCTTTCAAATAAGCAAAAAGTGTACGAGTGGCGTAGACACCTGCTTTTAGAATAAATTTGAAAGGTTTACTGTTGGCGTAGACGCTTGCCTTCAAATAAGCAAAAAGTGTACGGGTGGCGTAGACGCCTGCTTTTTGAACGAATTTTAACGGTTTACGGTTGGCGTAGACGCCTACCTTCAAATAAGCAAAAAGAGTACGAGTGGCGTAGACGCCTGCCTTAGCACAAATTGCGAATAAGGGCAAAGTTTTAATTTTTTTTCCCACATAGCTGATGTTGAACGATTTGCTATAATTTCTTACTCCTACTTATGTTATATTACAATGACAAGAGAATGTAAATTTTATCATGCAGTGGTAAAATAATACACACTTTTAAAACGTATAATAATAATCATAATTTTCTAAAATAATAACTCGGCTGCGGAACTGTGGAGTATTCTTCATTCGACGTTGTCATCAGCGTTGTCATCAGCATAGAAGCTGTGTGTGCCTATGGGACTGGTTTTGCATGGTCACGTGATGATGAATATAACTTCTGCTATAGGTAACTGGTTTGGGCGGCGAAACATCATTATAGCGGTGGTGTGTGGTATGCGGTTGGATGTCTGGCTGGCAATCGACATCATAGCAGTGGTATGTGGTGTGCGATTGTGTGTCTCTCTGGTAAGCACAGTGGCGTCGGTCGATGGCATTTGAGAAATTTCTCATAGAGGCTAAGCATCGGATGGTCGGTCGGCAGGGCGGTGATGGGTGTTGCGTAGAGTGTGGTTGTAGGTTTTTTGGTAACGCGCTGTGGCGTCGGTCGGTGGTAGGCATGATTATTTGTTTTGACTTCGGTCGGCATTTTGTGAGTTTGTGACGAGGGCACTTCGTCACATTCCCCTCCTTCTTCGGGAGACGAAAAACTACTGGTTGTTTCTGGTCTGTAATGAAAATTGAAATTACTTTAGAAAAGTGGACTTCAAGGTTAAGTTTTTTTTTATATATATCTTTTTTTTGTAAAGGTCAACGGTTCTTTTTTTCCTTTATAAAGTTCGGTTTTTTTTATTTCAATTTCAACAATAAGGTAATAACAACTAAAGTATTTTAATGCATCGGTTAAATCAACTTAATAACAAAAATAAAGCAACATAAAGCTAATTCAAAGGCTTAAAAAAATAATAAAAACAATTATTCTTCGGCACGGTTACCAAAGTCTATTCCACAATATCGATCGTCTTGATATATTTGCGATTCTTCAACGACACTTGGATGTTCTGTTTTTTTTTTTTTTTTTTTTTTTATAATGCACTCGCACTCAAAGGGATATTAATACCTTTAAATGACTTAACATGTGCGAGCGAGGAAAGAGAAGAAATAGAAAGATAGGAAAGAAAGGTGGTACAGTGGTTTGAGATTTAAGGTGATAATTATCTCAAGGAAATTCCACGGGTGGCATCCAGTTTGTTGATCCGGACGGAAACCTTTCTCCAGGGACGTTTTATGAAGAACGTGAGGTGGCTTTGTCGTCCTTTCAGACGTATTCCTCGGAATGGGTCAAAAGGGGCTTTCTTTACTACGTCACTGGCGGTGGAACGGACTTCTCGCTCTGATTGAGCCCCAGTTAAGGCGACTGCTGCGGGCTGATACTGACAGGGGCCTGACTTAAGCCCGGTTCGGAGGCAATGGCTTTGCTCAAATTTAGGTTGGATTAGTTGGTGGTGGACGGCTGGCTTAAATTGAATTGTCGACACTCTGGTGCGATTTTGTTGTTGACCTTGTTAGCTTGCGCATGCTGCAGGTGTGTCCCTCTTGGCTCGGCATTGGATGCAGAGATCACAACCGGCGGACGGTCGTCTAGCGGGGGAAACAGGTCGGTGGACAGGATGGTCGATTGGTGGCGGTTTAACCATGTCTGCACTGCCCTTAGCTTTATGGCCTTGGTCCTCTCCATCATGGCCGCCTGAGTTGGCCTAGGAGGAATTGGCACAATCTCTTCGACAGCGACGCCTTGGGGCTTAGCGTTGCCCTTAGAAGGTTTGGTGGGTGATCGTACACAAATCATCGTCGGATCTCGGGGTGGAGCGCAAATCTTATTCGGATGAGTCCGTTGTCGGGCACACGCATTGGCCGGTAGTGCATTGCACTGGCGCTTAGTTGAGCCCTTAGGAACCAGTCTAGAAGGTTGGCTAATTCTTTCTGGCGGTGATAGATGACGGAACCTAGGAATTGGGGAGCGTCGTAGTTGTGGTCGTTGAGAACCGGCCTTGTCCCTGGACGACTCTGCAGGCTTTCTTCGGGATTGAGACATTCTGGAATGATAATCGATTGTGAGTTCATCCGAATGGCTACTTGGGATGGTACACTTACTTCCGATGCGGTCTCTTTCTTTCTTTGAATGGGAGTGTGCTCTAGATCCTATCTTTGGAGGTCTTACCTTGTTGGCGTCTGTAGAATGACTGATGAGAAACGCGTTTGCTTCCCCGTTATTTATATTATTGTTCGCAATTAAATCCTTTTAAATCTCGGACGTGAGTCCTAATGTAATTTTCTCCTCTCTTTATTCTTGTGCAATCATTGTTTTATAGTTGCGGTTATCCCGTTCTGTCGGATTTTCTTCTGGAGTGTATGGTGCGGTTAACCAATGCTGGATGCCTTACTTGGCTAGAAACTTCTGGAATTGGTGACTTGTAAACTGTGCCCCATTGTCAGATATGAATGCTCGTGGGACGCCAAACCTGGTGGTCACTCTCTCTCTCAAAGCCTTTATAAGGCCGGTGGTCGTTGCTGAGCGTAAGGGGACAGCCTCCATCCACTTCGTGAATTTGTCCACTAGGATAAGCAACATGGTATGACCTTCCATGGACTTCGGCAACGGTTCGATAAAGTCGGCACACACGATCTCCCAGGATTCGCTTACTGGTGTTGTGAGCATCAACCCGCTCGGTTTCTGTTGGGATGGTTTAAAACGATTGGATGTCCGACATTGCCGGGATTGGATGTCTGACATTGCCGGACATATTTACTGATGTCACGGAACATGCCCGGCTAATAATACTTTTTGGACATGCGAGATATAGTTATAGAGATGCCCAAGTGTCCGGCGGTAACGGCGTCGTGGTTATCGTACAACAATTGACTGCGTTCGGGCTCAGAAGGCATAACTTCCAGTCAAATCCTTGTGCGCTGGTTAAGGGACGGGTTTTGGCGAACCGACGGTACAATCTATCGGCAACTATCTTATAGTCATGGTGTTTCGTGGGGTCGATTCGTACTTGTTCCAATTTGAGTTGCAACCAAGTCGGTCTAGTATCTCTGGCGGCGGCTAATATGTCGGTCTCGGTGATAGGCAGCTGGTCTCGGGATAACGCATCGGCCACTACGTTCATCGCCCCCTTGCGGTACTGGATGTCAAAGTCGTATTGTTGGAGTTCCAATGCCCAACAGGCCAATCTCCCTGATGGATTTTCCAAGGTATGAAGCCACTTCAAGGAGTGATGGTCGGTGACGACATGGAAGTGGTGGTAGAGGATCGCTAAGCATTCTTTTTCTGTGGCAGCGTACTTTTGTTCCGCTGCTGTAAGGGTGCGACTGGCGTAGGCTATCACCTTCTCGAGCCCATCGGCTTTCTGAGTGAGAACTATCCCCAGGCCGGAATTACTCGCATCGGTTTGCAAAGTAAATGGCTCTTCGAAATTTGGACACGCTAACACTGGTGCTTCCGTCAGCTTTACCTTCAGGGCTTCGAATGCTGCTTGTTGGCTGGGTCCCCAGTTCCACTTGGTGTTTTTCTTTAGTAGTCCCGTCAAAGGGCTAGCTATCGACGAGAAGTCTTTTATAAAACGCCGATACCAAGAACAAATGCTCAAAACTCGACGTAGTTCCCTGATGGTGGAAGGCGCTTTCAGTTCTTGCACCGCAGTTATTTTGTCTGGGTCGGTGTGTTTCCCCTCCTTGCTGACTACATGGCCTGAGTAATTTAAACTTTCTCGGCAGAAATGACACTTTTTTACATTCATTTTCAGGTTTGCCGCTCGGAGACGCTTGAACACGTCGCTCAAGTGCTGCAGGTGTGCGTCAAAAGATCGGCTGATGACGATAATATCGTCCAAGTAGACTAGTACGTGATCCATTATGTCGGCCCCAAAAATGGAGTCCATAGCTCTCTGGAAGGTTGCCCCAGCCGAGTGCAACCCACACAGCATGATGTTCCATTCGAAGAGTCCTCTTCCTGGGACGGTAGAGGCGGTATACGGACGAGAGTTGGGATCAAGGGCGATCTGCCAATATCCTTGCTTCAGGTCGAAGTCGCTTATAAATTTAGCCTCTCGTAGCTTATCCGGGATGGATACAATGAAAGGAAGCGGATACGCATCTTTGATGGAAACTTCGTTAAGCTGACGGAAATCTATACATACTCGCCATGCCCCTTCCTTCTTTCTTACTAAAACAATCGGGGAGCTGTACGGACTTTTCGATGATTGTATTTTGTCGTTTCTTACCAGCGCATTAATCTCCTTGTCAATCACCTTTTGCATGGCGGGATTGCGCGGATAGTAGCGTTGCTTGAATGGCTCGTCCGTCTTGAGACGGATGCGGTGCGGCGGTACGTTCGCAATTCCCGAAATGAGATCGAACTTGGGTAACTCAATGTCTAAAAATTGTGACAAGCGTGCCTGCTGGTCTGGGTCTTGGGACGTCACCGTACAAACGTGATTTAAGCCGGTTGGATGAGGGTCCTTTCTGCCAGTTATTTAAAATCAACCCATGATGATCTGTAAGTCGGCCTGATTGAGCAGATCCATGCCTATTATGGCATCTTCCTGCATCGACTGCAGGTAAGTTACCTCTCCGGTCAAAGAGACTTGTCTTAGATCGAACGTGGCCTCATAGTGTTCTGACCTGATCACCGGATTGCCATTGGCAAGATAGATCGGCCGGTCCTGTATCCGCATAGGCATTACCATGCGATGGAATTGGTTCCTTAATGATCGGTTAATAAACGTCTTAGTGGACCCTGTGTCCAGCAGGGCTTGGTAGATCACACCCTCTACATTGATGGGCACGAAGTAGGGTGGATATTGGTTCGGCGGGGCATTGATAACCGCGACTGGGTTCGGCGGCATCCACAGTTTTTCGCCAAGCGGCCATCCTCTCCGCAGAACGAACGAAAGAGACGGAACGGTCTTCGGCAGTTCTCCTTGTGGTGTCCCCTCTGTTGGCAGTTCCGGCTATGTGTCTCCCTGTCGTAAGGAACATTCGCTGCCGGTGGGATGTGGATTTGAATTCGGGTGAGGGTTGGGTACGTGTAGTGGATGGTTATTATACTCATCATTCCGAATAGCCTTTAATTCCTCGACAAGCTGTGCTTGTTCGTCGAGCGTAGTAAAATCTCGACGCGGATGTAATAGCGGTACTCTGGCCGCAGGCCATCAAAAATTCGATCAATATTGCCGTTAATGGTCATGCGGGGGTGCTGGCGGATTAGATATTGCATGGCCAGAATTAAATCTTTAGCCCGCTCTCTTGGGCCTTGGCGCTTCTGGTAAATTTCATCCTCTAACCGGTGGCTATATCGAGTGAGCAAGAATTGCTGGAGGAACGCAATTCTAAACTCTTCCCACGTTGAAGAACTATTTTCTTTGATGCCGAGCCACTCCAGTGCGGTTCCTCGCATCAATTCGGGCAGGGTGCGCAACATATGATTGGGTGGAATGTCATAGCACCACGTATGTAAGTTCTTCAACCCGCTCCATAAACTATAATATGTTCCCACCTGGGTCAAATCGTAAGCCCCACTTCCTCACCATGTTCATCACTTCGGCCTCATAGCTAAGTGTTAGCCGGTTTAACAAAGCAGACCGAGCATGAACGTTATGTGGGTTGGGAAGGCTCTGGGGGAAATAACTCTGGCTGGTGCAAGGATCTCTGGCTAATGATGACAAGGGTGCGGTTATCGGTTTAGGCAGTTGTGGAACTGTCCATGTCGTTTGTAAAAACGGACTCTTCACTACCTTCTCGGTCTGTTTTGTTTCATCGGCGGAGGAACAGATACTTGGCAAAGTAGACGGAGCACAAGGGACGGGTTTATCTTCCTGTGGAGGGTCTGAGTCGTTCCTCTTCTCAATAGCTTCCTCCCAGTGCTCGCATAGGTTCTGCGTGGAAGCGCGTGTTCGCAATTGCTTCAAGTGTTGACTTAGGCGTTGCCTAAGGTCTTTCACTCTTCCCGTAGCTTTCCGTAGAAAATGGATGAAACCGAGATTTGTATATGGATTCAACTCGTCAGGCTGGTTTGGTTCTTCGGAATCAGACATCGTGCAACTGGTCGGGCGGTTTCGCTGGACGGCCGGTATTTGGTGATCGGTGGTACCTTTTTGGAGTTTACTGGTCGGTAACGGTCGGAATGCGGTTGAACCTCCTAAAGGTCCCTGCTCGGGTGCCAAAATGTGATGCTTTTAACTTTCCAGCTGAGGTAGCGTCAGCGGGGTCCAAGGTTTTTCCGGAGAAAGCAAAAAAAACTCCGATATAATGGGTTCTCCATTAACAAGTTAATTTTATTGAATAATGATTTACAATTACAATTTCAAAATTTATACTCTTAAACTTTATATAACTCAAAATTACAGTTCAATATTTTTAATGTTCTTATAAATGTGGCATAGACGCCGGCTTCCAAATGGGAAGGTCGATGGTTGGCGTAGACGTCTGCTTTTTTAAACGAATTTAAAAGGTTTACGGTTGGCGTAGACTCCTGCCTTCAAATAAGAAAAAAAAAAGTGTAAGAGTGGCGTAGACGCCTGCTTTTTGAACGAATTTTTAAGGTTAACCATTTGCGTAGACGCCTGCCTTCAAATGAGCAAAAAGTGTACGAGTGGCGTAGACGCCTGCTTTTTGAATAAATTTGAAAGGTTTACTGTTGGCGTAGACGCCTGCCTTCAAATAAGCAAAAAATTTACGGTAAGCGTAGACGCCTGCTTTTTGAACGAATTTTAAAGGTTAACGGTTCGCGTAGACGCCTACCTTCAAATAAGCAAAAAGTGTACGAGTGGCCTAGACGCCTGCCTTATCACAAACTGCGAATAAGGGCAAAGTTTTTATTTTTTTCCCACATAGCCGATATCCAAACGGATATTTGAACTCTGTTCGCTGTTCCTTGGTAGTGTGTTGTAAGATTTGCTATAATTTCTTACTCCTACTTATGTTATATTACAATGACAAGAGAATGTAAATTTTATTATGCAGTGGTAAAATAATACACACTTTTAGTACGTATAATAATAATCATAATTTTCTAAAATAATAATTCGGCTGCGGCACTGTGTAGTATTCTTCATTCCACGTTGTCATCAGCGTTGTCATCATCGTTGTCATCAGCATAGAAGCTAAGTGTGCCTATGGGACTGGTTTTGCATGGTCACGTGATGATGAATATAACTTCTGCTATAGGTAACTGGTTTGGGCGGCGAAACATCATTATATCGGTGGTGTGTGGTATGCGGTTGGGTGTCTGGCTGGCAATCGACATCATAGCAGTGGTATGTGGTGTGCGATTGTGTGTCTCTCTGGTAAGCACAGTGGCGTCGGCCGATGGCATTTGAGAAATTTCTCATAGAGGCTAAGCATCGGATGGTCGGTCGGCAGGGCGGTGATGGGTGTTGCGTAGAGTGTGGTTGTAGGTTGTTTGGTAACGCGCTGTGGCGTCGGTCGGTGGTAGGCATGATTATTTGTTTTGACTTCGGTCGGCATTTTGTGAGTTTGTGACGAGGGCACTTCGTCACATTCCCCTCCTTCTTCGGGAGACGAAAAACTACTGGTTGTTTCTGGTCTGTAATGAAAATTGAAAGTACTTTAGAAAAGTGGAATTCAAGGTAAAGTTTTTTTTTTATATATATCTTTTTTTGTAAAGTTCAACGGTTCTTTTTTTCCTTTATAAAGTTCGGTTTTTTTTATTTCAATTTCAACAATAAGGTAATAACAACTAAAGTATTTTAATGCATCGGTAAAATCAACTTAATAACAAAAATAAAGCAACATAAAACTAATTCAAAGGCTTAAAAAAATAATAAAAACAATTATTCTTCGGCACGGTTAGCAAAGTCTATTCCACAATATCGATCGTCTTGATATATTTGCGATTCTTCAACGACACTTGGGTGTTCTGTTTGTTGATCCGGACGGAAACCTTTCTCCAGAGACGTTCTATGAAGAACGTGAGGTGGCTTTGTCGTCCTTACAGACGTATTCCTCGGAATGGGTCAAAAGGGGCTTTCTTTACTACGTCACTGGCGGTGGAACGGACTTCTCGCTCTGATTGAGCCCCAGTTAAGGCGACTTTTGCGGGCTGATACTGACAGGGGCCTGACTTAAGCCCGTTTCGGAGGCAATGGCTTTGCTCAAATTTAGGTTGGATGAGTTGGTGGTGGACGGCTGGCTTAAATTGAATTGTCGACACTCTGGTGCGATTTTGTTGTTGACCTTGTTAACTTGCGCATGCTGCAGGTGTGTCCCTCTTGGCTCGGCATTGGGTGCGGAGATCACAACCGGCGGACGGTCGTCTAGCGGGGGAAACACGTCGGTGGACAGGATGGTCGATTGGGGGCGGTTTAACCATGTCTGCACTGCCCTTAGCTTTATGGCATTGGTCCTCTCCATCATGGCCGCCTGAGTTGGCCTAGGAGGAATTGGCACAATCTCTTCGACAGCGACGCCTTGGGGCTTAGCGTTGCCTTTAGAAGGTTTGGTGGGTGATCGTACACAAATCATCGTCGGATCTCGGGGTGGAGCGCAAATCTTATTCGGATGAGTCCGTTGTCGGACACACGGATTGGCCAGTAGTGCATCGCATTGGCGCTTAGTTGAGCCCCTAGGAACCAGTCTAGAAGGTTGGCTAATTCTTTCTGGCGGTGATAGATGACGGAACCAAGGAATTCGGGAGCGTCGTAGTTGTGGTCGTTGAAAACCGGCTTTGTCCCTGGACGACTCTGCAGGCTTCCTTCTGGATTGGGACATTCTGGAATGATAATCGATTGTGAGTTCATCCGAATGGCTACTTGGGATGGTACACTTACTTCCGATGCGGTCTCTTTCTTTCTTTGAATGGGAGTGTTCGCTAGATCCTATCTTCATATGTCTTACCTTGTTGGCTTCTGTAGAATGACTGATGAGAAATGCGTTTGCTTCCCCGATATTTATATTATTTTGTTCGCAATTAAATCCTTTTAAATATCGGACTATGTCTTGAAGAGACCTCTACCTGGACAAGGAACTTGAAGAGTTGTAGAGGCTTAAGTAGGGTCAAAGATTCTTGGGGCACAGTGTCACTAGATGAGTCCCGAAAACCAAAGGGTGTTCTCACCCCATCCCCCTCCACAACTTTCTTCTCCCTACTATCCAATATCCACTGATCCCTTCCAATCCACCTCCCCCTCCTCCCCCCCCCTAATCCAGGGTGTCATGTGACCCGTGCCCATTGGATGGTTTGCAGCCAGGGGGTAAACCGGCTGTATTATAACGGAACCTCTTTGAAACAGGCAAAATCAAAGAGTAATCGCCTTATCTGCTACAGGGGGTGTTGCAGATGGACCATATTTCCCCCATTACTCGTGGGACCAAAAATGAATACAAATACAAATAACAAAAACGAAAAAACACACAAAACAAACGATACAAACAAAACATGGAGACTAAGGTGCATGGATCGGGCACCTCAGACTCTGCTCTTGCCGATCCACTAACAAGAACATTGACTGACGAGGAAGAAAACCTTCTCCTCAATCCCTTCGCCAATCTTGGAGTGGATGATAGAGTAAGCGTTGATCCGGCTGACGATGACATGGAGAGCATTCTAAGTGTCAGCCGCAGCAGCTCCATCGCAAGCTACAATCTCTCCAGATTGTCAGCCTTATCCAGACGTAGCAGGATTACTGTAGGACGACTTGGCACGAAGAAATGGGACGAACTGACCGAACCGGACCGGAAAAGACTGCCTAGCGCACATGCCTATCTTCAGGAGCAGCAGCTAACGGAGAACAAGCCTACTGCTCGTACACCTGCAGCGGCTGCCTCTGAAGATGGGATATGAGCTGGTTGTTTGATGGGACCACCCGCGCCCCGGATTGGCAAAGACTATCCAAAGCAAGGGTTGGTGTCATCAAAATCCTCCGGAACAGATGTCGCTAAGAGAACATCAAACTCCCTAGCCGGACGTTGCATGAAGCCTATAGCTCCTACGGGCCCGACTAAGGAAGCGATGCTCTCTGGTGGAACAAGTCAGTTGTCAAAAGAAACCCAGATTGATCCAATTCAATATATGGTATCAGAGACAACTACTTTACATCGAAAGACTGACACTACAACAGACTTTACACAGAAACCAGCCTTTGAGCGTTCTGAATCGACCTTCAGGTGTTGCACCGAGCCGCTTGCTCCAACGGACCTGGAGGGGAGGAAGATCGACAAGGAGATAGAGAGAGGAGGAACGCAGTCAGAAAACATCCAGAGCCTCAGCTCTACATGCAATCTGGGTGCGTCCACCCCCTCATCTTTATCAGACGCCTGTGACGACAAAATAGAAAATGTACCACATAGACGAACCATTGGGTCATCTAACTCTTCAGCCAGATGTTGCATGAAGCCTTTAGATCCTACGGGCCTGGAAGGAGAGAAGATGATTCAAGGTGAGGACGAAGAGAAGGACAGGTCCCCGGAAAACATCCAGAGCCTCAGCTCCACATGCAATTTGGGGGCATCCACTTCTTTTAGACCTAGTGACTGTGGTATAGAAGACTCGACAATCGGAAGTAACTGCACCGTTCTGGAGGTCCAACGTAACGTTATGCGGCACCGAAAACAAAATACTGCTAAAAAAGGAATCACTACGATCTCTCGTGGGCATACTGACCGGGCACAACATGCTGGGTTACCACAAAAAGAAAATGAAACTCAGCACGGACGACTTGTGCAGAGGTTGTGGTGACGTAGATGTGCATGAGGACACACCGCATTTTCTTTATCACTGCCCAGCGCTATGCCGCTTAAGAAACGAAGTTCTGGGAAGTCATTTCTTCCAGGACTTGGAAGAACTATCTGAACAAAAGGGTACAAACCTGCTCAGATTTATCAACGCTTCGAAATGGTTTGAAAATGTATAGGTTTTTCATAGGTCCCATGTTTATAGGGCCCGAAACCCCCAGGGTATCACAATGGATCTACATTGATCTAAGTGTGATGGACATAACATCATTCATCAGCCCACTTACCTAACCTAACCTATGTCTTGAAGAAGAAGTTGAAAACTTTGCACGATCGTAAAACAAGAATCATCCCTTGTCAGTTTTTTGCAAGACTCTTTTAGTTTGTCGTTGCCTCTGTTAAGCCACTTTAATTCTTTCCAATAAGATTTTAATCCGTAGAAAACCACTACGTCCCATTGGTCAGATATGATATTAGCCCTTCCAAGTTTTTCAAAATGTATTCGTGGGGTTGTTGTAAAGGGTGACACTTTAACCTGGTCGCACATGGCTATAGGTAATATTATTAATATGGCTAGTAATAGGCCGATATTACACACCTTGAATGGATTGCTCTTTACCCTTTTGCTTGGTGGACCGGCAGGTTCATTTCTGCGCATTCTCGCTTGATGTCGTTCTATGAGTACTTCAATAGGGGGTCTAACAGGTATAGTAGTTGCTCGTATCTTGAATTTTGTATAGATTTTTCGTGGTTTTAGCGAATGATTACAATGTAATTATAGTGTTTCTCTATCTGGATTTATTATTGGCTTCCTGTTATTTGCTGCGTTATTTTGTTCCCTTTGATGTTTACTTTTAAATTCTCGTTGGGCATTTCGTTACTTACTTTTTGACTGTTTTGTCTAATGCCTGAATTTTCATCAATTTCTGGTGGTTGCTCTGTTGCTAGTTTGGATATTTTAGTTATGGGGTGAGTTAAATATCCAGAAGGTGTTTTAATTGTAATGACTTGAACGTGACAGTCTTTCCCAAGATGTGTTGCTTGTACTATACCCATGCACCAATTTGTGGGTGCAATGTTGTCTTCTCGAATAAGCACCAGGTCTCCTTCTTCGATGTTATTCGAGGTAGCTGTCCATTTGGGTCGTTGTTGGAGTCTAGTAAGATATTCAGATGACCACTTTCTCCAGAACTGTTGTTGAAGTTTATTTATGTATTCCCATCTCGTAAGCTTGTTTTCTCGTATGTTAAGTACATTATCTGTATCTTTACAGAACATATTAGAACCAATAAGGAAATGTGCTGGGGTTAACGATTCTATGTCCTCAGTGGTACCATTCATTGGACACAATGGTCTTGAGTTAAGACATGCCTCTATTTTTGAGAGTAAAGTTGAGAATTCTTCATATGTAAGATGGGTGTCGCCAATTGTCTTTTTTAGGTAAAGTTTCACGGATTTGACTCCAGCTTCCCATAGCCCTCCGAAGTGCGGAGATGCTGGCGATATGAAGTGCCAAGTCACTCCTTGTGTGGTGTATCTATATGGTCCTAGTTGTTTGGTATAAGAGCGTACCACGCTAGTATATTGGGAGCGTACTACGCTTTAATGGTAAGGCGATGTCTCGCCGTAATGTTCCTTGAAACAAAAATAAATAATCTAAGCAGTGCTGCTATTTCGAGTATTAATTTAAGTCTGTTTTTATTTTCAGTTTA
The DNA here is from genome assembly GCA_916050605.2 of Platycheirus albimanus. Taxonomy (NCBI): domain Eukaryota; kingdom Metazoa; phylum Arthropoda; class Insecta; order Diptera; family Syrphidae; genus Platycheirus; species Platycheirus albimanus. Next base: position 137,172,516 of record OU696696.1, on the reverse strand, counting down.
ATGTTCCTTAAATACATAATTCATAACTGTTATACTTATCTTCTATCTTACTTCTACATTTTCATAATTACTAACAATGTTATTCTTAGCTCCTATTGGTTGTAACATAAAATAGGATCTTATTTCTATTGAGTGACATTCAGTGCAATCGAGTGTATTGCTATTCAAAATTATTAATGTTGTGTGATGACACACTCGATTGTACTTAACATGTTTTGTCACTCGTTTTGTGTTTGGTTTGAGAGCAGTGGCGGTGCATATGTGGGTACACACTACACCCTCACCCTTAAGAAAAATTTTAGGGAATAAAGTTGGTTAACATAGGTAGTATAATATCATATATATATTTTTTTTTTTTTTTTTTTTTTTTTTACAAAGTTTATATAACATGAGTTTATGAGCTAAAATTTTGATATTTATTAATAAATTATAATGAAGAAAAATTTTTTTATTTTAACGTTTTCTGTTGTTTTCTATTGGTTTCTTAGTTTATAGGGCTTAAGAAGATTGTTATGTATTTCTTTATTTATTCCATTTTTATCAATTACTGAATTTACTCCTTTTCTTTCTATTATTTTGAATGGACCAATATAAGGTGCTTGACTTTTCTTTCTATTTTCTACTTTTAGCAATACTAAATCACCTACTCCTAGATCTAACCTATTATTGTATTTCTTATTTTCTGTTGCTGTTCTTTTTTCTTTTATTGTTATTGTCATTTCTCTGGCCTTACTTAGTGCATGATGTAACCTGGTTTTTAACTCATTGGCATAATTATCGTAGTCATAAATTTTTGTTTTATTATTTAGCGTATCTGTCGGTAAGCAGGGTACTTTGCCATAAATGAGTTCGTAAGGTGAATACCCAGTGTCTATATGTGGTGTTGTATTGTATGCAAACGTAAAATATGGAACCCATTCGTCCCATTCATTATCATTGACATTTGATAATAAGAATTCAGTGAGTGTCCGATGGTTTCTTTCAAGGGCACCTATAGTTTGATGGTGGTATGGAGAAGAGAATGTTTGTTTTATCTTTAAAAGTGAACATACGTTGTTCATAAGTTCGTTATTGAATTCTGTACCTTTATTCTTCTACTAAAGTCTTTGCTGTTGTTGTTGCGTCTTTTGATGTCATCGGATATGCGATGACAAATTTGGTAAGTTCGCATTGCATGGTTAAAATATATCTTTTATTATTTGATATTCGTAAAGGTCCGACTGTGTCAATTGACACCACTTCAAAACTGTTGCCTGGAGTGTCTGTAATCGTTTGTGGTTCTATTGTGTGTTTTGTTTGTTTATTTCTTGCACATGAATCACAATTTGTTATGAATTGCTTCACCATTTGACTCATTTTTCGCCATACGTATCTTTGTTTTAATTTTATTAGTGTTTTCCGTATACCTAGATGTCCTCCGTGTGCAGAGTTATGGAATTCGTCAATTAGTTTGTATTTAGTTAAATCATCAAATATTTGTTTTGGGGCATTATAAATTATTATTTTTAGCTTAGGATTCTGGCCATTTATTTTTATCTTTGCATATGTTTCTTTGAATTTATCTTTTTCAAAATGCTTAAATATTTCATCATTGCTCATAAGGGCTAGCTCGTTTATATTTTCTTTATTCATTCTGGATACTAATTTCTTCAGAGTCGACTCTAGTGTCGCTGAATTATCATTAGGTCCCGTATACGTATACATATTATTATCTTTGTTTATTTCTGATGCAAGCTTCCTCGGGGTCGAATCTGGATTCGCCGATTTATCACTGCATCGCACGTGCACAAAATTTTCATCAATATTTATTTTTGAATTCCTAGCATTTTTATCAATATTAAATTTTAATTTCTTTATATTTTTGACGTCATTAATGGATATGCATTCCCAGATTTGAAGTTGTACAGGCTTCTCTTGAGAATTGCATTTCTCCTTGTTGTTGTCCACATTCATTTTGTTGGACATCCCCCTTGTGATAACTAAAGACTAATGTTCTTTTGACGGTTTTCCTCGATTTCGGTCGGTATCATTTGTTTTAATAAGTCTGAGTCGATTTTTATTCTAGATAGAGCATCTGCGTTTGATGGTCCCTAAGGAATGTATTTCCTCATTGGTTTTATCTGTGAGTTTGCATTTTTCTTCTGGGTAATATTCTTCATTCACTAGCTTACTTGTTATTTTGCAGATCGATTTGTCTGCACTCGTTTCTATTAAAAATGTCATATTTTTATTTTTGTGTTTTGCAACAATAAAATTTGTGTTGCTATCCGATATCTAATATATAAAAATAAGTTGCCTAATGTTCGGGCTCGATAAACTCGAGAATGGCTGGGTCGAATTTTTCCATATTTTTTTATAAAGGTAGCTATCTTATTGAGGAAGGTCTTTTTGTGAAATTTGGTCAAATTTCGGTAAAGGGCAAATCGCAAAATGCATTTTTAGTGCATTCTGTCATATTAATAACAACATTTTTTGTAGGGTCTTCTGAGTATATCGACAAAGGTTTCCGGCCAAACTTCGGTAAAATAAGTTGATCTAACTGCAGTTTTATTGCATTCTGTCAAAATACTAACAAATCTTTTGGAAGCATCTTCTGAGGATGCCTGCAAAGGTTTCTGTGAAGTTTGGTCAAAATTCTGTAAAGCGGTAGCGTGGTTCTTTTTGATCTAGCATTTTTATCGACACATAATGTATATTTCCCGTAATTATAGAAATTTATTTTTATTTTCAATGTGTCAATTTAATTTTAATAAAATTGGAATAAGTTTGTAATCTGCGATTTTGGACAAATCATCGGGATGAAATGACTGAGGAAATATTACATCGAATGGGAAATATGTATTCAAACCAGAACTTGGATTTTAGCTACGATTCGATCTGAAAATAAAATAGCATTAGCGCTTGCGTCGTCTGGGATTGCGCAAACTTTGTTAGACGGTGGTCGAACAGCTCACTCTGCATTAAAATTGCCATTGAACATGCAAGTAAATGAATTTCAAACATGTAATATTTCAAAAACATCTGGAATGGCAAAGGTTTTACAGCAATGTAAAATAATCATTTGGGATGAGTGCACGACGGTTCACAAGAAATTATTGGAAGCCCTTAATCGAACGTTAAAAGATTAACGAGGAAACCAACGTTTATTTGGTGGTGTATTGATATTGTTAGCAGGGGAATTTAGGCAAACATTTTTCCAATTTTGTATCACAGACAACTTTATGTTGGACGTTGGCGAGTGGGTAAACCGTCTTTATTGTTTATTTATGCATTAAATGCGAAAATAAAAAAAAAATTGTTTATCAAAAAGCTCTTGAGTAATGCAAATGGTTCATTTAAAAAATTGTTAAATTAATTAATAAATTATATAAGCAAAATGATTGAATTGAGTTTAAGGCTGCATGATACACAACAATTTGTTTTCTGCTCCGGAGCGTAAATGAAGAGTGAGGATGGTTTCCCAACTAGGAAACACGCCACATTATAATAGCTGACGGCAAATCAGTTGAAGAAAAGGAAATTCGCGGAATTTGGCATTTTTCTCCCTTGAACGGTCCTTTCAAAATCCTTGCCACTACCACATTATTCATCAGCTTCTTCACAATCAGTTGGGTTCCATTGCACAGTTTCGGGGCATAAAGGTTTCGTAGCATTAAGATGACAGATCCAACTTTAAAACTCAAATGATGAAGCGGCATGCCAGGCAAATCCAAAGAATACTTGCATATTCACACTCAATGGAATGGTTTGCACATACCAACAAAAAACGACGCCTTGAGACATGAGATTTATTCATACGCCGCTGTTGGTTTCATAATCACGGGAAGTGATTTCGGAAATCCGCTTGCTATATCACCACTTTTGCCATGACTGATTGCTTTGAAATGCTGCAAACAGGATTTTCTGTGATTCGCAGGTTTAACGAAAGCTTCCGTAGCATACTGAGCATGCTGTTCTTCCACCTTCCAACAGTGTTGCAGCAATTCCTGTAGATGCGAGAGCTAACGCAATTCCACTTTGAGCACGTATTGCTGCTAATATTAATTAAGTCAAGAACATTTTTCCAGTTCCGCCGGGCGCATCAACAAATAAAATGCACGACTGGGTCTAATGCTCTAATGTGTGACAGTTGTCTAGGGGCTTGAGATTTTGAAAAAAATAAAATTTTCAAAATTCTTAAATAAATACTTAAACTAATTTGAGCTGAAAAAAGTACACCATTTTATTTCTTGGATAAATTTGAATTTATGAAAGTAAATTTATAAAAATCTGTGGCCATTTCATAGGTATTCAGCAATTACATTTATTTATAATTTTTAGAAAAAAAATTAATAAGCAGTTTTCAAAATATTGATTTAAATTTTTTTTTTAGATGTTTTTAAAAATACAAAAAAATATTTTTCAAAAATATTGGTATGCAGTACAAATTGAGCTACCTACAACTATATATGTGTGAAATTTCGAAAGAATCGTTTGAGTTGTTTTCGAGATAGTCGAAAACAAAAAAAACGGTCCTATGGAAAGTACCGTTCTTAGACATTTTTTAAAACTTTTTTTTCAGCCATATAATTGGCCGTACCTAAAAAGCAACACTGATTTTTTGTAAATGGAAATCGTTAGAGCCGTTTTTGAGAAGAATAAGCTTTAACGTAACGGTTATATGGCAGGTACCGTTATTTTTTGAGCTAAAAAAAAATTCAATTTCCCCTCTGTACAATACCTAAAAAAATCTATATACCAAGTTTGAAGCAATTCAGCCCACCCGTTTGGGCTGTAGGTGTCTATACATACAGACAGACAGACAGACATACAGACGGACAGAATTTTTAACTTTTTTTTTCAAGACGAATGCATAACTTGCCTTATAGTACCTAAAATCGCAAGTCAAAAACTTTTTGATTATAAATATCGATATCATTGTATTTAAAATTAAATATTTCGTCATATTAATAACAACATTTTTTGTAGGGTTTTCTGAGTATGTCGACGAAGGTTTCCGGCCAAACTTCGGTAAAATAATTTTCCACAACTGCAGTTTTATTGCATTCTGTCAAAATACTAACAAATCTTTTGGTAGCATCTTCTGAGAATGCCTGCAAAGGTTTCTGTGAAGTTTGGTACCCAAAATTCTGTAAAGCAGTAGTGGTTCTTTTTGATCTAGCATTTTTGTCGACACATAAAGTTTTTTTCCCGTAATTATAGAAAATTATTTTTATTTTCAATGTGTCAATTTAATTTTAATAAAATTGGAAAAAGTTTGTAATCTGCGATTTTGGACAAATCATCGGGATGAAATTACTGAAGAAATATTACATCGAATGCGAAATATTTATTCAAACCAGAATTTGGATCTTAGCTACGATTCGATCTGAAAATAAAATAGCATAAGCGCTTGCGTCGTCGTCTGGTATTGCGCAAACTTTGTTAGACGGTGGTCGAACAGCTCACTCTGCATTAAAATTGCCATTGAACATGCAAGTAAATGAATTTCAAACATGTAGTATTTCAAAACCATCTGGAATGGCAAAGGTTTTACACCAATGTAAAATAATCATTTGGAATGAGTGCACGATGGTTCACAAGAAATTATTGGAAGCCCTTAATCGAACGTTAAAAGATTAACGAGGAAACCAACGTTTATTTGGTGGTGCATTGATATTGGTAGCAGGGGAATTTAGGCAAACATTTTTTTCAATTTTTTTATCACGGACAACTTTATGTTGGACGTTGGCGAGTGGGTAAACCGTCTTTATTGTTTATTTATGCATTAAATGCGAAAATAAAAAAAATTGTTTATCAAAAAGCTCTTGAGTAATGCAAATGGTTCATTTAAAAAATTGTTAAATTAATTAATAAATTATATAAGAAAAATGATTGAATTGAGTTTAAGGCTGCATGATACACAACAATTTGTTTTCTGCTCCGGAGCGTAAATGAAGAGTGAGGATGGTTTCCCAACTAGGAAACACGCCACATTATAATAGCTGACGGCAAATCAGTTGAAGAAAAGGAAATTCGCGGAATTTGGCATTCTTCTCCTTTGAACGGTCCTTTAAAAATCCTTGCCACTACCACATTGTTCATCAGCTTCTTCACAATCAGTTGGGTTCCATTGCACAGTTTCGGGGCATAAAGGTTTCGTAACATTAAGATGACAGATCCAACTTTAAAACTCAAATGATGAGGCGGCATGCCAGGCAAATCCAAAGAATACTTGCATATTCACACTCAATGGAATGGTTTGCACATACCGAAAAAAACGATGCCTTGAGACATGAGATTTATTCATACGCCGCTGTTGGTTTCAGAATCACGGGAAGTGATTTCGGAAATCCGCTTGCTATATCACCACTTTTGCCATGACTGATTGCTTTGAAATGCTGCAAACAATTTTCTTTGATTCGCAGGTTTAACGAAAGCTTCAGTGATCAGTGTGCTGTTCATTCACCTTCCAACAGTGTTGCAGCAATTATTGTAGATGCGAGAGCTAACGCAATTCCACTTTGAGCACGTATTTCTGCTAATATTAATTAAATCAAGAACATTTTTCCAGTTCCGCCGGGCGCATCAACAAATAAAATGCACGACTGGGTCTAATGCTCTAATGTGTAACAGTTGTCTAGGGGCTTGAGATATTGATAAAATAAAATTTTCAAAATTCTTAAATAAATACTTAAACTAATTTGAGCTGAAAAAAAGTACACCATTTTATTTCGTGGATAAATTTGAATTTATGAGAGTAAATTTATAAAAATCTGTGGAGCGGTTTCTTAAAAAAAAAGTTTTTTTTGAAAAAAAATTTCAAAAAAAATTCAAACACGCCATTTCATAGGTATTCAGCAAATACATTTATTTATAATTTTTAGAAAAAAATTTAATAAGCAGTTTTCAAATTATTAATTAAAAATTTTTTTTTAGATGCTTTTAAAAATACAAAAAAAATATTTTTCAAAAATATTGGTATGCAGTACAAATTGAGCTACCTACAACTATATATTTGGGAAATTTCGAAAGAATCGGTTGAGTTGTTTTCGAGATAGTCGAAAACAAAAAAAACGGTCCTATGGAAAGTACCGTTCTTAGACATTTTTTAAAACTTTTTTTTCACCCATATAATTGGTCGTACCTAAAAAGCAACACTGATTTTTTTAAATCGAAATCGTTAGAGCCGTTTTTGAGAGCAATAAGCTTTAACGTAACGGTTATATGGCAGGTACCGTTATTTTTTGAGCTAAAAAAAATTTCAATTTCCCCCTCTGTACAATACCTACAAAAATCTATATACCAAGTTTGAAGCAATTCAGCCCACCCGTTTGGGCTGTAGGTGTCTATACATACATTCAGACAGACAGACATACAGACGGACAGAATTTTTAACTTTTTTTTTCAAGACGAATGCATAACTTGCCTTATAGTACCTAAAATCGAAAGTAAAAAACTTTTTGATCATAAATATCGATATCATGGTATTTAAAATTAAATATTTCTTAACAACACTTATGTATGTTTTAAGTTAAAAATGTGTTTCCTGTCAGTTTTTAAATACTGCAATTACATTTTTTGAATTGTAATTCATTTAATCCGTATGAAACTAAGATTTGTCTAACCGAGCGAAGCCGGGTGGGTCAGCTAGTTCTATATACTTTTAATTTTGGCTATCTGGAATGTTCGGGTATTCCAAGCCATGTTCGTTTCCCTCTTGTCGTTCATTATGTAATAATCGTATTTGCTTTCTCCTTTCTCGTATTTCTGAATTGGCCTTGATGATGGCTTTGTTTATTGTTTCTTGGAGCATTTTGTGTTTGGTTATTGTTCCAGTTATTATGTCGGTTGAAGTGATTGTTGCGGGTATAATTTCGATTTTGGATGTTGTTGTTGTATCGATTTTGATTCATGTTTCTTTCAAATCTGTTACGGTCATTGCCTTGTTGATTAAAGTTTTGTATGTTTGGTTTGTTTGTGTTTTGTGTGCTGTGTCTATAGTGCGTTAGAATTTGTTTTTTCTAATTTTATTGCCAGGTTTGCTGCTTCTGTCAATGATTTAGGTTGAGATGCAAAAACAGTTTGTTTTATGTTGTCGTTAAGACCATTTTTGAAGATATTTAAACTGTAAATGTCGTTCATTTTTCTTATCACCTTCTTTTCTTCATTTGTAACATTGTTACCTAATACTTTTATCTGTAGATTATTTAAATCAGCTATAGTATTGAGTAATTTATCCCTAAATGACGTTACTGAAAGATTTCTTTGACTAAAATTCGATAAGGTATTTTGAATTTGAGGAATGGTTGTTTTTACATTAATTGCTAGTTTTACGTGAAAAACGAATTCTATTAATTGCTGTGTGCAAGTGGTTTTTAATCCCTTGTTGATTATCTCAACTATTTTAAGAAAGCTATCTAACTCCTTGAAATTTCTTGAAAACATTGGGATTGCTTTCATAGCTATTCCTAAATCAAAATCTGCCATTTTTTTTGTTTATTTCTTTTTCTCTTTTAAAAACTAAATTGTGTTCTTGCAGTTGATCCTCTAGTATCTTCTTAGTAGTATTATATATAGCTTCAAATTCTAATTTAAGTGCTTTGTTATTTTCATTTTCTTCACTATTTTCTAAATTATTAATTTTTCTTTAAGATTTCCTATTTCGCTAATTTTTGTTTAAACTGTTTCAAATTTATAAGGTCTACCTGAACTGTTCTTAATATTTGAGAGAATAGTTTCTAAGATGTTTTTTAATTCTTGCATTTGGGTAGATAAGTGAAAAGTATTAAAAATATTTTTTGATTGTTGTTGGTATTAAATAATTTTTTTTTTTTTTTTTTTTTTTTTTTTTTTTTTTTTTTTTTTATACATTAGTTATTTGATTTTTGTGTTTATGCACATAATTCTTAAAATATTTGTTTGTTTTATATGCAGCGTAAAGGAAGGTCATGATAACTGCGGCTGTTGCCACTGATTCAGGAATTATTGGCATGTTTATTTCCTCCTGGACGTTGTTGTTATTGACTATTGTTTCCGGTCTGCTTTGGCTTTTTCCCATAGTGCTGTTTCTTCGATTTGTGGTTTGGTTTTTTTTTTTTTTTTTTTTTTTTTTTTTTTTTTTTTTTTTTTTTACGCTTCTATAGAGATGGGCTTTGGTCCGGCGTTGATTGGAGTCGGGATGTATTTTTGTTGGCGGGGTTGAACCTTCGGGAATGTCTTCTTCGATTTTCTTGTTCTTCAGCTCTGCCAGATACTTTTCCCACTTCTCTACAATGCTATCGAGTTCTAGCTGTGACATTTGGTATTTTGCAGGATCGCCATGTGGTGTATCTATATGGTCCTAGTTGTTTGGTATAAGAGCGTACCACGCTAGTATATTGGGAGCGTACTACGCTTTAATGGTAAGGCGATGTCTCGCCGTAATGTTCCTTGAAACAAAAATAAATAATCTAAGCAGTGCTGCTATTTCGAGTATTAATTTAAGTCTGTTTTTATTTTCAGTTTAATGTTCCTTAAATACATAATTCATAACTGTTATACTTATCTTCTATCTTACTTCTACATTTTCATAATTACTAACAATGTTATTCTTAGCTCCTATTGGTTGTAACATAAAATAGGATCTTATTTCTATTGAGTGACATTCAGTGCAATCGAGTGTATTGCTATTCAAAATTATTAATGTTGTGTGATGACACACTCGATTGTACTTAACATGTTTTGTCACTCGTTTTGTGTTTGGTTTGAGAGCAGTGGCGGTGCATATGTGGGTACACACTACACTTGTTTTGCGATTGTCTCATTGATATCGTCATCTTTTCTTTTGTATTGCTTTGTGATTTTATTACAGGCTCCTAAAAGTTTGTTGCGTTGTCACTGTAAAGGTGGCTTTTCAGTCGTCGGAATGTGTCAGTGGACAGATTAGAAACTGCTTCAAGATGGAATAACTTTGTTGATAAGCAGACAAAAACAGCAATATATCCCTTAGTTAGTTTTGCATTGCGGACTTTGCTTGTTTTCATCATAAATGGTCCTGCATAGTCTACAGGGGTGCGTGAATGGTATTGATATTGTTACTTGTGGTGAAGGCAAGTAACCCATAAATTGTGCCTGGTTTCGTAAGTTAAACCGTTGGCATTTTATACACCTTTTAATGAAATGGTTTACTTTACCTCTTCCTTTTATTATCCAGTTTTTTTTAGGACATGCCATAGTCATAATCATTTCCTCCATAAAGTGTTGGCTTATGTGCCCAATCTATGATTAATTTCGCGAAATGTGACTTGTGTGGAATTATGACTGGATGCTTTGCGTCTGTGCATAGATGTGAATTTTGTAACCATCCTCCAACTCTTAATATGCCCTCCTTGATGAATGGCGTAATATTTGCGAGTTTGCTTCTAGCTGGTAATGAATCTTGTTGTTCTATGGCTTTATTTTCTTCGTGTAGTGGTCCTTTTGCCATTTTTATGAAAGTGTGGAGACCGATCATCAGCTCAGTCGTGGTAAGTCTGACGAATGAATTTTGTATCCTTGATTGGCAGCATGCAAGAGTTCAAACCTTAGTTCATTCTGCTGGCGTGCTCCATTAGTTCAGTAGAAGGGCGAATGTTTTCGATGTTTTGGTGATTAGCCTGAATTGAACTGATGTGTAACTGAATGCTCGATGAGTAGGTATTTATTTCCTCCTGAACGCGAAGCAGCTGCTGCTGCTCTATGAGTTCATCAAGCTGTGTATCCACAGCTTTAAACTCTAAGTCGGTGAAATTTGTTTTTAGATAGGAGACCTTACTTATTTTGTTTTTTAGCTTGGTAATTTGTTGTTCCAGCTGATTGTTCTCCACAGCCCGATAGGCTATACCGGCAGTCATTAGTACTTGCGGAGCGTATTTAACAAGTCCTTTCATTACCGCAGGGATGGCACCGCGTTTTGGTCGTCCTTTGGGATAGCTTGCGATGATACCTTCCTTAATTCTCGTGGCTTCTAACGTAAGAGCTTGTTCTACAGCCTGACAATGTTGGTTTAATTGGCTATATTTAGTGTTGTCATATTGATTGCAAAATAGTTTGAAATCTTGAAGAAGAGTGTCAATACCATGTAAATCTGCAGTGATATTCAGAGAATTTTCCACTGAAAATTCAAGGTCGAAGAATTTCATCGATGCATTTCCTAAACGCTGAATGTTAATTCCAGGAGTAAGAGGTTGAATGTCAAAAGCGCTAGTTTCTGGATAAGTAAGGGAAAGCCAAAGCAAAATAACACGTGTAAGCAGCGTATTTGTGCGATTTTGCACCCGGTTACTTCTTCTTAGGGCTTGCTTACCCTCGGTGTCATCTGGAAATATTAGGACCAATCGATTTGTTGCGAGGTGCACAACTTCCCGTTTCGTTGTCTTTACATCAACTCTGCGCACATTGCCTTTTTCATCAGGATAGCATTCAATGATTCGACCAATTTTCCAGTCTAAAGGCATAACGCTCGCTTCTTGAAGTAATACTACATCTCCGATACCAAAGTTTTGAACTCCAAATTTCCATTTGATTCTTTTCTGTATTTGTTGGAGATATTCTTGGTGAAATCTTTTCCAAAATTGCCGCTGAAGCTGCTGTACTTGTAACCAGCATTTTGTAATTCGACCAATACTTTCAGATGAATGGCCAGCATCGATTACAGAGTTCTTGAAGCTACTCTGATAGTGTTGCTTAAACATCGATAGTTACCATTTTCGATAGTATCGATAGTTTTGGAAAAAACTATCGATAGTATCGATAGATACTATCGATAGTTTAAATCAATATATTACACACATTTTTAAAGTTTACAAAATAAAGGTTATATTGTAAAATCTATCAGATAATAAAAATGAAATGATCAATTACATTTTTGTAATTGTATTATTTTCGTAATAACTTGCTTTTTAATATTTTTTTGTTTGATAATATCAATATTATTTGTATAAATAAATGCATCATCCAATAAATATGTATTAGAATTGTTCTAAAAGTATTTTTACTTTGTGAGTACGTGGTTGTGGCCTTTTGTCGAAATTGGTATCATAGCTCTAGGGCTAACGGTACCTACTTTATATAATCGTTAGCTAAAATATTATTTTTGTCGAAAACCAGCTTAACGGTTCTGAAAAAAAATGGGATTCATCTTGTAACGGCATTTCTTATAGAACCGGTTTTTAGAAATCGGACTTTTTGGCTACCCACACAACCGATTTCAATTAAATTTAAAAATGAATCTTAAAAGATATCGTTTTTTGAGCAAATTAGTCAAAATCCGAATGTGTTTATTTTAACTCATGTTTTATTTAAAAAATAACAAAAAACAAATGACTATACAACGTATTCATAAACGTATTCATGAAAATTACCTAGAATCAACTCTTTTAAATCTATAAATTTATTCAATTGACAAGACAAATGAAACCAATGAGACTTACGGAATAAACCAATTCCCAAAAATCACAAAACAAAATAAAGAGAATGACAGCTGGGAGCAATGTGACAATACAACAATAAAAAATTGCAATGAGGAGACGTATGGGTTTCCAGTTTTTCGAATCAAAGTTGTATGAAATGTGGCTGCGTTCAGAAAACAGGAAGATAGTTAACTATCGATTGTCTTTCGATAGTTTTCTGAAACAATTGATGTACGCGATAGTTTTTTACTATCGAAACTATCGATAGACTATCGATGTTTAAGCAACACTATACTCTGAGTTATAAAGTGAAATGGTGCCTCAGGTGGTAGATCGTCCATAATCGGCTGGATGGTTTTAGGCTTCCATCGGATACAAACTGGAGAGGAGCGAATAAATTTCTTTACATGAGATTTAATAGCAGGGATCCAGTATTCTTCTCTCATTAGGTGCTCTGTCAAGGAATTCCCGCTATGATGGTGATCATTGTGAATCTGGCGAACGATCAAGTCCACTAAGTGACATTTTGTTAATATAATTGGGTGGTGTTGGCTCTCTGAAATATTAGCAAGGGAAATCCTCCCCCCTACGCGAAGTATGCCGTCAGAATCAATAAATGGTGTTAAGCAGGCTAGCCAGTATTTTTTTTGGAAAAAGTCTTGATATGTTGAATTGGGAGATTTTGACTCCGAAATCTCGTCGTTGTTTTTTTATCTTACAAGTCCAGCGAAGAAGGTTAAAGCAAGAGAATCTCTCGATGAGGATTTCTTCCACTGTATCATTTGTGGTAGCATTGCTTATAGTACACTCTATTTCCTTGAACGGGGTGAGTGGTAACTGGTAGTTCATTAACCAACTAGCTCCACTAAACCAAAATGTGCAGTCGATTAAGTGAGTTGAAGTAAGTCCGCGTGAGGCTGGATCTGCCGGATTTTCAGACGATTGAACATAGTGAAGCTCCCTGGGGTGGATAATTTTTCGAATTTTGCTGACTCTTGACTTCGCAAATTTGTTATCAATCTCTTTGTTAGTTCTTACCCAAGGTAAGGTGGTGTCTTGACTTTGATCTATCAAAATGTCGTAATTTCCCTCGATGGAATCCCGAAGGCTCTTTGCCTTGTTATACTGATTTGAGTGTTTCCAGGGTACGCCTCTCTAATCCCAGCTTTGTAAGATTAACTCTAACCTCCTCCAGCTGGCCGTAGACATCTTGCAGGTTATCTATAACCCTTTGAATTTTGTTAATTTTTTTTTACTTAACCACTTGGTTATAATAAATATATATATAGTTTAACTTTAACCCTTTGAATTTGAAATGACACTTGTCTTTAATAAATATGTATATAGGTTAACTATAGCCCTTTGAATTTGAAATGACACTTGTCTTTAATAAATATGTAGTTTTAGTTAGTTAGTTTTTAAATGATTTTTATTTCATAAAGTTTACAAAAGTTTTGTCTATCTTTCATTAAATGACATGGGCTAGCCGTCTGCCAGTTGGCAAGTTATACCTACTTAAGTTAATAAAGTAATATTTTTTTTTTTTTTTTTTTTTTTTTTTGTAGTATAATAATTATATTTGAATTTTTGTTTCAGAAAAGTTCGTCACAGATTCGTTTCCTGTAGCTGAGTGCAATTTTTACATATCTGTGTAATCTATCCCAATCAGTTCTTCCGTTAAGGATATCAATTATTTCAGCATCGCTAAGATAGTTCTTTCCGAGTATATTCTCTCTTGTTTCAACAAGTATAGGACATCTGCCAAGAAAGTGAAACACGTTCTCCCTTTCTCTTAGGTTGCATAGGTCGCAAGTTTGTTGTAAGTCGCTCCTGTGGGGTATATAATTTAAGGGTAGTAACTCTCCTCGTGTTTTTAAAACAAGTGACATGAGGTCGGTTGAAAACTCTGCCCTAAAGTAATTATTAACTGTTAAGTTGTAGTCGAGCTGCGCATAAATGCTCCTGTGAGGCGAGCTTTGAGCTTTCCAAATATATTGTTCTCGTTTTTTTTCATCTACTAAGCTGATTAGGTTGTATAGTTCGTTTTTCCACGTGTCAGTCGATTCATCTGGAAGAGGGAGTGAATGTCCGCAGTCCTCAGCTAGATTATTCCAAGTCTCAAACCATGATATTTTCTTTTGCATCACCAGTAATGTTATTTTCTTGGGTAATCGCCTATCATCCATTCTGAGTGTCCTTAGAATGTAGTCGACCTGTATTTTAAGAGTTGAAATGAACAGCGGAGAAAGACCCGTTTCCAGCAAGAGGATATGGTTTGCCGTACTGTTAGGTAGCTTCAACGTTCGCTTTAAGAAGTATCTCAGGACCTGCTCTACTTCTTCATACTCTTTGTGTCCCCAAACTTGTGCAGCGTAGAACATTATAGCTTTGGCTGTTGCCTTAAAAATATTATATTTTGCTTCGTATGGGACGTCTCTGCAGAGCATCACACTTCTCCAAGTCGCATTTAGCGCATTTTTCGCCTTAGCTAATTTATCTGTCAAGTGGTTCTTCAAGTTAAGATTTCGAGAAATCCGCATGCCAAGATAGTTATATTCACTAACAATTTCAATATTATGCTCTCCAAACTTCCATTTTTCACTACGACAATTTCGTCCTCCTCCTTTTCGAAAAATCATAACTTTAGACTTGTTTAAATATGTATAAAGGTTAACTATAACCCTATGAATTTAAAAATGACTCGAAGGACCACTTGTTTAATAAATGACACAAGTCTTATTTTTCCATAAAATCACCACCTTACCTTGGGTAGGGGGATAGTAATTTTATATTTATTGATATATATTGCAAGAGTAAAGAAATGACAAAATGCGTAGTCTATTTATACAAAGAAAAGTGCTAAGCTTGGTAATTATAGCAAAATACCATCTCATCAAATATTTAATTATTATTTAAAAGTAGGTTAATGCAGTCAGCACATTATTGTTGGTAGTGCATTATATGAATTCGTAAACATAGGGTGTTCTTGTTTTTTGGATGTTAGAAAAGTGGTTGTAACCTTTGCATCTTCATCTATTATACGAATATATACAGCGGCTCCATACGCTCTTTCTGATGCGTCATAGAATCCATGAATTTCAACTCTAGGGATCGTACGTGAATATCCCGTCCATCTTTGTATATGTATTTGTTGTATGTTATTAAGATCGCTTCTGTAATCTTCTCATTTCGTTTTTAACTAGGCAGGTAGTGGATCATCCCAATCTAATTTTTCTTCCATCCAGATGTCTTGCATTATTAATTTTGCCCTAAGAACAATTGGTGCGATCCATCATAATGGATCAAATATTCGGGCGATTTCCGATAGTACATTTCTTTTAGTCCAGGTGGATTTTGGTTCATATGGTTTAACTTCGAAGGAGAAATAGTCTTTTAATGGATGCTATTGAATTCCTAATGTTTTCACGTACTCTTCTTTATTTAACTCGATACCGTTTACTGAGTGAACTTCTTTTCGAAGTAACTTGTTTATGTTACTATTCCATTTGTGCAACTTAAATATACCCGCTTGAAGGATATTTGTAAGCTGCCTTTTCACTTCCCTCACTTCTTCTATTGGATCTCCGCCAGACATGACGTCGTCCACATAGAAATCTGATAATAAAAATTTGTCTGCTTTTGGGAAAATTTTTCCTTCATCCTTTGCTAGTTGTTTGAGAGTTCTAATTGCTAAGTACGGTGCCGATGCAGTTCCATAGGTCACTGTATTCAGTTCATATTCCGAAATATTTTCATGTGGTGAATTTCTCCATAGTATACGTTGACATTTTCGGTCTGCGGGAGCAATTAGAATTTGTCGGTACATTTTTTGTATATCAGCTGAGAACACTATTTTATGTTTTCGCTATCGGATGAGGATTGACGTTAGGTCTTCTTGTATTTTGGGGCCTGTGTACATTATTTGGTTCAGGCTATATTCTTTTGCGGACTTTGCTGAGGAAAAAATATCCTTAACTTTGTGGTCGAACTGTTAGGATTGATAACAGCGTGGTGTGGTAGGTAGTGTGTTCCCTCCTCATCAGTTGTCTTGCATTTGGTCATGTGTCCCAACTCAATATATTCTTTCATAAAATTACGGTAGTCATCTGCTAGCTTCATGTTCTTTCCAAAAACCTTTTCCATGTGCATTAATCTTGCTGTTGCTCTTTTTCTTGAGTTATTGTTGGCTTGTCCTTGCTCTGGGGGAATTTCAAAAGGTATTCCTACTATGTATCTGGCTTTGCGACGGCAGTCACTTTTTAGTGGGGCGAAGGCTTCAGTTTCAAAGACTCATTTGGGGCCGGTTGATTGAGGGAAACCCCACTCTACTGGTTCTCTTTTGAGGAGTTACGAACCAAGAACTGCCACCCTTAACCCAGGGTGTTAAGTGATCCGTGCCTATTGGATGGTTTGCAGATAAGGGAAACCGGCTGTATTCTAACGGAGCCTCTTTGGAACCGGGTCGAATCAAAGAGTAATTAGACCTTACTGTAGCATGCGGAGCTCTGATACAGTGGACTTTTAATTCTCTAGCTAATCGTGGGAACCAAATGTATAAAACAAAAAACAAAAACAACAAAAACTATAAAAAAAATTTCATTCGGCAGGATGTAACCGCCAATGAACTTGCGGATCGCATGGAAAAAGATCTCCATGGCACAGATCCGAAACCGGCAAGCAACAATAGCCAAAGGAGGATGCCTCCTAGGCAGCAAAACCGGGAAGCTGGACGTGGCTCATCGTCCGCTTGTCAGGGTAGGAAACCTGCCAGACAAGAGTATAATGAGACTCGAGGAACGTCTTCTAGTAGTCAGGGGAGAATACCTCCCGGTCTCGAAGAAGATGTTGAAACACCCCAAAAAGTCAACTGTGGTGAAAGAACACCAGCAACACAGGAGGTAGCCACAACCTCATCTGGTGAGGCGAGGCAATCAAAAAGACCACAATATAGCCGCACTCGCTGACTTACTACACTACCAGAATGGGGTGAACCAGGTGCACTGGATGATTCACTCAGGAAAGGATTAAGCGGAGCGGGTACAAAGTGGTACCTCCGATTCCTGGACTAGGGCATTACCCCTCAGGAAGCCAGGAAAAAGGTGGATGAAAGGAAGGTTATTCCTAACGATGGGCATTAAAACTACAGGCAGAGTAAGAGGGACAGCAGCCACATCACCCCTCCCCAAAAACAAGCACCCAAGAAACCTTAAACGGCAGAAAAAGCAGAAGGTCCCAACACCGCAAAAACAAGACCGAGTGAAGTCAAGAAAACTTCCTATGCCAACGCTGCCAAACTGGTGAAAGTAGATGTATTGTCAAAAAAATATCCCCAAGTAACGCTCAGTACAGCCGACTTAACGTTACTTGAGGAGGCCCTTATTGAGGAAGTTTCCTTGGGGTGGGAGCATAAACTCAAATTTGAAGGCATACACTTCAAAACTGGCCTGCTTGTGGTGGATTGCCTAGAATCTAAACAGCTTAACGGCTTAGAGAAAAGGCTCCCAAACTACGTACTTGGAAAGGAGTAGGACTTACGTCGTGCCTGGGGGATGAAATCCCAAAAATGCACACGATCACTCTATTTCTTCCAAGAAGCTCTGGACAAGAAGACCAGAGATCGCTTGCTCTGATTAAAGCACAGAATGAGGGACTAAACGTCCAGGCATGGAAAGTCCTCAAGAGCAAGATCGAAGGCAGACGTCAGCTAATGGTCATAGGCATTGACGATAAGTCAGCGGAAGCCATTATGAAGGCAAACCACGAACTTCATTACAAGTTCGGGAAAGTGGCCGTATCTGGCCTCAGAAATACGGATACTGGGCTAGTTCACCAGATATCCGAAGCAGAAAGGCAGGCAGCTACCAACATAAGTGGTATCCCCTCCAAACTCCCTCCCCACCCACCTCTCCAAAATCCATAAACCCTCCCTCAGCTCCTGAAAAACCCCTTCCAACCAACAACTCTACCATAGAATCCCATCTATCCAATGGAGTAGTTGGAACACCTTCCCTAACTTCCAATCCACCTCACTCCCAAAATACACCTTCTTCTCCGGCAGATAGCGACATAGAGGGCATGGACCTCTCTCTTCTAGCCGAGAAGAAGCCAACGAAATGCTTCCCACAGAGGAAGAAGACCATCTGCTTGCAGATGAGGGGGCAGTAGCCCCCACCTCTTAACTGACATGACCAGACGCGGGATGAGCACCAGGGCAGCCCAAGTGAATATCCATCACGCTTAAGCGGCGTTAGCCGTTATAGCTAGGAAATTCACTAAGGAAAACTTAGGGCTAGCGCTGATCCAAGAACCCTGGATATACGGGGGACAAGTAAGAGGCCTTAACTGTAAGGATTCAAAGCTAATCTGGGATACGAGAGAAGAATCGCCCAGAATATGTATAATGATAAAAAATAATATAAACTTTTATATGTCTTTCAGAATTCATGACGAGGGACTTGGTTCCAATCCAAGCGGATATAACCATCGAGGGCAACCACAGAACTCTGGTAATAGCATCGGCCTACTTTGCAGGTGACGGCGAAAAATATTCCACCAAATGAAGTACAAAAACTGGTGGACTACTGCAGCAGTAGGAACTTACCGATACTAATCGGTTGTGACGCGAACGCCCACCACACAACATGGGGCAGCAGCGACATAAACCAAAGGGGTGAGTACCTTTTAGAATTTCTTCTCGTAAAAAACCTAGATATTTTCAATGTAGGGAACACCCCAACCTTTATAACTAGAACAAGAGAAAAAATCTTAGACTTAACCTTTGGATCACCAAACTTAAGTCAAGCTCTAAGAGATTGGAGAGTCTCCAACGAACCCTCAATGTCTGACCACAGAATTATTGTGTTTCTATTAGAGGGCCTTCTCACAGAGAATACCTCTGGAAGGAACCCAAGAAATACAAACTGGCAACTATATAAAAACACCCTTAAAACCAATATTGAACAGTTAGGTCCAGATAGTACGACTAATAGTCACCCTGAACTAGAGAATATAGCTAAGCAGTTTAGTGGGGCAATCAATGAGGCGTATGAACTCAGTTGCCCTATAAAAACTGCTAGAAAACAGAAAGACGCTAAATGGTGGAGAAATAATCTTTAAAAACTAAGATCTAGGGTAAGAAAACTCTTTAATGAGGCAAAGAGAACTGGAGAGTGGCAAAACTATTCTGAAGAGCTTACCAAATACAACAAAGAACTAAGGAAGGCCAAAAGAAACAACTTCAAAACTTTTTCCGAAGACATATCCTCCACACCTGTAGCTGCCAGACTACACAAAGCACTGTCGATGGAGAAAACTTTAACATCATTGGCACTTAGGAACGCAGATGGCAGCTTCACAGAAAATGAAGAGCAAAGATCTAATTAGCTACTGAACACCCACTTTCCAGTTAGTTCACCCATAGTGAACGATAGAATTGAAAGAATACCTTTCAAACAAAACAGAGAAGACTGGAAGATAGCAAAAACTATCTGTTCAAGAAAAAGACTAGAATGGGCAATTAGTACCTTTCAATCTTTTAAATCACCCCGCATAGATGGCATCTTTCCTGCCTTACTGCAACAAGGCAAAGATGAATTAATGCCGTACCTCATTAGCAAACTTCGAAACAGTATTGCACTTGGGTATATACCAAGTCTGTGGAGAAAAGCTAAAGTTATCTTCATCCCAAAAACGGGGAAAAAAGATACAACTAATCCGAAGTCATTCAGACCGATAAGTCTAACATCTTTTCTACTGAAATCTTTAGAGAAAGTAATCGACAATTACATCAGATCAGAAGTTCTAAGGAATATGCCTCTGAATCAACGTCAGCATGACAATGTCAGTAGAAATTCGAGCCCGATGATGGAAAAAGTCCGAAACGCGCGTCGCTCTTTTTAATAAATTAATGTTGTGATATTTTTTAAGTAATTTAAACAAATAAAATAAAGATAAATTATTAATAAATTCATCCTAGTTTTATTATTTCATAATCCAAACACAACATGGAGACTAAAACACTTCAATATCACAGGAGCAATGAGAACTTGCCCTATGGCAGCAATGGAGGTCATATTGCATCTGACCTTACACTTTGTGATACAAAGTGCAGCTGAGCTAACAATCATGAGATTTTGAAAAGAGGGCACCGGCAAACAAATAAATCTTAGACAAAAATACTCCCTGTCCAAAACAATACCCTCCCTTGATATTACAAGAGATAGCATGATTAAGATTTACAACTTCGAGAAAAACTTCCAAACGAAGTTAAGTAGCAAAAAAGAGTGGGTAGGAGAAACAGAAAACTACACCTTTAAAGCAAATGCCATCAAGTGGTACACTGATGGATCAAAAACTATTGAAGAAACGGGTGCAGGAATCTTTGGGCCTAGAACCAAAGTCTCTGTTCCAATGGGACAGTCCTCAAGCATCTTTCAAGCGGAAGTTAACGCGATAGGAAAATGCGCTGAATTAAACTTAAATAGGAACTATCGCAAGCAAAACATAGCAATAATGTCAGACAGTCAAGCAGCACTTAAAGCCCTTAGCTCATACAGTATCAGTTCCAAACTGGTATGGGAATGCCTAGAGAAACTCAACACTCTGGGCAGGGAAAGCACAGTCACTCTCCATTGGATACCAGGCCATGTTGTTGTTGAAGGCAATGAAGAGGCTGACCGTCTGGCGAAAATAGGGGCAACAACAACCTTTATTGGACCGGAACCCTACTGCGGTTTTGGGGATAACGTGATCAAAAACAAGATCAAAACAAACGAAGAAATCAAAAGATCCAATCATTGGAAAGAACTGCCAAAGCTAAAACAGGCAATAATGTTACTGGGGAACTACAACCTAGAAAGATTTACAGCCTGCATTAACTTAAACAGAAACAACCTAAAAATCATAACGGGCTTTCTCGCAGGGCACTGCAAACTAAAATGACACCTTAATATCCTAGGGCTGGCAAGCAGCGCAACATACAGATTCTGCGATGAAGAAGAAGACACACTGGACCACATTTTGTTTTTTGTTTGTTATAATGCACTCGCACTCAAAGGGATATTAATACCTTTATAATGAATTAACATGTGCGAGTGAGGAAAGAGAAGGAATAGAAAGATAGGAAAGAAAGGTGGTACAGTGGTTTGAGATTTTAGGTGATAATTATCTCATGGAAATTCCACGGGTGGCATCCAGTTGAAACTGGGGAAATAAATAAAAATTGCTGCCCTCGGCTGGGTTTGAACGCACAGCTCTCAGGTTGAGCGCCCAAGCACAACATCCACTGTACCATTGCCACCCGCTAGGTAGATGTGGTGCACTTATGCACAAAAGACAAAAACACCTGGGTAATTACCAGATAGAGAAGGGCAGGTTACCTTCTTTAAAAATACCTCAAATACTTGGCTTCCTAAAAGAAACCAAATTGGAGGAAGTGCTGTAGGATGAGTATCCTCATCCAGCACTTTAGAAAAGGGGGCACAATAGATCTTAAAGGTCGCAGTGCACTTTTCCCCAATTAATTCATTCATTCATACTATGTATCTGTCTTCATTGTTGCTTGTTACTGTTCTGGCAGAGTACTTTTCAGACGTTGATTCGTCTGTTGGTGCCTTTTCTGTTGTTGTTGGTGTTCCAAGTTCTTCAGACTCCCAGAACTTACGTACTTGGTTGTCTAAATCAGTCAGAGTTATGTGGCATGACAACGGGAAGTGATTTTTACTGGTAATAGTTGTGTTTCCAGATATGATCCATCCAAATATGGTCTGTTGTGCTATGGGTGAACCTGCTTTTCCTTTGATGATTCCCTCCTGGAGTATTTCGGCAATTACTTCTGCACCCAGAATCATGTCGATTTTACTTGGGATGTTGTAAGTGATCCCATTCTGTTGTGTTAATTCGAGTGGATGGGAGTGTTTTCGTGACATTTTTCAAAACATATGCTGTTGTTGATATGATTTGGCAATTACTGAAGGTGATGTGCACCTTGTATTTTATTGTTGATACTCCCTGTGATCCAAGCCCAGAAACGTTGCATCTATTTTGTTTTCCTTAGTTGAAGTTTGTTTGCTATGTCTTCGGTGATAAATGACGCTTGCGAACCTTGGTCTTTTAATGCTCTGACATATTGAATGGTATTGTTATGTCCAAAGATTTTAATTACGGCGGTTGCAAGAAGGACATTGTTATCTGTTGTGCAATTGTGGGATTGTATCGTCAAAGTTTGGAGGTGTGATTTGCTTTCGAAAGTCAATTGTTCACGATGTATGGATGTATGATGTTTCCTTTGACATCTTTGACAACGTGCTGGCGATAAACAATTGGACGTAAAGTGTTCTGGTTTTAAACAGTTCATGGACAACTTTTTTTCTTTAGCCACTTCATACCGCTGCTGTACACCCTTTTGCAAAAATATTTTGCATATGTTTAATTGATGGTCACCTTTGCATACCTCGCATCTGGTGGGATGTACTGTTGTATGGTATGTCCTTGGTTGATACGCCAAATATTTTGTTGTCTTTCGAAAAGGGTTGTTATTCATTGTTTCCATAGATTGGAACCTTTTCTCAATGAACCAAAAGTGGTTCCATCTCTTGAATTTCTCGGGGTTTTATTAATGCTTGTTCATACAATCGTTGTGATTCTTTATCCAATTTTTGGTTTATTACGTATGCAATTAGTGTTCCCCAAGTTGAGGTGTCGATGCCCAAATTTCTTATTCCCGATATACATTCTTGGGTTGTGTCCAGTAGTTTCTTTAATGAATTCGCTAACTCTGTTGTAACGCAAGGTTGATTCATCAGTTTTTGTATGTATGTAGTGAAGATGAGTCGTTTGTTGTTATACCGCTGTTCTATTAGTTGCCATGCTGTTGTGTAGTTGTCTCCTGTGACTTGAAGATGTTTAATTAATTTTCCTGGTTCTTCCATTAAATGTGTCTTCAGATACTGCACTTGTTGAATCGAGTTTAATGATTGGTTGTTATGTACCAAAGTTTTAAAGAGGTCATGGAACGCCGGCCAGTCTCCAGTCTCAGCTCCTTATTGCTATTTCTCTGCTGTTCCTTCTTCATTGTTTTTTCTCTTGTCTCAATTGAGATCTCCTGGTACATATTTGCTATCTCATTATATTCATCTTGTTTTAGGTATTCTGATTCGTCTAAAGAGGTGGCGTTTGAGATGATGTCATCATGTGTCTCTACAATACCTCTCCAATATTGATCTAGTGTTCTCAAATATTGTTCGTATAAGAGATTTGAAAGTGACTGAGTTAAACCTTCTTAGAGCTTGTTTTATAAGCGCACAAACACAGCAATTTTATGTGTCTGCCGTTTGTAGCGTTGTTGTTGTGGATTCATTGCATCTTGTTCATTGTTTTCTTCTTCCTTCTTTTTTTCTTCTTCCGTTTTTTTTTGTAGCTTCTATTGTTGCTTCATGAGCTTCTTCAATCAGTTTGATCATTTCTTCGTTTACAGCGTTAATCTTCTCGAAATATCCTTGGTCCAGGTATGATTGTTCTTCCTCCTTGTAAACTTCGTGTATAACAGTGTCGTTTAACACAAATTTGTCCCATTGTTCTTTCAAGGATTGACGTTGCCTTGTAAGATACTCCGGATTTAATCGCAATTTTGGTGCTTTTTTAAAATTCTTTAATAGATTTTTAATCGTCTCTCCAGTTTCCGTCTGCTTTTTTATTATTTTCTCCATTTTGATATTAGCTTGCTTGGCTTGAATTATTTTCTTGTGCTGAATTATTTACGTTGTCTTCTTAGTGTAAGCCCTAAGAACGCATGTAGAATTTTCTTAGCCTCTTAGTGCAATTACTAAGAACGCTTGCTAAATTGTTCTTTTATATGAGCCCCCAAATGTTTGAGTTTGATACGTCTTACCACTGGTGGCTGATCGTATCAAACAATGTTATGAGTCAGTATAATTGCCGCTTGTTGTTTGAGCTTCTGTTGATATATGCACCTATCAACAGTCTTAATTAGTAATATTATTGGATTCGATATAATCCAAGGTTACGCGGTTTATTTGTTTTGTCGTCCTAATCTTTTAATAGTAGAGTAAATTTCAATTCGGGCTACCAACGTGGTGCAGCGATCTTTTTTTTTGAGATTTTAGTGTTCGTGTGTGACTGAGTATTATTCTGTTGTCCTTCCTTAATTATATTATTAATTCAAAAAACGAGTTTTTTTTTCTAACACTGGTTTTTTACTTGCCATTATAGGTACTATAAGGCAAGTTATGGATTTGTGCAAAAAAAAATTTGAGATAACAATCACACATGACATTACGACGATGGAGAAGTCGAAAAAAGTGGGTATGGAAATTCCGTCCGTCTGCACATCCGCACATCCGCACAGACGCACAGACAGACCGACGGACGGTATGGCGAAAACCACTTTCTTGGGCTTCTCTATCATCGTAATGTCATGTTTGATTAAAACCTCGATTTTTTTTTTCTGCACGAAACCAATACTTGCCCTATAGAGCAAGTAAAAATAAATGAATTTTTGAAATTTAAAATGGCCTCATTGCTTAGAAATCAAATTAAGAAAGTCAAAGAAGGGAAACGAACTTAAAAGATAAATATCCTTTTTTTTTAATTTCCTCAGAATTGTTTAATATTCTTTTAGGTTGGATTAAAAGATTGAGAGGAGAAAATGGCTGGCATTGAGGAAAATTGATGTTATCCTTTAGCAATATTTTTTAATCGAAAAGGTCTTTCTTATATTTTTTTGTTTACGTGGAATAAAGGAACGGACAAATTAATAGGAAATTTATTGGGGGTGGAGAAAAATTTCGTTGGTCTAGGTGGCGTTGTGCCTTGTAATTTAACCAATTTGAAATAGAAAAAAAGTCTACTAAGGACTCAGATGAGAACGTTTTTTAATTAAAGGTCAAAATGCCTAACCAATGAAAGAAAATTAATCTTCTCGCAATCTAGTAAGGGAAAATTATTCCCAAAATTGTGCCCGCATTTTTAACTTGCTCTATAGTGCAAGTATTGGTTTCGTGCAGAAAAAAAAATCGAGGTTTTAATCAAACATGACATTACGATGATAGAGAAGCCCAAAAAAGTGGTTTTCGCCATACCGTCCGTCGGTCTGTCTGTGCGGATGTGCGGATGTGCGGATGTGCGTATGTGCGTCTGTGCGCTTTTTCACGTCTTGCTACAGTCTAAACCGCTTGACGGATTTTCTTCCAACTTGATATATAGTAGTTTGAAGAAAAACGGTTGTCGAGGTTTTTTTTATTTCGTTTCAGCCCGGCTCAAACTGGTACCTTTCTAATAACGGTTTTTTTCAATTTGGATTTTCTCGAAAACGGCTCTAACGATTTCAATTAAACTCAAAAATTAGCTTACTTTAAGCGTTTCTAACAAAACTGCGTTTTTCGTTTTTGGCTCAAATAGTCCTAACGAAAATCAGGTTTTAACGGCTTTTTTTCAGATGGCCATAAGTTCGCATTGGCTTAATTGAATTCACTCAAACTTCGTTCGGCATCGTTCTTTATAGCGTTCTATTGGATGGCTTCATAAATTGTTCAGTGAAGCGTTTCTAAATGGTAGCTCCCATACAACGAGCCGTTGAGTTTTAGCCATTTTTTTTTGGTTTTTTCTAATTTGCTCGAAAATGGCTCTAACGATTTTAATTAAACTTTGTGTGTTATATTCATTTACTGTTTTTAAGAGAGCTGCGTTTGCAGTTTTTGGTTAAAAATGCAAATAACGGAGATCTGCTTTTAACGGCTTTTTTTTAAATGGCCATAAGTTGTCAACGGTTGCATCGAATTCACTCAAATTTTGTTTAGTATAGTTTCTTTCAGCTTCCTATCAGATGGCATTAATTTGTTTTCAGTTTCTTTTTTTAAGTGGTGGCTCCTATACAAAGAGCCATTAGTTTAGGCCAATTTTTTCGTTTTTTCTAATATACTCAAAAAAGGCTCCCCCGATTTTTATGAAACTTTTTATGTAACATATATAGAATACTTCAAAGAAAACTGCATTTTTTGTTTTTGTTTATACGTGATAATAGCGGAAATTTGATTTAACAGTATTATTAATTTGGCCATAAGTGGACATTTGTATCATTTACAACACCCAAAAGATGACATCATAAATTTAAATATTAAAGGTTTCTTAACGTTAGCTCCCGTATATCGGTTTTTCCAGTTTCAGTCAACATTTTGTAGGTTTTACCAAATTTTTCAAAAATTAGTTGTTCTTATTGATCGAAAAGTTTGTTTTCATCGTACTATTGCACCCACAGAGCAAGTACGTGCGACCCAGTCGTGCATTTTATTTAATATCCATACATGTATGCCACTAAGCAATTGCTCTATCATAAGCGCAAGTTCGTGCGACCAGTCGTGTATTTTATTTTGTATATAGGTAAATAAAAGTGAAGTTTTGATATTTATATTTTCTTTTGAAATATTGTTTGTGTACTTTTTTCTTATTTGCGCAATATTTGTTATTTATCTTTTCTACCTTAGTTTTCTTATATTTTGCTGCTATCTTCTTAGCTGTTCTAACGACGTCGGCTTTTATATATAAATCTTTATTTCAATCTCGTTCAACAAAGTCTGTTTTGTTTTGATTAGCTTATTAATATTATTTTCTTTAACTCTGTGAATCCTTCTTCCTTTTTCGTCTAGCTCTTTTTCCTTTTTTTTTTTTTTTTTTTTATAAAATCTATAATTTTTCTTAATGTCGTTGAATGAATTGTACAATTATTTACACAAACTGCTTTTATAACCTTTTCTTTTAAGTTTAATATGTTCTTGTTATTTTCCTGTTCATTTTATATTCTTATATGTTCGTTGAGTGTACCGTGCACTCTTTCTACGTCTGCATTTCCTGTTCTATGATTCGGAGTACTATTTTTTAATTTTTATTCTTTCTTCGTTGCAATATTCGGTGCCATGAAATAAGGCCGTACGAAATAAGGCCATATTTCAAAATTTGGCCCTATTTCACTTTGTAATTGTGAAAGAGGGCCATATTCCGACATATGGCCTCATTTCACTTTGACGAAGTGAAATAAAGCCAAAATGGCCTTATTGCGCTTTAAGTTTAGTTGGCCTTATTTTACTTTCAGTAAGTGAAACAAAGTCTAATCTGCGGGTGGATTTTGCTGATATTTCCAATTAAAATATATCTAAAACGAAATTTCTCCCATTACACCTTATAGTTTTGAATACCTGATTACACATTTCTTCATTATTATAGTCCAGTTGAGAAAACAGCCTTCATTTTAAGTGACAGTTAAATGAAACAAGAAATTTAATGAGCAGTATTTTATTTGTGTTTGATTTAAATAAGTAAATAAAGTATTTGGAATTGAAGTCCGTTTTAATTTTGGAGAGCTGTTGAAAGTGATAGCATAAAATTGTCGCAAATTATAATATTAAAAACGAAATGTTTCAGTTTTAAATTTGGAGAGTTTTTGAAAAGAATAGCTATAATATGAAAAGAAATAGTTTTGTTTTTGTTTTGGAGAGTTTTTGGAAATAATAGCCCAAAATTCGAGCGAATTTTCATATTTCAAAATTCGAGCGAATTTTGGGCTATTATTTTCAAAAACTCTCCAAAACAAAAACAAAACTATTTCTTTTCATATTATAGCTATTCTTTTCAAAAACTCTCCAAATTTAAAACTGAAACATTTCGTTTTTAATATTATAATTTGCGACAATTTAAGGCTATCACTTTCAACAACTCTCCAAAATTAAAACTGAAACATTTTAAAAACTTCGGTTTTAATTTTGGATAGCCTAAGCTGGCAGTGTTAATTTTGGATATTTTGTCAAAAATAATAGATAGTCGCACATCGCCCAAATTTTCTTAAAAAAAAAACTGCATCTTTTAAAATGTTTCATTTATTATTGTACAGCTTTAAAAGTTTTTTATTTGCGATTATAGGTACTATAAGGCAAGTTATGTATGCATTCGTCGAAAAAAAAAGTTTTGAGATAACAATCAAACATGACATTACGATGATAGCGAAGACGAAAAAATATGGTCTAAAAATTCTGTCCGTCTGTATGTCTGTCTGGCTGTCTGTCTGTATGTATAGAGACCTACAGCCCAAACGGGTGGGCCGAATTGCTTCAAACTTGGTATATAGAGTTTTTTAGGTATTGTACAGAGGGGAAATTGAAATTTTTTTTTTAGCTCAAAAAATAACGGTACCTGCCATACAACCGTTACGTTAAAGCTCATTTTTCTCAAAAACGGCTCTAACGATTTCGATTTAAAAAAATCAGTGTTGGTTTTTAGGTACGACCAATCATATGGCTGAAAATTCTTTTTTTTTTAAATGGCTAAGAAGGGTACTTTCCATAGGACCGTTTTTTTTTGCTTTCGACTAACTCGAAAACGACTCAACCGATTCTTTCGAAATTTCACACACATATAGCTGTACATAGATCAATTTGTATTGCATACCAATAATTTTGAAAAATATTTTTTTGTATTTTTAAAAGCATTTAAAAAAAAAATTTAAAAAATTAATATTTTGAAAACTGCTTATTAATTTTTTTTCTAAAAATTTTAAATAAATGTATTTGCTGAATACCTATAAACTGGCGTTTTTGAATATTGTTTAAATAAAATTTTCAAAAAGTTTTTCAAAAAAACACACATTAGAGCAAGTTCGTGCGACCCAGTCGTGCATTTTATTTAATACTACATTAAAATATATGCGCAAATATACTGAAAGTTTGTGTAATGAAAAAACGCTCCATATGGCCTTGCTACACTCTCGAAAAGCGAAATAAGGCCATATTTGGCCTTGTTTCACAAATAAGTTTGGCTTTATTTCACTTCGTCAAAATGAAATGAGGCCATATGTTGGAATATGGCCCTCTTTCACAATTACAAAGTGAAATAAGGCCAAATTTTGAAATATGGAATTATTTCGTACGGCCTTATTTCACGGCACCGCAATATTCTTTAAATGCTAGACTGCTTAACTCATTATCGCATACTATTTCTTCATGTTTGCCTAATATTGAATTTTTAAGCTTGAGTTGTTCAATAATTTTGTGTGTATTTCTACTAGCAATGGGAAAAGCGGTTAAATGCTTTGTATATTTATCTATTAAGGTCAAAAAGTAAATATCTTTGCGTGGAATATAAATACATGTGCATTTATATTCCACACAAAGATATTTACTTGAGTTAATTTTTGGTTTTAGTGCAATTTTGCTTATTTCATATTTAATTTTTTCTGGACTTCTATCATGTTTTGCTATCAGACATGTAGTACAATTGTTTATGTATCTTCTAATTAATTCCCTTAGCTTTGGAAAGTAATATTAATTTTTAGTTTCAAGATATGTTTCATGTATTCCTCTGTGATTAAAGTGTTCATGAATCCTTTGAATGAGATTCAATACATCATTTGTGTTATTTAAATCGTTTAAAAGCGTAATACATGGTAGAAATTTTGATTTACTTTGATTGATGTAAAGCTAGACATACTTTTATTGAATTTTGCAAAATAAATTTTCACTTGGACAATTTACTGCCACTTTGCCGTGATCGGGTAAAAATTCCTTAATTCTTCGGTAAAATAATCGTTTATATTTTCTGATTTAATAGTAAGTCTTCTTACACCTTGACATATAAATTTAATATTTATATTGTGGCTAGTAATGAGTCATCTTTCCTATTAAATGCATTTACTTCAAGTCTTCTAAGATAATCTGCAACCCGATTTTCTTTTCCTTTTAAATATTCAATATCAAAGTCATATTGTTGCGGCCACCCGTTGGCTTCTTAATCAAAAAAAAGCAATTAACAAAAATTGGTTTTGGATTTATGTAATTTTAGTCCGGTCAAAATAGACATTTCGGTATGCAAAAATTCGCATAAAGCTGAAAATTGATACAGACGTTGGAAACACCATTTCAAAAAAACTAAGCAATATCCCCATCGATCCGACTGGTGCGTTAGTAGTTATTCAAGGTCAAAAGGCCAAATAAACTGTTTTTACAATTTTTCTGGTAAACAGTAGGTTTTATCATAAAAATACATGAGACAAAGTTGTAGACCATGAAATTATCTACAAAACTTGCTAAAATCATTTTTTTGTAAGAATAACAATTTCGGAGATATCGTGATTTTAAAATTTGAAGGAGTCACGTTCTTCATGATATGCTAATATGTATATGCCACATGCATAAATTTAGTCCAGTCGACAGGTTGGAAAAGTGGGTGGAAGGTGGAAAAAGGTCAGAAGCTAATGAAACTATCAGATATTGTTCAAGGATAGTTAATAAATGTTACGAAACACCTCGCACTAGTTTTCGTCTATAAGAAGAAATAAGCTGAATTTTTTGGAATTTTTTTTTAGCAAATTCTGAAAAATTATCTGTTTTTCGAAGAGCTATATCTCCGTAAAGAATAAACATACAAAAATTTTGGTACTAACAGGATTGTAAGAAATTTTACGTTATACTGTAAAATGGAAATTATTTTTGCTATAGAACGTAAGGAAAATAAGTTACTGAGGAAAAACCGTTGCAAGGTCGAAAATTTTGCAGTGACCCCTTCCCCCTCCTCCACCTCTTTTTCCATAGGGCCCTCGAGGTCCAAAACTTTGTAAAACATTTATTAACTATCCTTGAACAATATCTGATAGTTTCATTAGCTTCCGACCTTTTTCCACCCTCCACCCACTTTTCCAACCTGTTGACTGGACTAAATTTATGCATGTGGCTTATATGAGCATATCATGAAGAACGTGACTCCTTCAAGTCTTAAAATCACGATATCTCCGAAATAGTTATTCTTAAGAGAAAATGATATTAACAAGTTTTGTAGATAATTTCATGGTCTACAACTTTGCGTCATAAATTTTTTTGATAGAACCTACCGTTTACCAGAAAAAATGTAAAAACCATTTATTTGACCTTTTGACCTTGAATAACTTCTAACGCACCAGTCGGATCAATGGGGATGTTGCTTAATTTATTTGAAATGGTGTTCTTAACGTCTGTACCAATTTTCAGCTTTATGCGAATTTTTGCAAACCTAGCACTATTCTGTTGTCTATTTTGACCGGACTATTTATATTGTATCTTGGAAGTTTCTTTTTATAAAACTTTAAAGAAAAAACAAAATACAAACTCAGCCATAGGTAGCACTGGATGATGAAGTGTGAGGCGTCCTTGTCGCTAGAGGTGGTAGACGGACGAAGTCCAATATATGTAGATGAGATGATGCTGTGTCGTCCTAGTACCTACAAGAGAAGAAAGAAAAGAAAGGTATTTTGAGGGCTGTAGATTAGAAAAAAGGTCCAGCCCGGGATCATTGGCCATTAACTGGTACATTCCAGGTAGACTCATGGACCCGGGCTTGGTAAAATATAAGAATACTTAGCTTTCAGACAGGAAATTTTGATGCGTTCCTCCCGGGTATACCCGGGGCTTAGTAAAGCGGCAGGTGTATGTTGTCTCCTTGGAGTTGCTCTTCTTGAGAGTATTTTTGTTGGTAAAAGACTTTACATATTTTCTTTTCTGTTTTTTTTTTTGTTATCGCACAAAGATTTTAATATAAAAACATTTTGGCAGGAGGAAAGCATTGCGAAAATTAAAATAATGAGGTTTCGATTTGACAGTTGTCCGAACGTTCGAATATGACGTGAAGCAGGACTAGACTACCCAAACTGTGCGAAAATAGGGTTGTGTCTAGGGTTGTGGCGTAGGAATTTCTTAAGCACAAATGTTGCTGAAGAATTAATTTCCCTCTCAGCTGGTTCTTCAAATGTAGGTCGAGGTCGTTGGACTTTGGGTTGATGAAGCTACAATCAGATAGCATGCTATAAGCCAAAGACAAAAACTGCGAATTTAAAACCGCTGATCGTCTTAAGATCAGATTTCGCTAAGTCATCATTACAAACTAGTATTGAAGGATAAGTGAAGGTCGAAACATTCAACCAAAACTGGATACGCTAACAATTTCGCGATTACCCTAATAGAAGGACAGTATAATTCGGATAGCAGTGTTATTTCGATAATCCGTTTTAAGTGGAAAATTTACAAAGTAAAAATGATAATTTTTGTGTAAGGAAGAAAAAAAATTTACAAATTAATACAAAAATTTCTAAGGAACATTGTTCGGTGAGGAAAAATAAATCGAATTGCTGAGTGAACACGAAAATTCAAATATCATACAGCAAGGGGGTGAGTTTTTTCTTTGCAAAAAGTTTTTTTTGTTGAAAGAATAGTAAGTAGGAATAGGTGCACTTCAGACTGGGAATTTTTCAGTGGTGCGTGAAATGATTGTTTATGTTGAATCCGCAGTCATGAATTTTTTTTTTTTGTATCTCAAATTCTTAAGACAAAAGAAAGATGATGGGTGTGATGTGATTGCTTACACTTCTTGTGTAATTGAATTGAAAAGATTAAGCTGACACAGCATAACTGTGAAGAAGGATCGATTGGATTCGATCGTTGTTTTTTTTCATTTAAGTCGAGAACTCCAGAAAAAAAAATGATGATAATTGATTCTTATATTTATTCTTCAAACGCTACAACGGACGTTGGATTTTGATTAAGATGAAACAATCTCAGTATTTAAGATATGGGGGAGGCAAAGAGTGAATAAAGGAAATTGATATGAAGTTAATGGAGTATGGAATTGGGATGAATATGGGAATTATTATGAAAAGTAGGTATGAAAAGTATGTCTTGGAATTTTTCAATGGTTCGAGAAATGAGTGTGATTGTTTATGTTGAATCCGCAGTCATGCTTTTTTTTTTTTTTTTTGTATCTCAAGTTCTTAAGACAAAAGAAAGATGATGGGTGTGATGGGGATGTTTACACTTCTTGTGTAATTGAATTAAAAAGATTAAGCTGACACAGCATAGCTGTGCAGAAGGATTGATTGGATTCGATCTTTGTTTTTTTTTTCATTGAAGTAGGGAACTCTTGTGAGTTTTCCTTTCCTTGAAATAGCATAACTTTGTTCTTCATTAAGAAAAGTAATATGCGTAAGAAAAAAGTGATGGTCAACGATAATTGTTCTTTAATGCTACAACGGATGATTTTGATGACACAATCTCAATATTTAAGTTATGGGGACAAAGGGGTGAATTAAGGAGTTGATATGAAGTAAGTATGGAATTGGGATGAATATGGCAATCATTATGAAAAGTAGGTACGAGTGTATAAAAAAAAAAAAAAAAAAAAAAAGTAAGAAGTGTGCACAAGTGAATCTCGAAAACCGAGTTGACGAGTACGATGCAAGGACAAGATCTGGACAATTCAAGAAGAGCATCCGATAGGAACACTACTCTTTAAAGTAAAAAAAATGTCGTTCATTAACAAACTTAAGGCCAGAGTTAATATGCACAAACTGCACAAACCAATATTGAGTTTGGCAAAACTCATTCAGAAAAAACGCTACCCTATAATCGAATGCAAGAGGGTTAACGGAAAATATGGCGAGCAAATCATGCTAGAACTAGAGAATTGTTCTGTTTTCTTACCGAAACGGTGCAACTCTCATTTGGACAACGAGGACATTGCTAATATGAGGCAATGTTCCTTCGAAGTAGTAGAGCCTTATGGAGAATTATCATTCCATGTTGATTTTCATCTAAAGGATGAAAACAATCAGCAACTGCAGCAGCCACATCAGGAACAGCAGTCACATCAGCAACAGCAGGAACTGCAGCAACAACAGCAGCAACAGGAGGAACAAAAGCAACTGCAGCAACAACAGCAACAACAGCAACAACAGCAACAACTGCAGCAACAACAGCAACAACAGCAACAACAGCAGCAACTGCAGCAGCAACAGCAGCAACAGCAGCAACAGCAGCAACCGCAGGAACTGCAGCAACAACAGCAGGAACTGCAGCAGCAACAGCAGCAACAGCAGGAACTGCAGCAACAACAGCAGGAACTGCAGCAGCAACAGCAGCAACAGCAGGAGCTGCAGCAACAACAGCAGCAGCAACTGCAGCAACAACAACAGCAGCAACAACAGCAGAAGCAGCAGAAACAACAGCCTCAACAACCACAAACAAATAGGAGATAAAAGCATCATGAGGTAAACATATTACCAACACTGTATTTTGATGACGACCATAATTTGCTCAATTCCCAAAAATATGCTTTTAAATAAATAAATGGCATTGAAAAAAATTTAACGTCTCTTTTTTTTTTCTTGGACTTTCAGCGTTTTGAAATAATGAGCGATATTGTAACTAATATCAAAAGATTTAATATGAAAGGGCGCAAAATAGAATTCGCATTAAATCCTGTTCCAGACCAAGAAGAACCTACTTCATGGATTAAGAACGCAGTTGAAGATATTTTATGTTTAGCCATCAAAGATCTTAGTCCCAACGATAAGGTGGGTGTGACTTTTACTAGTAAAAGCTTCGTAAGCAACCGCGGTTGTGGGTGGATTAATTATAAGAATTGCTTAGAATTGAGTTTTTCTGATATATGGGACATGATATCGAAAATTTTCCAGAGCAACTCCGAAGGAATAAGCACAGATAACTTTTGCTTATCGGTTACTTCGGTGCAGATGCCAGTTGGGGAGGGAAGAAATCCATCAAAGATGTACAACACTTTCGACGAAGAATGCATCAAACGAAAAGGAATTGTGTACATAAAAAATACAGATAATTTATGCCTTCCACGTGCTTTGGTTGTAGCAAAGGCATATGCAAATAAGGAAGTAGATACTGATAAAATAAGAAGAGATATTTTAAAAGTTCAAACAAAGAGAACAATAAAACTTTTATATGATTCCGAAATAAATGTACCAGCACATGGTTCTGGAATAGAAGAATTGAAAGCTTTTCAAAATCATTTAAAAGACTACAAAATAACTGTGTATGAATACGGGACTAAAGGTAGGAAAATAATGTACGAAGGGTTTTCCAATTCCAATGAGAAAAAAATAAATTTACTATTTTAATGTGATTACTTCCCTAACCGCCGCATTTTGCTGCTCATTCTATTGTGAAATTTGCCATTTACCATACAACACACAAAATAATCATCATGGATGCATCAAACAGTGTTCTCAATGTCAGCGGTCACCAATATGTTCAGAGACAAAACTGCAAATTGTATGTTCAGATTGTAATCGTAGATTTAAGGGGACTAACTGCTATGACAACCACAAAATGTCTAGTTCATCAGGAAAACTGTCTATTTGTGATCAAATAAAAAGATGTCTTCTTTGCCTGAAATCCTATGGAGGAGGACGAGATCACATTTGTGGAGAATTCTCTTGCAAATATTGCAAAGTACATATGCCAAAAGACCATTTTTGTTACATTCGCCCTGACACGAAGACACCTAATCTTAAAGATTTATTATATATATTTTATGATCTTGAGTGTCGGCAAGAAAAGATTATTGGAAAAAAAGATGAAGAGGAAACAAACATTGTTACAAAACAACATGAACCAAATTTGTGTGTATTTCAACACAAGTGTGATCATTGTATAGATCATGAAGATTTATATTTTTGTCAACGTTGTAAGTTATCAATCAATGTTTTAAAAGGAGACATGGTCACATCAACATTTCTTCAGCATGTGCTTGAAATGAGAAAACAATTTAAAAAAGTAATTGTGATAGCTCATAATGGTCAGGCGTATGAGCATCAGTTTATCCTAAATTACGTTTTAAAAAAAACACAATTAAGCCCTGAACTAATTATGCGAGGTACAAAAATATTAAACATGCAGCTTGGAAACGTCAAATTCATCGACTCAATAAATTACTTTCCTATGGCTTTATCAAAACTCCCGAAAGCCTTTGATTTGGCTCCGGTTCTCAAAACAGGTTACTTTCCGTATTTATTTAATACAAAGGAAAATGAACACTACAATGGTAAACTACCAGCAGTAGAGTTTTATAATCCTGATGCGATGAAAACTGAAAATCGTGATAACTTTTTAAAATGGTATTCGGAGCATAGAAATGATAGTTTTGACATGCATCATGAAATTGTAGAATACTGCAAGAGTGACGTAAAAATATTAACAGGAGCTTGCTTAAAATTTAGAAAATTATTTCTTAAACAAAGCAATGTTGAACCATTTTTGGAAGCGATAACTATTGCATCAGCGTGTAATCTTCTTTTCAGACGAAACTTTCTGAAACCTGACACTATAGGATTAATACCTAAGAATGGATACAGATGTATTGATAACCAATCTGTTCAAGCAATACAGTGGATGATTTGGGAAGAAAAAAAAAGAAACATTAACATAAAGCACGCATATAATGGGAGAGAAGAACTTATAAACGGGGTAAAGGTTG
This sequence comes from Platycheirus albimanus, assembly GCA_916050605.2. Classification (NCBI taxonomy): domain Eukaryota; kingdom Metazoa; phylum Arthropoda; class Insecta; order Diptera; family Syrphidae; genus Platycheirus; species Platycheirus albimanus. Next base: position 137,135,797 of record OU696696.1, on the reverse strand, counting down.
ATGGTTTTTGTAAAGAAACAAAGCAATTTTTTGAATTCCACGGCTGCTACATTCATGGTCATCCTCTTTGTTTGAAACATAAACGCGATGAACCTTTGCATGAAAATGAAACAGATACACTAAATCAACGGTATGAAAGAACAATAGCTAAAACTGAGCGATTTAGAAAGTTTAATTACGAAGTCATTGAAATGTGGTCTTGTGAGTTTCACCATCTTATTAAGAAGTTTAATAAAGAAGAATTAAATTTCATTGAAAGCCATGAATTAATTCAAAATTCTCCGCTGAATCCTCGTGATGCTTTTTATGGTGGACAAACTGGGAATTCATTTAATTATTTTAAATGTAAGTCAGGTGAAAAGATTCATTATATAGATATTTGTTCTCTTTACCCATGGGTCTGTAAAACCGGAAAATTTCCTATTGGTCATCCTAAAATCCATGTATACGGAAGTGCTAATTATTGTTCACCAACAAAACTAGAACACGTAAATGGTATTGTCAAATGCAAAATTCTACCCCCAGAACATCTACTTCACCCGGTATTACCAATTAAGCAAAATAAAAAACTCATGTTTTCATTGTGCAAAAGCTGTAGTGATGAAAAAAATCAAGACCAGATGTGTACTCATTCCAACGAGCAAAGAGCATTAATTGGAACCTGGGTAATTGACGAAGTCTTGAAAGCAGTTCAAAAAGGATATATTATAATTACTATTTTCGAAATATGGGAATATGATGTTGCGGAATATAACTTAAAAACGAATTCTGTCGGTCTTTTTACTTCCATGATGAACAAATTTCTAAAGATTAAACAAGAAGCATCGGGATGGCCAAGTGAATGTTCATCTCACGAAGAAAAGGTTAAATACATAGATGATTTTCTTGCAAAGGAAAATATTAAGCTGGAATATTCAGAAATTTGCGAAAATTCGGGCAAGAGATCGCTGGCTAAGCTTATATTGAATTCATTTTGGGGAAAATTTGGACAGCATGAAAATCAATTTCAAACAATTGTTTTGAACACCCCTTCAACATTATTTCATCTACTTACACATCCATCAGTGGAGGTGTCGCATATTCTCCCCGTAAATGAAGAAAACATTGTTGTTAACTTTGAAATGAAAGAAGAAGCAGCCGACTCCCTATCGACAGTTAATGTTTGTATTGCTGCTTATACAACTACCTTAGCTCGTCTTAAACTCTACAGCTATCTAGAGAGTTTAGAGGAAAGAGTTCTCTACTATGACACAGATTCAGTTATATATGTTAGTCGACCAGGGGATTTCCTTCCACCTACTGGGAAATTTATCGGTGATATGACAGATGAAATAGAAAGTTACGGCGTTGGAAGTTATATAACGGAGTTTGTAAGTGGAGGCCCTAAAAATTATTCTTTTAAAGTATTTAGTACAAGAGATAATACTGAACACGTTGTCTGCAAGGTAAAAGGCATTTTCCTGAATTATGAATCATCACAAAAAATTAACTTTGATTCAATTAAGAATGCTGTACTGAATTCTTCTTCATCAGATAATGAAAACAGTATAATAATAACATCAAATAATATTCGGGGAACTCAAGAGCATGAAGTTATCACCATACCAGAAATAAAAACTACGGTTATAAAAGGCAATCCTTATATGAAAATAAAGTTTCTAAAAACTTGTGAAATAAAAGAAAATTTAAGTTTACAAAAATAAAAAATTTATTTTATTTACTTCGCATTACACTCATTCAAGAACATACTTAAAAGAAAAACATTTTGAAGTGCACAACATTTTACATGGCTTTCACATTTTATTTGATTAGGATAAATACTTCTGAGTTTTTTTTAAATTTGGACAGCTAAAAAAATCTTCTACGTTTTTGACTTCTGCATTTTCATTATCAAGTAAGTTTCGAAGCCATTTTGCTTTGTCGATGCCTTTAACGTAGACAGTACCATTTTGAATTTTTCTTCGTAGGAATATTTTTACTTTTGCAAAACTGATATACCCTCCATTCCAACATAATCCATTATAATTATTATATAACCAGTGGGCTTGTCTTCTGAGTGATGTAGATAATAGACTCAAATTGCACGGGGGTGTAACAATAAAATGATGATGATGATGATGTCCTTCATACAGTATAGCAAGTTCTTTCAAAATGAACTCTTTATTCAATCCTCCAATACCTTGGAAATCTACAATATAGGTATTCATAATTAAGATAATGTGTGTGTTCGCGATAAATTCACACTACGTTCTGACAAAGTTTTAAATTATGACATTCAATTTAAGTCAATTTGTGAACTTCTCCAGTAATAGGGTTATATTCAATTAAACGATCATGAAGTATCAGACAAAATAGAGATGTGAAAGCTGGAATTGTAACCGATGTTTTTAGTTCAATTTTTACATCTATAGGGCCTGTTTTAATAACTTCATTTTGACGTGAGCAATCAATAACTATAATAGGAGCAATATCTTTAAAATCTTTTCGTGATAAGAGCGGTTGTGATTGTTTATTATAGTGTGATTCTTGAAATTTACAATACATTTCATAGAGAACAGCATCTTCTGTATATTTAAGATTTAAATCTTCACGAGGATACGATTCGGAGTTTAAATGCACCTTTAAATTGGATACGTCACAATGATCAAATTTACTTGCATCTTTAGAACGTTGATTTTTTCTATTAGTTTGTAGAGCGAGAATTACATATCTTGGTTTTTCAAGTTGAGTTGAAGTTTTTACTGTCCATACAAGATCAGTAGTGGCTGGCAGTGTCGGGTATTCATAGAGCTCCCAATTTCTAAAGTGTATTTGAATTGGTTTTGATTGAATTTGTTTCAATAGGGTAAGTTTATTTGAATCGGACAACGTTATATGTGGAACTCTCCAGTGTACTTTAGAAATCGATAACTTTAAATTTTCATTGTCATCTGAATTAGATAGATAAATATTCTCATTGGTTCGAGATCGAACTAGAATTAATTCATGCTTTGCGTTTGTTATAATTTTTTTATAGTCTTCTGCAAACCCCATCAGAGATTTTAGAGGCATACAAAAATTGAAAACATCTTTTGCTGGAATTGTAGCATTTCCAGTCCATGATCCATTTTCTAACCGCTTACTTTCATTACTAGTCGAAGATATATAATTTTTCAATGACGTTGTAACGCCAACGTTTTTATTGTTTTCAATTTCCATTCCATTGAGCTCATAATGTATTTCTTCAAATAAATATGCCATGGCATTATTTGTTAATCCTGTTGTAGTGGAAAATGTGTTATCAGGTTTTGTAAGACTTCCTTCAATATAGATATAGCTTTCACTAGGTAAAATACACAAGTCTTGATTCTGTATTGCAATACGTATTTCATCGCTTGTATTAAATGACTGAACAAAGGGTGAATAACTGTGATACTCGAACTTTGTTATACTATTATCATGGACAGGTCCATCAGATATATTTAATATATCGTTCATATTGTTTTTATTATTGTACTATCTTAACTCAAAGCCTAAGCTTTGAAGAAAAGCTTTATTTTCAGTTGTTAATGTTGGTCTTAAGCGTTTTACTGTCGGAGGAGAACTAATCAAGTGAAAGCTTCTGGTATTTGTTTTATAATAATTATTATTATAGATAAACATTATTCAGATTTTGGAATTAAATGCAAGCGCACTGTTATACGTTCTCCTCTAAAATTTATTAAGTCTCCGTCTTGGTCTACGAGTTTGAGCGTCAGAGAACTGATTCGTTTGACATTCACAGGTAAATAGATAACATTTTTTGGAACTTCTATTATCTTATACCCTGATCCTGTCTCCGGTGAAAATTCATGTATAGTATGTACAGGAGCATTATTATAAGATAAATAAATAAGACCCAGTTATTATATTACACTCAATCCTGATGACATTTACCTTATTTATGTCTACAGGTAAATCCGACGTGTGCAATTCACTGGCAGAATGAACAGTGTTGCTGAACCCGAGTAGTTTTCCAATGGTTCTCTCTTTATTGAAAAATATTTGTTCTGAAGATTTGATTGTAGTCAGCATTGTATTGAAATTTGCTTCTATAGTACAACTAATAGTTGAGTTTAATGATAATAATTTGTCGGTAATATAGTCAGCAATATTTTCAATTTCGTACGATCCTTCAGGAATTTCAATTGCATGCTCCCCTATATGGAATACATTGTTACGTTCGTCAACATTTGGTATGGAGTTATAAGTTTGAAAATCAATCAATCCACAAACATAGACCTTGGCAAGGTCCAAAGGTGGAAAATATTCTGTTGATAGTTGGGAAGTTCTCACGCTTAAAGTAAGTGTCATTGCCATGACGATAAGAAATAGACTAAATGATTGACTTATTTATTTATTTATTTATTTTGAAAATAACAATCGTATAGGAATATTAAACATAAATGACCACAGTTAAACGAATCATAATTTTGATGTTTGGTATAATTATAGCCAATTTTGTCCCCCAAATAATTAATTATTTCGATAGGAGGTTGCAAATTACCAAAACTATCAAAATATTCAATATGTTTGTCTTTTTTATAATACGCTACCCAATGTGTTCCGAGGCCAATTGATGAATCTAGATTAACAATTCCACACTCATTTTTAAAAGGCTTAGTCTTCGGTAGACTATCTCGCATAAAGACTCCTCAAAAATGAGGGATGCATTTGCTTGCAAAATTTTGTATATCTATTTCATTTAATGCACGATTGGGTAGCGACTTTATAAGTTTTTTGGCTGAGGATTTAAATATAAGCCAAATCCTTTTCTGTAAGGTTTAAGGTGTAAACCATGACCAACTGCAATAGATTCCATTTTTAAATTATGCCGTTTTTTCTCTAAAAGATCCTTTTTAGCATTGTTTACATCGTTGACAGCTTTGATTACACCGGCAGCACCTCCCGTCAGAGCTCCAAGAGCCGAAAGGCCAGCAAATAGAGGTACAAGGAATGGAATTGCCTCTCCAATTTTTGGTACTGAAATAACTCTAGGGGTTTTAATCTTCCCTCTTTTCTTTTCTACGGTTTTCATTGCAGAAGATAAGGCTATTTTGCTAGCATTTTCTAAATTGAAAGGTTTCTTTCGTTTGAGTTGTGTTCCAATAAGTTGTCTCAAGTTATTGAAGGTAAACTGTTTAATTTTGTTTTTTTTAGTTGTACCAGTGCCAGCGTCAGTTTTCCCCTTCCGCTTTTCCTTGGTTAAGTTAGAACAACTCATTCCAAGTTTTACTTTTGTTTTCATAAGATTAGTTACCAGAAGTGCATTTGTTCGTTCAGATAAGCTAGCGTCTTTAGATTTTACACGTTGCCAAGCTTTTTCAGTTAAAATTCTATCGGCTTTGTGACGATCAGGTGTATTTTTGTTTTTGGAATATGATATATCATGCTCTTTGCACGCTTGATCTAATATATTTATTCCTGAATCTCCTCGAGCTAACCGTTCTTGGAGTTTTGTTCCAGGTCCACAAAACTGATAACCAGGCAAATGTAATTCAAAGGGTAGTTTGTTTATAACTGTGTTCAATAAACCTTCACCTTTCGCTAACTTTTGTTTACTGATGAAATTTTTCGAATAGTCAATCATTTTTATTTGATCATCCTTGCTATAGAAAGATTAGAAACTAAATGGTATTTTTTTAAATAAATACTCTACATATATAGGATTCTATTTTAGTAATTGGCACTATGCGCTTCATTACACAACAGTATAAATTACCTGTGCGAAACTTAGAAGTTACATCAAATCTTAAAATAAATAAAAAACATGGAAAGCTTTTCCCCAATAGTATAAGATGTCTAATTACTGGTCCATCGAACTGTGGAAAAACAAATACTATGTTGAGTTTGCTATTACATCCAAACGGATTAAGATTTAAAAATATATATATACACTCAAAATCTCTACATCAACCAAAATATGAGTTCCTAAGACAAGTAATAAAACCTATAAAGAAATTGGGTTTTTTTACATTTTCAAAAAACTGCGATGTTATTTTACCATAAAAGGCTAAGCGAGATTCTGTGTTTATTTTTGATGACATTGCTTGTGAAAAGCAGGACACAATACGAATCTACTTTAGTATGGGACGACATCATCAATTAGATAGTTTTTACTTGTGTCAAACCTATACCCGAATACCAAAACATTTAATTCGAGACAATGCAAATTTTCTAATCATCTTTAAACAAGACGATATGAATTTAAGACACATTTACAATGATCACGTTAATTCGGATATGAAATTTATTACATTCCAAAATGCATGTGCACAATGTTGGAACACAAAGTAGGGTTTTTTGGTAGTTGACAAAGAGAGCCCTTTGAATGACGGTCGATATAGAAATGGTTTTGACTGTTTTCTCAAGTTATAAAAACCGCCAACATTTCAGTATTTAGACCATTAACATTGTAATGATTGATGAAAACAGTACAGAGCAGTTTAGTGAAAACGCCCTATCAGTAAATTGCAGTTCAATCCAGTTGGAGTCCCAGTTTTCAAAGGTCAAGACCAGTTACCTGCAGTTCAGTGAAGAGGTTTTACCAGTAAAAAGCAGTTCAGTCCAGCTAGACTCCCACTTTTCAACGGTTAAGACCAGTAACCTTAACATTAAAATTAGATTGAACCTTATTGAACAAATATTCGAGCTGATTTATAACTTTTTCTCCATTTGTCTATGTAAAAGAAACTAATATTCTAACAATATGACGAATGTAGATGCTAAATTAACAAAAGAGCTTATTAAAACGACCGATGACCTTCGAAGAAAATTCAAAGCTCTAAAGAACAATAAGACATTTCACGAATCTCAATTCGAGGAAACTTTCAAACCTATTACTAAGCCTCTAAATGCATTGATCAAAAAATCAACAATCAATACCAATCAAGACAAAGAAGAAGAAAGTAACTATTACCAAACGCCTATAAAGAAAACAAAAATACAAAACGATTCTAAAGATGAATTCACCACTCCCAAAACTTTTAACGACACTAATGTATTGTATAGTACCCAAGAAAGACCAATAGGTGGAAGAGAAACCGATAGAATTAAACGACGTCTTTTTGCAGAACAATTACCAAATGAACAATTCGATGAAATCCCAAGAAAATATTTTGATTTGTTCATAAATAATTCGAAAAGTATTGATAAGACATACGGTATACATTCCAAAGATGGGAAATTGTTAATTGGCAATGGGGAGTTCAGTATTATTGGAGAAAATATAAGAATAAAAAATAAAACCTTTCCAGGGACAAAAGGTCTTTATGAGTTAATATTTAAGAAAATTCCAGATAAAACTCTTTACACTAAGGAAGACTTGAAAAATTACGATACCATATTAAACGATACAAATGCGTATAGGAAAGCATTTGATTCACAGAAACAAGTAAAAGGCAATGGGGGTTATAAATCGCACTAGTATTACAATACTGTTGTAACTCAAAATTCAGCTTTTTTCAGAATAGACGAAAAACTGCTTATTAACTTCCTGTTACAGATATAAAAAAAACTATTATTTTATAAATTAAAGGTTTTAAATTGAAGTTAATTTCTATTTGCCATTTATTTTTAAAAGAACCGGTTGTTGAAATATTTAGCAATTTTAAGTTAAGACTATATTGCACTGAGTGAAGTTTTCAGAAAGATGTTTTATTTTTAGTTATGCCGTTATAGTTGACAAACTTTGAGTTACTACTATTTTAAATTAAGTGTTTCTGTGTAATTTTTTGGGTTAAGTTTATTGGTTACTTTCAGCGCCACAATTTTGCCAAAGAAGTTGAGGAATTGAGCGATAAGACCAGATAATAAAAGACGAATGTTTTCAAGAAAAATATAGTTCATATTTTATTTCAATATTTGTTTACCTTATTTGAATATAAAAAAAACGAAAATAACAAAACTAAACATCACAATAAACCAACAAAAATAAATAAATAAATTATATAGAAAAATAAAAAATAGAAAATAAATAATAAAAAATAAATAATTCATTCTTGTTAAAAGTTAAGTAGACAAAGCACGTTTAAGTTTATGTTATACATTTATAGGAACATTTATTTTTGTTTTTTAAACAATTTAATTGATTATTTTTTGAAAATAGGACTCGTAATACGATCGCGGAATAATTTTTTTTACAATAAGTTCATTTATGTCTTTTTTTTTATTTTCGGCAAGCGGAATATTCTCTGTGTATGCTGGTTTCAAATTAGTAGCGAACAGTACATTTTGATTAACAGTTTGTCGTTTATTGCGTACGAAAACTTTTTGGTAATGTTCTTCTTCATACGAGTTCTTGTAGAAAAAAGATAATGGATGTTCTTTTTCAACACGAAGTAACTTTATGTCGTGCCATTTTACTTGTGTTCTCTTTTCGTTAATATTAAAATTGTTACCCCACTCTTCTTGGAGTATTTTCAGATCGTAAAATTTGTCATGAAGCATTTCATTCACTCTGTAGGGCTCCCCTGACTTTTTGGCAGCACGTATTAAAGTAACGTATTGTTGAGGAACATAGATTGGGCCAGATTTAAGAAAGCGCTTTACTTGTTTTTCAATTACGCTATGCACATTGTCACCCTCGTTTTGAGAGTGACCACGAATCAGAAATTTATGTGTAATACTCTTTACATTCATTTTTTGTGTTGCGTAGGCGTAAGCTGAAAGAAGATATTTGTTTTTTTGCTGACCGCAGCAATTGTCAGAGTAAAATATAATGTCCAGTTCTTCATCAGTATTAGCTTGAGTAATTTTTTCTATATAATTCAGTACGCAACTTCCAATTTCAACGGCACCTCGTTTTCCCTCCGTTTCGTCCCAGAAGTAACATTCAACGTTTTTAGCATGTAAATCGCTTACAGTGAAGTTAAAACAATTAATTTTACTTTTGTAATAAAAATTTGAAATTTGCCCTTTTGGAATTGGCATCACAGCTTGCAAGTCGTAAACAGCAACAATTGTGTTGTCGGTCCGAGATTTGTCTTTTTCTTTTTCTCTCCTAGAAAGTTCTTTTTCTTTCAAGTGGCTTTCATAACTTGCAGCAATTTCTTGTTTTTCTTCTTCTTCAGCATTTTTAAAACTTTCGCAGAGATCACACTGATCTTTTTTTGGTGTGAAAAATGAAATATTGAAATCTTTGTTAAAGATACGGTTAAACGATGACGCAGAAGCATATTGCAGGTTCTCTTTTTCCCGATTATCTTTATAGTCACGGTATAAGTCAGCTAAGGATTTATCACACTGAATAAACTCTCGCGACGTCTGCGCTCTCAGATAGTGTGATTCAATTCGTGGTATACTATTGATAAAGCTCTTGACACTATTATAGACTGCTGGCTCCATAGCAGGTTGCTTTCCATGTTTCCCTCTCATGTCTTCCTGCACAAAACCTGTCTCTGGTTTTTTTGTTAGTGCAGCAGTAGCAATAGTTCTGTCGTTAATAGCTAGAGTATTTTTAAAAAATGTTTTGCAGACTCTTACATGTATATGGTTTAGCTGGAAATGAAATGCGGTATTAAGTTGTCGAAAATTTTGAGTGGATGAGTATCTGTATTTTGGTTTAATTTCTTGTGTATGTCGAATAATAAATTCTCTTTGTTTCTGCAACTCTCCCAAGCTCCAATAATTTTCAAAAATATTCTGTCTTGGTGTCTCATCTATTTTTGATTTGCAATTCAGCCTACATTTTTCGCCACACGCCGGACCAATCTTTTTTGCAGGTACTTGTTTTTTATTATTCGATTGGTACGCTTTGCCAGAGTTGCGAAGGGTTTTTGCAATTTTACATTTCCAATTTTCTGGATTTCTTACCCTCTTTCTGCCTCTGTGTTCCACCTGCACTTCTGGAGCGATATTCAACTCTGAAGCACTTTGAACAGCTGGTCCATATGTTGATGTAGCGGGATTCAAAGAATTATTTGCTTCATTTTCCGAGCTATTTGATGAGGAGCTACTGGCACTATTTGAAGAAGAGCTGCTTGAAGTTGAGCTACTTGATGAAGAACGAGTTTGCACTTTTGTTAATAGACGTTGCATTGAACTTTGAGCATTTCTTATTGGACTGGGTAAGAAATTAGGGTCAGCATCGGAATCATCAAAGTCACTGTGATCACTTCGTATAGAGGAAATATAATATTTCCTTTGCTCAACACTGCCAGATGTACTTGGTGCACTGTTTAATTCTTGAAGAACTGAAGATGTGCTTGGTGCACTGATTAATTCTTGAAGAACTGAAGATGAACTTGGTGCATTGTTTAGTTCTTGAAGAACTGAAGATGTACTTGGTGCATTGTTTAATTCTTGAAGAATTGGAGAAGATGAAGTTTTGGAGTACGGATTGTCGTTTTCTTTCTCCTGGTGGTTATTTGTCTTGGATTTTGTAGCCATTTCTACAATTAATCTGGCACGATTCATTCTTAACCTACAAATAAAAGGAAGTAATGTATTGAGTTAAACACCATAAACTTTATAAGTCAACAAGAACGTAGTTACTCAAAATTTCTTTCAAAACAGAGAATGTGACGACCTGACAATTTTTTCATTAACATCGCATGCGTGATTTCTAACTCCATGATTACCAATTAAGTATTTTTGTTTAAATGTTTACAAATTATCACAAAAAATAGGAAAGTAAAAGTTCTTCAACAAAATCGAACTAAGTCTAAAATTGCTTAATAAACCGACAAGAACGTCGTAAGTTGAAATAATATTTTAAATCGCATGTTTGTGAATCTACAATAGGGTAATAACTTCAATTATCCCAATTTTATGTTAACAATTAAATCAACTAAAAAGTTATAACTCGAAATAATTAACTAACTTCGACATACCTGTTTCAGGAAAAACGTCCCAACTCAAATTAATTCACTTTAAAAACAAAGAGGCGATCCTTTTCTTTCCGAGTTTCGATTGCAACTGAAGATGACGCAGTATTGAAAATAAGGGTTACAACCGTCAGCCAATCAGAAACAATGACTCTTATTGCCATCTCTACGTGGTTTCTTGCACTATAAAAACAGCGATTTTATTGACTTGTGGGGAATTTAATTTTACGTTTGACTACAGTGTTATCTCAAAATCGGAATTTTTTGAGTTACTACAGTATTGTAATACTAGTGCGCAATATAAAAAAATTATACGCTCATTTTTAGGAAAGACTTCATCAAGTTTTGATGATTCATTACAATCACCTATTTCAACTACAACACCAACAGGTAGAGGATTAATGCAATTTTCAAAAAATAAAAAAGAATATATATTTTGGGATGACCCGAATGAGCTTGTAGAGCGATTGAGACTTCTAGTTGGTTCACATCAAGCTGGACATAACAATCACTCAAATGAAATTATTTCTATTATTGAGGAACTTAAAGAGGCTAATATTATCAAATAAACAAAAATTAGAAATGCCAGTTGATAAATTCGGTCGTTTTTCACATAAAGCCCCACCCAGGGGACCCCGTGGAGAGCGTGGGGTATCTGGACCACCTGGTGAGGGTTTTCTTAAAACTGAAAACAGTGACTACAATATTAATTGGAAACAATTAAAAAACATTAAGGAACCTGAGGACCTAAACGATGCCACTACCAAAAATTATGTCGATGAAAAAATTAAGCAAATAAAAGAATATTTGAAAGATGAAATCGATAAAATTAAATTGTTAACTAAAGAAAAAAATGTTTAAGAAAAAACTTAAATATAAAAATTTATTTATATATCTTCATGTCAAGTTTTAAATTCGATTCAGTCAAATGTGTACCTTACACGTGACAGTGTTCAATATGTCTAACGTAAATTATAAATTAATTGTGCAAGATATCTCAAAACTTCTTAAAGAAAATAAAGAAATTATCCTTGATGAACACTATGAGGAGTTTTTAAATCTTATAAGTTTTCTCAAAAATTTTGAAAATGTCAACTGGGAGAACTCTAAGAATGGTTGTCATTTTACAAACTGTTGCTGGTCGTCAAATGAATGCCGAATTGGACCTGATACCTGTGCATGTTACATGCTTGATAATAGAATATTGAGAGTAAAGAAATTAATGTTCTTATATGAAAGACTTAAATAATTTACGAATATATATATATATATATATATATATATATATATATATATATGTATATATATATTTATTATCATTTAATTAAACAATAAAAACATACTTTATTTGTACAAAAACTCATAACACTCTGTTGTTTCTATTATTTAATTTAAAAATGAGTAAAAGAGAAGTAGTGGAAGAGCTACATAAGCCCTCACGTAGGAATTATCCTAAAAGGCGAGTAGTTATCAAGGGTCTTGATGATTTATGGCAAACTGACCTTGTAGAAATGCTTCCGTATTCAGACGAGAACAAAAACTATCGATATTTACTCACTGTGATTGATACATTTTCAAAATTTGCATGGACTGTTCCTATAAAAAACAAAACCGCTATAGAAGTCACAACAGCTATGGAGAACATATTCAATAAAGGTCGCAGTCCAAAAAATCTACACACAGATGATGGAAAAGAATATTTCAATAAATCTTTTCAAAACTTAATGCAAAAATATCAAATTAATCATTATTCGACGTTTACTCAACTCAAAGCTTCCATTGTGGAACGATTTAATCGAACATTAAAAAACCTTATGTGGAAAGAATTCAGTACTAATGGCTCGTACAAATGGATTGATATATTACCAACACTAACTGAAACCTATAATAATTCAAAACATAGTACTATCAAAATCAAACCATCTGAAGTCAATGCTGCAAACGAAAAGCATTTGCTCTCTACAATTTATAGTTACGTGAAAATTCATATTACTCCTAGATTCAAGGTAGGAGACTCAGTTAGAATAAGTAAATACAAACATGTATTTGAAAAAGGATACACACCAAATTGGACAACAGAAATATTTAAAATAACAAAGATTCAGCGAACTAATCCAATTACATACTTGTTAGAAGACTGTGAAGGCAACCCTATCAGAGGTGGGTTCTATGAATTAGAACTACAAAAAACCAAATTCCCCGATACATATCTAATTGAAAAAGTACTTCTTAAGAAAAAAAATAAAATGTTTGTAAAATGGTTGGGATTTTCTTCCGATCACAACTCCTGGATACCTATTCAAAAAATAAGAAAATAAAAAAAAAATAAAAAAAAATATATTTGATTTAACATTTACTCCAGTTTGAAAGCCTATAAAATATCTCTTTGCTTCACAATATCAAAAAACAAAAATTATTTAACAGACTTTGCATCGTCCACTCAAATGTATTCTAAATATATACAGCGACAGTGATGGTCGTTAAAAAAGTGTGTCAGTAGGTACTCCATGCCTAACCATATGTCAAAGACTTTCGCCGACAAGACACATTTCAAGCACTACAATCCAATCAATCGTTCTGCACAGTTATGCCGTGTCAGCTTAATCTCTCAATTCAATTACACAAGAAGTCTTTTGTCTTAAGAATTTGAGATACAAAAAAAAATGCATGACTGCGGATTCAACATAAACAATCACACTCATTTCTCGAACCATTGAAAAATTCCAAGACATACTTTTCATACCTACTTTTCTTAATAATCCCCATATTCATATCAATTCCATACTAACTTAACTTCATATCAATTTCCTTAATTCACTCTTTGCCTCCCCCCATATCTTAAATACTGAGATTGTTTCATCTTAATCAAAATCCAACGTCCGTTGTAGCGTTTGAAGAATAAATATAAGAATCAATTATCATCATTTTTTTTTCTGGAGTTCTCGACTTAAATGAAAAAAAAACAACGATCAAATCCAATCGATCGCTCTGCACCACAGTTATGCTGTGTCAGCTTAATCTTTTCAATTCAATTACACAAGAAGTGTAAACAATCACATCACACCCATCATCTTTCTTTTGCCTTAAGAATTTGAGATACAAAAAAAAAAAAAAAAATTCATGACTGCGGATTCAACATAAACAATCATTTCACGCACCACTGAAAAATTCAAAGTCTGAAGTGCACCTAGTTTAAATAAGGCATTTTATGTAGGGTTCAGGTGAGACTTGGGCGGTTAACGGCAAGGACCAAGGTCTGGCTGCCAGCTTTTAAGCTTTGAAACAGTGGAAGTACTCATCTGGTACCTTATGCTGAGTTTGTTTAAGCGACCAAAGAAGATATCCATCAGGAATCAGGAGTTGAGCCCGTGGGAGTCCCGGGCTTCCCAGTAATTTAAAACAAGCTATATTATCATTTGAGGGGAGTTACAACTACCCATATCAATATATACATATACCTACAATGAAAAAGAAGGGAAAGCTATAAGGTTTCTGGACCGCCCCTTTTATGGTACATATAAAAAAAGGAGCAGAGAAGACCGGCAGCAGGAGGTTTTTAGCCCTTAATTATTATCATTGTTTTTTTTTTTTGTATTTTAAGATTGGCGTGAGAGTTAGTGTATTTTAATTATTATATGTTTTTTTTTATTGTTATTTCTTTTGGCGTTATTCTGATAGTCTGTGATTTCAAACCCTTTAACTTCAAGAGTTGGGGTTTTTTTTGCTTTTGGGCGAATGTGGTTTTTTTTAGTGAGACAAGTTTGATTTAAAATTACTTGGTGTTTTTGGTGCTTGAGACAGGAAGAGAACGACCCGAGAAGTCGGACAGGAGTCACGTTCCGTAAAACCCCAATCTTCGGTGCCGTTATTTACGCTACCGGTATATACCCACACACAGCTCTCTGTATGTAGGTTTTTTTTTGGTTTAACTGGTTGGGACAACGGGTCTTGGTTCCCGCCCTGGAACGGGGCGTTATCCACCTAGTCTTTATTTAAAATCTTTTGTTTTTTTTAAATTTTAGCTATACATATACATCCTTAAAGGTTCACATAAAAAAAATTGCAAAACAGAAGCAAACGGAATTGCTCGGCTTTAGTTCTTGGAAATACGAGTTTGAAATACCGATTTGCTATTAAGAGTATATAGATTTATTTATTTTTTTTGCTTAAATCCATTTAATAATAGTTGTTTTTTAATTAGTTTGTAAAGTTTTGGGAAGCTGTAAGCGAATACATAGAATTAGTTTTTTTATTATTCTTTTCTTTTTGATAAAGTTTTGATTTGTTTTTTTTTTTTTTATAGTTGTTATATTTCGCGGTTCAAACCGGTAAGAAACCCGTTTTAAGATTTAATTAGTTTAAGTTTCTTCTATTTCTTCTATTTCGTATAAGTGAGTGTTGTGATTAGTTGAGAGTGTGCGTATGAGTGAGTGATTATGTTTGTATGTGGGTGCGCGGGAAGTGAATGGTCGAGGATGTTAGTATGAGCACATGAGTGAGTAGGTGTGTGAGTGTGGGGGTAAGCGAGGGTGTGGGAGTGCGCTAGTGATGAGAGTGCGTGTGAAATTTTAAGTGGTGGATTAAGTGAAGTTTTTTTGGCATGTTCAATTTTTTTTTGACAGAAGCGAGGTCTAGCTACGGAGCAAGATCTCCCCTTATCCGGCAAGCTAACCCGAGCATCGCCAGCATGCCATCGCCTCCGTAGCAACCATTCCAATTCCTACCATTCCATATCCTGAATTCCTTTCCCTCAGATCCCTCATCCTACCTGTGTCCTCCGGTTCCTCTTATTCCTGAATCCTAACACCGTCCTAACTCCATTTCCTCTCCCTTTGCTTCATTTCAATATTCATTCAAACTGGTTTTCCATCTCTGAAGTTTTGAGTTTGGTTCTTTAAGGTTACTTAACCATATAAGAGGTCTATGATCGGTGCGTATTTTAAACTTGCGACCGTAAAGTAATGGTCTAAAATATTTTGTTGACCATGCAATACTTAATAATTCTTTTTCGATAGTGCTATACCCAGTGTTGTGGACGTTGGACGTGAAGAGTTAAACAAACAGATATGTCAGGAACGGGAAGGCCGAAAAATAAAGCGTTTGATGAGTTGGGATTTGTTTTAGGCCAACAATTAATGTTCAGCTATTTGCACTATGTTCCACAAAAATTTGGTAAACACAGCTGAAAACTTTAAAAAGAAACGTTTTTCTTATAAAATAACCTATATCAAGTTATTTAATGAAATGCAGTTGCATCTTTAATTCAAACCACCATAGAATTTTCCCTTCACGAGATACAGACTTATATCCATACAAAAAACTATTACACGCATCGAGACTTTTCCAATGATATTGGTCATTATGTTAAACACAGATGGCGATAGGACGAAACCGCCCGTTCTCCTTAATTTACAAATTTAAATATTATTTTAAGAAATTTCCATACTTAGGAAATAAAATAAAATAAATACAAAATTGTAAATTTTCTACATTTTCTACATTGTTGACAAAACTATGTAGACAATTACCAATTGTCTACGCTGAATTGTTTACATGTAGACAATCGTGTAGTCGACATCATGTAGTCTACTCGGCACAACACTGGCTATACCTGCGTTCATGTTCATTGAGAGTGGGAGATGCATAACATAATGGGTGATTTGACTGTGAAAGAACAGATCCGATTGCATAATTGGATGCATCTGTTGTTAATACGAACTCCTTTGTAAGGTCAATATATTTTAAAACTGGATCACTAGATATGAGTAATTTAAATTCATCAAAAGCTGTTAAGTATTCCGGGGGTTTAGTGTTTATCTTAACTCCTTTCTTAAGATTTTTGGTCATAGGTATTGCTACTTTTGAATAATCTTTGATAAATTTTCTGTAGTATCCTGTAAGCCCTAGAATTGATTTTATTTGTTTTGTTGTACACGGAATTGGTATTTTATCAATGGCTTTTATTTTGTTTGGGTTTGACTTTATTCCATTTGTGGTAATTACGTGCCCTTAATATTCTGTATATATTTGTATTTTTAAATTATGTTGTTTAAGTTTCTGGAATATTTTATTAATTAAACAAATATGTTCTTCTAGCGATGTACTAAATATAAGAATGTCATCTAAATACACTACACATATTTTTCCTACAAGCCCTTCTAAGACGTGATTAATCATATTTTTTAATCTAAACGGCATTCGATTGAATTCATAATGCCCAGTAGCTGTTGAAAAGGCAGTTTTATGTCTATCTTTAGGGTTCACCAATATCTGATGGAAACCTTTAGCTAGTTCCAATGTTGTAAAATATTGGGCTCTTCCCAATTTACAGAATATGTCATCAATATTTGGTATAGGAAACTTGTCTTCCACTGTTACTTCGTTAAGTTTTCTTTAATCTATGACAATACGCCATTTCTTACGTCCTGAATTGTCTATATTTTTGGGTATGACCCAGATAGGAGCATTATATGGACTGCTACTTTCTTTTATTGTGCCCTGTTCTAACATTTCAATTAGTTGTCTATTGACTTTTTCTTTATGTACTTCAGGATATCTATACAGACGTGAATATATTGGCTTATCATTTTTTGTTTCAGTTGTATGTGTAACTTCGTTAACATTTGTTAAAATATCTCCTTCTTTATAAAAAAATTGTTAATTATTCTTTATTATTTGAGTAAGAGCTTTCTTTTCCTCTATGTTCATATAGGGTTCTATTAATTTGTTAATCAAATCTTGTGAATATAAGTCAATACTACAGAGGTTTATTTTTTATTTGATAACTCTTGAATATTAGATTAGATTAGATTAGATTAGATTAGATTCCATTAAATGATTCTTTATTGATAATTCATAAATATATAAAAAAAAAAAAATAAATACAGCTTTGATAAAGGGATTAATGCATGGCATATGAGCCGTCTGCCGTTTATCTTAGATATCCTAAAAAGTTAAAATTAAAACAAATTCAAAATATGTTTAATTTTTATGAAGATATTCTTTAAAAATAAAAACCAAAGGCAAAGTTTCAAACCTTATTTTAACAGAAATATAATCAACAGTAATAAGCAATAGTTTTTATATTGATATATAGCTAACCAAAGCATAAAAATGAATAATTCAAAATACATTTAAGAAGGCTTAAATTACAATGTTAGGCATATTTTACCAGCTATTACTATTTGAGCAACGAGAGTTAAGAGAAAAAAAACGCACCATCTATGTCATTGGTCTTTAGTTTAGCTAAAACAAAAAAAACATAAGCGAGAGCTACAGTACGTTTTCAACGAACTGTTGGATACCCTATTCCCCATATTTTTGTATGTGTAATGTAAATGCGTCTGCCTCCTGCAAACAGCCGATGTTTCAGAAACAAAATTCTTCTTTAGCAGACCGAAAAAAATTCAATAACAGTAATTTTGTGCGGTGTGATGTTCAATTAGTGCTGACGCAATAAAAAAAAGACGTGCACCACGACGAGTTAAAACGTTTTATTGCTAAGGCAATTGTTATGAGCTCAGTGACATTCAATTTTATTCTTGCAGATCGATTTGAACAAAACAAGACAAAACTTAAATTTTTAAAAATAACATTTGGAATGGAAATAGCGATTATGGGTGTTTTTAACAATTCTTGGACCACACTCTGCTAGGTAACCAAGGAATATAAATCCAAGTGTTTACCTGTTTACTTCAAAACTTAAAAATTAATGAATTATACAACTTTTGACAGAAACGCCCCTTAAAAGTGGGCGTGTCTTAAAAATTTGAAGCACCAACTGAGCTTTGATCAATATTTAGGCATATGTGTAAAACTACAGCTGAATCGAGTAGTTTTTAAACAATCTTACCTGAACAAAGGTGTTTTATCAAAATCACGCCTTTAAAAGTGGGCATATTGAAAAAAATTTACACAAGAAAATGTAATGTAAATGGGCGTCAGCCGCGCCCAAAATCAAATTTTTTGATTTCATACACAAGATGTTTGTGCAAGTAATATCAACAAAATTTAATGATTTTCGCATTAATATAACAATTGTTATTTTATAAAAACAGTATTGATGGTTTTGTATGAAAAATGGGCGTCAGCCACGCCCTTGCGTGTGCAAAATTTTAGCGTTATCCTTCTATCGTAACTGTACAAAAAACATAATTTAATTTTACCAAATTGAGGTTGTTCAACAAAAATTGCTATTGTGGGCGTGTTTGTGGGCGGATTATACTGGTTCAAGAACTTAGCCTTACTCTTGAACCAAAGATTATATATACTAAATTTCAGTTTTCTACCTCAAAAATTGCGACCTCTAGAGAGTATACATACGGACGGACGGACGGACGGACGGACGGACGGACATGGCTAAATCGACTAGGCTTTTGATTCTGCGTGAGAATATATATACTTTTCCATACCTAACGGTATTATTTCTCTATGTTACAAACTCCATACCAAATACAATATACCCATTCTATGGAATAGGGTATAAAAAAGTTATAATTTCCTTCACTAGTAAAAATGGGGCTTTTAGTTTAGCTCAAACAAAATTATTTAATGTCAGTATTACCCACGACAGATTCATATACGTATTTCTATAGTTTTTTGCATGAGAGATATATCGTGCTAGCATCTTCCAACCTAAATCTCCATTCAAAACATTCGCACATTCTTCGTAAAGGCTATATCACACTGACAGTGGATTCACTGACCACTGGCAGGCAGTGATGTCAAAATTTCGTCACAACGCCGTCAGTGAAGTCATCCGTGGTGTGATAGCCAGTTTTGGGACGCCAGTGAAGGTGTCAGTTCACTGAAGTGTTCACTGACTAACCCAAATCGCGTCAGTGACTGACTCGAAAAATGACAAGTGTGATAAGTAGTCACTGACGCATAGGACCACTGACACACTTTTATGACAAGAGCGTCAGTGTACTGACCCTGTCCCATCACTGGCAACATACGAAATTTCTCGTTGTGCCAGTGAAGAAACCCCGTCAGTCAACTGAACTGTTTTTTGATATTTTGTTAGAAAAATTTAAAGTACCGTATTTTTTGGGAAGTTTTGAAAAAAACTTTTTTTACCAACTTTTTTTTTGATTTTTTAGAACTGGCATTTTCTAGATCACGAATATGCATTTTTGAAGTCGCTAGGTCACATAGTTAAGCCGCAAGTCAAGTTTAAAAATGTCAACTTTGATGCCTCTAGCACGTCTAGTTTAGCCGCAAATCGTGTTCAAAGATAAAAGTCGATTTTTCATATAATGCGAGATAAACGATAATTGAATACACGTTAAGGAGACCATATACAAGACCCTTATCATTGCAGTCCTGCTGTATGAGGCAGAAGCATGGACACTGACACAATCGGATGAATACAGGCTGGGGTGCTTTGAGAGAAAGATTCTTCGGGTGATATTCGGTCCTATATGTATCAATGGAGTATGGAGGATAAGATTCAATGGCGAACTGTAGCTATACAGCGACATTGACTTGGTTAAGAAGCTGAAAATACAGCGGCTTAGATGGCTGGGTCATGTGGAGCGTATGGACGAAAACGCTCCTGCCCGACGAGTCTTCAATTCCAACCCGGAGGGCCGACGCAGTTCTGGAAGACCCCATCTAAGGTGGCGCGATCAAGTGGAAAACGACCTCAACCAACTTGGTGTGCGCAACTGGAGGCCACTGGCTAGGGACCGGCCTAGCTGGTGAGGATTGTTGGTTGAGGCCGTGGTCCACAATGGACTGTCTGTGCCACCTTAAGTAAGTAAGTAAGTAATAATACACGTTGGGTCATCGTAACTTGCCTTATAGTACCTAATCGCAAGTTAAAATATAAACATAAGCGAGAGCTGCAGTACGTTTGCAACGAACTGTTGGATACCCTATTCCCCATATTTTTGTATGTGCATGCGTCTGCCTCCCGCAAACAGCCGATGTTTCAGAAACAAAATTCTTCTTCAGCAGACAGAAAAAAATTCAATAACATTAATTTTGTGCGGTGTGATGTTCAATTAATGCTGGCGCAATAAAAAAAGGCGTGCGCCACGCCCAAAGTTAAAACGTTTTATTGTCAAGGCAATTGTTATGAGCTCAGTGACATTCAATTTTATTTGATTTGAACAAAACAAGACAAAACTTAAATTTTTTTAAATTAGATTTGGAATGGAAAGAGCGATTATGGGTGTTTTTAACAATTATTGGACCACACTCTGCTACGTAACAAAGGAATATAAATCCAAGTGTTCATCTGTTTACTTCAAAACTGCGACCGATAGTTAAAAAACTTTAAAAAAATTAATGCATTATACGACTTTTGACGGAAACGCCCCATAAAAGTGGGCGTGTCTTAAAAATTTGAAGCACTAACTGCACTTTTTTCAGTATTTAGGCATATGTGTAAGACTACAGCTGAATCGAGTAGTTTTTAAACAATCTTACCTGAACAAATGTATTTTACCAAAATCACGCCTTTAACAGTGGGCGTATTGAAAAAATTTTCAAAAGAAAATGTAGAGATATATTTCTCAAATAACGAACGGAAGGAAAAAGGTTTAAACTAAACATTGAAAATGCCTTAAATTCTTAAGGCTACGTTTTTCGTTCTTTCATGAAAAGTAGGCGTAAGCCACGCCCAAAATTCAAAAATTTCTTTTCATACACAAACCTTTTCGTTTCTATTAAGAGACGCAAAATTTTGGCTTGCGGATTAATTATAAATACCGTTTATTTACAAAAACAATTTTTTTATAGTTTCTAATGAAAAAGGGGCGTCAGCCACGCCCAAAATCAATTTTTTTGATTTCATACACAAGATGTTTATGTGCCAGTAAGACCCACAAAATTTAATGTTTTTCGCTTTAATATAACAATTGTTTTTTTTTAAGAATAAATAAAATTAATTATTTAATTTTGTTGTTTTTTATTTATAATAATATATAAACACAATATGGAGACTCCAACACATAATAATATAACAGCCGAACAGGCAAAAATAGTCTGCAATTACGAGAATGCCAAAGTCAAACTAACTAAAACTAACCTTAACATACAATTCAACAAAACATGCCTTAACAAAGAAATAACACCAAATTATGCTAAAATAACCATAAAAAGTAATACAATAGCCGCCATAAAAACACAAAAAATAGCCCAAAAAATCCGGATAAAAGAAGAAATTAACTACCTCTACAGTAAAAAAACAATATTGAACAACTTATTATACAAACTCCACTTACAACTCTACAATACGCTAAGCTTCATCGAAGCTGAACTTTATACAAACAAAATAAATCAAAATATGAAAACCATAGCAAAAGATATCAGCATTAGACAACATAATAAAATACAAAAACTCTTAAATACAAACCACACAACAAACATCACAAAACAACACATATTTTACCCCAAACTCGTCAATAATACAAATATCCAACTTACACAACATGAAATAGAAACACTCAATAAAGGCCTCAAATACAACATACCCAAAATAAACAAAACCAACATTAGACAAGAAGTCATAAACGCAGAAACAGCCATTAAAACATTACCTAATCAAGAACTCCAAAATGAAACTAGAACCATAGTGAACAAGAAACTAAAGAAAATTATTAAAAATAAGAAGATACAAAACAACATCATAAACAAATATAAAAAAGACATATCCAACCTTAAACACATAAAAGAAAAATTAACAAACAATAACGCCATGGTAACAAAAGCAGACAAAGGAAATACAGTAGTCATAATGGACAAACTAGAGTACATAAATAAAACCAACACATTCCTCATCGACAACAACATACAACCTATACCTAAAGATCCCACCAAAGCATACGTCAAAGAAATTAATCAAACCCTAAACAAGTGCAAACATATAGATTTAGATTTTAGATTTTAGATTTTTATTGTTCCTTAAATAGTTACAATAATTTAAGCATGGCTTTGCCGTCTGCCTGATTAGCAACTCAAGAATATAAAAGATTAAAAGTTTTTAAAGATACGGTTTTTCAAAAATTTTCGTTTAAAATTCTGCTTCTATAAGATAGTGCTGTTTTACAAAATTGAAACATTTTAGGAACATCCACTTCATTGAGAAACCTTAGTATTAATTCTTCTGATAAAAAATCACTTCCTAATATATGTCTTCTTGTTTCTCTGAGAACGGGACACCTTCCAACAAAATGAAAAATATCTTCTCTTTCCGCCATATTACACATTTCGCAAAGTAAGGGAAGATCATCACGGTGGGGTATGAAGTTGAGTCCTAAAAGTTCACCTCGCAGTCTAAACATATTTGATATTTGTTCCGTCGTGAAGTCATCTCTAAAATAGTTGTTTTGGTTTAAGTTGTAATTTAGCTTACTGTATATCATCCTGTACATTGATTCTTCTGCTTCCTTGGTATATTCTCTCCTCAAACGTTCATCAGTGTTGGCAATCATCTGATATAATAAAGGCTTCCACGAGCTGTAATCGTCCAAGCTTAGTACTATTCCAGAATCCTCTGCCAAACCAATCCAATCCATGAACCATCCAGATCTGCTGCGAATTGCTTGAAGAGCTGCTTTCTTTGGAAGGCGATAACTAGGCATATTCAGAACTTTAATGATGTAATCAACTTGAAGCTTGAGAGTCTTAATAAACAGTGGGGAGATTCCGGTTTCGAGCATAATCATATAGTTGGGGGTGTTTGAAGGAAGTCGGAATATTCGCTTTATATAGAAACGAAGGAGTTTCTCCGCAGTTTCATATTTTTTGCCTCCCCAAACTTGAGCTGCATACAGTAAAGTAGACTCCGCCACTGATTCAAAAACTCTGTATTTGCTGCTATGCGCTATATGACCGTTTTTGAATATTTCTCTCCAAGCAACATTAATCGCAGTCTTAGCTTTCTGAAGTTTGTCCGTCAGATGTCGTTCCATACCAAGATTCTTAGTGAAGTAAACCCCTAAATATTTGTATTCATTCACAACTTCAACCCTTTCACTATTATAAGTCCATTGTTCTCTTGAGCCTGTTCTTCCGCCTCCGTTTTTGAAAATCATAACCTTCGACTTTTCTAAGTTGACGACTAGATTCCGTATCGTGCAGTATTCGTGAAGCTTGTTCATCATTAGTTGCAGAGTTTCGGGGGAATAAGCAAAAAGAACAATATCATCCGCAAAAAGGAGAGCTTTGATGTAGGTTCCAGCGTATTCGATACCACCTGGCAGAAAATCAGTTATGTCTTCGATGAAGAGTGCAAATAAACTTGGGCTGAGTGTACAACCCTGACGTAATCCTGTTTTCGTTTGGAACCATTCCGAAATATTTTCGCCATCCCATACAGCTGCTGAAGTTTCCCGGTACAGGTTCTGCAAGACGCGTCCAAATTTATGAGACAACCCCAATCCATACAACTTGTATATCAGCGAATTACGGTCAATCGTATCGAATGCTGCCTTAAAGTCGACGAAAAATGTATATAATTTCTTATTTCGAGACAAGAAGGAATTTGCAATACTTCTGAGCACAAAAATGTGGTCTATGGTTGAGTACCCTGGTCTGAAACCAGCTTGAAATTCACTCAAAAGGTTATTGGCGTCTATCCACGATCCAAGTCGATTCTGCAGTACTGCTGTAAATATCTTATAGGATGCATTCAAAAAAGAAATACCTCTATAATTTACTGGATCCAATGTGTTGCCTTTTTTATGTATTGGAAAAATTAGCGCTTCTTTGAATTCTTTAGGAATGATTCCACGTTCCAGAACGATATTAAATGCTTCTGTAAGTTTTGTGTGGAGGTCATCTGTGCCATATCGATAAAATTCCAGTGGTATTCTATTTACTCCGGCCGCCTTTCCGTCCTTCAATTTTCTTAACGACGCAGCTACCTCTTTCTTAGATATCGGCTGATCCAGAAGTTCTACATAATAGCCCGGTTCCGCATATTGAAACATATGAAAGCTCAAAAGAGTGTGGTTCAATAGCTGACTGAAATGTGGCATTAATATTTCACAATTCAAGTTGCAGTTTATTACATATCTTTTGCCATTAAGCCTTTGTATTGATTTCCAAAACTCTGATGAATTCCTACAATTAGCTAGGCTATTGGCTTCCCTCTCATAAAATGTTCTCTTTTTGTCCTTGCAGATTGCCTTAAACCTTCGATTATGCTCCATATAAGTGCGCTTGGTTGAGTCATCATTATAACGTCTAAACTGATTTAACGAATCATAAGAAAAATTCCTTGCCGTCATGCACTCTCTATCAAACCATGGTTCTCTAAACTGCTCACTTCGTCTGAAATTCTTTGGTCCCGGGTACGCTTCCTTAATGCAATCATCAATACTTTTTAAACTGTCACTTTGGTGCCTCATCAGACATATATCTAATTGGCTTTGATACACAGAAATCTTGGAATCTTTCCATTGCAATTTAGGCATAAGTTTCAGGTTCACATTTTCCTCATTTACTTTTTCTCCATACGTAAAGAAAACAACAACTGGCATGTGATCTGAATAAGGTAGATGTTGAACTTTGAAATCCATGATTAAGGAACTCCAATTGCCTCCTATAAGGCAGTAATCGATGACAGAACTACCTTGTTTGCCAACAAATGTAAACTCTCCCAACTTATCACCTTCACTAGTACCATTTAGAATTCGAAGTCCGATTGAGTTACACAGATCCAATAGCTCTTTTCCCCTTGTGTTCTTTGTGGAATCCTTAGTTTGCCGATTATGTCCTTCACGTTCATTTTCCAAACCTCGTTCAGTTCCCACTCTAGCATTCAGGTCACCAACAACTAATATATTTGAGTAAGATCCGCTCATGAGAAACTCCTTAATTTTGTCGAAGTCCGCATCCCAGTGGTTACAGTTTATATAAGATGGTAAAATAACAAACTTTTCTCCTTTAATTTTCAATTCGACGCAGATAATATCACCATAAAGTTTGAACTTACAACTGGTATTATCAAGATCTTTTTTAAACCCAAAAATGCATCCTCCACTCGCTCTTCCTCTCGCATGCCTCCTTACAGCAGGTATAAATTTAAGTTCATAATTTTTAAATTTGTTTTCATAAATATCAGCGTTTGTTTCAGTTAAAAAGGTTTCATACAAAAAAATGAATTCGAACTGGTTAACAAAATTGAAAAAATCACTAAATAAATTCTTATTACTAAGACCATATACATTGTACGATACAATTTTATATTCTACATTAAAATGTTTGACATTATTATTATTTAACTGTGTTTTTTTAACAACGTTAGTTTGGCACACGGCATTACAATTAAAAAGTAGATTGAGGCCTAATTACAGTTTGAGAACCACTGGGAGAAGTATTGTTGTTAGCATCAAAATTATTGCTTCGCCCTGGAACGGATCCTGTTGAGCTGTCATCCACCAACTGACGTAATAATGACAGTCCACAAACGCCGTCACACATCAATTTGTCATCACAATCATAATAAAAAGATTTGCCTTCAACCCACAATGTTTGCCCACGGATTTGCGATTTAATGTTTTTGTTTTTCGAATAAATGTCCGCTTTCAAAACTACAAGTTTCCTCCTTCGTGCGCGCGCAGCTGCTGGCAAATCTCGATGAACGAAAATCCCAGTATTTCGAAGTGAACCCGAAGATCTAAGTAGCCGCCCCACATCATCACTTTTTTTCAATTTCACAATAACGTTTGCTGTCTTGCTTTTTTTGGATTTCAAGACTCGTACTGTAGAAATAACGTTGACGTCGGTTGACTGTAACAGTTCCATGCAGCACTCTTTAGCTTTCTCCTTGGCATCTTCATTTGCTTGTACAGGAATGTGAACGACAACATTCCTATCATTTGCTTTCATCTCCAAAAACTCTACCTGTCTTTCCAATGAACTGCAGCGAGATTCAAAGTTTTTAATCTGTATTTGCAAGTCGGAGTTGCTTTTTTGCAGATTATGAATTTCAGCATGAATTCCCTCTAAATCTGATTTTGTTGGTAGATCCTTTAGTTTACAGTCTAGCAACTTTGACATAGATTGTTCGATTAAATTCTTTAAATCTTGCACATCCATTGTCACAACTGCAGTATTCGTACTTGTTCCGTTTACTTTTGGGGGTGACTCAGGGGCAACTTCATTATGGGGTCTTTTCTGTGGTTGTTGGACTGAATTGTTGTTGTTTTTCGGTGGCGTTCTATTCGTTTTGTTGGTAACAAACATAGTGAATGTGTCTTAGGTAGGTATATATATTCGTTTGTGCAAAAATTTTGGGGGTCCTGTTTTGGAGTGAATTCAAGCAAACTCACCGCAAATTGTTATAAAATTATAAGCACAGGTGTCAATGAAACAGTGACACTATTAGAAGAAAGGTAATAAAACACTTAATTAGGTAAAATTTTTAAAAAAAATTAAGAGCGACCGTAACTTTGACTTTGAAGCAAACATATATTTCCTAACACAAACACCTTAAAATTTAAACAGCCAAATGCACAAGCTCCAAATTTCACAGGTTTACCAAAAATTCATAAAAATGGAATTCCTATACGACCCTTAATAAATTATACTACCGCACCTTGCTACAAAGTCGCCAAAGCACTGCAGAGAATTATAAAAAATAACATCACATTTATAAACAACAAAATCATCAAAAACTACTCAGAACTAATAGATAAAACTAAAAATATAAACATACTCCCGCAATACAAACTTATCTCTTTAGACGTCACCAACATGTACACAAATATTCCCATAGACGAAACAATCGAAATACTTAAAGAAAACTTAACAAAAACTGCAACACTTAACAAACTGCAAATAGATGAACTGATTACATTATTACAAATCACTTTAAAGCAAAATTATTTTACATTTAACAACAAATACTACACACAAAACGAAGGACTCGCGATGGGATCCCCCCTCAGTGGATTGATGGCAGACATTTATCTAAATTATTATGAAAACAAATTTGTCTTATCCGACCAAAACCCTCAAAACAAGAAAATCATATTCTATGCAAGATACGTCGACGACACTTTCATCATCTTCGACGGTACGCATAGACAAATCGACATTCTACACAAATACATTAACAATATAAACACTAAAATCAAATTCACAGCCGAAATAGAAAATAATAACTCCATTAACTTTTTAGATCTAAACCTAACTAAAAACAACAACAAATTGAAATATAAAATATACAGGAAACCAACAAAAACTGACATCGTCATACACAAGGATTCCCACCACCCGCACTCCCAAAAAATGGCAGCATTTAACGCTCTCATCAACCGACTACTAAATGTACCCATGGACCCAGAAGATTACAACGAAGAGGTAAACATAATAAAACAAATAGCTTCATCGAACGGATACACAACAAATACAATAGATAAATTAATCTGCAAAAAACTAACCAAAAATAACAACAACAACAATAACCACAACAATAACGAAACAAACCCAAACAAACAATATATATCAATAGAATACACCAATATACTTCCATATACAATACACAATGAATTCAAAAAACTCAACATTAACATTTCCTTCAAAACCAACAACAACACACAAAAACTATTAAAACAAAAAACAACTAAAGAAATAAAACATTGTTCCGGCGTTTACAAGATAAAATGCAATGATTGCGAAAAATTCTATATCGGACAGACAGGTCGAACCTTTAATGAAAGATTTATAGAACACATACCAAAGCAAAACACCAAATCAAACTTCGCATTGCACCTGATAGACCACAACCACAACTATACCAATCTTGACACAAACCTAAAACCTTTACACATTTGTAAAAAAGGGAAAAATCTAGACGCGCTTGAAGAATACGAAATATACCAAGCAATCAAAACAGAAAGAGATAATGTCTTAAATGACAAATTAACAATTAAAATAAACCCACTGTACGACACTGCAATCCAATACAATAACAAAAACAATAGAAGAAGCGAGACAACATCTAATTAAAATGCACAAATTAATCACCAAAACTAAACAACACATCAACAAGACTGAAACAAATAATGACTTGGCATAATTAGTAAAAACGCCCGAAGATGGACAAGTAGTCCGAAACGCGTCGCGTTAATAATAAAATAAATTTAATACCAACTAAATAAATAATATTGTGATTTTAACGTTTTTTAAGAATAAATAAAATTAATTATTTAATTTTGTTGTTTTTTATTTATAATAATAACAATTGTTATTTTATAAAAACAACATTGATGGTTTTGTATGAAAAATAGGCGTAAGCCACGCCCAAACTGAAATATTTTTATTTGATTGGAAGAAAGTTTATCTAAAGCTTACGTGTGCAAAATTTTAGCGTTATGCTTTTATCGTAACTGTACAAAAAAACATAATTTAATTTTATTAAATTGAGGTTGTTCAACAAAAATGGCGATTGTGGGCGTGTTTGTGGGCGGATTTTACCGGTTCAAGAACTTAGCCTTACTCTTGAACCAAAGATTATATATACTAAATTTCAGTTTGCTACCTCAAAAATTGCGACCTCTAGAGAGTATACATTGTTGCGGTAAATTTTACCACAACAAGTTCCACTGGCCTATTCGTTTCCTTTTTCCATTTTTCACCCCTCCTTCTCGTTGGTTCTCCAAAATGCTGGCAGAGTAGAGAGTGCGCTTGGCCATCAGCAGGAAGCCCGCTCCAAAAGCATTTTGGAAAGACAACACAAGCAGGTCTCAATACAAATGTTGTGAAAGACAATCACAACTCTCTAACGTGCGACAGTTGGTCCACGAGATGGCCGAACATAAATGTGCGACAGGCCGTCCACAAATCCGTCCTAGATGAAGCTGCTGAGTCCAAAGTCCAGCCAACGTTTGAAATGGCCGAGAGCCCAACCTAGCGTGTCTTCAACACAAAGAAAAGAAAAATGACTTTTCCATCTAGTATTTCTCTTAAATTCAATCTGCACGAAGACCTAAAATATTTTAATCTTTAATATGTAAAGAAAAACAATCGGGTTAGCCTTCGGATCTTTTCTCGCAAGGCAAGTGGAATATGACAGAGAATTTACTGGCTCGAAAGATTTTCCTCCATACTGTAGTCTGGGCATGGGACGGGGACTTTGTCGAGTTTAAAAAAATTATTTTTCGCTTTTTCTCTTAAAAAGTTGGGATTGCCAAGAATGGGTCTGAACTCGTCCATTGAGCTACTCTTGTTGCAAATATCACCATTATCCAGGGATATTTTGCATAATTCGAATGCGTGGCTTGGGTTCAACAACGGTACACACTCTCACCAATGATACGAAGTGTTGAAGCTCGCCCGTGACAGAACACCAACACAGACATTGGCTAAAAAGAGAAGAATGTATTTTGGATATGGCTAATGGACGCGAAAAGTCAGCCATTTTGGACTTTTGGTTCACTTTTTGGTTTTCGACAAAAAGGGAGGCAGAAAAATTTAAGGGTTAGCGAAAAATCATTTTTCGAGCTGATTACTTTTATTTTGAGTTGATAATAAAACGTAGAGATTTTGGCAGATAAGGGCAACGAGTTTATTTTGTGTGATTATTTTGTTTGTGAGGAAGATCTTTAGGGAGGAAATAATCAGGCTCTGGAGGAAGGATCCTAATAGGCAGATAAGTACCCTTTTTCATTCTTTTCGTTTTGTCCCAGGACAGTATTTTGCGTGTTTTGATAGTTGTGTTATTCTGGCCAAAAGTGGCAGAAACTTGTTTATTGTGGAGTCTTCGTGCATCCGTTGTCTATCCCGAGATTGCGCGACTCGCGACCCAATTTTTACTTTCATTAATTTTCATAGTCAACCCCGTCATTTTTCTCTCCTTTGTGTCTTTTGTGACACTAAATAAAACTATTAATTGTACCTACAAATTTTGTTCATTTTCATAATATACCTATTTTATCTTTTGATTTGGCCTTCCGCCATCTCTTCCAAACCATTCATTGTAAATTTTTGTTTACGAAAAAATTTAGGGTTTTTTACCTATACTGAAAGGTTTCCCTAATAAATCATTTGAATTTCCTATTTGGAAAAATAACTCGTTCTTTTTATTCCATTGGAATTCTTCTTTTCAGTTTTATGACGGTTTGGTAATTCCTGAGAAAATTACCTGGCGCCTAACATAATTTCTAGTACACCCTGTACGAAGAATTGGTCTTGATTCGTCTTCCGTTTATTTTTTTTTTTCAGAAATTCTAAATTTTATTGATACGATCAATAAAATAATTATTCATCGATCAAACCCACCCCCTTCTGAGCGAACCGGCAAGCCACCTATCGAACGGTGCTAATCTCGATTTACAGACCTACTTGTGCGAACGGAACTAAATTTGACATTTCTTTTTTATCAATCATCTTCATTGTTCATTCAACGAAAATACTCATCGCGGCACGACGGGTGTGTGCATTTGTTTTGTTTTGCGTTTAGTAAATAATTATTGTTTTCTTGGATTCGATAAATCCATAGTCCGCGGTTTTAAAGTACGTTTAGATTATACATTTATTTGTTCGCGGGTAGATTCTTTTAATAATAAAAAGTAAATCGTGATAACATACGGACGGACGGACGGACGGACGGACATGGCTAAATCGACTAGGCTTTTGATTCTGAGTCAGAATATATATACTTTTCTATACCTAACGGTATTATTTCTCTATGTTACAAACTCCACACCAAATTCAATATACCCATTCTATGGAATAGGGTATAATAACAATTAAACATGACATAACGATGATAGAGAGAAGTGGAATATTAAAAGTCAACGGCTAGAAGAACAAAAGTGACTTCAGGGCTCAACAAACAAAGCTATTATTAGAAATAACCTTAAAAAAACAACCCAAAAGAACCTTGTAAATATCGTCAAGGACTTCTGGAATAATAGCCAAAATAGTTGGTTGAGCTATTTGGAATAGCAGTCGGAGCGAAACCCTTCCTTCTCTCTACGCCTCAACCACTTTTTTGCCAAACACTGCGCCGTCGACGAGTTCCCTTGTCCTCATCGTCATCGCTGAGGCTGTCCACCACACACACTGCCAATTAAGCCATCGTGGCAACTTTAACTGTATTTTCAAAAAAAAAATTTCTGACATTAGTTTTTTATAAATAATTTTTTGTAAGCAAACAAACCAAAAACCAGCAGCTAGAGTTTTCCACCTGAAACAAATAAAAAAAAAAAACAAGGAACTGACAGCCACTGGCTGTCGGTAGTCAGTCAGTGTGATAGCAAAACTGCTCACTGACCCGATTTCACGTAAATTTCACTGACGCATCTTGCCAGTGCCGTGTGCCAGTGAAGCATGTGTCAGTGTAGTGTGATAGTCAGTTTTTCAGGCGTCAGTTCACTGACCGACTCGGAGAAAATATCACTGACTAGCATGAGGTGTCAGTGAGTTTTGAGACACACTGGCACAGGCCTGCCAGTAGGTGTGATAACCTTTTTTTCTCAACTGACCACTGACGAGCAATTTCTTCACTGGCGTAAAAATCACGTCAGCTTTCGTGACGTCATTGCCTGCCAGTGGTCAGTGAAATCACTGTCAGTGTGATATGGCCTTAAGTCAGACAACTCTTGTTGAAATAGAATCTGCGTATTTCTTGCAAAATAGGACAAACTGCTAAGAAATGAAGGACATCATCCTGATTTGAATTGCACAGTTGCAAATGGGGTCAATGTCGGATCGATATGGTCTACGGTTAAATTCGAGGACTTCAGTTCTTGCCTTAAAGATAAGACTCATATCTGAGACAGAGAGATCGTCCCTAAAATAATTGTTCTCAAATAAATTCAAATTTTAAGACCTAGCCCTATCAAGATGCAACTGATACGTTTGTTCATCTTCTACTTTAATGCAGTCATAAAAGGTATTTTGCCAGTCTGCTACTCAGGTCTTGTACTCAGGTTGAATGGAACATGATGTTGCAAAGCAAGTTCTTGCCAGTTCTTAAAAGGAGTGTAGCCGCACTGATGAGAAACAAC
Organism: Platycheirus albimanus; assembly: GCA_916050605.2. Taxonomy (NCBI): domain Eukaryota; kingdom Metazoa; phylum Arthropoda; class Insecta; order Diptera; family Syrphidae; genus Platycheirus; species Platycheirus albimanus. Next base: position 137,102,982 of record OU696696.1, on the reverse strand, counting down.
CAATATTCTTTTATGCAAATTGTTATTTGGCCTTTTCATTAGTTTTGTTATGAAGTCTGCACTAGCCTTTAAATTTCCTAAGTGAATAAGGGGTAAACCAGACTCAACATATATAGCGTAGTTGGGAGTATTCAAGGGTAATTTAAATATTCTTTTAAAAAAATATCTTTGGATTATTTCAATCCCTTCCGTCCATTGGTATCCATATAATTCATTACCATAGCAGAAGCAGCTATTTATTGTGGCGTCGAAAACTTTGAATTTTGATGACGGATATACAAAAGACTTCGTAAAAATTTAGACCACATCACATTAATTGCTGATTTAGCCAAAAACAACCAATTTTTCTTGTATATGTGTATAATATCTAAACTACAAATTACTTCCGACCGATAAAAAACACATGAATTTTTAACGTTGAGAAAAATATTGTTAAAAATCCCAATCTTTATTAAAATTTGCTCGCGCTAGCTCGCCCGTACCTTGCTTACTACTCAGATTACAAACTGCGACTAACATTGCATTTCTTAGTACATAAGCGTATATAAATTGGCAGAAGAGTATAACTCAATATAGTGCATAGTGAGACAACAATATGTCCACTCACTCGTACGTCTGGCATACGATACTTACTTACTTAAGGTGGCGCAGACAGTCCATTGTGGATCACGGCCTCAACCAACAATCCTCACCAGCTAGGCCGGTCCCTAGCCAGTGGCCTCCAGTTGCGCACACCAAGTTGGTTGAGGTCGTTTACCACTTGATCGCGCCACCTTAGATGGGGTCTTCCAGAACTGCGTCGGCCCTCCGGGTTGGAATTGAAGACTCGTCGGGCAGGAGCGTTTTCGTCCATACGCTCCACATGGCCCAGCCATCTAAGCCGCTGAATTTTCAGCTTCTTAACCAAGTCAATGTCGCTGTTTAGCCCGTACAGTTCGCCATTGAATCTTCTCCTCCATACTCCATTGATACATACAGGCCCGAATATCACCCGAAGAATCTTTCTCTCAAAGCACCCCAGCCTGTATTCATCCGATTGTGTCAGTGTCCACGCTTCTGCCCCATACAGCAGGACTGGGATGATAAGGGTCTTGTATAGTGTCTCCTTGGTCCTTTGAGAGAGGGCTTTACTACTAAGATGCCTTCTTAGCCCGAAGAAACAGCGATTGGCAAGAGTGATTCTTCGACTGATCTCTTCACTGATGTTGTTCTGAGAGGTTATAGTGGAATCCAAATAGACAAAGTCCTTGACAACCTCAAAGTTATATCTGTCCATTGTGACGTTTTGTCCGAGCCTACGGTGATGATCTACTTCACCCGAGGACAGCATATATGTACTTTGTTTTATCTTCATTTACAGCCAGACCCATTCGAGCCGCTTCCACTTCAATACTTGCGAATGATCCACTGACAGCGCGCTTTTTTCTTCCAATAATGTCAATATCATCAGCATAGCCAAGTAGTTGAACGGATTTAAAAAAAATCGTACCGCTGGTGTTGACATGCGAGTTGCGTACGATTGCCTCAAGAATGATGTTGAAGAGGTTACATGACAGCGCGTCACCCTGTCGTAAGCCTTTCTCGACATTAAATGAGTCGGTGGTGTTCTTACCAACCTTGACGGAGCAGCGAGAGTTCTCCATAGTCATCCTGCACAATCGAACGAGTTTGGCAGGGATGCCAAGAAGCGACATGGCTCTGTATAGCTCGTTCCTGTTTACGCTGTCATAGGCGACTTTAAAATCGATAAAGAGGTGGTGAGTATCGATCTGGAATTCTTGGGTCTTTTCCAAAATCTGCCGAAGTGTGAAAATTTGGTCGACGGTTGACTTACCGGGTCTGAAACCACACTGATAGGGGCCAATCAGTTCACGTGCGAAAGGGTTCAGACGTTCACACAGAATGGCCGACAAGATTTTATAGGCGACATTTAGGAGACTTATACCTCTGTAGTTGGCGCAGCTTAGAGTATCTCCTTTCTTGTGGATGGGGCACACAATGCTGAGGTTCCATTCGTCAGGCATACTTTCATCCGACCATATTGTACAGATGAGTTGGTGTATGCTTCTCACCAAGTCATCTCCCGCTGCTTTGAAGAGTTCAGCCGTAAGGCCATCAGCTCCAGCAGCCTTGTTGGACTTTAGTTTAGATATTGCTATCCGAACTTCTTCTTGGTCGGGAGGACGGAAATTTTGTTCATCATCATCCAAATCGAATGGATCATTCTGCCTGACAGCGATTAGTTAGTTGTCTTTGCCGTTTAACAGTCTGCAGAAGTGTTCTTTCCAAATTCTCAGCACCGACTGTGTATCTACAACGACATTCCCACCCTCGTCTCTACAAGCTTCCGCTCGGGCTTTGTAACCCTTGGACGAATGCTTTACCCTTTGGTAGAACTTTCGAACATTGCTTCTGCCGTAGCACCCCTCAATTGATTCAGCCATTCGTTTTTCCAGTTCTCTTTTTTTTCTTCTGAAAAGCCGATGTTCCTCTTTCCTCTTTTGCTGGTACACCGCACGGAAAGCGCTCTTGGCAGCTCTAGTTCTGGCATTCAGAACTGCATGATAGGCTTCGTCTTTGGCCAAGTGTGCGAGCCTGCACTCATCATCAAACCAGGTGTTTCGTTGTGGTCGCCTAATGAAACCCAAAACATCCGTGGCAGCGGTTTTGATGGCCATTTTGCAATGTTGCCACTGGGCCTCTGGGTTTGGCGCAGGCGCCGGGCTTGTCAAGAGATAAGAGGAGACATGATTGGCAAAGGTTGTGGCGGTCTCTTGCGATTGTAACTTAGCAACATCAAACTTTCTCACAGTGGATGTTCGGTTCTGCGGTCTGGTGGAGATCCGCATTCGCACTTTAGCTACAACAAGGTAGTGGTCCGAGTCTATGTTGGCCCCTCGGAAAGTGCGGACATCCATGACACTGGACGCATGTCTGCTATCAATCGCAATGTGATCAATTTGGTTGACGGTATTTTGATCAGGAGACCGCCAGGTCCCCTTGTGAATATTGAGGTGTGGGAAGTATGTGCTAGCTAAGATGACACTTCGCCCCGCAGCAAAGTCGATTAGCCTGTGTCCGTTACCGGAAGTGTTGTCGTGCAGGCTATGCTTTCCGACTGTCGAGCCAAAGTTATCCTTTCCGATTTTGGCGTTGAAGTCACCAAGAATAAACTTAGTGTCGTACTTCGGGCATTCATCATACGTCTTCTCGAGAAGATCGTAGAATTCTTCTTTGGTCGTGTCATCTTTTTCCTCCGTGGGGGCGTGGACGCAGATCAGCGAGATGTTGCTGAATTTGGATTTAATGCGGATTGTGACAATGCGTTCGCTTATGCCACGAAACCCCAAAACTTCTCGCCTAAGCCTTCCTCTTATCACAAATCCGCATCCAAATAGCCGCTGTTTCCTTGTCCTGTAGCACTTGCCGTAGTAGATGTCACAGTTTTTCATCCTCCTTGTGCCTTCACCATCCCATCGCACTTCTTGGATGGCTGTGATTTCGGCTTTGACACCATCTAGGGCTTCCACTAATTGTTCGGCTGCACGTGGTCTGTTAAGGGTCCGGACATTCCACGTGCAGAACCGAAATTCGTTGTCCTTGTTTCGTTTGCTAGGGTCGTCATCAGTAAGGTCATCCATATCCGAGGCAATTGGTTGTTTCGGAACTATTGGTTTTTTTACGTGGTAGGGAAGTTACCCCGACGCACAACCCCCAACCTGGGGGACCAGGCCCTATGCTGCTCTCCTTGGACAAAAGGAGCTGGAGAAATCCAGAGTCAGTAACCCACTACGGGGATGTGAGAGCTACCGTTGGTCCTATATGGGCTCATCCGCCACCTTCTCTATTTCACTACCCTGACTAATAGTAGTGAAAGGACCCAAAGACCTGAGCTCCGAATATGTCGAAGTAGCTCAATGGGGTGCCTACCATATTGTCTGTTAGCGTCGCCGTTGGTTCACTTAATTGGAAGCTCATCCGCCGCTCGCTTGCTTTCTGAGGGGTTCGTACAGAATAAACTGCTACCCAACAAGAGAAACAGAGGAGTTTTATGGCAGGGCAATTATAGTGTTGCTATTTTTCTGTGATCAACACTCGCGCTTATAAGTTCAGCAAGTCAAGTCCGGGTGGACAAGACCAGTACCCGATGGCTACCACTTGGAGGTAAAATAAGCACAATTGATGCGTATGAGACAGTTGCAACGCTGGGCATCGCCAAGTTGATACCAATCAGGGTCTACCCTATTCATACAACACCCAGCCATCCTGGCATACGATACAGTCCCGACAAAAACAGCTGTTTTTCATCTAGGTCTTTGCATTTATTCTCATCTAGTTTGCAGCTCTGTCTGGCAGTCGTCCTTGCGTCCTTAGATAGTGCTTCATTCATTAACCCCTGCTGGCTTCTAGCATTGTATTAAAACTTCCCTCTCATTAATCTAGGAAGAGACAAAAATATTAATAAATACCTATAGAAATAAATGCGTTGATGTTGATCATATATGTTCCAAATGGGACTAGAAATAATCATATGACTTGCTCTTTTTAAATAGCTGGCTCATCTTATATTTTGCTCTGCTTGCGAACAACTTGCTTTATGCTCTCTTATTTGCTTACTCGCTGCTTATTAATCCGAGTAAGCCGCCGCATGCTCGCTCTAGTAACCCACCTACTCGTAGCATACCATTATCATCAAAGATTGGATTGAGCGCTTCAATGTTGCTATGCTCCTTCAACTTGCCATCCTTGCGTAACCAGGTTATATCCTTGCCATAAGCGCTCTCATATGAAATATTGCATCGCCTTTGCTCTCTCTTCTATTGTTAACAGCGTTGTTGTCACTTCACCCCTCTGGAGTCGTCCAATCTTTCCATTCAGCCTACACAGATCTGCTCTAAACTTCAGCTTGCCCAAGTAGTGAAATATGTAGCTCAATATGTGGATTGCTTTCCCCGAACTGCTGGCGTATTCTTCTATAGGAATAATTGCTTGCTCCATTGGCATCCATATGCCTAAATTTACCATTGAAGATACTGCTACACGTCCATGCATCTCCTCTTCAACCTTTGCTGACCCTCTGCTGTTATGATATTAGCTGGCCACTTGTTCTCTGGCAGGCATAACCATTCGGGTCCATGTAGCCATAGGCAATTTTTTATTATGGCAGCTGGCATTACTCCGCGGCTTAATAAGTCAACAGGGTTCTCCTTGGTCCCGACATGCCGCCATCATTTGATTTCTGTATTCATCTGAATGGATGGTACACGATTGGTTACATAGGTCTTCAGATCACGTGGGAGTTTCTGCAGCCAGTGCAATACTACCATGGAATCTGTCCACATTATGTACTCAAGCCCATCCCATTCCATTGCTTTCCGTATTTCTACTGTCAGTTGGCTTAATAACTCTGCTACAGCCAGCTCCAAACTTGGCCTAGAAACTGTTTTCAGTGTTGCCACTCTTGTTTTTGAAACCACCAGCTTGCTCATTATCGTACCATCATCGTTCTCCACTCGCACATATATCGCTGCTCCATAAGCTGTCATTGACGCATCCGAAAAGCCATGAATTGACCCCTTGCTCCCTTCCCCATTCCAAGCCATCGATCAATCCAAAAATGCTCTAAGTGGTTCACCTCTCGCCAGTACTCTAGCCATCTTTGTCTTAATTCAGCTGGCACCTCTGTATCCCAATCAAGACTTATTCGCCACATATCTTGTATTAAAATAGTAATTGGCGCAACATATCCATTTGGATCATATAGCTGTTCTATACAGCTTAATATCTTGCGCTTTGTAATCTCGCCCGCTAATTCTGGTGTCCTGACTACGAAAGTAAATCGATTTTCGTTCACCAACCACTGTAGTCCCAGGACTAATGCTTGCTCTTTATCATCGAAGACCATGATTCCGTCATCTTCTGCTTTTAGCTCGCTCGCCAGACATTATCTGTTGGATCTCCACTTCCGAAGTTCGAAACCAGCTTCTTAAGCGTTCTTGCTCATCATCACAACCTGAGATGCAGTCATCCATGTAGAAATCATTTTTTTATTTGTGCTACATCTGGAAACAGCTCGCTTGCATCACTCTCACATTGTATTAAAGCTTGCACTGCATTATATGCCGATGACGTCATGCCATAAGTAACCACTGTCAGCCAATATTCTTGTAAGCTTGCATTTGGAGATTCTCTCCAAAATATTCTCTGCCAATCTCATTGATGTTGTAGCTTCTCTCCCAATTGTTGCACTTCGATAAGAGAAATCCCCTTAACCGTTCGACAGCTGCAGTCGAACACCACCCTTAACTTTTTAGTCACACAGTGATGTTGTATGTGGTAAACTAGTTTTCCAGCTGGCGCCTGGTATCTCACCCTTTTCATATGCCCGAGCCTCCCGTATTCTCGCATAAAATCGACATATTGCTCTTGTAAAGATAGATCTCTACCCAGCCTTTTCTCTAAGAACATGAATCTTCTCAAGGCAATCGCTCGCGAATCTCCTATATCTTGCACATCAGGTTTGAGTGGTATTGTAACAACGAAATGCACTTCATCATCACGTCTAGCTGTCTTGGTGAAGATGTTTTCCACAGCCTGCTCCTCTGGCGTTCGAATGGAAGAGGAACCTATACGGTCCATTTCCCATAATTGCTTAATCATTTCCTCCATGTTGTCGATTTCAACACACTTTGCCCCAGCTTTGGCGTGAGCTGGTTCCAAGCTATAGGTTGTCCTTTCACTCTCTTTGAACGGATGCACTCCAAACACTACCATACCAAATTCTGTTTCCAAAGCTACTAGACTACCCATGGCACGTGGTGACGAAGTGACCATTACCCTTGCGAAGAATCCTACTCCTAGAAGAAGCATAAATGGTGCCCGCTTCCAATAGGCTTGATCCACATACGCTATTCGCCCGATATCCTTGAATGGTTAGACATCAGTTTGTGGAGTAAGCCATGTCCACTTAATTACCTTTGGTAGAACCCAAAACTCTGCTTGAATACATGTCTCTGCATTAAACCATGGCAGCAACGTTACCCTTGCTCACTTGCACAATTTAAGGGCGTTGCCATCAATACCAATTACCTTGCGCATTATCATACTTGTGTTTATGCTCAAAGCTTGCACCACGCTGTGTGGCATTAAATTTGGCTGAGCGCCTGAATCCAGCAAGGCCCTCATCGGCCCATAATTTTTACCGTCTACCTGTAATCTCACCAAAGTAGTTGGCATAAGCGTAGTGGAGACGTAACTTGCAGAATCATTAAAGGAATTAAAAACATTTAAATAGCTTGACATTAAATTTGTATTTTTAGTTAACATTTTTCCAGTGGACTTTTAATCTAGAGTCTCGCTCGTCTTGCGCTTAGCTGGCACTGCTGATAATGGTCATGCGCCTTTGCGTTTGCTGCTTGCTTCGAGTGCATTGGCCGCTGCATCCTGTCTTTCTTGCTCGTGCGTATGGCACAAGGTACTATTAGGAAGCATCCTGTTTGGACACTCTGGGCAGGGCGCTTGGAAGCATTCGCCCTTTTGGTGTCCTTGCTTGAGGCAGTTCTCGCAAAGGTGCTTCACCCTGACGAAGTTCAATCGTCCTCGGAGTCCTAGCTGTAAAAAGCGCTGGCACCTGTAAAGCTGATGCACGGCATCGCACATCTCACATTTGCGAGGGATTGGTTGATGACCAGTTGTAGCTCGCGTAGCTGTCCTAGCTGGCACAGTTGATGGTCTCGATATTTCGTTGCTGCATCCTGGCTGTTGCATAGCTCGTTCGCTCACGAATCTGTTAAACCTTGGCGCTGGTTCTGACTGCTTGCTCCGTCGCACTTCTAAAGATCGCGCTCTCTCATTTTTCTGTGGATACTCGCTGGCAACTGCCTGCTTATCCAAAAACTCCAGCATTGCTCTAGCTGTTGGCGTCTCTGACTCGCGCTGCAGCTCCCATTGCCTTCCTGTCTCAGTGTCGAGCCTTTCATGAAGCATGAAGACAATAATAATGGCCCAATGTTCCTCTGGGATCATTTTCGCACAGTGCTGGCGTATGGTTTAATGCGTAACGTTTGACATCATCGGAATGTCATCAGCTCGCGGGTTATCCTGCAAAATGGGCAAAATTAATCAGCAGCTCACGGCAGGTCTGATACTTCCAGTTATAGAGTTGGTTCAACCTCTCCCAGGCCTCGAAATAGTTGTTGTCGGTGAGCTGCCATTCGCCCATCATCCTTGCTGCCTTGCCTGACAACGAGCTTCTCAAGTGCTGGAACTTGAAGGCTGGCTTCACCTGGTCGTTATTGTGCATAGCTGCAACAAATCGATCGTGGAAGCGGTACAAGCGGTACGGTAGGGGGAAGGAAATAATTTAAGTTTAATTATTTGCGAACAAAAAAAATTAATTCCGCCTGGAACACGCTACAATGGTTTGGTAGACGGAAGGAGAGACTAAGATTTAGTCTATTAGAGTATACACCTCCCCCCACCCCATCATTTGTTTTCGACCCATCGGTAAAAAACTGAATTTGATCGTCGTCCTGGAAGGCATTTTCCTCCCAGAGTGATCTAGAGGGTATGCTTACCTGGAAGTTTTTATCAAAATGAAGTTGGGATGTGGAGTAGTCTATGTTACTTTGGGGAATACTGAAGGTGTTCAGTATGTTAGCATGGCCATAATTATTCTTTTTCCATATAGAGATCGCCTTCAGGCAAATTGCTGAGCAAGCAGCGATTTGCTTGCTGAAAATATCTAGGGGTAGCAGGTTGAATAGTATTTCTAGCGCTGCAGAGGGAGTAGTGCGCAGCGCACCACCTATACACAGGCAGGCGGTACGTTGGACTTTACTGAGCTTAGCACTTTTCGACGCTGTGTCTAGGGCAGGCCATCAGACGACCACCCCGTAAGTGAGAATCGGTCTTATCACCGATGTGTATAGCCAATGCATAACATGGGGCTCTAAGCCCCATTTATTGCCGATGGCTTTTTTGCAAGAGAAAAGGGCTACTGTGGCTTTCCTTACTCTTTCTTGTATATTGGGTTTCCAGCTTAATTTCTTGTCCAAAATAAGACCCAAGTATTTTGCTTCGTCAGAGAATATAAGACTTATACCATTAATAGATGGAGGGTCGACGTGTGGAATTTTATATTTCCTTGAAAAGAGGACAAGTTCAGTTTTGTGGGGGTTAACACCTAGTCCACAACGACTTGCCCAATTTGTGAGCTTATTGAGTGCAGATTGAAGAAGTTCACATAAGGTGCTGAGATGCTTTCCTGAAACGGCTATAGCAATGTCATCCGCATAGGCAATCACATTGAATCCCCCCTCTTTCAGTATTATTAACAGTTCATTTACCACTAAATTCCAAAGGAGTGGAGATAGGACACCACCTTGTGGCGTACCTCTACTAACAGATCGTCTTGCGGATGTTACACCCAGTTGTGAGTTGATCACCCTACTTATCAGCATTTGGTCGATCAGTTTACCAAGTGAGCCATCTACCTTCAGACCTGAGAGTGCATTAGCGATTGCAGATGTGTCGACGTTGTTAAAAGCGCCTTCTATATCAAGGAAAGCCACCATTGTGTATTCCTTGTGATGGAGGGAGTATTCGATAGTGCGGACAAGTGAATGTAGCGCAGTTTCTACCGATTTTCCTTTGCAGTAAGCATGTTGAGACATCGACAAAAGTTTAGTATCAATGTTATTGCGTAAATATGTATCAATCAGACGTTCTAAGGTTTTCAGAAGGAATGATGATAGGCTTATATATATATAGGCTTATATATATATAATCTAATAATATATATATCTAAAAAATAAATTCTTTCACTAGAGTCTTTGCTGTTGTTACTGCGTCTTTTGATGTCATAGGGTGTGCGATGACAAATTTAGTCAGCTCACATTGCATGGTTAAGATATATCTTTTTTGGTTTGACATTCGTAATGGTCCGACTGTGTCAGTTGACACTACTTCAAAACTATTGCCTGGAGTGTCTATTGTGTGTTTTGTTCGTTTATTTCTTGCACATGAATCACAATTTGTTATGAAATTTTTTACCATTTGACTCATCTTTCGCCAAACGTATCTTTGTTTTAATTTTATAAGGGTTTTCCGTATACCTAAATGTCCTCCCTGTGCAGAGTTATCTAATTCGATTAGTTTGTATTTAGTTAAATCATCAAGTATTTGTTTTGGGGCGTTATATATTATTATTTTTAGCTTAGGATTCTGGCCATTTATTTTTATCTTTGCATATGTTTTTTTGAATTTATCTTCTTCAAAATGCTTAAGTATTTCATCATTGCTCATAAGTGCTAGCTCGTTTATATTTTCTTTATTCATTCTGGATACTAATTTCTTCAGTGTCGACTCTAGTGTCGCTGAATAATCATTAGATCCCGTATACGTATACTTATTATTATCTTTGTTTATATCTGATGCAAGCTTCATCAGGCTCGAATATGGATTCGCCAATTTATCACTGCATCGCACGTGCACAAAATTTTCATCAATATTTATTTTTGAACTCCTAGAATTTTTATCAATATTAAATTTTAATTTCTTTATATTTTTGACGTCATTAATGGATATGCATTCCCAGATTTGAAGTTGTACGGGCTTCCCTTGAGAATTGCTTTTCTCCTTGTTCTTGTCCACATTCATTGTGTTGGACATCCCCCTTGTGATAACTAATATTCCTTTGACGGTTTCATCGATTTCTGTCGGTATCATTTGTCTTAATAAGTCTGAGTCAATTTTTATTCTAGATAGAGCATCTGCGTTTGTATTCATTTTTCCTTTTTTGTATATTATGTCGAAATCATAGTCACTTTTTGACGATGGATATTTTGCAGATTGATATGTCTGCACCCGCGTCTATTAAAAATGTCATATTTTTATTTGTGCGTTTTTTATTTTTGCAACAATAAAATTTGTGTTGCTATCCGATATTTTATATAATGTACTTTTAATTTTGGCTGTCTGGAATATTCGTGTATTCCAAGCCATGTTCGTTCCCCTCTTGTCGTTCATTATGTAATAATCGTATTTGCTGTCTCGTATTTCTGAATTGGTTTCGATGATGCCTTTGGTTATTGTTTCTTTGAGCATTTTCGGTTCGGTTATTGTTCCAGTCCAGTTATTATGTTGGTTGAAGTTATTGTTGCGGGTATAATATTGATCTAAGATGTTGTTGTTGTATCGATTTTGATTCATGTTTCTTTGAAATCTGTTACGGTTATTGCTTTCTGGATTAAAGTTTTGTGTGTTGTGTCTAGTACATTATTGATTGCTGTGTGCAAGTGGTATTAAATCCCTTGTTGATTATCTCAACGATCTTAAGAAAGCTATCTAACTCCTTGAAAATTCCTGAAAGCATTGGGATTGCTTTCATAGCCATTCCTAAATCAAAATCTGCCATTTTTTTGTTTATTTCTTTTTTTCTTTCAAAAACTAATGTGTATTCTTGCAGTTGGTCCTCTAGTATCTTTTTAGTAGTATTATAAATACCTTCAAATTCTAATTTAAGTGCTTTGTTATTTTCATTTTCTTCACTATTTTCCAAATTATTAAATTTTTCTTTAAGATTTTCTATTTCGCTAATTTTTGTTTTAACTGTTTCAAATTTATGAGGTCTACCTGAACTCTTTTTAATATTTGAGAGAATAGCTTCTAAGATGTTTTTTAATTCTTCCATTTGCGAAGGTAAGTAAAAAGTATTAAAAATATTTTTTGTTTGTTTTTGTTATTTAATAATTTTTTTTTCTTTTATATATTAGTTATTTGATTTTTGTGTTTATGCACATAATTCTTAAAATATTTGTTTATTTTATATGCAGCGTAAAGGAAGATGATGATAACTGCGGCTGTTGCCACTGATTCTGGAATTATTGGCATGTTGATTTGCTCTTGGACGTTATTGTTATTAACCACTGTTTCCGGTCTGCTTTGGCTTTTTCCCATATTGCTGTTTCTTCAGTGTTTTCACCTTGTTGATAAGTTCGTTTTTTTGTTTTTTGTCTCTTGTGAGGGTGATAATACGATGAAGATCGGCAATTTCTTTTCGTGCTCTTATTTGCTTTCCTCCACGGATTCGATTTCGTTTTGGTTTAAATTGTTCTGTCTCCTGTTGTTCTCTTTTTTCCTTCAGAGCTTGTTTTTGCTTTTTTTGTCTTTCCTGATATTGAACGATGGTAATCGGCTTCGGTCCAGCAGTCTTTGGTGTTGGTGTATATTTTGTTTGCGGGGTTGAACCTTCGGGAATGTATTCTTCGATTTTCTTGTTCTTCAGCTCTGCCAGATACTTTTCCCACTTCTCTACATTGCTATCGAATTCTAGCTGTGACATTTGGTATTTTGCAGGATCGTCATGTGGTGTATCTATATAGTCCTAGTTGTTTGGTATAGGAGCGTACCACGCCAGTATATTGGGAGCGTACTACGCTTTATTGTGTTAGGCGATTTCTCGCCGCCACTTAGAGAAAAGTAAAACAAACGTCTTCAGTGCATAAAACCAATCTGATTTTACTATCCATAATTCTACTCCTTAAATACTATTATCATAACTGTTATACTTATCTTCTATCTAACTTCTACATTTTCATAATTACTAACAATCTATTTCTTAGCTCCTATTGGTTGTAACATAAAATAGGATCTTATTTCTATTGAGTGATACTCGGTACAATCGAGTGCAATGATAGTCAAAAATATATGTTATGCTATGACTAACCTAGGCATGGAGTACTGAGGTTAAAGTCGAACAAGTCTTGGTTCGAATTTACCCTCCGCAGCATTCGAGTTAAGGGTTCGTTGGAGCCATATGAGGTACGGTGTGGAGGAAGATAGAAGAGGCGAGGATTTCTTAGGTTACGAGGGTTCGTGTTGAAGAAAATAGAATTGTAAAGGGTTTCACAGTCAACGGAACCGGAGAGGAGTCGATGAATAAAGAGAATCTCGGATATTTCTCTTCGTTCTTGCAGCGAGTTCAGGCTGATTAATTGAAGACGATTTTGATATGGGGGCAGGATCAAAGGATCATTCCAAGAGAGACCACGAAGAGCAAACCTTAGGAAACGCCGCTGAACGCTCTCGATTCTAGAGATATGAATTTGTTGGTATGGTGACCATACTTGACAGGCGTATTCAAGGAGCGGGCGTACAAAGGTTATGTAGAGAGATCGGGTGACGTATGGGTCGGAGAATTCTTTGGCCCATCGTTTCACAAAACCAAGTGTTGAGTTGGCTTTTAAAATTATGTTGTCGATGTGTGCCAGGAAGTTGAGTTCTCGGTCACATAATATGCCAAGGTCGCGAATCGCCTCCACGGAGGATAGGGGTTGGTTATGGAGAAAGTAGGGCCGGGGAGGAGGTTTAATGCGCTTTCGTGAAAAAGTAATTGATTCGCATTTGGTAATATTGAGCTCTAAGCAGTTTTTAAGGCACCAGATTGCGAAGCTGTCGAGATCAAGTTGAATAAGAGAAGAGTCATGTGCCGATGATATAGTCTTATAGAACTTAGTATCGTCAGCGTAGAGCGAGATATGGGAATATTTTATTACCATTTCTATATCGTTGATGGTAAGAATGAAAAGGAGTGGGCCTAAGTGACTACCTTGGGGAACCCCTGAGGTAGCCAAGAAAGGATTGGAAAGGGCAGATCTGAAACGGACACTGTAATAACGGTTTTCTAGATAAGAAGATAGATATCCATTTCAAGAAGACTGGCTCAAAGCCGAAGGAGGATAATTTGAAAAGTATTAGTTTATGCGAAATTTTATCAAAAGCCTTGCTAAAACCTGTTGAAATGGCATTGACTTCGTTCCCATTCTCAAGAGCTGAGAGCGTATACGATATAAATTCAACAAGGTTAGTGGTTGTAGACCTACACTTTAAAAAGCCATGTTGCCTAGGAGAGATGAGAGACTTGCATCGAAAACTTAAAATTTCGTATAAAATGCTTTCAAATAATTTAGGGATATGTGAAAGTTTGGCAATTGGACGATAGTTTTTAACATCGCTCTTTGGGCCCTTTTTGTTTATAGGAGTTATATAAGAGGTTTTCCATATCTCAGGAAATTCTCCTTGAGAAAGGGAAAGGCTGAAGATTTTGGAGAGAGGGGAAGAGAGAGCTGAGGAGCATTTTTTCAGGAAAATCGCGGGGAGACCATCAGGGCCGGGGAGAAATTCATCATTGAGTTGATTTAACTTGTTCTCAACGATATTGGGGTCGACAGTAAGAGGAAAGAATGAACCAAGTGAGAAATTTGGCAAATAATCGAAATAACCTGGGTCAGGTACGAAAGAATCGCTGGTAAAAGATTCCTTGAAAAAGGTAGCAAAGAAGTTGGCTATAGCTTCCGGATTATTCGAGGTTTCGGTATTGAAAGAGAGAGAGGTAGGATAACCATCGGATTTTCTTTTATAATTGACGAACTGGAAGAACGACTTGGGATCATTTATAAGGTTGGTTTGTGTTTCTATTAAGTAACGTTGAGTTGTAAAGCTCGGTAAAGTGTAAATAAGAACCAAGGTAGTTAGAATAATCGGTGGGAGATCCCGTGCGAAGGAAAACTGTCCATAACTTGTTTCTCTTGTTACGCAAAGAGCGAAGTTTTCGGTTATACCAAGGAGGGGATGCGATCGATGTTTTATGGCGACTCAAGGGAACATTGATAGAAATTGAATTAAATATTTCCCGGTAAAATATTTCTGTGGCATCTTTGACACTAAGGTTATCGAAGTTAAAAGAAACTCTATTGAGATATTCATTAATAAGGCGGAAGTTTGCTTTATGAAAATCATAAGAGTACTGATTTGTAGGGGGATGATTTGGTTGTGGAGAATCATGATAAAATGAGAGAATGAGGGGAGGATGATAGTTGTCAATGGTGGATAGGTGTAGAGGAGATAGTGATACAGAGGAGTTATCAGGATCGGTGGTGAAAATAAGATCGAGTTGCCTATCTATACAGTTTCGGATACCGCTAGCTTGGTAAAGGCTGGAATCAGCTAGGCGATCTATAAATAGACATTCCTTGGCAGAGGTGGGATTGGAGGCAATGAAATGAGATTGATCTTCTGATGGAGTCCATTTAAGATAAGGAAGGTTAAAGTCCCCAAACAAAAGGATATCATCATTGGGGTCACATAGAGATATTATGTGGTCGATTGTATCAATGGCGAGCTGGTAAGATTCAATAGGTTGTGACGGTAGAATATAACAACACATCACAAAAAGTGATTTGTGAAGTAGCGATATTTTTATTGATACATAGTCGAGATTCGAGGAAGAAGAGGTTGCGATGTGGGAGGAATCTAGCGTGTTTTGGATAGCTAGTAGAACACCGCGGTTAGGGCATTTGTCAGAAGGATCTCTTAGCTCATCGTCGCGATAGACATTGAATGAAGAAGGAAACAATTCTTGATTCTCTATACTAGGGATTAGATTAGTTTCCGTCAGGGCATAGATTTCAAAGGGTAGAGCATGAGTTTGTTGCAAAACACCATGAGTTTTGGAGCGAAGGCCTCGAACGTTCTGATAGTAGAAGGTGAGTGGGACGATTTCACTATTTAGGTGTTGGTAAGAGTTGGTTTTAGGAGTTATTGTTATCCAATTTGAGGCGAAGTGAGAGGTTGGGTTAGGAAAGATTTGAGATATTGGGCTTGAGGGAGAAGTTGAACCTAAACTAGGAACGAAAATAGTTATTATGGTCCGCCCTGCTTCTTTGAAGGTGAGATATTCTGTTTGAATGTACAAAAGACGCATAGGTAGAAAGGTCATTTTCGACATGGGAAGGGGTGAGGTTTAATATTTCATGGAAACGGACGAAGATTTTTTTGAGATCAATTGGATTAGTGGGGAGGCCGTCTTGAAAAATTGAAACTATAAGGTTTGTCCTTGTAACACCATTTATGCAGACATTATCTTCTTTATTGTGAAGGTATGCTAGGTAGAGTCGAACATTAGAATATATTCGATGTTCTTTAAGGCGAGAAAGAACATAACGGCCATCATCATTTTGATAGATAAGACGTTTTGTTAGCTTAATGGTAGGAGGGAAAAGTGGATCAAGGTAAGATGTTCTGTTAGAGGGAACGGAAGGGGGCTGAGAATCAATAGGGGGAGAAGGAGTCGGAGGATTCGGATAGGATTTGGTTTGTGCATTGGATTTAGGGTTAAGGGTATGTGAATGAATAAAGTTGGGATAGAATTGATTAGGGTTCGCAGTCTGAGAAGCGGGCGGGGAGTGATGTGGAATGGTTTGAGAGAATTGTTCGCGGTTTTGATTGATGGACATGTTAGGATTGAGATTGAAAGATACACGCTTAACAGGGTTAGAAATGAAATTGTGTCGATTGAAGGAAGGGAAAATGTTAGTTTTATAACTCCAGTTAGAGTTAGATCGAGGAAGAGTGGACTTAGGTGTAGGTTTTGGGTAAACTTTATTTATAGGGTTTGGTTTAGGCTGAGTTTTATTTTTTAAGTTTTTCCGGTTCGAGGATAAATGGATGGGATTTACATTAGTATTTTTAGATCTAAGATAATCTAGCTTATCTTCCCATTTAGTTATGATTATCTTTCCCAGTCGGAAAACATCATCAGTATGGGAGCAAAGAAGCCATTCGTATTTAGATGGAAAACTAATTTTGAAGTTGCTATGATGTCTGTAGCGAGGTGGCGAAATCTTCTGGCACTCGTTAAGGGTTATTGCAAAAGTACGGCTAAATAGTCTTCTTATCCAGGGGACATCAGCATCTACAGGAGCATTTGTGATGAAGAAAGTCACACTCTCGGCATTGTTGTTTAACTTCATTAGTCTGTTGTTCCATTCGGTTAGAGTCCACGTTGTGCCAAAGCGGTTTAAGGTAGGTAATGCAGGTGGTGTTGAGCTAGGTGAAAGTGTTGGTTGGTGAGTAGGTGATAAATTAAGTCCTGATTGAGGGTGAATTGCTGTAGCGGGAGTTGATGGCACTGCAGTGGTGATGGGAGGAAACAGAGGTTGTAGGCAAGCAGGTGCAGGTGGTGTAGCATCTTCAATAGCTGGTAAGGGAGCTGGTTGGCAAATAGAAGTATCCATAATTTCAGCCATTAAAGATGTGTTGTAAACAGAGGCATTGAGTTGAAGGTGGATTCCGTCGATTTTGCAAGTGGCTGTCTGGATGTCGTCTGCAAGTAGTCCAATTCATAAACGGGTTTCGATGAGTTCAGTACTAATTGAGTTAATTGTACCAACGGCATTTTCTAGCAGTGCGAGGGGTTGGCGAAGCCCGGGGATGACAATATTGGATGTACTTTGGAGATGACTGTCAAGATCAGAGCGGATAAAGCTAAGGTTTTCGTTAATGGATTCAAGGGAATTGGCATCACAAAAAGATTTAAGCATAGACGAAATTTCTAGTTTTAGTGATTCACAACGTTTGTCAAAATTGTTAACGCGAGGGTCGTTCGTTATCAAGTCTGTTATAACAGAAAGTTGCTTATCAATTGAAGATAATTTTAAAACACAACGCTTATTTGAATTGTCAATAGTGTTGTTAAAATCGTCGAAGGCCTTAACCAAAAAATCATCCATTTTATGAAGCTGATTAATTGTACTTTTATGGTAGGAATTATTGTCAGCGAGGATAGGATTGAAGGCTCGTTTCAGTTCAGCGCTTATGCTTTCAGAGGGTGAATTGACTTGAGAACTGTCATTAATATTGTTAATTAAATTGGTTAATGCAGTCAATTGAAACTCAAGGGAGTTTAGCTTAGCTTCGACCGAGTTAATGTTTTCACTATTGCACTTTATCGCGAGAAAAACGTCCGAAGGGATATTTTTTTACACTGATCACAAAGATACACAAAATGACTAGCGTATTCTTTAAAGTATGTAGAAGACCTTTTGCTGAGTCCAATGCAAAGTGGGTGGAATGATTTACCACAAATTCCTTTGCAAAAGAACCTTTCAGCAGTTTTGCTATCAAGGTCACAGTGGGCAATATCACAACGATTAGTATCCATAGTTATTAATGTAGGTCACAAACAAAAGCAAAGGCGTAAGAAGCGAGGTGTAAGGGAACGAGGGAACCGAAAGAAAATACAAAAAATCGGCAAATGAGCGTGGTTTTTGATGACACAGGAAATTGAGCGAGCATACGTTTAATTAAATGATTTTTTTGATTGAATGTTTTTTTTTGTTTTTTGTTTTTTTTATTATTAAAAATAACTTAAACGTTGTCAAGAAAAAAAAAGAGATATGGAAAATCAATTAAATAATTGGGAAACACGAAATATTATTGCGGAGCGAAAAGAAAATGCGACTTCACTTGTTGAGGTTCAAACTAAACTGTTCCTTTCACTTTCAACATCAATAAATGACAATAGCTCCTTTAGCTGGTTTCTGGCTCCCACGAAGTTTATTGCATTATCACAATAAATATTTTTGCAATAGCCTCGCCTTGCCATGAATCGTTTGAATGCCCCCTTGAGTTGTAAGATCAGTCACGAGTTCCAAGTGGCAGGCCTTTGTGGAAAAACAGCAAGAAATTGAGATGTATGATTTCTGCGGGTGCTTGCCTCTTATTTTGTAATGCATTAAAACTAGGTCACAAGAATCTATGCCTGTATTTACGAATGGCCTGGCCAGTTGTATTCTGTAAGTAGGTAAATTTCCCATTTGTTGATTCAGAAGCTTGGGGCTGCACGAGCACATTTAACGCAATCGTTCGTAACAGATCATGCCAAGGTCTTCCCTTTAAGTGGCCAGATTGCCTGCCTGGCAATTGAAAGCATAGTTTGTGGTCCGGCATGATTGTTCTCAATATGAATGTCATGGAGTATCATTTTTGTAAACGGGTGACGATGTTGTAGGAGTACTGGGTGCTTAGCGTCGTATGCTAATGCTGATGCTTCCAAACGCCCACCGACTCTAATGATATCTGCCGCATCGAGAAATGGAATAAGGCTCTTGAGTGAACTTTTATCAGAAACTTCACTTTTATCTCTTAAATTCAGGATGTCTTCTTCCATCTCCAATTGCTGCATTTGCTTGATTGACTCAATTCGGAAACAGTTAAGGGGCCTCTTCTCATTTTGAAGTCCTTTCTCGACTTTAGGTACTTTTCTTTAAAATTGTTGAACACTTTTGAATGAGTTTTTATGATTGATGAAACTTATAGTAAGATCATCTTGGGAATCAGGGATTGCGGCTCCCAAAGATATATGCTCACTTTTATTGTTGCTGTTAATTGCTTAGGCGTCGTATATAGGTGGCCAGATTGAAGTTGAACCATGTAAGAATTTCGGTCCATAGAACCAAATGTTGCAATTCTCAAGGCGATCTGGAGCTATTCCACGTGAAAGTGCATCTGCAGGATTTTCCTTTGAAGGCACATGCCTCCACTGCGCAGAAATTGTATTTTCTTGTATTCCTGATACCCTATTTGCGATGAAGACAACACAATTTATTAACCAAGCGCGAAGCACGCGTCCAATTAAGCTTTCTGCTGTCAGACAAAACACAAACAACTGCAATACAAATTCTATGCCAGCTGAGTTCGATGGTACAATTTATGTAAACAATCAGCTTACAAGACACAATAAGCATCTCTTGTGGTTGACAAAAGAAAAAGCAAAGCATGAAAACTGGAAATATGTGTGGGAGAGTGCGGGAAAAATATTAGCACGGAGAAGCGAGAACACACCATCTATTATAATTAATACTGATAGAGACGTGAACAATATAAAAAGCGTTTAATAATTGTTGTTGCTTTTTATCAGAACGAATAGTGATTTAAAATAGTAAATAAAATGGAGAGCACAAACGAAACACATGAACTCGAAGTTAATTTTAATTGTAGGGTAATACATGGCTTTAGCGGCATTGATGTAAGTGATTTAAAAAATAATAAATGTTGCTATCTATGTTTTAATATAAGATCAATGCGCCTACACTGGAGTATTTTCTGTTTGAATATTAATCACATTATAAATGAATTAGATGTTATTATTTTGGTAGAAACGAACATTAAAGAGGAAGAGAATAGATTTTATCAACTTAATGGTTTTCAACAAGAAATTGTAAATCGAAATGATCAAAGAGGGGGAGGAATAATGATGTTTATTCGTAATAAGCTAAATCATCAAAAAATATTTTCGTCAACGGTTTCATATGAAAGCATTAAAATTCGGTTCACGGAAGAGAATAAAACAACATATATGATTGGAATATATAGATCCCCTGGTTTTAGTAAAATTGCATTTATTGAAGAACTTGGCAAAGATTTAAGAACGATGAGGAGAAATGAAGAATTTATTGTCTTGGGTGATATAAATATTGATGTCCAAAAACAAAATTAAACATTAGCTATGTAAAAGATTATTTGGAAATGCTAGCATCATCGAGACTTATAAACGTCATAACAAAGTGCACGAGAGTTGATCCACGTAATGGTACTAAGTCGTTGATTGATCACATCTTAGTTAGCAAAATCGACAATCCAATTTTCACTGCGGTAGTTGAAAACGAAATCACCGACCACTATCCAACACTGTACTATATAAAAACTCAAACACATTCAGAAAAACAGGTTGTTAGTTGTACTTCACACATACAAAATTCGATATTTAACCAACTTATTCGAGAAGAAAATTGGAGTTTGGTTTTAGAAGAGGAGGATGCTGAAAGAATTTACAATAATTTTGCTGGTAGACTAAAAGATATCTACAGAAAATCAACAGTCAATAAAAAAGATTCAAAAATACGGAAAAACAACCCCTGGATAACGCCAAACCTCATTGCAGATTGTAAAAAAAGAGACACATTATACAAGAAGTGGAAAAATAATAAAAGAAACAAAAGTTATGAAACTGAATACAAGATCTTACGAAACAAAATCAATAAAGATATAATAATTCAAAAATCCAATTACTATAAAAGCCAATTTGTTGAGTTCAAAACAAATCCGCGTAAGACTTGGGGATTAATAAATGAAATACTAGGAAGGAAGAAATCGAGTATTGATGAAACAATGGTAAGCAACTTCAAAACAGGATTCAATTCACTTTCCAACGATTTTGCTGAAGTTTTCGCATCACAAACTGCAAATATAATACACCAATGTAATTTGAAAAGGTCACATCACACAAATATTCATATTGAAAATACAATCTTCACATATCCTACAAGTGTTATGGAGGTCAACATGATTATTAAGTCACTTGGGGAGAATAAGTCACCTGGAATCGATTGCATCAGAGCAGTGGACATAAAAAAGCATGCAGATTTGTTTGCTCCAATCTTGTGCAAAATAATTAATCTAAGCCTAACAGAAGCAACAATACCAAAACAACTTAAGACTGCTGTTGTAAGACCAATTTATAAAGGTGGAGTTAAGAATCAACTGACTAATTACAGACCAATTTCAATACTTCCAGTCTTTGAAAAGTGCCTAGAAGGAATAATAGTTAGTAGATTACAAAGCTTCATTGAAAAACACTCACTTATAAACAAAAGCCAGTACGGATTTCAAAAGAACAAAAATACAGGACAACTGCTAGGTGAATTTGCTAACTGTGTGAACGAGAGTTTAAATAAAGGTCACCATGTACTTGTGATGTTTATGGACTTCAGCAAGGCTTTTGGTACACTTAATCATTCAAAACTGTTAGAAACGTTAGAAAAAATCGGGATTCGAGGTTTGATGGCTGATTGGATGGCAGACTATCTTCAAAACCGAAGGTTTTGCGTCAAGATAAAGGATGTTTACAGTGAAGCAAGGAATGTTACCTATGGAGTTCCACAAGGATCTAATTTGGGACCACTTCTTTTCATCCTTTATACCAACGAGCTTCTTCGGGTTTTTAAACTAAGCATTCCATTCGCTTTTGCTGACGACACTGCAATTGTCGTTCGCCATAAGTCTCAGGATTCGGCGACAATGGTAATGCAAAAGGAATTTGACGCAGCTGTACGATGGTGTCACGACAACGGATTGGTAATAAACGCTTCCAAAACAAAACTTATGCATATCCGTAGTCCACATTTCAAAAAAACTTACTTCAGGAATGATCTCTGTCCAAACACGATCAACGAATGCATCGAAGTTGTTGAAAGCTACAAATATCTTGGAGTTGTTATTGATTGTCATTTCCTCTGGAACAAACATATAGACAAGCTACGCACTGATTTGAAAAAGGGCCTTTATGCACTCTCACACTTGCGGTATCATGCTTCTGAGGACGTTTTGAGACAGGTCTATTATGCTTTACTAGAGTCAAAGCTAAGGTATGGTGTACTTGCATGGGGAAATGCAGCAACAACTCATATCAAGAAGCTCCAAAGACTACAAAATTCAGCTCTAAAAATAATTCAAAATAGTAACAGGCAACAAACTGAAAACAGATTTCGGGTACTTAAAGTCGAGCAAATATTCAAGATGACGACAGTTTTGGAATACCAAGACAACAACCGTTTTATTCGACCTATACAACATCCATTCAACACCAGGCAACGCGCACAAGGTATGCTTCAAATACCTAGAAACTACAACACGTATGGTAAGAGACAGCTGCAGTACGTTGTTCCATCAATAATAAATTCTTTACCTCAACAACTTAAACAAATACAGAATTATAAAACAAGAAAAAAACAATTAAAACATTTTTTCCTAAATGAAAATTGAAAATTTTGTATAATGTTATTTGAAATTTATATCTTACTTTGAAATTGTGATCTTTTGAAACTTTAAAAATTAAAAATTAAACTAAGCTCACTTTATTATTATTATTACTTAAATAAACAATCTTCTGCAGAAAAGCCTTGGCTTCGCAGGAATATATGAAATTGTAAAATGATTTTTGAATAATAAAAATTTCTTCTAAAAAAAAAAGAGTTGCCGAGGATGAAGAATTGTTCCATGCAAGTGCAATTTCCGAATCCGTTCAGAGGAATTTCGTATCATTTTTAATATTTAGGTTTTTTTGTAAGCGCCCTAGAAGTCGACAGCAAAGCAGCAGGCGCAAAGCTCCAGCCTGGGAATAGTTGCCTGTAAAGATGTCTTTGTTTTCTTCGACAGTGCTATTCTTGATTTAGTGCAGAGTAGTCGCACCGTTATGACGTTGTCACTACTTATGGAACGAACGTAGGCCGCAGCACCAAAAGTTTTTTTCTGAAGCATTGGCAAATACGTAATACTGAATCCTTTTTGGTGTTTTGTGTAAAAATATATGCCTAGCAATCCTTATATTGTTTAGTGACTGCAGTCCCTTACGAAATTTTATCCAAATTGTTTGCATTTCCAGAGGTAATACAGCATTATAATCAAGCTTCAATTCCCATAACCTTTGTAGGAATATTTTTGCCATTACGACGACAGGTGCCATGATACCGAGGGGGTCAAATAGATTTGCTCTGTCACTGTAAGCTGTTCGGTTGGTCACTCGATCTCTTTTTAGCCAAGATGTTTCAATGCAGAGTTGGTCAGATTTCGGCATCCACGTAAGATCAATTGTTTTCACATGATCTTTAATATTGGTGTTGAAGTCCAATTCCGTTTCTCGGTCTTCGAGTGGTACTATTTTTAATAAGGATTCATGATTAGCGCACCATTTCTTTGGCTTGAAGCCACTATTGTGAAGGATAGTCAGGAACTTAGTTTGGGTATTCAAAAGTTCAGTCAACTTATCTGCACCGGTTAAAACATCATCTACGTAGAAGTCACGAGATGATACCTTTGACCCCGATGGGTAACGATCCTCGTTGTTTTGCGCCAAAACTTGGAGGCACTTTGTTGTCAAGTACGATGCAGATGTTGTGCCGTAGGTGACGGTGTTGAGCTGGAAGCACTTTATCGGGTGATTTGGGCTGTTCCTTCACCATATTAGTTGGAACTTTCGGTCCTCATCGTTTACAAGTATTTGATGGTACATTTTCTCTATAACCACGTTAAATACAAATCTTGGTACACGGAATCGCAATAGCATCGTAAAAACGTCACCTTGTATTGTTGGGCGTGTGGAGAGGATGTCGTTCAGTTGCTACTATCGGGGTTTTGGACGCAATGATGGGGCAAGAAATAGTAGGGCTTTGTTATTTTATTGAAATTATTTTCCTGCATATGGCCGAATTTCTGGTACTCCATCATAAAATCTGTGTAGATTTTTTTTCAGTTCTTTTGAATTGGCTAACCTTCATTCAAGAGATATGAACCTCCGTAGAGCATTGTCTTTTGATTCACCTAAGCAAGTTGGGGCTTCCTTGAATGGTAAGCGAACCACAAATCGGTCATTCGTGTCCTTTGTTGATGTTTGGACAAAATGAGCTTAACGTCTCTCTGCTTGAGTGAAATTATCTGGAGAGGTGGTGGTTTCTTCTAAACGCCAAAATTGTTGCAATCTGCTGACCAATGGCTTCATCCTCAGTTCATATTCCGCACGATGCTAAAAGTCCATCATTAGTAAATGGCACTTTGCCTGCTACTGTAGATCCAAACACAGTATTTTTAAGTGTTGGTAGATCTTCACCTAACTTGATTTGACCAACAGCTAAGGTAACATAGAAAATTTCCGCACCAATGAGAAGATCCATTGGCCCTGGCTGATCAAATTGCGAATCAGCCAAAACGATATTCCTCGGAATCGACCAATTTGAAGTTATAATTGCTCGTGATGGTTACGGTGAGACAATTTTTGACAATACGTGTGCTTCAATTCTCGTGGAGAATCCATTTATTTTGAAACCAATCTCTAAACTGATTCTTCGATGGGATGACCTCTTTCTTTGACCGATCCCCTTAACCAGCAGCGTCTCGTGCATTTGTGTTAGTCCTAAGGTTTTGGCCAGCCTTTCAGTTATTAAATTAACCTGCGATCCAGAGTCCAATAAAGCTTGACATGTTATTTGTTCCCCGATTGATTTCTCAGGTTAACAAAAGCTGTAATTAACAGCACACTTTTAGTTTTGATTGTAATGTTTGTGCTAGGAGGTGTGGGCTCTGTCGCCTAAGTGCAGACCTTTGGTGAGTCAGCAACAAAAGTTGATGTACCTGCTAGCGTTGATGGTTTTGAACCCTTTGGTTTTTCAGGGTAATTCAAATGAAGGAGTGTATTGTGCCCCCTTTGGCCCTTGGCGCACCCTCCGACAGAGCAGTCTTTAGTAAAGCGCCCTGATTTCAGACAATTTGCACAGTGTCTTGAACTTTGAACTAGGCGCAATCGGTGTTTTCCACCTAACTGTAGAAATTTCTGGCAGGCGTACAGCTGATGATTGCCCTTGCATTTGGGTCCCGCTGCAGCGATGGTGGCTAAGGTTTTATTGGGTGTTAATCTTCTTCGTTGTTCATCCGAACCTTCCCTTGTGGTTGTTGATAATGCCTCCAACGATTGAAACAGGAGCTCCAAGAATGATAGGAACTCCTTAAATGTTGGCATGAGTTTTGGGGTTTTTAATGATTGTTCCCAAAGAGTGAGAGAATTTCGATCCAACCGCTTGATGAGAATGTGCAAGAGTATTTGATCCAAATTGGTTGTCTCTATACCAAGGTTCTGCAGGCTGCGGATGCATTCTCGCGTAGTGTCATGCAGTAACTTTATGGCTGAAGAACTTTCGTTTTGACTTTAAGGTTGTGCCATTAATTTGTTTAGTAAGGCTGTTACCATAAGTCGAGTGTTCTCATAACGGCTTGTGATCGTTTCCCAAGCAGCAAAATAGTTGGCGTCAGATATGGAGAAGTGTTGAATCAGCCTTTCAGCTTCTCCTGTGATTGTGGTCTTCAGATACCACATCTTCTGGCATGCGGTGAAATTGGTTGATTGTGGATAAGCTCCGTATATAGATCTCGAAACTCGATCCACTTTGAGTAGTCACCATCGAATTTCGGCAATACTTCCCTTGACAATTTCGTCCCCTGATTTTGGGTTATAGTTGTCCCGGATCCAGAATTTGATCTTGATCGATTATAAAGTGTCGTAAGTGCAGTATCTTGTATCTTTTGCTCAGGCAAAATTAAATGGAGAGTGTGTTTTAATTCGATGTAAATTCTTTTTAAATTTTCATACGTTTTTCCTTGAATATAGGGCGTACAAAACTCTTTACAGATTCATGGCTTTGGTGGAATTCCACCCATAGTGCTTCCAGAATCTGCAATCTTTTTTGCTTGTATGCAGTGTTTTTCGGTCAGCACTGTCTTTGCTCATGTTTGTTTTTAGTTTCTGATGTTCCTCAGCGATAGCCTTCTGCCGGGCTAATATTTTAAAAACCTGCATCTGATCTCTGTTATTTTTTACGGTGGTTCAAGTGGTGGTTCAAATAATTAGCGGTGAGTCAATGCACTGCTGTGGACCCTGACCACTTGGTAGGTGTAGTGAATGTTTGGTACTAGAACGCTGCTTCCTGGAGCACTGCAACCTGGAACTCTGCGACCTGGAACGTCGAGGCCTACAATGGTTAAGGATAAAACTCTTTTGTATTATCTTGCTGGACAGGGTACATAAACCTTGACCAGCCGTAGTAATAAATACACCCGGTTCTATGTACCGGTGTATTATCGTCGGATATGTTCTTTATTTTATACCAATGCCCCTAACCTCTGATGGGGGAAACAATAGAAGAAATAATTTTAAACCAATGCCCCTTACCTCTGATGGGGGAAGCAATAGCAGAAATAATCGAAGAGAGTTTTGATCGTGAATGATAATTTTTATTTCCTCACAATACTATTTATACACAATTTCTGCAAACTTAGCTAAAATTAAATTAACAATAATATTAGTTAATGAAGTAGTTTTTGTTTTCAGTGGACTTTATTGAATTGAAATTCAAAATAAAAGTTTAGTGACCTTTAGTCCAAATGCGTTTCGCCCAGGTACAAGGGTACAACAGTTGGGCTCATCAGTTAGATGCTGTTGTACCCTTCTAAGACGCAAAATTTTGGTCGATGATTACCGACATTTGATAAAATTACAGCATGAATGCACTGTGAATTCTATTTTTAGGGGAATTCGTTTGAATTCATGCACCTAAAACTATATATATATATATATATATATATATATATACACGGTGGTCTATCCGAAGTTACCGAAGTAGTTTTTGTTTTTAGTGGACTTTATTGAATTGAAATTTAAAATAAAAGATTAGTGACCTTTAGTCCAAATGCGTTTCGAACAGGTACAACAGTTGGGCTCATCAGTTAGATGCTGTTGTACCCTTCTAAGACGCAAAATTTTGGTCGATGATTACCGACATTTATATATGTATAGTTTTAGGTGCATGAATTCAAACGAATTCCCCTAAAAATAGTATTCATGCTGTAATTTTATCAAATATCGGTAATCATCGACCAAAATTTTGCGTCTTAGAAGGGTACAACAGCATCTAACTGATAACAATAGTCGCATAATGCTGACATCTAAAAAATAAACAAAAAACTCATAAGGTTCAATAGCCATACCCAATATTCGAATGCAATAATTTTGCTGACAGATGCACAAAATTATTCATTCTATGGGAATCGGCTATTGATATTGAATGATACAAGATACACACATTGGCTACGAAAATAAAAGCAATGCAAAAGGCGTTAAATGAAATAACATGCTGAGAAGCTACATGACTAATGTTGATATTCAAATGCGTTAATGAAATGACATGCAGAGAAGCTACATGACATATGTTCATATAATAATATCAACATAAATAAAAAAATACTCCCTTGTTAGCTTGACATGATGGTTGTGTTTTTCCTAGCGCAGCTGCACATGATGTCATCATAATGGAATATTTTTCATTCCTTTAGACTATTATGGTAGCACTGTGTATTCCTTGATTTCAATTAGATTTAAGCTTATAACGCTCTCGTATTCTATTATTGTTATTTTGGAAAAAATCGCTCCGCGCACACACATTTTTTACTTGCGATTATAGGTACTATAAGGCAAGTTATGCATTCGTAAAAAAAAAATTTTTTTTGGGCAATCAAACATAACATTACGATGATAGAGAAGCCTAAAAAAGTGGGTCCGACAATTCTGTCTGTCTGTCTGTCTGTCTGTCTGTCTGTCTGTCCGTCCGTCTGTATCGGCACCTACAGCCTAAACGGGTGGACCGATTTGCTTCAAACTTGGTAAATAGTATTATTATGACGTCCTACAGAGGGGTTTTTGGAATTAGCATTCTAGCTCTAAAACTGACGGTACCTGCCATACGATTTTTAGTGAAAAATTAATTTTTCTCAAAAACGGCTCCTACGATTTTGATAAAACTTTCTGAATAGTGTTTTATGTGCAAGCTTAATGTTTTGGTTGGAATAGATTTTTCAGGAAAAGTCTTATAACGGTACCTCCCATAGGACCGGTTTTTTGAAATCCGATTTTCTCGTAAGCCACTTGACGGATTTCGATGAAATTTTTAATGTAGGAGCTCTTTTATAAAAGTAATAATAAAAGTTCTTAAATTTTTCAAAAAAAAGTTTTTTTGAGTTTTTTTAAAAAAGTTTCAAAATTTTTTTTCAATTTTTGTTTTTTCCAAAAACGGTTTAATCTATATTTTTTTAATTTTATTTTTCTGATAAAAACTACAAAGTGCTAGAAGTTGGCATACAAAATTGGAACATATTTCAAAAAGTTTTTCAAAAAAAACTGTTTTTTGAAAAAACTGGTCGATCGATTTTGAAATTTTTTTTTGTAAAAATTCAAAAAAGTAAAAGAAACCTGATGGCTTATTTCATTTTCTCCAAAAAACGTTTAAGGTATTGATTTTTAAGTGATTTATAAAATTTCATATGATTTTTTCAACGCTTTTTTCCCAAAATCTCAAGCACTCAAGATCATTTTAACACATTAGAGCAAGTTCGTGCGACCCAGTCGTGCACTTTATTTTAAAGGTTGCCATACGTAACAGTCCCGGCAAAAATTATAGTTTTTCCTCTATTACAATTCATATTTACTTTATTTCCATTGGCAGGATGCACAGCTTCTGTATTGGTCTTTTGAGTTTGTAAGTGGCCTTTTGTGCCACTACGTTACGTACCATTGCCCAACTAGTTGGTCACATTTAGTGTGTCTTTGTATACGGTTGTGCTTTCCCAATTTGCTTATATATAATGAGTTCATGTACTAGTTGTTCTCATTGTAATAAGTCAATAGTCGATGAATCTGTTGTATGCAGTTTTTGTGGTAGAATTTTACATATTAAATGTGCTAAATTGAAAAAAAGTGAATATTTATTGATTTCATCCGATAATAATATTCTCTTCAAATGTGACAATTGCAAAAACATTTCTCCATTGCTATGTATTGCTTAATGGTAATTTATGTGCTTTTAGTTCAAGTATTTCTCAGTGCATCGATGACTACGAAAATCTGTCAAAAGAAAATACAAAAAATTCTCTTAACGTGAGTAGAAACGTTAGACAAACTACTCGCTGCCAAAGACCTGAGAAAAAAGGTAATGATTCTCATCGCCCTACACTTTTATCATCTCGATCTGAGTCACCAGCGTTGCCACGGGCACAGTTAAAAAACAACACAAACTCTTTAATCTCAAAGGGAGCCTATAAAAAAGGTTCATCAACATCTACGACATTGTCGGCATCTGCAAGTGTTTTAGCTGTCAACAAATCTATTGCCACTGTTGGATGTTTTGAAGGTGAACCTGATACTAAAGGTCCCGTAGTTGTTGTGGTTCCTGCTGATAAGTTGAGTGATGGAAAGATGATGGAGGACAATTTGTTATCTAGCGTTGATAACAGTGGTGATAATGTTGAATTTGAAAATTCCAATGTTGCTGCATGTGGACTCACTGATGGTTCTGTTCCTGTTAATTTGGTTGCTGACGGTAAAGTCGCTATTGGTGCCGCTGCTATTGTTTTGGATGTGGATGCTAATGAAATTGATGTTAATAATGCCGATACTTTGCAAACTAAAGCAGTCGATGTCAATAATATTGGTACCGAACATTCACAAGACGAAGTTGATATCAACAGTTGTGTCAATGCAAGTAACCAGCAAGGTACGACTATAGCTAACAATAACTCAGCTAATAACATAATAGTTGGCACAAAGTTGCAGTGTAATGATCTCAAAATAGCTAGAAATCTGAAATGGTTCCATATTGCGTCGCCCCAGAATTGTTTTGTTCCATACGCCACTTTTGTCGTTTTTGAGTTAGGGGTGGATTCTATGGTAATTTTGTATGCTCTTTTAGAATCTGTGATTCGATTTGCTCTATGTCTCTCCAATCCCGAGATATCGAACATAGACTTTGTCCCATATCCACCAAAATCAACAGTTTGTAGAATTGTTTTGTGCAATAAACCATTTTTTGGCGTTTGGGACAAATTTTTCATATAATTTTACGCACATTTTGTGTGAGAATTGTTTTGTTCCACGTTCACTTCTTTCAAAGAAAAGCTATGTATGTGGGACACTGATCGCAAACAAAATTTCAGTATTGGTTTGTTCCACCTCCATTTTAGTTGATTAGGTTCGTTATTATGAAATTTTTTGTGTTCCACGTGTATGGAAACAAAACAAAATCAGTTGCAAAAGGAGGTGGGAAACAAGTAAAAAATGCAGACTTTTATGTTAATTAACGTAGCTTGTTAACGGTTTGGCAAAACACTTTGTAAATTGGTAAGTGAACTCATTGTAAGACTAACTTCAAGTTAAAAAATAAAAAAAAATCCTATCACACAGTTTCGGAGTACCAAGTACGCAAACCTTTAAATGCGTTTTTCTCATAAAAGTGCCAATGGCGTATGGAACAAAACAATTCTGGGGCGACGATTGGTAGTTTTCATCCCAAAACCACCACTGATGGGATTGTCAATTACATATCTAACAACCTTGGAACTGCATTTTGTGTTATAAATTGATTAAAGTTAATGATGAACGTGAGTTGAATTTCGTCAATTTCAAGGTGGGAGTTTCCTTTGAATCTTCAAAAAAAAATCTATGTTGATACTTTTTGGCCAACTGGAGTTAATATTCGTCCAAAAAACTCGCAAGCTTCGAGGACCCTCTGATGTCCTCAAGCAATATTCTACAGACATTTTGTCAAAAAGCTGAAACCAAAAAATTTATTAAAACATCTCTTAATGTATATTTTCAAAATGCTAGTTGCATTCGTACAAAAGTATCAAACTTGTTCAAAAACTCAAGTCACCTGGATTATGATGTAAGTATTATTGTCGAAACTTGGTTACATCCCGACATATCTTCCTATGAGCTTTTTGATTTTCGTCTATTTGACGTTTATAGACTTGACAGATGTAAGTCTGCTATTGAGCGTGGAGGTGGAATAATTGTAAAGAAGTTACTTTGCCTCATCTAAACTTGGAGCAAATTTGTATCTCTATTAACTTATATACCACTCAAAATGTTTCTTTATTCTTTATAGTAAGTTATATTGCTCCGAGAAGTGCTTTAGAAATATATGAAAAACATGTTATGAATATTGAATTTGTTAATAATACTTACTCAAAATTTGATAATGTATGTGTTTTTGGTGATTTTAACCTATCAAATATAGAATGGAATTGGTCTGAAAGTGATAACATGTTAATAGCTTGTAATATATTAAAAGAGTACGATTTTATTTTTAACTTTAAGAAGGCAAATTTTATTGAAATTGATTATTTTCTAAGTAATTTAAATTGGTCCAATGAATTTTTAAATTTAAATCTTGAAGACATGTATTTGCGATTTTCGTCAATAATTTCTGAAAGCTTTTCTAGATTTATACCCCTTGTTCGCAAGCCAAAATTAAATAATCAACCAAAGCTTCCTTGGTACAACAAGCACTTATCTAACCTAAATAATGCGAAACGTAAAGCTTTTAATAAATATAAGCACTCAAAAAATGAGTGAGACTATGCTTATTTTAGTAAATTGCGTAAAGATTTTTTCACCCTTAATAAATTCCCTCACAAGGGTTGTATTATGAATATAGAAAGTAATATTAAGAAAAACTGTAACTCGTTCTGGTCTTTTGTTAATATGAAAAGAAAATCTAATGGATTTCCTAAAAATATGTCCTGTCCATATAGGAAGCATCAAATATTACTTCCATTCTTGATTTATTTGCAAACTTCTTTCAATCGGTATACTCTACTCCCAACATTAGCAATTTTCCCTGCATCCTTAATTTACCTTGTAAGGTTGATATTGGCGCTTTACAGCTAACTCGTTCTGAAGTGCTTTCAGGTTTGAAATCTCTTGAGCCTAAATTAAACTCTGGAGCAGATGGTATACCTGCAATATTTCTAAAATTTTGCGCTTCGTCACTTTGCTGTCCTCTGGCTTGTATTTTCAATAGATCTCTCTCAGAAGGAGTCTTTTTAATCACCTGGAAAATTTCTTATCTTGTGCCGATTCATAAATCTGGGCCTAAGAATATGGTTATTAACTATAGAGGTATTTATAAACTCTCTGCAATTCCTAAACTGTTCGAGAGTATTGTAAAAATTAAAATTGAATTTTTAACTAAAGAATCTATATCAGAAATGCAACACGGCTTTATATCTGGGAGATCCACTACTACCAGTATGGCTATTTTTTCTAGATAAATTATCAATTCTTTAGAGAGTAAGTGTCAGGTGGATGCGATTTAAACAGATTTTAGCAAAGCTTTTGATTCTGTGAATCATAGCATACTGTTGCAAAAACTGGAAATTTTTGGTTTTCACTCTAATTTTCTTAGTTGGACTTCGTCCTACCTCACTGGCAGGTCTCAAAAAGTTATCATCGGTAACTCTCTTTCAAGCTCTATTGCATGTACCTCTGGCGTCCCACAGGGTAGTCATTTGGGCCCTCTTCTTTTTAATATCTTTAAAAATGACATCGCGTTAACTGTAAAACATTCCAAGTGCCTTTTATATGCTGATGATTTAAAATTATTTTCGAAGATAAACAGTGTTGAAGATTGCTATCTCGTACAATCTGATATAAACCGAATTGCTCAATGGTGTACAAATAATTGCTTAAAGTTAAACATAAATAAATGTAATGTGATCTCATTCATTAAATCTAAAAGCCATATCGACTTTAACTACTTGATAGAGTCTAACCCACTCTCTCGAGTGGTAAAAGTCAAGGACCTTGGTATTATGCTTGATTCAAGTTTTTCTTTTATAACTCATATTGATTATATTGTGGGTAGAGCAAATTCACTAATTGGCTTCATAAAACGGAATTGCGTTGATTTTTGTGACCCTTATGCTTTGTTATCACTTTACACATCCCTTGTTAGGTCTATACTTGAATACGGAGATATTATATGGAATCCAACTTTTAAGATACATTCCAATCGAATTGAAAAAGTCCAAAGGCGTTTCACAAAATTTATATTTTTTAAAATGAATTGGAGACTTTCACCGGATTATAGAGCTAGATGTCTTTTACTTGGAATTAAGTCTCTTGAATCAAGACGAACTATTCATGATGTGATGTTTGTGAGGGATGTTTTGTGTTACCACATAAGATGCCCTTTTCTCCTTTCGGTTATACCTATCTATGCACCGCTTAGATATTTTAGGTCAAGGAATTTGCTTTTTGAACAATTTCACAGGACAAGCTATGGTTGTAACGAGAGAGTTTCTAGAGCTATAAGCAATTTCAATGAAGTTTGCCAGTATATTGATTTAAGTTATTCAAGAGATTCATTTAAAGCTAGTGTTTTGCTTATATTTATTTTTAATTATATTATATAATAATTTATTGTCATTATCATTAATTTTTAGCCATAATCTGTTAGCTGTAAAAAATTGCTTGTAGATGTAAATAAATAAATAAATAAATTGGCCCACCTTAAAGTTCTCCTTCTCCTTCCTCCATTTTTAACGCTCCTGTAATGTTGTTAGGTATTCTGATTGCCATCGTACCCAGAAGTGCTGAACCATCCTTTGCCTTTCTCTCCACAGTGCAGTTCCTACTGAGTCTGAGCGATCGTCCAATCTGAAAGGGAGAGGTAAAATTAGTGGTGCACCTACCAGAAAATGTCCCGGCGTCAACGCCTGAACGTCCATTGGGTCATCACTCAAAGGGTGAAGAGGTCTGGAATTGAGTATGGCCTCTATTTGAGTGAGTAAAGTCCTGAATTCTTCCGGGGGCAACATCCTTTGAGCCATGATTCTCCTTAAGTGAAAGTTCATAGATTTCACTGCCGCTTCATAGATCCCTCCTAGATGTGGGGCGGCTGGTGTCATAAACTTCCAGTCGGTACCCTTCCGGTGCAAATGATCTAACATGTCCTTGTCTAAAAAGATTCTTAATGCTTTATTTAGTTCTTTTGATGCGCCAACGAAAGCCGTTCCGTTGTCGCTAAACATTTGTTCACATCTGCTCCTCCTGGCAATGAACCTTTCATATGTAGCTATGAAGGCCATAGAAGATCAATCCGTGACAGGTTCGATATGTATTGCTCTAGTCCTTAGGCATACAAATATTGCTACCCACCATTAGCAATCCATTAGCAATCCTACCAATTTTGATCCATTAGCTACGATTGCCGGTTGTTTCATGTCGTAATCCATTTCTGACCTGCCTAATCTTCCCCCTACCCGCAAGACATTATTTTTATCCAGTATCAGCTTTAAGCTCATTATTTTACTCTTCTCCGAAAGCGTTTGTCCTGCTTTAAGTGCCGTGATTTCCTTATTGTAATATTCTTGTTGGCTAATACGTATTAAATATTCCATGGCTCCTGCCTTCTCCTCTCTTGTTGATGGCATTACTTCCTGCTGCCCCTTTCTCCATTTCCTCTTTTGTCTCAAGTTCCTCCTGTTTTTAATCCACTGTTCTATGAACCAGTTTACATAACTAACGATGTTCACCGCTTTTTCCAGTTTGCTAACATAATCCAATAGAGGTACATTACCCCTTCCTCTCCCGAGGCCAAAACTTATTGGTTCCTTAAATTCCGAAATTGAATGTATTTTCATTTCGTTCTCCGTTTCCTTATTGATTCCTTCCATTATTCCACTCCTTGGCCAATCCTGTTCCTCCTTTATTATCCAACTAGGACCATGCAGCCATAAGTTATTGTCTTCCAACTCCTTTGATAACATCCCCCTTGTCAGTAAGTCGGCTGGGTTCTCCTTGCCATCTATGTGACGCCAGCTTCTTATCTCCGTATTTGATTGAATAGATGCTACTCTATTTGCGACATATGTCCTTAAATCCCTTGTTTTCTTTCTTATCCAAAAAAATGCTGGACTTGAATCAATCCATAGCACATATTCCGTTCCTTTCCATTACATTGACTCCATGATTTCTTTTATCATTCTTGATAGTAGCTTAGCTGCTGATAACTCCAGTCACGGGATGGTCACCATTTTTAAAGGTGCCACCCTTGTCCTCGACGTTAAGAGCTTGCTTGTTATAACTCCGTTTCCATAGTTTGCCCTCAAGTATATGAACGCCCCCAATGCTGCCTCACTGCTGTCTGAAAACCCATGAATTTGAATACTTGTGCTTCTTCCTGAACCCAACCATCTTTCTTTTTTAAAATTTTTCAAATAGATAATAGAATCCCAAAAATCCAACCAACGACGTTCTATTTCTATCGCTGGTTTATCATCCCAATCGATCCTCGATTTCCACAACTCCTGTATTATTATTTTTCCAATGATCGTAACTGGTGATATGTACCCATTTGGATTATATAATTGATATATTATATATATCTTCATTTTTGTTATTGTTCCGTTGAAACTGGGGTTTTTGACTATGAAAGTAAATTTATCCTCCTCTATCAACCATTTCAGTCTTAGAATGGTTGTCCCTTCCCCCTCAGAAAACAACAATGTTTTTTCTGACTCCGAGCCCATTGCTTTAACTACAGCATTGCTGTTTGATTTCCATTTCCTCAATTCAAATTTAGCTCCTTGTAATATTGTATCGATTTCCTTTGCTAATTTGATTGCTTCCTTGACTGTATGAGCTCCTCTTGTACAGTCATTCATGTAGAAGTCCTCTTTCTTTTTCTTTTGCCAGCCTGGCCGTTTCTATCACTGCTCTTACAGCGACAAATGGAAATGCTGTTAGTCCAAAAGTGACTACCGTGAGCCAGTATTCCTTCAATTTTTGGTTTGAGTCCTCTCTCCAAAACAATCTTTGTAAATTCCATTGTTCCCTGGCAAGTCTGACCTGATTAAACATTTTCCTGATATCCGCATATACTGCTATTCTATGTCTCTTGAAACGCATTATTGTTTCATGCAAATCCTTCTGCAGTTTCGGCCCAAGCATTTGAATGTCATTGAGTGAAAAACCAGTATCTGTTTTACAACTTGCGTCATAAACGATCCTGTTATACTTTGGTATGCTATGGTGTGGTATGTAGTACACCATTTCTCCCTGATTTGGTCTTTCTATGGCCTCCTTTAAATGGCCCAACTCAATTTCCTCTCTCATTTCAGCGATATAGGTTTTCCTCATCTCCGGATGTTTTTCCAGACGCTTTTCCAAATAGAAAAATCGTCTCAACGCTATTTCTCTGGAACTGCCAAGTTCTCTTATTTCCGATTTTATTGGTATCTTTATAATAAATCTTCCTGATTCGTCCCTTCTATGCGTCTTCTTGAAATGCTTTTCTACTAATGATTCCTCTTCTGAAAATTTACTTCCTGTTCTTATTTGGTCTTGTTGCCATAGTCGTTTCAATAATTTATCCAGCTGATCTTCTTCCTTTTATTGAATACATGAGACTTTCTGCCCAGTGGTCTCATCTTCGACCCCTCCTTGCTCTCCAAATACGATCATTTATTTATTGAAATCAAGCTAAATGTCTAGCGTACAGTAATTTTATCACATTATAAGTTCTAAAATAATCGTTTAAAACCAATATTTGTTACATCGGGAAAATTAATTAATAAGTTATTATTTACGTTATATAAACTGAACATATTATCTAAGGGCGGAGACCTTTCGTAGTTGGTACGATAGTGCGTTATATAAATTGGGTCAGGTAGACCTCTTAGATTACGGTTGGGAACATTAAAACTAACGCGAGACAGAAGATTCAAAGCATCAATATTACCATTAATCAGATTAACAATAAAAGCAAAACATAAATAAGAACGTCTGCTCTCCAGGCTGGGTAGGTCTATGAGTTTTAGACGGCTAATGTACGAAGGAAGATTTAATGAGCTCTGCCAGCCTAGGCCTCTGAGGGCAAATTTTAAGAACCTTTTTTGTATTCGTTCTATTCGTATTTTGTGGCAACTGTAATAAGGGCCTGGCAAACATACTCTATAATAGGTCTGACAAATGAGGTAAACAATTGTTTGATGACATAAGGGTCAGAAAACTGACGTGATTCCCTTTTAATCCAACCTAATACTGAATTTGCCTTAATGCATGTGGCATTAATATGTTGCGTAAATTCGAGTTTTTTATCAAACAAGACACCAAGGATAGATACCTCACTTACATTTAACAGACTTACGCCATTGAAACTGTACTCAAAAGACAAAACAGATAGTTTTCTAGTAAAATTTATAATCTTACACTTGTCGATATTTAACAACAAACAACTTCGTACACACCAATTGTAGAAAGCATTCAAATCCGTTTGAAGCTTATCACAGTCAAGTTTACAGGAAATAGTTTTAAAAATGTTAACACCGTCGGCATATATGAGGCAGTTTGAGTGCCTTAAAACTGATGGGAGGTCATTTATAAATAATATAAAAAGAACTGGACCCAAATGGCTACCCTGGGGTGCTCCAGAATTAACCACAAAAGATTTTGAATGGTAGCCGTTAAAATTCACAGTATAGGACCTATCAAGTAAATAGGATTTGAGCCAAGCAATTCATGCTTAAGCCCAGCTTGCTCATTTTCTGAAGCAGAACTGTATGTGAAAGCTTGTCAAATGCCTTGCTGAAATCAGTAAGAACACAATCCATTTACTTCTTATTTTTGAAAGAATCAATACAGAACTCCGCTAACTCGATGAGAAGAGTGACAGTCGAACGGCCCTTTGAAAAACCATGTTGGTTAGGAACAATTATTCATTTTGTGTTAAAACTCAATGTTTTGCAGACCATTGCTTCAAAAAGTTTCGGAATAGCAGACAGTTTAGCTATTGGTCGATAATTTCCAATTTGATCCTTTTTGCCTTTTTTATGTCGAGGAATAATAAAAGATTGTTTATACGCATGAGGAAACTTACACGTAGACAGTGAACAGTTGAAGAGAACTGGAAGTGGAAAGGACAAATGACCTACACACTTTTTTAGAACTGAAGCTGGCACTCCATCAGGGCCAGATGTGTCATTAACTTCTAAATTAGATATAAATTTCGAAATATCGCCGCCAGTTATATGAAAATTTATATCAGTCAAGTGCGAATACGATTTCAAATGACCAAATAGTTGATCATTTTCGTCAAGATTATCACAGTTTAGATTATCATAGTTCGAATAGTTATCACAGTTGGAAGAATCACAGATGAATGCGCTTTGAAAAAAGTCAGAAAATAGTTGTGTAATGATATGTGGATCGTGGACTGAAATATTGTTATGTTTAAAAACGGACGGATATGGAGTACATTTACGTTTGCTATTAATAAAATTCCAAAAGGATTTAGGATCCATTTTTAAATTGCTCTGAACATTTTGTATGTAATTAAGATACTTAATACTTGACTCTCTGTTGAAAATATTTCTGGCCTCACAGTAACTAATAAAATCGGAATCTAAGCCAGTTTGTTTGTATTTAAACCATAACTTATTTCTGTAGTTTTTTAATCTCCGCACTTCACTATCATACCAACTTGGAGCAAGTGATTTTGATTTATTAGATATAAGGGGAACAGATGCCAAAAAACAGTCAAATATTTTGTCATAAAATTTTAAAACCATAGAATTAATATCTGAACAAGAATAAAGGCAGGACCAATCAATTAAAGATAGCAAACTATTCAATTTAGTGCAATCAGTTTTTTTAAAGTTAAATTTAAAAACATTGTCAGAATCTTGATTACTACTCCTTACAAAGTTTTGAACAGTTATGATGAGTGCTAGATGATGAGAGTCCTCTTTTACCAGAGGGTCAGTTGTTTTGTCCAGTGAAATGTCGGCATCAATTGTTATGAAAATCAAGTCAAGGATCTTAGCATTTGAGTTTGGTATGTTATTTATCTGATGCAGACCAAGCGACGTAACATTATCCAGAGTCTGCGAGTCATCTACTGCAAGGTTTCCTGTTGGCACCATAGTGTTAGTATCAGGACATCGTTTCCAAGACACATTGGTTAAATTAAAATCTCCAAGGCATATTATGTCGTCATTGTAGTTCATCAGATCAAATATGTAATTTAAAAAGGTGAAGGCTTCGTTGTAGGTATTAACTGAGCTTCCAGGAACAATGTACATAGTGACGAAGTAGATATGTTTTCCTTGAAGATCCATCTTCACACATAAAAACTCTTCGTTCAAACAAACAGGAACACTGACTAGTGAAGTCACAAAACAAGATTTAACGGCAATAAGGATACCACCGCCAACAGTAGTAATACTCGGATCGGAGTATCTATCACGTCTATAAACATTAAACGAAGAATCAAAAAGTTCTGAGTCCTTTATTCCACCAAATAGCCATGTTTCCGTCAAAGATATGACATCGTAGGAAAAGTTCGAGGTATTAAAGTAAACCAAATTGGTCTTTGTCCGTAAGCCTCTTACGTTTTGATAAAGTATATCAATTAGTTGCAACGAAGGTTTGTTGGTCTTGTCAAATTCTTCCGAAAAGGGTTATTCAAAGTATTTCGTTTAACGAATTCGTGGATGATTATGTTTTTCGGCCAGAAATGCTTATCCCTAGTACTGTCCCCATCAATGTAGTGCCATCGATATTTTTTTGGATCACTGACGTGACTATTTTTGCAAAAAATCCGACTCCAAATAGTAAATATGTTAGACCCGGTTTGTAAAATGTTGGATCGGCCAATGGTAGGCCATTGGTTGGAATTTGCATCCTTAATGGATCTAATGTTGCTGATGGCATTATTGGTTTCCATCTACTTTCTTTTGGAAGAACCCAAAAAATTTCCTCCGTATACTCCTGTATCTTCGATTCGTACCATGGTCGCACAATTGCCTTTGTCCATTGTTTTATGGTGAACGGTTCTCCATTTATACCTACCGCTCTTTGTTTTGTCGAAAAAACTGACAATTTGTGCTTCTGCACTAGACAATGACTTACCACATTTGGTTGTGACCCCGTATCGAGAAACCCTCTAATAGGTCCGATACAATAATTTTCCTCCACCAGCCTTACTAATATAGTTGGCATAAATGAATGTTTCCTGCCTAAAGAATATTGAAAGTTCGTGGAATATAGTTCAAAATTTGATTTATTTATTCTTCCCTTTTTTTGTTTCTTCGTTTTTATTTCATTTACCTTCTGGTCTTCCCTTTTCCTTTTCCTTAAATTATCCTCTTTTTGTCATTGGATCCTTCCTCGAATTGTTTTTGCCTTTTTGCCGATGGTCTTAATGCAAAAATGCTTGCGTCGTGTTGCTTCATAGGACACAGTACACTGTTGTGCCTTGGGTTCAGTTTGCATGGCAATCATCTACATTGTATGGCCGTGCACACATCCTTGTGGTGACCTTTCTTCAAGCAGTTGGGGCATAACTTCCTTCGGTATACGAAGTTCCTTCGTGCCGCTAAATTTAACGCCAAAAATTCCGGGCAGTGAAATACTGCATGTGTCTCCTGGCCACATGACTCACATGGTGTCCTTCCTAGCTGCGCTACATTTCCCAATCGCGTTGCCGTTGGTGCTCCTGCTCTCCCTTGGCCTCCTTGCCATCCCGATGTCCGTGCTATAGGTGCTCCTGCTACCCCTACCGTCCTGGTATCCTCAAGCGCTCCTGCTTGTTTGTCCAAGAAATCCAACATTTCCCTTAATTTGGGTGACTCTGAGGATCTTTGCAACTCCCATTGCTTCCTCGTCACCGGATCCAGTCTATCATGCAGTCCAAAAATGAACATAAGATCCCAATGTTCTACCGGTATCTCCAGGGCTTTCATCTGCCTGATGGTTTCGTAGGTGTCATTTGCCATCCTCTGTAATACTTTAGCAGTAGGCTACCCTTCCAGTACTGGAAGCCGGTAGAACTTGTTAAGCTGCTCCTTTGCAATGTGGTACGGCTTGTTATATAATTGGTTCAGCCGTTCCCACGCCTCCTGGTAGCTACCGTCCATGAGATTGCTCTGACCTAGAGCCTTCTCCGCATCTCCGAATAGTGAGTTTTTTAAGTATGAATACTTGTAGGCCATAGTCACCTCCTGGTTGTCGTGGTTGTCGTGGATGGCCGCCTTGAATCGATCCCTGAAGCTCATCCAATCTGACAGAGCTCCTCCAAATTTGCCCCATGTGGGCCTGTTAGGCAATGTTAGGTTTACCTTTACTTGGGGGGTAGCTCCGGCTTCCCCCGTCGCTCTTGTAGCTCCTGCTAGTGGTTGGTAATCCTTGGCCGTTCTTCTTAGGTGCTGGCGTAAAATTTCCGCCGTCCCATAGTATTCTTCTTCTACCTCTTCCATGATGTTTTCCAACTCTGTCAGAGTTTCTTCGTCTGCAACCTCTACTAGTGCCAAAAATTGTCCGTTGGCCTTTTCCCACAGTTGTAGTAGTCGGTCGCTGCGAAGTAATATCCCGGCCTGTGATGCTAAGGTCACCTCCTGTGAATTAGCATAACTTGCTAATCTCGAGATTCCCTTTCTCGTAGCTTGAAACAGCCTTCCCTGCCTCCTGGCCTTCCTTTCTCTGCTTGGATGTAATTTTTCGGTTGTCCTTCCTGGAACTTCCTGATTGGTTTGCTCCTGCAACTGTATGGAGAGAAAAAAACCAAAAACCCGTATTACTCCTTTTGTTTTTCTTTTCAAACGTTAACCCTCCTGGTCTAACAGATCTTATTCCTGAAATATATGTTTTTTTTGTTTAATGTAAATTGCACTTCCTGTGCTACACTTATTCCTTTATCCAGCCTTCCTAAAAAAAATTGAATAACTCCTCACCCATCCTGAACTAATGATGTTCTTAATTCCATCCTGGAATTTTATAATTTAGTTAACACTTCCTGTGTTAATAATTATGTTCGCAAAGCAAACTTCCTCCTTAATCCCATCCTGGAATACAAAAAAATTACTATACACTTAGTGTGTTAATAATTACGTTCGCAAGGCAAACTTTCTCCTAAATCCCATCCTGGAATTTTTAAAAAATTTACTATACACTTCCTGTGTTAATAATCACGTTCGCAAGTCAAACTTCCTCCTAAATCCCATCCTGGAATTTCTTTAAAAAATTTACTGTACACTTCCTGTGTTAATAATTACGTTCGCAAAGCAAACTTCCTCCTGAATCCCATCCTGGAATTTTATAATTTATTTAAACCTCCTGTGCTAATAATTGTCCAACCTACCTAATAAAACAAAATTTAAAACTGCTCACCCTTCCTGGAATTTTATAATTTTTATATAAGTCCACTTGAAATGTTTTTGGACAAGTGTAAATTGCACTTCCTGTACTACACTTATGCCCTTATCCAATCCTACCTACTAAATGTTCGACTTAAATGAATCAAAGTAAATTGCACTTCCTGCACCATTATGAATCTAGTTCCAAATTATATCCTAGAATGTTTTTTTTTTCTTCTAAATATTTCGCACATCCTGTGTCAGTTTAATATTCTGATTATGTATAGACGTCCTGTACCACACACAATATTATTTCCCTTTACCTAGTCCTCCTGAACAAAGTCCAACGTACATTTAATTCCAAATATAATTCCTTAAATTAATTTCCCATCATATAATTCCTTAAATTAATTTCCCATCTCCTATGCACAAACCAAAATAATGTCCCTTATACTATACATGATCAACATTAATTTCCCCCAAAAAATTTCTTTCCTCATACACACACCAAAAATAATTTTCTCCTGAGCAATCACTTTTCCACCATCACACTTCACCACACGCACATTTTTTTTTTTTTTTTTTTGTTCTCGACGAGAGAGAGAAGAAGAAAATAAAGAATAATTCCATACCTTTAGCCTTGGTTTGATCTTATTGTTTTTTCTCCTTATATATTATTCCTTAAAATATTCCGATTTTAATTTAATTTTTTCCTTTCCAATTTTTTTCTCGCGCACTGAAACTTTCGTCCTTCCTGATTGTAGGTTTACGAAAAACTAAAACTGCCTACTGCATTGCTGCGGTCGTCCCACGTCACCGCTGTCAGCCGTATTGTTTTTTCTCTCTCTTTTTTCCAAGTTGTGGTGGAAGTGTGTTGGTAGTGGTGGTGGCAGGTACCTATAGGTAATATTCTCGCTGGCTATGGCTGACCGGTTTTTTGAGATGTGTATTTGTGAACATCTTTTTGTTCTACACTTCCTCTCAACCACTCGGACTAATATCTGTCGCGTCGCAAACGCGCTGGAGCACAAACACTTATATAAGTATTTCTTTGTGCCTTGTACTATGTACCTATATTACATACATTTAGCCTATTCAGGCGAGACGCACATATTTTGATTTTGCAAAACTGTACATTTGTAATATGTACAGATGGACTTATTGCAATCAAAAGGCAAAAAAAATTACCAATCTGTGTGGTTGCAAGCCACACAGATGGACAATTAAGCCGCAAAAAACGCAAAAAATTACCAATCTGTGTGGTTGTAAGTCACACAGATGGACAATTAAGCCGCAAAAAATTACCAATCTGTGTGGTTGTAAGTCACGCAGATGGACAATTAAGCCGCAAAAAAACGCAAAAAATTACCTCAAATACATACATTAAATACAACTTTATTTTGTTGCCATGATCGAACTGCACATTTTCCAGTTGTGCAGCCAATCATGTTACCTTGAATGTGTGCTCCTGCCGCTTCCTGGTTATCCTCCAGGTAACTCCTGTGCTGGCTGTCCTCCTCCATCCTCCTGGATGGGTCCTGGATGTAGGTAGACTCCTTTCTTCGATAGCTCCCGTTTCACCGTTCGATGATTTTGTTCACTCCCGTGTATATCCATACCATAGGTCGCTTTTTTTTATCCCGGCTCGATCGACCATAATGTTCCGCACCGTTATGAAACCGATCGAAATAATACACAACAAATTTTTCTGTGGGAAAAATTGTAATAAAAAACCCACATTTATTGATTTATCCGTCACTTCATGGTGTAAAACAACCTCTCTTGTTGGAGTCAGAGAGTAGACTAAACTCTTATAGTATCATAATAAATTATACGATTATATACAGAAAAAAGAGATTTCCACATATGCGCAGTGTTGCAATACGTAACAGATATGAACAGATGCAGGGTAATTGC
Source organism: Platycheirus albimanus (assembly GCA_916050605.2). NCBI lineage: Eukaryota > Metazoa > Arthropoda > Insecta > Diptera > Syrphidae > Platycheirus > Platycheirus albimanus. The sequence continues at coordinate 137,058,657 of OU696696.1, read as the reverse complement.
TTTTAGAGGCATGTGTTTGAGAATTTGGAGTGTCCCGGGTCAAATGGTCTACTTCCATTGGTTCTACAACATTTCTTCTATTTATTGCAGCAAATGGGTGACGTTAAGGATCCTAAAAACTTTAGAGGAATATCACACAAATTCTTCGCTCGCTTGCTCAGTGGAAACTAGATCAAAATAAAAAACTTTATGCCTTCTTCGTCGATTTCAAGGTAGCGTTTGATTCCATAGACAGAAATGGTTAACTACATAAGCTTTTTAATCTGAGAGTTTCACCTAACTTTGTCGTAATTATTGAAAAACTGTACAGGCAAACAACAGCATACATTTATAATGGAAAAGAAAAATTAGAGAGGATTGATGTGAGCCAATGAGTAAGACAAGGATGTAGCCTTAGTCCCCTGCTGTTTGCCCTTTTTCTGGATGATTTGGAGTGGCTCAATTGTGGAGTGGAGTTCTCTAATGAACGGACCAAGGTGATCATGCATGCCGTTGATAAAGTCATTCTTGCATAGTCACCGACTGCCTTGCAGATGATAATCAATAAACTGGAAGAATATAGCCAGGAGTGGAATCTGGAGGTCAATACTGAAAAATCTCAAATCATTGCTTTTAAGAATGGATCTGGTAGAACGGCGAGCAATGAGCATTGGAAATATGATGGAGTTAACTAAGAGGTAGTAAGGTCTTACTCTTATATAGGAATGGAAATCACTTCCAATCTGAAATTAGGAAAACATCTCAAAACCAACCTAGATAAGGCTAAATCGGCAATATGTGTTAACTGGAGAAGAATCTTCAACAACAAGCTTTAAACGAACGATTTAAAACATAGAATTTTTAATGCTACGTCCCAAGCTATCCTGTTTTATGGAGCGCAGGTCTGGGGAGTGCAAAAATATGAGCTAGGTGAGTGTCTTCTGCGCTTTCTCTTAATAAAAGTATTCTGTTTGTCTATAAACACACCAAAATATATGTATAATTTGGAAACCGGCCTGCCTTCATTGTTTATTTTAATCCTTAAGCTGAATGTAGACTACGTAGTGAGAGTGTTGCCAATGGGGGAGCATAGGCTTCCGAGAAAGATACTGGAGTATGCGATTTGTCAAACAAGCTGATTGTTAGAGACTGGAATTTGTTAGACGCGGACTGTGGCCTTACTTTTAATTAGAATTTGAATGCTGTTCAACGCGAGAAATGCCTTAACGAAGTAATAGATAGCAGTCACCGATGAGAATGAAAGGTATACCTCTATCCAAACGAAGTAAGGCAATATTTTTCCATAAAATGCTTAAGAACAGCTTTAAAAGGTTTGCCAAAGAAGGAATTGAAAAACCAACGGGTATGTCCTAAGCCACCTATCTTGGCGGAACTACCATCAACTCGTCTACATCTATTTACTAGACTGTTTTCGTATACAAGTATCTATTATTTTGGTCCGATGTATGTTAAAGTTGGGACACGTGCCGAGAAAAGGTGAGGTATGCTTTTAACTTGCCTTACTCTTCGAGCTAGTTTAGTTTAGCTTTTTCTTTTTTAGTTGAAAAGTAAATTTGAAATTTGTACAATAATAAGATAGTCTTTAGTTTTATATGGTTTGGCCAATGGCCGTCTATCAGATTGACAATTTATTTAAGCTTAATTACATATATAATGAACTTATTTATTTATCTAAAAGTCTCCTTCACGGATACGTTGTCTATATAAAAGTGCAGTTGACGTATATTTATATAATTTTCCCCAGCCTAATTTTCTTTTCAGGACTTCCAAAGTGTCATCCCATACCATCGGAGCAACTCCAATGTACCTCACACGAAACTCCTTCCTTCCCTTTCCTTGAGGTTTCATAGGTCGCATAGGGTCGGCAGATCGGGTCAATGTGGAATGTAGTTTAAATTTAGTAATTCGTCTCTAACTTTAAATATTACATTTAACATACTTATGGGGAAGCGATTCAGTAAGTATGTTTGTTCTCGAAGAATCAAATTGAGTTGACTGTATATCATTCTCTATTGAGAAGATTGTGCTTCTTGTCTCAAATTTGCATATGCAAAGTGGCTTGCTTTCTTTAAAATTGAATTGAATTTCTCTCTCAAATCAGGAATGCTTTTATCAGGCGAAAACTGTAAGCTTTCACTTAAGCCCAGAGCTAGCTCCTCCCACCTCTCGACTTTATTACCCCTTGTTGACAACATTTTCATAAGCAATCGCTTTGGAAGTCTTGCTTCATCCATTTCCATCGCCTTCATAATGTATTCAAAATGCAGACATAGGGTCCTTAAAAATAATGGAGGCTCAGTTGATTCCAAATGCAGCATCTAGTTTGGCGTGCAGAGTGGCAGCTGAAAAATGCGTTTTAAAAAATATCTGAGGAATTTTTCAACCTCATTGTATTGGCAAAATCCCCAAACTTGTGCACCATAAAGCATTATAGAAACTGCAGTTGCGTGAAAAATTTTAAGCTTTGAGCTATGATCAATGCATTTGTTGTAGATACAACGTACCCACACAGAAGAAACAGCTCTTTTCGCTTCCAATAGCTTGGATTCAAAATGTTTTCTTAAATTGAGGTTTGATGTAACTATTACGCCTTAGTATTTGTACACTCGAACAATTGCAATATAAACATCCACTTTTCGTTGTTTGCATTTCTGCCGCCTCCATCTCTTAATATCATAATTTAAGACGTCTGCAAATTAACGGACAGGTTCCAATTGTCGCAGTAGCTCTCCAGACGGTTCATCATTCGCTGTATTCCGTCAACCGATTCAGATAGGAATACAATATCATCTAAGACCAGGTATCCGGTTATTTCCAAAATGAATTCTTCCTCCTATCTCCTTCACGATGTCATTGATGAACAGAATGAACAGTACTGTGCTCAAGACACAACTTTGCTTCACTCCCATTTGCGTTGAAAACTCTTCAGATACTGACTCCCCATCCCATACATAGGCAAGGTTATTGTCGTACAATGCTTTCAGTAAGGCAACAATTTTACCCGATATACCCAATTTATAGAGCTTAAGGCAAAGTGCTTCTCAAGCGATCGAATCGAACGTTGCTCGAAAATCGACGAAAAAACCTTATAGTTTCTTTTTTCTTTTTTTAAAGCTCTCCGAAATGTTTTGAAAGACTTAATATTTGATCTAGAGTAGAATAGTTTCTCCTTAATCCTGCCTGAAACTCATTAAGAATTTTCTTCTCTTCAATCCAATGTGTAAGCCTTTTAAAAATCAGAGTGCTGAAGAGCTTCACGGACGAATTCAAAAAGGAAATGCCCCGATAATTTTCCGGTACATCATAGGAGCCTTTTTTATGTAGGGGGAATACTATAGATCTTTTAAAGCTTTCTGGGACGTCTGCACTCTCGAAAATTCGATTGAACTCCTCTGTCAATACGTACGAAAATTCCGTTGAAGAATTTATAAAAAAACTCTACTGGGATACGATCATCTCCCGGAGCCTTTCCAACTTTGGATTTTTCAATCACATTCTTAATTTCATCAATCGAAAATGGTGCATCCAGTATCCCATCTTTAAGATTTGGAGCTGCGTACTGTGGAAGCGGTGAAAATTGTGGTGCGTTGAGCAATTTCTTAAAATAAACACGCAGTTCTGACGCGCTCAGTGATGGACCAATGAAATTGGTTCTCCCGTTGATTAATTTGGCGGCTTTCCAAAATTGTGCCGAAGATCTGGATGTATTTAGGATGGTAATGTTTATTTGATCCCGACACTTTCTTTTATCATAACAAAGTGGTTTAAAATTTTGTTTTGGCATCGCCGTACACCATTTTGAAAAAAGATATATTATATTTTCTCAACAACTTTAAGAATAAGAACGATTTCTCTCAGCCTTTTAGACAATCCTCGTCAAACCACCTCTGTTTAAAAATAAAGTTACTAGTTCTCGCTTTAGCACTTACTGGAACAGCTTTAATTATAATGTTTGTAAGGTCTTTAATTTGTAGCTGACTTTACGACCTACGTATTGCAAGTTCCAAGTTTAAGTTGTTTTGCTAAGCAGTAAGTTGACTATCTCTCTACTTCAACTTGGGAAGCAGCCCCAGTTGTTTTGCATTGGAGGTAAAATCATCACCCGATACTACGCACGTCACTTCTAAGGGCATGTGGTCTGAAAAAGTCTGCTCTGCTATCCTAAAATCACTCACAAACTAATTCCACTTTCCCACACAAAATAGTAATCAATGACTGAGCACTATGTTCCACGGATGAACATATACTCGCCATTTTGGTCACCTTTGGAGCTCCCATTTAGCATCCTTGCATCCAGAGTATCGGCAATATCCAATATTTTAACATCTTTTCCATCACATGTTACGTCTTTTGATTTGCGAGTAGGGGTGATGATTATTGATGCTGTTCCGCTTACGAAGCTGTTTTGCGACAGACCAACCCTAGCATTGAAATCACAAATCAGAAGAACATCCACAGTGCCTAGATTCTGCAGGGTCTCGGAGAATCTATTGTAATCTCTCATCCAGTGTGAACAATTACGGTAAATTGGTAAGATGTGTACTACAGAACCATTTATTCTTAACTCCAAAATTTCCATCTCTTCAACTCTCTTGAAATTCGTAGAAACCGCTTCTAGATTTTTTCGATATCCCTATAATCCTCCACCACTTCCTCTTCCAAAAGAGTTCGATTTGACTGCTGGAGTCCATTTTAATTCATAATTATTACATAATATCGTTAAATTTGTACTTTTCCTCTTCTAACACATGTGTTTCGAAAAACATAAATATATTAAAACTTTTTACATAATTAAAAAAGTTAATTAAAAAACTTATTTTTAAGACCTGCGACATTATATCCAAAAATACTTAAGTGTTTGTTTCTGGTAGACGGGTACTCCTCATTCCATTCTACCACGTGAACGTCCACACGCTTGCTGCGTCGTGCTTGTGTTTGCGCCCAAATTAATATCATCTCTTACCTCAATTTGTGAAGTGCAACCAACTTCAGATGACTTGCGATTTGACATTTGGAGGTTGACATTTCGCATGTTTAGGTTTTCAGGCCACATTTTACTTGATCCATAAATTTTTTAATACTGGTAAATTTAAGGAAATCACCGCCAAATATGTTGCGTAGCACCTCTAGGGGATCTTTTGTGCCACAGATTAAACCTTGCGAAAAATTCCAAGTAAATAAATTATTTAGAATGAACAATTTATCGTCTCTAAGTTGAATTTTTACTTGGGGAGACTTAAAAGGCAGAAACTTGGCGATAGGAAGCACGTTGTTTCTTCGGTGACGAGTGTCATGCGGGAGGTCCTCATGTATATGGATTTGTTTGCCGTTTAGTTTGCTAGAGTAATGAAGTATATTCCAGGCTGCAATCCCCGAGTTAAGTTTTACGAGGACCATTGCTGTACGACTGTTGGGAGGAGCTACTGAATGTGCGTACTCAATTTTAGAACTTGAGTCGTCAGTGTCGAGCAAACCAGCGCAGACAGACTTGGCTTTATCTTTCATGTCGGCATTTGCTTCTGCGGGCTTGTGCACCACAACATTCGACTCCATCCTTTTTTGCAACAGGTTATCTATCCGTTCTTCCAGATCTTTGTTTTGACTTTCCAGGCACAAAACCTTGGCTGAAATTTCCTCGTACTTTGCTTTCAAGATAACGAATTCTGCATACAGTACTTGGAAGTCAACTTTTGAAGGCAGTTCGTTGATGAGTTTCTTGTTGCTTTCATCGAGTAATTGTTTAAGTACATCGATAGTGATTGTTGTGGCTGAATCCATTTTATAGGCAGGAAGATCTGATGGTGACGAAGCTGATGTCGGTAAAAAGGTTCTACGCTTTTCTTCTCTCAGATGTTCGCTTGAGGTTACAACCAGACTCCTTTTACTCATCAGTTGAGGTTATGCGCTCAAGATTAAAATCCAAGGGGTCGTGTTTTTTAATTTCTAAGACTTACCCAGAAGTAGGTTTGCTTGCTTTGAAGAAATGTTCAATATTGCAGGTTTTGAATCAACTTCTTACAAATAACCAGGAGGAGGATGGCTTAAGAAATATACTCAGATAATGGAACAAATTTTCGCGGAGCAAGCACAGAATTTAAAGAGGCCATGAGTCATATGAACGAGTGAGTTTTGGCCAAAGTATTTGACTTGAGGCTTAAGTGGAATTTTATTCGCCTCACATGGGTGAGAGCTGGGAGAGATTGGTTTGAACAGTTAAAAAACCTTAACGCAATGAAACCAACCCGAAATCAAAACGATTAGCTACTTTTAAGCAACACGGCAGACGTAGAGCTTGAAGTTAATTCTAGACCACTTACTTATGTCCCAATACGCAGTGAAATAATGAGGGCCTTACTCCAAATAGTTTTTTAATAGGCTCGTCTTGTGGAAGAATGTTAAGTGGAGATTTAGACGATTCTGTCCACGTTCTAACAGGAAACTGGCTCACAAGTCACTTTTGGAGGTGGTCTGCGAATATTTTTCTGACATTACCAGGTGAATGAAAAGGTTTCGCTATTCTGAATCGATAAATGTGGGCGATGCTGTGATATTATGCAATGCAAATAATCCAAAGTGTTAGCACCCCGAACGATCAGTAAAAAAGGTGCTACCTGCCGTCGATGGTTAGACTCAAAGTGCAGTCATAAAAACAGTTACTGGAGTTTACGCAACACCAGTAGTGAAACTGGCAGTTCCTGAGGTGCAAAAGTTTCCAGAAGATAGTAAACAAGACCTTGGGACAAGCTTACAGGGGGTGTTGCGCAACTTGGGCACCACTATAAACGTAGAAAATTATATTGATTCACGCTCTGACTTATAGCTGACGCGATATATCATTATATTAGCGAATTTTTGTTTGTGTGTCTTTTTCTTTTTCTGGCGACGTCAAAGATAACAGCTGCAATCCCCACCTTAAAAAACTAAATTATATTCGATATAAAATTTGTGTATGTAAAACTTAAAAGTCTAAACTAAAACGTAAGAACTATTTAAACTATATTCCAAAAATACATACTTATATATTAATTAAGGAAAATTAGCTCTTAAAAATTGTATAAAACAATACCTAAAGCGCTTAAGTTTTGAAAAAGTTTTTTTTAATTATATATTTAATCAAAGTTGGTCGAGCCAACGCCCACTGTAGAAAGAGCCGAACATTTTCATTGCAATTATAAAAACAATAGAATACTTACTTATGTTGGCGCCACTGGAGCGTGGTGCTCCTGGGCCTTGCTGAGAATGCCCCTCCAGCCGGCTCGATCTCTAGCCTGCTGTCTCCAATATCGTACTCCAAGTTGACGGATGTCTCCCTCTACCTGGTCGCTCCATCGAAGATGAGGTCTACCTAGGCTTCTGACTCCCTCGGGCTTGGCGTTGAAGACTTTACGAGCTGGAACGTCGATGTCCATTCACTCTACATGGCCCAGCCATCTTAGTCTTTGGATTCGAATTTTTCTGGCTAGGCTTATGTCGCTGCTCGTACAGTTGGTTGTTGTATCTTCTTCTCCAAATGTTGTTTTCTCGATTTACGCAGACAGGACCATATATCGTACGCAGAACTTTTCTCTCGAAGACTCCAAGTGAATTTTCATCCGATTGGGAGAGGGTCCATGCTTCCGCACCATATAGCAGGACCGGGATGATGAGTGTTTTATACAGTGTCACCTTGGTTCTTCTCGATAGGGATTTATTCCTCCATTGCTTACTCAGCCCAAAGAAACAGCGATTAGCAAGAGTAAGTCTGCGTTTGATTTCAGCGCTGATGTTATTGCATGTGTTTACAGCAGTGCCCAGGTAGACAAATTCACTGGCTACCTCGAAGTTATACCTATCAATGGTTACGTTCTGACCAAGTCGGTGGTGGGGTTGGACTTTTGTTGATGAAAGCATATACTTCGTCTTGTCCTTGTTTATTTTCAGCCCCATTCTGCTTGCTGCTGACTCCATAGTAGTGAAAGCACCGGTTACTGCTCGCTTTGTTCTTCCTATCACGTCAATGTCGTCAGCAAACCCAAGTAATTGTGTATATTTATTGAAAATGGTGCCTGATGTACTGGCATGGGTGCTCCGTATTACATTTTCAAGCACAATGTTAAAACAGCTGCATTACAGTGCGTCACCTTGTCTTAGCCCTCTGGTGGTTTCGGTAGAGTCTCAACCAACTTTGACGGAACAGCGAGCATTCTCCAACGTCATCCTGGTAAGGCGTATTTGTTAAGGAGGGATTCTCAATTTAGACATGGCACGATACAGTTCAACTCTATTAACACTGTCGTAGGCGGCTTTAAAATCGACGAACAGGTGGTGGGTGTCGATGTTATATTCTTGCGTTTTCTCCAGGATCTGGCGTAATGTGAATATTTGGTCGGTGGTAGATTTTCCAGGTCTGAAGCCGCATTGGTAAGGACCTATCAGATCATCAGCAAACAGCTTGCGACGTTCACATAAAACGCTGGCCAGGATCTTATAGGCGATGCTTAAAAGGCTTATGCCTCTATAGTTGGCGCAGAGTAGGCGGTCTCCTTTTTTTGTGAATCGGGCAGATGGTACTGAGATTTCAGTCATCGGGCATATTTTCCTATGACCATATTTTGCAGATGAGTTGGTGTATGCTCCTGACCAGGTCATCTCCAGCGTGTTTAAAAAGCTCCGCTTGAAGGCAATCACCTCCAGCTGCTTTATTCATCTTTAGTCTGGTGATGGCTACTTTGATTTCATTTTGGTCGGGCGTGTGTAGTTCGTGGTCATCATCTAGATTAACTGGAACAAGTTGATCTTGGGCGGGATCTTGGCTGTCATCGCCATTTAGCAACCGGTTAAACTATGGTGTTTCCATCCTGATCTTTGCAGGGCCCAGGGCAGCTTGTAAAACCGGAGGTAGACTGTTTTATAGAAGTTTCGTACCTCTTTTCTGCAAATACATCTCTGAAAACAATAGAATACCAGAAGAAAAAAATATGTGCATAAATACAATAGATAAGAAATGAAGAAAAGTGAAATATAACGTTGGAGATCAATAACGATTTTTATATATGAGGGGTATAACTTCAAAACTCTTCTTTCCCACTTTTGAGAATTTTGAGTAAAACGGAAAAACCTAAAATGATATTGGCTATTGGTTTCAAGGTAAAGTTGTAGGTTTGTAAGAATCTTAACCTGTTTCCTATGGTTTAAATCCTCTAAGGCAGACCTAAAAATTATAAAAAAACCATGTACATTTGGAAAAGAAGAGTTTTAAAAATAACGATTATAATAGTTGACTTTTGATTCAACCTTTTTAGGAATAAAGGAGTTTTGAAATGAAAAAAAAAAATTTTCTAAAGATCTAATTAATTTTTTTTTTATTTATTATTATATAAAAAAACTTAACTTAAAACATAAAACCTTTAGTCTTCAAAGAGATCAAAAAAATGTAATAATTATTAAAAAAATAAACTTACAAATAACTTCACAGCATTTAAATTATTTATATAAAAAACGAAACAAAAACAAATAAAAAACTTTAAAAGTTATAGCTTTTCAGCTTTTTTGACTGAGAAAATTGGAATTTTCTTTCGCTCTATTCCCAATAGAACTTTGTTTACATACTCCGATGGCTCCATGATCTACTTCTACAAAATAATTTACTTATTAAATAAAAATAATCTTATAACATCCATATTTTTCATCTGCGAGCTTTCCAAAGATGTTTTCTTCACAAGGATCAAGGCAACACTAAATAAATACCTAATATCACCCCTGAATATATTTAAAATGACAAAAATTCCCGTCTTTTTTTATGTCATTGAAATACACGAGTTTTGAAAGCGGTTACTTTGATTTGCATAGGAAAAGAAAAGTCTTGGTGTAAAATTGGGGTTTGTAGTGAATAGATGAACTTTAAATTAAACGACTGAGAGTAGTGTAGTTTTGAAAAAAAAAAACTTCACTTTTGAAGTGCTCATAATATAAGAAATAACAAATTTTTATAAATCTGAGGTAAATACTTAGATCGGGGCCGTCTCAGAGATTACTTTCTCATAATTAACTAATTTTTTGAAAAAAGTGGAATAAAAGACTTTTGAAATTATACCCCTCATATATAATCAAAAAAAACAATCAAAAACGATGAGCTTATAATCAGCCACAGCAGTAGCAACAGCAGCACCACCAACAGTGATGGAGTGAAGATTTTCTTCTTTCATTAGATGTCACATATCTTTAATGTTGATTTTTTTATTTGACAATTGGCAGCAGCAACAAGAAGAGGGTTTTGTTTGTTGCATAGTATCACAGAGATTTTTAAAATATTGTTCAAAATTCTCGTAGTGGAGTTCGGGGCACTCGCACTCGCACTCAAGGGGATATGAATACCCTTATAATGATTTAACATGTGCGAGCAAGGAGAGAAGGAATATAAAGATAGGAAAGAAAGGTGGTTCAGTGGTTTGAGATTTTAGGTGCTAATTATCTCAAGGAAATTCCAAGGGTGGCATCCAGTTGAAACTTGGGAAATAAATAAAAATTGCTGCCCAGGCTGGGTTTGAACTCACAGCTCTCAGGTTAAGCAACCAAGCACTACATCCACTGTACCATTGCCACCCTCTTTTCTTTCCAGAAATTTGACTTGCTTTTAAAGTGCAAGTATCTCAGCTGTGTGCACTTCGAGCAGAGAAGTGGTATCGCTCTCAATTTTATCAACTTGAACACTGAAGCCATTAATTTCATCAATTTGAATGAAAAGTTCAGCACGCATCTTATTAAGTTCCTCCACAAATGTTTCACGCAGCGGTGCAGATCATTTATTGAGTTTGTCTTGCAGAACGTGTGCGACAGGCGTTTTGTCCAAGAGAGAAGGGGAAGGGGTATTCACGTTCACAGAAAAAAGGTCGTTTTTATGGCTGCAGTTTGTCCTCGTTAAAACTTAAGAGAATGTTTTTTTATTATTATTATTATATTTTAGAAATGCTTTGGGAATGACTTAAAGACAAGTTATCGATTCGTGCAAAAAGAAAAAAGAAGAGATAACAATCACACATTACTCATAACGATGATGGAGAAGTTAAAAAAAAGTGGGTGCGGGATCTCCGTCCGTCCGTCTGTGATTTTAAGAGATTTTTCGAAGTTTTTAAAAAAAAACCTTTTTTATGATAAACTCGCACTCAAGGGGATATGAATACCTCTATAACGAGTGAACGTATGCAAGCGAGAAGAGCCGGAATAGAAAGATAGGAAAGAATTTTTGTTGGTACAGTGGAATGAGATTTAGGTATTATTTATGGGCTGGTAACGTTTGTCCCAAAACATAAGCCCCAAACGCAAGTCCCTAAACGCAAAATCCCCAAAGTAAAATCACCAGCCCTGAAATCCCCAAAGAGAAAATCTACAAGCCGAAAATCCCCAAACCAATATCCCCAAAACAAATATGTTCACAAGATGCACAATTAGCCATAGTCCTTCACTGATTAATTTTGGAAAGATTTCCAATAAGTTTCAAATTTCCTTATAGGAATTTGTGTTTGCATTTGCCAAAAGTACTGTCGTTTAATGGATTTAAATGACTATTGTCAACAGTTTTCAATTTTTGTCGTTCTTAAAGTCCGAAATGGTTACAGTGTGTAATAGCCTATTTGCACTCGTTTTGGCTATTCGTTTACCAAAACGAGTAGAACGTTCACACCGAACATTTATTCGTTTTTGTTTGACATTTCAATTGTTTGAAATTGAAAATAAAAAAAAATTAAAATTCCAATTAAATTAAAGTTAAATCTGAGCCTTTGGTACGTGGTACAAAGATTGTATTGTATATCAAGGAGAACCAGGCCTAATATTTGGAGGAGAGCAAGAACAAGGAAATCGTTAACAAGCACTATCAGTTAATTGCCTACCTGCTGCCGCTACCCAATGAAGTTTCTCGGCGAGAAAGAGCCAGACTAGAAAGGTCAAGTGACGAAGATAGAAGTGGACGACTACTCTAAACTTGAAGATGTCGGCGAGGATGATGGCACCAACAAGGACGCCGATAAGAAAAAGATTGTTAATATAAAGTTGTTTATTTATTTCTACACATAAAATAATTGTAAAAGTTTGCTTTGTCTTCTTCGCGCTTCTTTTTCTTCCCCACGCATTCAGGCTATTCCTATCCTTCCTTGGTCACAAATGGCTGGTATTTGTATTCCTTGAGGTGCTAGGTGGCATTTTCACGCGGTTAATAGGTAGGTACAACTCTGTTCTGTGAAGAATTTCACGGGAGACGTTCAATTTTTATAAAGAATAGATTTTTTGGAATAAGAAATTTGCAGTTGTCCGTGATAAAGACAAAATGCACTTATTACTTTATGATACGCTTCCTCTGGTCTTCAAAGAGATCCAAAGGTTCTTGAAGAGGTATAAAGAGCAGGGCACGGAATTCCAGATGACCCTGCACAGAGAAGTGCTTCACAAACAAATGGTCCTTCCATTTGTTGGTACCTAATTATAATAAAATACAGTGATATAAAAATATTTCTAAAAAATATTACTTACCGCTGCCAGCCAAAAATTTCTTCAAATCGTAGAAATATTGAATTTGTTTTGATAGCATGTCATCAGCTGTTCTTTTTTTAGTGTTTATTCACAATATTATCACAAAAAGATCCGCTCGTGTAGTTCATTTTAAAATTGCAACTCGTTTTCAAGTCGTTTTAGCAAAAACGAGTCGTTTTGCAAAACGAGTTGGGTATGAAAAATGTATGGGAAAACGAGTCGTTTTGGGTATTCGTTTTGCGGAAAACGAGTAAATGCTCGTTTATGGTTTGGTGTGAGTAGGCTATAACACTCTCGACGTTCATTTATGCACAATAAATTTACATTCTGTAACAATATCCAACTCATCTCCTCACCATGAGTTGAGAGTGTTGATATGTCAAAAGTAGAAAAAGGTAGAATTTGTTGACAAATTGAACATGATTCTTTAGGTTCCGAGAGATTTTAATTTGTTTTTGTATATATTTATATATGTTATTTAAAAAAAATTAAAATAAAAACGGAATAGCTAAATATCTGTTCGATCAGAAAATTGGTAAATGTTTTTGCAAGACAGTTCGGTTGTGTGACTTAATATAGATTTGTTTATATTTTAATGTGAATTCTCATTGCATTGTTTGTGTTTTTTCTTAAGAAAAGTTTGTTAACTGAATTCATTTGCCTTTTATAAAATTAAACATAATTTCAACACTTGTCGTTCTTAAATGAAATTGGTACAATCCGAACAATCTCTAACATGAAAATTCAACACTTTTTATTGGCATAACTACAATCTGGAGAAAACGAACGCACCACAGTTCTGAAAGACACCCATAATTCAAACAACGTCGATAAGGTAGATCCATAGACATACTATATAATGGACTGCTAGTTGCCAACTTCTCGTTGGTTCAAACATAACTCACAGCGCCACTCAATTACAGCGGGGAATATACTTGAACATAATGAGAAATATAAATATAAATAGAAATAAAATAAAATAAATAAATGGTTTTTTTTGCCATAGACAATAGACATACTATACAGTACCTAGTGATTGACATTTGCATTGAAAATGACATCGGCATCATGAAATAAATTGCACGACTGGGTCGTACGAACTTGCTCTAATGTGCTAAAATGGTCTTGGGGCTTGAGATTTTCGGAAAAAGGCATTGCAAAAATCATATGAAATTTTATTAATCACTTAAAAATCAATAGTGAAAACGTTTTTTGGAGAAAATAAACTAAGCCATCAGATTTCTTTTGTTCTTTCAAATTTTAAGGAATTTTTTTTTTTCAAAATCGTTCGACCAGTTTTTTTCAAAAAACGGTTTTTTTTGAAAAACTTTTCGAAAACATATTCCAAATTTTTTTTGAGTATGCCAACTTTTAGAACTTTGTAGGTTTTATCAGAAAAATAAAATTGAAAAAAAATTGATTAGACCGTTTTTGGAAAAAACAAAAAATAAAAAAAAAATTTAAACTTTTTTAACAAATCCAAAAAACCTTTTTTTGAAAAATGTAAAATTTTCTATTATTTCGTTTATAAAAGGGCTTCCACATTAAAAATTTTATCGAAATTCGTCAAGTGGCTTACGAGAAAATCGGATTTCAAAAAACCGGTCCTATGGGAGGTACCGTTATAAGACTTTTCCTGAAAAATCTATTCCAACCAAAACATAAAGTTTGCACAGAAAACATTATTCAGAAAGTTTTATCAAAATCGTAGGAGCCGTTTTCGAGAAAAATTAATTGTTCACTAAAAATCGTATGGCAGGTACCGTTAGTTTTAAAGCTAGAATGCTAATTCCAAAAACCCCTCTGTAGAATATCATAATAATACTATCTACCAAGTTTGAAGCAAATCGGTCCAGCCGTTTAGGCTGTAGGTGCCGATATAGACATACGGACGGACAGACAGACAGACAGACAGACAGACAGAATTGTCGGACCTACTTTTTTCGACTTCTCTATCATCGTAATAATATGTTTGATTGTCAAAAAAAAAAAATTTTTTTTTACGAATGCATAACTTGCCTTATAGTACCTATAATCGCAAGTAAAAATATGATGGATATTAGTATTGCTATTCGCCACTGTTATTGAGTTGCGCGATAAGTATGACTCGATTTTAAGCAGCGTTTGTATGGAAACTAAATTCGACTAGCAGTCTATATACATATAATATGTCAATGGTTAGGTGATGCATAGATATATCTAGTACACGACAGGTGGCGCTGTACTAATTGTCAAGTAACAGGGTGAATGTTGACAAACATGAAGAGAGAAAAAAGTGATGTATGTAGTGATATGAATAATCCTCTTAACCCTAGCATTTAGCAACATTCTATAATAAATGCTCAACCAACATCTAAACAAGGCTACAATCTGACATATATCTAGTACACGACAGGTGGCGCTGTACTAATTGTCAAGTAACAGGATGAATGTTGACAAACATGAAGAGAGAAAAAAGTGATGTATGTAAGGATATGAATAATCCTCTTAACCCTAGCATTTAGCAACATTCTATAATAAATGCTCAACCAACATCTAAACAAGGCTACAATCTGACATCTGAACCTGTCATCTACAAACAATCTGAACAAGCCTAGATTCTGACAAACCGGAGCATTAAAAAAGCATTTTCTTCCTTCTTGCTTGAGCCGTCAACCATCCAACATTAATTAACCTTATCTTCATTTAATTATATTATTTATTTAACTTACTTTAATGCAGTTTTATTGAATTCCATTTGAATTCAATTGGCGACGAGACAAAAAAAAAGAAGGTAACCTAATCGTTTGGTTTGCATGTGCCTATGCGAACCAATTGCCAAAAATTGATCCAATTTTTTTTTAAATCTCAAAATGGCTGAAATACAAGATCTTCTTAAAGAATTACTTATATCGCAAAAGGAGTATTTAAGCGTATTGCAAAAAGTTTCTTCGACAAATAGTACAACCACGGTAGCTGTGCCGCAGTTCCAACAATTTTCGCCCGAAAAAAACACGTGCGACGTGTATATGCAGCAGCTAGAACAACATTTTTTAGCATATAAGGTAGTGAGTGACGATGACAAAAAAGCTTATTTTTTATCATGGCTTGGACCAGAAATATATAATTTACTTCAAAACCTGTTGGGAGGTGAAAAGGTATCTGATAAAAAGTATGGAGAGTGGACAGCAAAGCTTACAGATTATTTTAAAGAAAAGGTCCACATTTCAATGGCCCGTTATGAGTTCTGGAAGTGTCGAATGCGTACTGGTCAAACGTATGCGGAGTGGGTTGCTGAATTAAGAGGGTTATCACGCACATGTGCTTTCAGTTGTCAAAGAACCGGCTGCAAAAATGAATTTGTCGATGATATGATAAGAGATGTTATTATCTTACATACTCCACATGACGTAGTACGCACTGCTGCACTTCAAAAGACTAGCCCTACTCTAACAGATATGTATCTTTTCCATTGCAGAAGCGTATGAAGCGGCCCAGAAGTCGCTTAAGGCATTGTTTATATAAACTATAGTACTATCACCTGAGCTGCGCCATCTATCGACGAAAAACTAAGCTCGAGAATACCATAAAAAAAAATCAAAAAAATCATGTCCAGGATGTTGGACCAAGCATTGAAGGGATTCGTGTAGGTTTTCAAAGGTAGAATGCCGGAATTGTGGTCGCACTGGCCATATCGCATCAGTATGCTTCAGCAGCAGAGGAGGTAAAAAGGGGGATTCCGAACATGTGCAATAAATCGACAGCGTACTTACAGTTGGTGAAATATGTCAAGTCGATTCAAAGTGGGAGATGTTCGTTAAATTGAACAGTCGACGAGTAAAGTTCTTGCTCGACACGGGGCTAGCTGTTCCCTAATTGGCCTGTCAGGCTATGATGATATAAGCACACCTCCGCTTAACAAATCCAGTCGTTTACTTCGCTCATATGGTAACTCAAGTGTTCCAGTGTTAGGTGAATTAGATGTTGATGTCGAATTTGATGGTGAGCATAAACAATTGCCTTTGCTAGTAACTGATGTGGCATCTGGGCACAATATTTTCAGATTGGATTTGTTCAGTGCATTTGGCCTGAAGATAAGGTCTCCAAGTAAGAATATTTTTTTAAATTTAGACACAAACATAGATAACGAAATACAAAAGCTGTTTTCAAAACATGTTGAAGTAGCGTCTAAGACATTAGGACTATGTAACTCTATGAAAGCACATCTTTACCTTAAACCACACACAAAACCCAAATTTCATAAATCGAGACCTATCCCATTTGCGCTTTTAGATGCGTTCAAAAGAGAAGCTAAACGCCTAGAGGATGCTGGAATCTGGAAACCGATCAGATTCAGCGAATGGGCTGCACCCATTGTTGTTATCGCGAAACGCAATAGGGGCCTTCGCATATGTGGTGACTTCAAGGTTACCATTAACCCACATTTAGAAGTAGACCAGTATCCAATTCCGAGACCAGAGGAATTGTTTCACAAGCTCGCAGGTGGACAAAGGTTCTCAAAAATCAATCTAGCAGATGCTTACTTACAAATAGAATTAGATGATGATTCCAATTGTCTGGCCGTAGTTAATACACTACTTGGGCTTTATAGGTACCAGATACTTCCTTTTGGAGTAGCGAGTGCTCCAGCTATTTATCAAAAGACGCTTGAACAGATGTTCTCAGGTCTTAATTTTTCTATATATCTGGATGACATACTAGTATCTGGAAAAGATGACAAAGAGCACTTATTGAATCTAGAGGCAGTTTTCGAGAGACTTTTAGAAAACGTGTTGAGAATAAATCGTGAAAAATGTGTAATTTCCCAACCTGAAGTTGAGTACCTAGGTCATTTAATCAGCGCAAAGGGAATCCGTCCATCACAATCAGGAGCAACTGCAATTAAAAACATGCGTCATTTGAAAGATCTGAAGGAATTGCAAAGTTTCCTAGAAAAAAACAAACTATTATGGAAAGTTTATACGGAATGTTCTGTGGTTGCAGCACCACTTAATCGCTTACGAAAGAAAAATGTACCTTTTATATGGGGTTCAACACAGATATCTACAGGCATTCGAAAATCTTAAACAACAGCTGGCTGATGCTACTTGTCTTGTTCATTATCGGCCGGAGTTGCCGATAGTTTTGGCAACTGACGCCTCTTCTCATGGAATAGGAGCAGTGATGGCACACATAGATGAAACTGGAAATGAGTTGCCAATTGCTTTTGAGTCGAAAACGCTTGACATTCATCAGCAAAAATACAGCCAAATAGAAAAACAGCCACTTTCCATTGTATATGGGGTAAACAAATTTCATCAGTATTCATACGGACGAACATTCACCTTAATAACGGATCATAAGCCATTGGTGACGCTATTTAACCCCGAAAAGAAACTGCCTATAATGACTGCCAATCGATTGCAACGGTGGGCCATAACCCTTATGGCCTATACTTACCATATTAAGTATCGGCCAACTGAGAAACATGCCAATGCTGACGCATTGTCTAGGTTACCTAAAGGGCCAGATTTTCAGTTTGACCGCAAACAAGAAGAGATGTGTATGGAAATTTCAGAGGGATATTCTGAAAAAGTCGATTCAATTCCCATTGCAAAGTCGGATATCGTAGCCTCTATCGATAAAGACCCAACGCTAAAAAAGATTCGTAAATTTATACTTTCAGGTTGGCCGCAAAAACTGTCGGAGAAAGATCAGGATGTTAAACCATTTTTCACAAGAAGGATGTCTTTATCAGAGTACCAGGGACTAATTTTGATTCAAACCGAACATCTTCGACTCGTGATTCCAAAACCTTTTCAACAAAGGGTAACGGATATGCTCCATGAAGGACACTGGGGCATAGTACGAATGAAACAATTGGCCAGAAGATACTGCTGGTGGTAGACCAGGCCATAGAAGAACGGACTTCAAACAGTAAAGCATGTCAGTCATCCGTAGTAGACCCTCCGAAAGAATACAGCTCCTGGCCAATACCCGAACGTCCATGGCAAAGAGTCCGTATTGATTACGCTGGGCCATTTGTAGATCAGATGTGGCTAATATGTATTGATGCATACTCGAAGTTTCCTTTTGTTGTACCCCTGAACAATTCTACCACCACCAACGCAACGGTCCATGCGTTTAGTAAGATATTTACCTTAGAAGGACTACCAGAAACATTGGTGTCGGATAACGGTCCGCAATTCGCATCATCAGCCTTCACTAGTTTTCGCAAACAGAACGGAATCCAGCACTTAAGAACTGCGCCATTTCACCCTGGCGAAGCTGAACGCTTTGTCCGTACATTCAAAAATCACTTCAAGAAAATCTTCAACGAAAACCTGAACAAAGATTTAGCTCTATCCCAATGCTTATCGACTTATCGTACCACCCCTAATCCAAAAACGGGAAAATGACCTGCCGAATTGCTGCAAGGAAGACAACATCGTAGTATAATATCACAGCTAGTACCAGAACGTCATTCATTCACTACATCATTCCCACACACAAAGAAGTTCCAAATTAACCAAGCCGTGTATGCTAGAAACTACGCGAGAGGTCATCGTTGGAATAAAGCCACTATTATTAACCAAAGAGGAACCAAGATGTACCTAGTCAAAACCAGTCATGGATTATTGAGCCGTCATCAAAACCAGCTCAGAGTAAGGAGTGAACCAACTTGCTCCTCCTATCACTTCCTTGCAGCAAGAGCATCAGTTGACATTTTAAACAAACAATCCAATCAGGCAAGTAGCTCTCCACATAATACTAATCCTATCAGTAATTCCAGTTCGAAGCCAATTCTCAAATCGAAATCTCCAGAAGTAAGCACCCCTCGGAGGGCTGACAGAGTTCGACGTCCTGTTATACGTTTCCAGTCACAGCAATGAAGGAAGTTAAATTGGTGTTGAGGAATGATATGAATAATCCTCTTAACCGTAGCATTTACCAACATTCTATAATAAATGCTCAAACAACATTTAAACAAGGCTTCAATCTGACATCTGAACCTGTCATTTACAAACAATCTGAACAAGCCTAGAGCATTAAAAAAGCATTTTCTTCCTTCTTGCTTGGGCCATCAACCATACAACATTAATTAAGCTTATCTTCTTTTAATTACATTATTTACTTAAATAAGTTTAATGCAGTTTTATTGAATTCCATATGAATTGTCAGTTTATTAAGTTAAATAAATCTGAATTCTATTATTAAAACACATCATGTAGTCTCTTAAAAAAATTTCGACAGAACATAGACTAAATAAACACACCGGGGGAATCAAACTGATAGCTTGTTGTAATACAATAAATGTTTGAAGTGTGGCGGCGGATGGGGATAAGCCAAATGCCCTCTGTATGATGGATGCAAACTGGAGATGTATGGTGATGGTGGAGCACGGTTGCACTCAGCAAAACAAATTTGCCTAACAAAAAAAAAACTTAATTGTATTTATTAAATTAAAAATAGTTTTATGTCAAGTGACAAGAAAATAAAAAATAAGAAAATTTGGTCAGAATTATAAAAAGGGAACTCTTAAAATAAAACACAGCGGAGAAAGAATCAAAAACACGTCCAACCAATACGGCGATTGCGAAGATTGTTTTTGTGCCTCTTTTCCTGGAAGATAAACACGTCAGTCTGGCTCACAACTAACAGTACCCTCTCTTATCAGCTGATATTGAAGTAAATCGTCGAATTTTGCTTTAAATCATTATTTATGCGCAATATTTAATTGTCGTGGAATGTGTTTATCTATGTTTTTTGATCTTAGAATAATGTGTTTTTCATTTTTTCAATGATCACTATAAAAGCTTGGCACAAATTACTTTTTCTTCTGTCACAACACCTTCGATAGTTTTCATTTTTTGTTTTTGGAGTGGAAATGATAGCAATGTCCATTTATAAATAACTTTTTTCCACCTTTATTGGATTTGGAAACAATATCGTCATGATCATCCATTTCAACTTTTATTCTCAAAAAAAAACTACAAAATTGAGACAGCACTGCGCAACATGAATACCTACGAATGTCAGACAAATAAGTGGTTGCAATCATGCATTCATAGTAATGTGTTGTAAAGAAACTGTTAATCGATATCACTTATTAATTTGATTCACAATACGATAATTCTCATGAGATTTTTCTGAAGATAAATGCACATAATTAAGGTGGACACTGGGGACTTGGAGATTTCGTGGGGATTTTGGCAAAAAGATTGTATAGGTGTGGATTTCATCCATGTGCTTTATGCATGTGGGGATATTAGCTAGTTGACAAGTGTGCAATTTATTTCTTGCAGTGTGATAATTATTTTAATTAAATCTGTTATAAGCTACCTATATATGTACCTTCCAAGTTCCAACTAGGAATTAGTTAATTTTTGCTATTGGGATTCATCGCATATAGGCAATAAGCTTGGCCTTTGCCTTACATGTCCAGTCTTAAAGATATCCACTCTTTTCGCTTTCATTAATGCCTTTTGTTACATCTTTGACCTTAACAATTCGTGAACTCCGGCCCGATGCGCGATGTGGAGGGACGTAAAGGCAAATAAATCCGAGAATAATCATCAACAAATTAATTTTGGTCTTATGACTTGACAACTAATATCCCTGGTGACATTGCCTTTGGCTTTTAATTTTTGCTTTTTCTTAATTTTTGTTGTTGTTAATTTAAAACGTTTTCATTCTAGAGAGGAGAAAAACAGGTTCAAGAAACTAGAGAAGGAAGTTCACAAAATGGCAGCATCGATGAAAGAAGGAATTGATGATTATAATGACGAAAAGGATAAAGATGAGGAAGAAGAGAAGGAAGAAAAAAAGGAAGAGGCAGAGAAAGAGCATGCACCCGAGGATGAAAACCAAGAAGAGTATAAATCTGAGGAATCTGAAGAAGAAACTGAATCGGAGACCGAAGGCGAATCTGATGTTAGTTAGCTATAAATTTCATGTTATAAATTTTGATATTTTATGTCCTTAATTTCCAGGGTGCATTAGATGAGGATAAGAGAACAAAGCTCGAGCCCCAAATTATTAAATATGAAAACCGACTATCTGCTTTTAAGAAGGGCAATGTTTTGTTGCAAGCAAACGTTGATAATCTTCAGGATGAAATTTCGAAGGTTCGTGAAAAAGCCAGGAGCCTACAGGCAGAGTTGGATGCAGTTTTAGCTGATCTGGGAATGTAAATCCCTTAAGAGAATCAGTACCAGGATAACTTCGAGTGCGCAACAAAATAATTCTGTCTGATATTGGGCATTTTTTTAGTTAAATATGACACGCTTGTGATGAGAGAAACAACACCAATCTATGTTTTAATTACCTTACAGCTGATGTCGAATTAAAATGCATGAAATATTCAAATTCGGGCCATCAGACCTACCATTAACTGAACTGATAGCGAAGTCAAATAACGAAACTCGGATTTTTAATATGGCACTGTTCAAAATTTAAGGAAAAATATTCTGTTATTGCAAGCCAAGAGAACCAAAATATTCGGAACCTGATAATATAGGTTCCAATTTTAACCGACTATAACACTCAATGCCTACTTTGAATAACGATAAAAATCATTTGCCTGAAAGAGCACTGAATATTTAAGGGGCCAGTTATAGCTATCATTAAAAAAATGGTTGCTGATTTAAAGACGATTCAGCAAACAAAACTGGGGGTTTATTGGTTTTAATACTTAATAATTAATAAATTAATAGGTACTTTTCTTTAAATCTGTTTTTATTATTTCCCTGACAGAAATCGATTTCAACGTACAACTGATTTTCGTTTTTGGTACTTGGAACACAGTATCAATCAGATTTAACTATTTTTTACATTAAAACAATTCTGGAATTCACTAGCTTTATTTTGATACCAATAAAGGCCCAGTTTTTTTTTTGCTAAACCGTATTAAAATCAGCAATCAATATTTTCACGGATGCATTTCAAGGATAGCTTTAACTGGCCCCTAAGTCAGTGTACACAATTGATCAATTATGAACACTTACTAGTTTGAAAAAAACTATGTCTCTGATCATGACATGTAGGTACTTAGTACATAAATGGTCCAGTCATTATGTGCTTGGAAACTAATTCACTTGGAGAGGCTTCGGATAGGATTCAAAATTGTAGTTATTATATAATATACCGCCGCGCCGTCGTTAAAGCCATCGGTTAAAGCTGGAAGGTTATGAGTAAAAACATTTTTGTCTGGGCTTTGGTAATTCATATAATTGTTGTTATAAACAAAGGTTTTAAATCAGAAAACCCTTTTTTACCTGCAGCAGGTTAGTTGTGAGTCAAGGTTCCACGGGGGACTTACTATAAGAAAGTAGAAGGGTAGCGGCACGCTTGTCATTGCACGGCTATGTGCGACTGAATCGTTTGGGGTTCTTTGCCGCTTCCACTAATCACTCAAACTCAATAATCGAAATGATAGTGCCAAAAGAGAAGAAAGCCAAAGTAAAGGAAGAGGAGTTTTGAAAAAAAATGACTACGTTCAAATGTATGAATTCAAATGTATGAAAAGATACCACAAATCTAAGGGCTTTGATGCTTTATGAAAAAAACATGTAGGTATGATGCTTTCAATTTAAAACTAACCTAACTAAACCTACTTAAAAATGCAAACAAAAAATGTCCATCACCAAAAATAATACAAGAGAAATCCTATTACCAGAAGAAACAATTAATTTAAAGTTCCTGCGGCAAAGCATAATGGAATTTTAATCTTAATCTTAACCTTATAGCCACAGACAATATACAGATGTCTGACCGCCATTGAAGAAAAAGGAATCAGATATTCTTTTCAGCAGGCAGAATATCAACAGACAGGAAAGCTTTTTGCCTTTTCATAGTGAGTTTTGTGTGTTCATATTCTTATCTTTTCCCTCTCTCTTTGCAACTAGGAAACATGGGTTGGTAACGTTTGCCCGCAACACACAAGCCCCAAACGGAAATCTCCAAACGCAAAATTCCCACAGTAAAATCCCCATCCCCGAAATCCCCAAAGAGAAAATCTACAAGCCGAAAATCCCCAAAACCAATATCCCCAAAACAAATATGTTCAAGTAGTGAAACATGCGATCAAATCGCGCGCGCGATGTTTCACTACTTGAACATATTTGTTTTGGTGAAATTTGGTTTAATTCATATTGCAGGAAATGGAATCCAAAGAGTAAATATAAAATTCTTTTTAATCCTTTTAATGTTTATTAAAATAAAAATACATTTTCGAAATTAGTAAGTTAATAAATATTTATAGTCTTAAATGAAACGAAAAGAAAAACTTTATAGTTATCACTTATTAGTTTGATTCACAATAAAATAATTTCATGTCATTTTTCTGGAAACTAAATGCATATAATTTAGATGTACACTGACACTGGGGTTTTGGGGATTTCATGGGGATATCGGCAAAAAGTATGTTTGGGTGTGGATTTCATCCATGTGCATTATGTCTTTGGGGATATTAGCTAGGTTAGGTTAGGTTAGGTTCAAGTGGCTGTCAGTCAACGACTGACACACTTAGACCAGATACTAGGTCCATTGTGATACCACATATGAAAGTAAGGCACTACCTCACTAATCTTAAACCAATTGGAGCTTTTAACAAAGCGATGGAGACAGTGTATGTCTGTCTCAGTTAGGTCATTGATATCGTTGAGGAAGAAATCTCCCAAATGTAATTTTCGTCTTTGTGAGAGAGCAGGGCATGAACAAAGAAGATGTGTTATAGTCTCTTCTTCTTACTCGTCCATGCAACTTCTGCAGAAGTCGTTCGAGAAGACACCGAGTCTAGTAGCATGTCTGCCTATAAGACAGTGTCCAGTTATGACACCGATTAAGGAGCTAAGGTGTGATCTACCAAGAGATAACAAACATTTGGAGCGTTTTGGATCTAGTTTTGGCCAGATCTGTTTTGTCGCCTGACAGGTAATCAAATTTGACCACCTTAGATTTGTTTCCTTCATGGCATCGTGTTTTAGCATGAGTTTACATGTAGCGATAGGTATAGCAATATTCCTCCTGTCGGGTGAAAGTGGTTCAGTAGTTCCATTTCTAGCGAGTTCATCGGCCTTGCAGTTTCCTGGTATATCTCTATGTCCCGGCACCCAAAAAAGGTGAATGTTAAACTGTTCTGCCATCTCCGCGAGAGATGTGCGACAGTTGCGGGCTGTTGCTGAGTTCGTGGAAACCGCCTCGAATGATTTAAGGGCTGCTTGGCTGTCTGAAAAAATACGGATATTCGACGTGGATATCACGTTTTCCTTGAGCCAGGATAGAACCTCTTTTATCGCCAGAAGTTCCGCTTGGAACACGCTACAATAGTTAGGGAGTCGGAAAGATAGACTAAGATTTAGTCCTTCTGAGTACACTCCGCCCCCAACCCCATCTTCGGTTTTTGAACCATCAGTGTAGAAATGAATCGAATCATCTCTCGAGAAATGTCCTTCGTCCCAGTCAGACCGTGATGGAATGGAGACTCGAAAGTTGTTTTCAAAAACCAGTTGGGGTATGGTGTAGTCAGAGTGACTTGGAATCGTTCTGAATGAATTCAGAATAATAGTGTGGCCAATTGAGTTATTGGTCCATTGAGACGTGGCTCTGAGACGGATTGCTGTACTCGCGGCCATTTGTTTACTAAAAATGTCGAGGGGTGTAAGATTAAGAAGAATGTCTAAGGCAGCTGAAGGTGTCGTACGCAGTGCTCCAGTGATACATGGACATGCTGATCTTTGGACTTTGCTTAGGTGGTCCCGGTAGGACACTTTATCCAAAGCAGTCCACCATACTGTTATCCCATAAGTTAGTATCGGTCTTATGACCGCTGTATATAGCCAGCGGGTAATTTGTGGGGATAAACCCCACTTATTCCCTATTGCTTTTTTGCAAGAAAAGAGAGCCACCGTGGCCTTTTTTACTCTTTCCTGAATGTTGGGTTTCCATGTGAGCTTCTTATCTAGAACGAGTCCTAGATATTTAGCTTCATTTGAGAAAGTTAGTGGAGTTCCATTAATGGACGGAGCATTTAGGTGTGGAATTTTATATTTCCTTGTGAAGAGGACCAGTTCAGTTTTGTGGGGGTTTACTCCTAGCCCACATTTACCAGTCCACTTAAGAAGCTTGTTAAGAGCTGTTTGCATTAGCTCAATAAGAATTTGAGCATGTTTTCCTGATATCGCAATGGCGACGTCATCAGCGTATGCAATCACTTTGAATCCCTCTGCTTCCAGGTCAACTAGAAGTTCATTGACAACTAAGTTCCATAGAAGAGGGGATAGGACTCCACCTTGTGGTGTACCTCTGCTGACTGATCTTCCTAGGGAGACGTCTCCTAGGGTTGAGTTGATTAGCCTACTTTTTAGCATAAGATTATAAGCTCACTCAGGGATCTGTCTACTTTAAGATTGTCTGGTGCCGTTGTGATTGCTTGGTTGCTGACGTTGTTAAAAGCACCCTCGATATCAAGGAATGCTACCAGAGTATACTCTTTGTGATATAGGGAATATTCGATAGCGCTTACTAAGGTATGCAAGGCAGTGTCTACCGATTTTCCTTTGCAGTAAGCGTGTTTTGCTGTAGACACTAGAGTTGTGTCTATGGCATTTCGCAAATGGATATCAATCAGACGTTCTAAAGTTTTAAGAAGGAATGATGATAGACTTATAGGTCTGAGGTCTTTTGGATACACTTGGGAACATTTTCCCGCTTTGGAAATGAACACAACTTTTATTTCCCTCCATAATGATGGAATGTATTTCAACTCTAAACATCCGTTTAGTTCTACTTCCAGGATAGGGATAATAATATCCATAGACTGTTGAAGTTCTGCTGGTATTATACCGTCAGGTCCAGCAGATTTATATGGATTGAAGCTGTTGATGGCCCATTTTAGTTTTTCCCTAGTGACTAGACCAAGTTTACTAGTATTATTATTGGTTGATCCAATTGAACTACATCAAGGTTTACTATGTTAAGGGAGCTACCTGGGAAATGGGTGTCAAGTAGCAAGTTAAGCGATTCTTCGCAGGTATTGGTCCATGAGCCGTCTGCTTTTTTAAAGAAGCTAGGCATTGTAGGATTGGTAGAGAGGATTTTCCTTAATCTAGAAGCCTCTCAAGTGTCTTCTATTTTACCACAGAAGTTCCTCCGGGAGGCTCTTTTACTTTTCCTCAGCTCTTTTTTATATAATTTCAGGGATTCTTTGTAGGAATCCCAGTCTGAGATTTCTTTGGAGTATTTAGCTCGGTTGAAGGACTTTCTACAAGTTTTCCTGAGCGGTTCAAGCCCCGAGTTCCACCAAGGTGGCTTCCGTTTTCCTCTTATATGAGTAAGAGGGCAGGAGGCTGACAATGATTTGTTAAGGGCTGCTGTTAGATCGTTGACTTTTTTGTCAAGTTCGTTTATATTAGAAGGGATTTTCAAAAGATCAGGTTTAATTAAACTTTTTAGAGTATCCCTGTATTTTTGCCAATCAGTCTTTCGATAATTACGGAAGGCTGGTTGTTTATTAGTGTCATCAATAAGTTCGAATTGGATGTATCTGTGATCAGAGAATGAGTGCTCTGCAGACACCTTCCAATTCGTGATCCTATGATGAATCGAATCGGAGACAAGTGTTATGTCTAAGACTTCTTGTCTGTTTCTGGTTATGAATGTGGGTTCATTCCCAGTATTAGTTACAATTAGGTTAGTACTGAGAATATAATCAAAAAGAGACTCACCTCTATCATTTATATTTGTACTCCCCCAGACTGTATGGTGTGCGTTGGCATCACATCCAATTAGGAGGCACGTATTTAGCCGCTCTGATTCCTCTATAATTCTCCTCAGCATGTCGCTGGGGAGGGGGCCGAGATGGTCGTGGCCAAGGTAAGCTGAGGCAAGCCAGTATATGCCTTTTTTGGTCTGCAATCTGACCGTAGTAACGTCTCGATCGCTGTAATCAGGGAGTATAAATACATTAATATTACTTCTCACTAATATGCAGGATCGTGGATCACCTTTGTCCAATGCATACAGCAAGTAGTACCCAGGAGTCCTGAGTCCATGAACAATAGATTTGACAATCCATGGTTCCTGGATCAGGACAATATCTTCCCCTTTTGTTTGCAGTCGGAGAAGAAGGGAGGCCGAAGCCAGTTTGGAATGTTGGAGGTTAATCTGTAGTAGCTGAACCATCTCGGTTGCAGTTTTCCAGACCACCTCTTACAGTGCTATTGAGGTCTTCCTCTAAGTCTGACTCCGAGGATGACCGTAAAAGAAAATCTTCATTAATGTAGTCTTCAGTCTCCATGTCGGAAGGACTGTCGACAGTGTGAGCATCCAAGTCGGATGTGGTATCTGGTTTGGAGGAGGGCATACCTATAGAAGGAGTGCTGGGTGCATCTATTTCCATTTCTGGAAGGTTGATGACACCAGCAGGTTCCTCCACTGCGGGTATATCCTCCGATGTTGTGAGTGCTATTCTAGCACTTTCTTCGTCTTTCCTATACACTTTCAGCGTAATTGTAGACCATCCAAACCTAATCACTCCTTTGGTCGACGCTAGTGGAGCCAGTGAATCCCTATTGATGACTATAATAGCCGATCTATAAGGACCCTCCGGATCCTCCAGCTTGGCGACTTTCCAGTCATGAGTAGGCAGGGATGGGTTACCGTATTGTAGCATTTTAAGGATGATTTCTTTGTCGGAGAGTTCAGCTGGTAATCTGGTACGAGCCCTTGGTCTGCAAGGAATGTCTTCTTTTGCCACAACCTCGAGCTTAGCACCAGGCCAGAGTCCCTCCAACCTACTGATAGCGAGCTTATATAGATCGCACGACCTCCGACCATCGAAGGCGACGAGCTTGACGCGCCCCTGGTACCACCCGGCATCCTCAAAAATGGCAGGCTCACCTGGATTTTCCATCATGAGGGTCCAGTAGGAAGCCTGAAGCTTGTTCAAGACCGTCGTCCACCGATCGAAGGAGATCATACCATCTATATTACTCCTATCAATCACCGCTAAAATGGTTTTATCCTTTAGTACGTCACTAAAGGATAGATCTTTCCTGATGTTGGAAAGAATATTGGAATTGGCCTTTCGTCTTTTCGGTTCCGGACCGGTTCCCTCAAAGGATCGCTGGCGCTTAGACGTAGAGTCTCCGCTTTTAATGATATTTTTTGCCCACACGAGTTTGGCAGATTGTTTCGAGTCCAGATCCGGTAAGTCACCTAGCATCTTCACTAATCTCTCCGCGTTCCGTCTATCTTTTCGTGAGTGGGTTACACTCCTCCCTCCAGCGGTGGTGCTGTAAGTCACAGCCTCACCGTCGCAGGGGGGAATCCCCATGGAGCTCGAGGAAGGTTTACCCCTGACGCCGGTGGAACCGTAAGTCACGGCTCCATCAGCCCCCTGGGCACCCCTTCCTGAGCCCGAAGGTTTTTGTTGGGCGGTGGTATTCCTCTCCTTGTCCGAGGTGGAGCTGAAAGTCACAGCCACACCCCCGTCAAGGAGGGGAATTTCTTGGGATATTAGCTAGTTAAATTATAATTTTTGGGGATTTAATCGATGGGGATTTTTTTGGGGGATTCTGTAGGGCACCCATTTTTTTCGGCAATAAGAACAACTCATTTTAGAGAAATTTGGTAAAAGCTAAAAAAATGGCTAAAACTTTAAAGCCCGATATATGGGAGCAAAGAAACCTTTGATATTTAAAACTTAAATGTCACCTTTCGAGGGCTATATGTACATTTAAAGCTCAATGTTTTTGAAATATCAGTCAATATAAGCAAAAACCCATTTTTGTTTACCACTCTCACACCCACCGCTGGAAAGGTGCCAGGTGAATAGATCATTGAAAAATGATAGTAGGGCAGACTAACTAGAGGGGTTTCGTCGATTTATAAGTTGTATACTATTTTACGTAGCTAGATCTTAGACTATTACGTCAATAGCTATCTTTCAAGGAGCACACTGTTTCATCGGTCCAAAGGATGCTCCCCCAAATTTCTGGTAGTTTGTTGATGTGGTCCTTTGCAAGTTTTAGCTGAAGATGCTTGTTTTCCGGTGATATATGAGGCCTTTTCTGGAAAACGTAGGCATTTATTCCGTTTGTTTTTAATCTTCCGCAATGTTCTCTCAATTGTGCCACTTTGTCTTCTACGATTTGCATAGTTTTTTTTTGGAATTTAACTATATTTTTTTAATGAACTGTTTGAATATACACAACTGCGAATTTTAAAAATGAGAAAAGCTTATAAACAATTTCTTCTTAAAAAAAATTTCTGTGTAAGATAAAGTCCCTCAAATTGTCTAAAACTTTTATTTTACAGGTTGTTTTTCGAAAAGTAAATTTTTCCTTTATTTACTTGCATAACGTTGTAGTACTTTGAATTCCCTTTAAGAATATACGTACATATGCAGGTTAATCTCCAACCAGTCTACAGTTACAGTTATTTCAAAATCGTTCATAACATTTAATCATTTTCTGAACAAGTTGTTTTTATCTCACTTTTATTTAAAGCTTTTGTTCGTCCAATAATTATGTGTGGCCACACTTAAAAGCAACTTATTAAATTAATTAAAAGGCAGAGAAAAAAATTATATATTACATTTCGCTTCATTAGATCACATACATTTCGTAATTAAATTGTTGCTTATTTCAATAATTATAAACCTCGTTCACATTTGTATCTTCTTTGAGCGTAAAAAAGTAGTAATTGCAAAAATGCAGTGCCATCAATAGGAAGCCGTAAGGAACTATGCCAAACAAAGTTTGAGTTGCAAACTTATCGCAATTTAAATAAAAAAAAAGCCTTTGCTTAAGACCAGATCTCCGCTATTTTTTCTTAAGCCAAAAACTTTTTTTGAGAATACTCAAGGACTATTGCACATGTTTTGCCCTGCATATGGGTCACCTAGCATAACTGGAGTTGAACTCACTGGGGCCATCGCACTGTGTAGAAGCCTTATTGTTAAGTAGGCATAAGCTCACTCATCAATAATGTTTCACCTTTGCAAGTTGCAATTGGTACAAGAGGGAAATCACCCGGAAACGCTTCGTAAGCTATATGGACAGCGATGCAGCGGCGGCCAAAGTTTCGACCCAAAACACAGTCGAGTGTTAATGTAACGGTTAAACAAGAAGGTCGATCTTTTTATTTGAAAATAAGATAATACATTTGGCGCAGCCGGTTCGCGAACTTATAAAAAAAAATTAATAATCAAAAGTCGCGATAGTTTAAAATTACTAAAGTAAAAAGATTAATAAGTTTTTTATTACAATTTACGACAAAAAAAACCTGTGAATTTTATAAATTAAAATAAGTGCAAAAAAGATACCAAGTGCGTGTGATGAAGATTGAAAAAAAAAGACAACATTTGGCACAACATTCAACGAAAGAGATACAGCATTTACAAAAAAAGAATTTTTCGTTTTTCTGAATTTGCTTTTCTATTTGTATTTGTATATTTTTGATTGAATTTGCACTGTTTTGTTCTTGCTGGTTACTCAGGTTACATTTTTTTGTGTTACCTCATTATTAAGAATTTTTGCGTTGCTTTGTGCCTGACCAACGAATACAATAATTTGTTTTGATAGGTTCGAGTTTTAAACAAACAAAGAGAAAATTGTTAATTTGAGTTGTTGGAATAGTTAGGTGATAATAAAATAAAAAAAAAAAAGGTGATTTATTTGTGGTTGAAAGTTGATGGCAGAAATTATTTCCGAGGCCCAACTTAATGCCCTTATTGAGGAATTAGAAAATCTTAAAAAAGAGAACAAAGACAACCAGCGTCAAACTGAAGAATTAAACAAAGCATTTCTCTCAGAACTAAAAGCAATTTAAAATTCGGAGGTTTTTGGTCTAATTAAAGAGCAGCTTAGTTCTCAGTGGGGTCGATTTTCGCGTGTTGAAACAACAGACGCTATTCTAACGGAATATTTAAAAGCCGTTCAGAATCTAAAAAATCGACATACAAAAGAACTACAAAAGCTTGTTAAGAAGCTTGAAAAAAGAGAGTTCTTGTGCAAAGAAGTTGAAAAACAACTTCAAAAAGCAGCAGAAGAAGCTGACGACCAAGTAGATAAACTGACAAGTGAGCTAAATAAAAGCTTGTGAGCACAGAAAGTTCTAAGAGAAAAACTTGAACAATCTTCTACACCGGTTTGTCAAAAAAGTCTTTTATCATTTTTAACATCCCCACCAATTACGCCTCTGAAAAAACTTGAACAGAATTCTTTAACGTCATTAAAATACCAGTAAATCCATTAGCTTCAGGACAAGATGCAAAAATGTCATTCGACAAAATTGGGAAATTTGTTTCACGGCTAGTACCCACGTTCTCCGGTGAAGGAAATCATGAACTTTTCCGTAGTTTATGAGTTTTTTAATGCATGCGAGCTGGCATTGAAAAGCGTAAGGAAGGAAGAGGAAGAGACTCTAGTCGCTTTCTTTTCAACTCGCTTGGTGGGTGATGCTTTTGAACTTTTGCGTTCAAACCCGCTCAAAACCATCACAGAATTGACAAAACTATTTAAAGATAATTATTAAGTGCCAAAAACGCTGGAAAGTGTAATGACAGAACTCAAGCAATGCCACCAACACATAGGAGAAGACGTGAAGACATTTTCCAGATAAAGAGCGAGATAATTGACGCGAGGTATCAGCCAACAGACTCAGTAGGTCTCAAAACAGAAGTTGCAAACACTGTTGTTACAACTTTCAAAATAGGACTTACTGATCCAGTTCTTCGACAATTTTTGCTGAGCAACAAAAGTGTTAGTTTGGTTGAATTAGCCGAAGAGGCTCAAAAAACTTTGTTGCTGATTCAATCGAACTCCATGAATTTCATGGGATGCGGGCCAGCATAGAATGTTTCGTTTCCGCTAGGTCATCCCAATAGTCTGTACCGAAATCCTGTATATCACCAACAAGCATGTTTAAGTAATTTTCCACCAAGCACATATCGACCTGCACAAGCATCTTCTACTTATACAAGTAGCATCCCCGCGTTCATTCCCCAAAATCCACACGTGCCCTATATTACGACTCCCTTACCGAATATGTCGAGTGGCACGAACGAAAATCCCAATTTTCAATCTGCGCAAGAACCATACTTAGGTAAACAAACCAAGAGGTCTAGTCAAGACTCGAAAATCAAATGCGGTTTCTGTGGTAAGTTTAACCACACTTACGCAGAATGTCGACAGAGGAAGAGCACACCTTTTTATGAAGCATGCTTCTATTATGGTCACATTATAGATGTGTGTCCAAAATCAAGAGTCTTTACCATTCAAACACGGGTAAAATGTCTTTGGTGTGCTAGAGTTGGGCATTCCGAAGATAAATGCTATGCAAAGCCAAACTACATGGCTAAGCAGGGAAACGTGAGAGGGGCCAGCCAAGGCAACTGAGCTGCGCCCCAAAAGTTCCACATCCCGAAAATCCTCAAGTTGCACAAGCCGAAAAAAACAGGGAAACGTGAGAGGGGACAGCCGAAACAACTAGGCTGCACCCCAAAAGTTCCACATCCCGAAAATCAAAAAGTTTCACATTCCGAAAACCCAACACAACCTACAAATTCAAAAAATTTATCGCATTAATCCTTTCCTGATAAGATAAATCCAGAATTCGAGAAAGTAGAAAATGGATTTTTTCTCAGCGAACCAAATTCATCCACCAACAACACGACGCAGGACAACAAGCAAACTAAAAGATACGAAAACATTCAAAGGTTGAAAACCTTCCTCATCATTGAATGGCTAACGTTGATAGACTTCTTGTTTTTGATTTCTAGTTCAAAAATAAAACAAATTGTACAAAAAGCCCAGCAATTCATATCAAACAGTTGGATTATTATAGTTGCTTGCATGAGTCGGCTGAAAAATAAAGGGATAATTTGGAAAGAAAAATTAATTTCATACAAGAAAATGACGTAGGTATAATATGTAGAGCTAGGCCCTACGTCCTAGCTCCCAAATCGACTAACTCCCACGAGGCAAAATGAACTAACTCCTACCAAATTTTGTAGTGGGATTTAGTTCATAATATTAGGAGAAAATGCAGTTGGGACATAGTTCATTACGAACTTATTCCCAATGAACTAGGCCCAACCCATCAACCAGTGGGAGTTAGTTCATATTGTGCACAAAGAAGAAGTGGCGCTGTTTTCGTGCTGAATGTTTGTAGGCAAAATAGGATAAACCTGTAAGAAATTTAATTTTTAAAAAAGAATTGAAACTTAAGTAACCTAACAGAGTGACGAATAAAATAAAATTCGTGCAGTGTTTGGAAAATTATTTTGGTAAAAAATCGCATACCAAACAATTTAAAGGGAACAAAAATTATATGAAAAAAAATGAGCAAGGGCACTTGACGCGTGGCGCAGGGGGGCCCGGTCACGCCGCACCCACGCCCAAGCCGCACCCGCGTCCACACGGCCGGCCGTGGTGGCATGTTCACGCCTATCCGCCACAAGTATCTGATGTTCTCCTTGCAGCCTCTGTATACTGTAGCTTACACCTTAAAACCAAGGACCCTACTTAAATCCCCCACGGACGTACCTAGACCGGAAATGCTATCTCAAATGTTCTCGAACTACTTCCCAGAGATTCTACTCCAGTCCGCACCTATACGCCTAGTTACCGTCACTTGTTTCTGTGCCAATGGGATGAAAGCGGTCACTACGGACGCGAAACGGAAATTGTCTTTACCACCAGTGATAATGCAAATTAAAAAGAAATTCAAAGAAGTGATAATGTATAACAAGTTTTAATGTTAAGCTGCGATAAGTCAGCAAGGTAAAACTAGTACTCTCTTTGGAGGAATCGTAACCTAGCTGAGTTGTGAGCTCGGGCTCCGATTAAGTAATTATTGTAAAATCGATCGCAACACGATTAGATACGGTTAGATCTCGCGATACTAGGATTCAATAACTTTTAATCGGTAAGTAAATTGGATTCTTAAGCACTTTGTTTCATAGATAATAACCTAATTTTTATAATGCACTAAATACGATATTAAACACACTTATAACAAAACACATATAGAGTTTGATATGGTAGAGTGGATGTGGCATCTGACCACCGAGTAATTGTCCACAAAGTAAAGTCTGATGAACAACCGTCCGTGGTGAGTGGAGTCGTACACTAAGGTACGTGGCAGTAATGTGCTCACCAACGAGTATGTAGCAATGGGGTTGAGCTTAAAGGCTCCCACAGGAATTCATGGATAAAATAAATGACAAAAGTTTCTTTACCATTTCGACTAAGTCCACTTAGTCTAACTTCCAAGAAAAAAGAGAACTTCTCACAAATCAGTCATCGTGTCTGGGACCTCTTAACCTTCGTATCGTAAAGACCCTGCGACTCTTTTACGTCTAGTCGGTCGAAGACAAAAAAAAATTTATAGGTGAATCCTATGATGACACGTCAAGGTTCGGATATTCCGTTGGATATCTAAAAATATAATAACGACAAAGAAAATAAAGACCAAGAGTCTCATGCACAGCTGAGAGCCGGGCATCAGATTAAATTTGAAATTCAAAGTTATGTATCTTAAAGTACTAGGTACTATAAGGAACTGGTATGGAACGTCCGATAAAATATATAAATGGTCATAGATTGGGAATGCAAAAAAAGTAAATATTTTCCAAGTATGAGCTCAGATGATGAGTATAGTGCAAACTCTTTACCTTTTTAGGTCTTTTGTGTGGCAGGTTGTCTTATGGCCTCGCCTACCTTCAACTTCATTTAAGTTGTTCCCGATTATTTTGCTTACTCGAACTTTAATGAATTTCGGACACAACTTCGCAATCAGATGCTTAGTTGCGTCACTCAAAATCTGGTTTCTTTTATAGATTGTATCTCCTACTTTGAACATCACTTTTCTACTACGAAGATTATAATTCTTCTCGTAGGCTTCATGCGTGTGCTTGTTTCAAATACGAATGAACGATGTTCATCTTGGCGACTTTGGGAAGCCAATCTATCTCCGAGCAGTTCAGTCCACCCAACTCTCTCAATAGATGATAATCTGCAGCGTGCTCTATCATGCGTTGCCCAAATAAGGCTTCGTATGGGGACATTGAACGAGTTGAATGCACCGTCGTGCGTAAAGCACTACTGATCGAAGACAGATGGGCATCCCAATCCGTCTGTCGAGGGTTGGCATACGACCGAATGGCCGCGAGAATCGAACGGTTCACACGATCGCTGGCATTCGACTGGGGGACATACACCGCCGTCCGGTAGTGTTTGACCCCGAAAACATCTAAGAACTTCTGAAACTCCTTACCAACAAATTGTGTGCCGTTATTAGAGAGAAGACTCTCTGGCACTCCGTAAATCCAAAATACGTCGTGATTCAGGAATCTGACCACGCTCGCGGCTTTTGCCTTGTGCAGTGGTTTGATGAAGACGAATTTGGTTAGTTGATCTAACACGATAGCGATGTAGACATTACCAGATTTCGATCTGGGGTACGGCCCGAGAAAGTCAACATATAAATGTTGGAATGGTCTTTCCCCTTCGAAGCTATCTCCCATCTCTGCTCGTAAAGTCATGTTAGCTGCCTTACTGGTCTTACATGTTTCACACCGGTCTACGTAAAGTTTGACCTGAGTGTACATACCTGGCCAGTAGAATCTATCTCTCAACCGGTTAATTGTCTTCACCACCCCACCATGCGAAGCACGCGGCGGATTGTGAGCCAATGAGATCAGAGACTCAGTCATCTCTGATGGAACCCAGATCGTCGGCCAAGGGATTACCAACAGCATGTTTAGTGCGTTTGTATATGTATCCTTCCAACACTTTGAGGTCAGGTAACCGCTCCTGTTCCTCCCTGATATATCTGATGATATCAAGATAACCTTCAGACTTAAAGGACAGATCCTCAAGATCGATGTGGAGTACCTCCGAGGTCTCGATCTGTGGTAGACATGAAAGGAACGCTGACACTGTCAACTCATTGTCTTCATATGCTCTGGATAGTCTGGCACGACATTTAATGTACCCTTTCTATGCTCTACCACAAAATCGAAGCCTTGGAGACGCATACTCCACCTCGCTAATCTTCCGGGTGGATCCTTCATAGTCATCAGCCATTTCAGGCTGGAATGGTCCGTAATTACACGAAAATGGTATCCCTCAACGTAAGATCTGAACTTTTGGATACCCTCAAAAGCTGCTAAGCACTCGCGCTCTGTCACCGAATAGTTTCTCTGTGCAGCATTCAGTTTCCGGGAGAAGTAGTATATGGGCTGCTCCGCCCCGGATTCGTCCCGCTGACAGAGTACAAATCCGATGCCAGTCGCGGATGCGTCGCAGAGAATGATGAATTCCTTGGAGAAGTCTGGATTGACCAATACAGGCGCTGAAGTCAAGGCTTGTTTGATTTGCAGGAATGCTTCAATAGCTTCTGGGCTTAGCTTGAAGACTTTTCCCTTTTTCAACGTCTCGGTCAAGGGTGCGGCTAGGGTGCTGAAATCCTTAACAAATCGCCGATACCAACCTGCCATACCGAGAAATCGGCGAACTTGGCGAGTTGTGGTTGGTAACGGGAAGTTAGTGATTGCCGTGATCTTGTCTGGATCAGCTTTCAAACATCCCTGACCGACTTTATAACCGAAATAGTGAAGCTCATCAAAACAAAACTTCGACTTCTCGACGTTTATCGTCAGTCCTGCATTAGTGAAGCACTTTCCGACTATCTCCAGAGTCTGCAGGTGTTCGTCGAAATCCTTCGACACAACCAATAGATCGTCCAAGTATACGAAGACTTGATCTCGTAATCCCGATGGGATTACACGACTCATTAGGTAGCTCAAATTCTGTGCCGCATTACATAGACCGAAGGGCATGACCTTAAATTGGTACAGTGGTCGGCCATGTACCGTAAAAGCGGTCTTTTCCCTCGAACTTTGCTCCAGCGGTATCTGCCAAAACGCATCCTTCAAATCCACGCTAGAAATATAGCGCGTCTCTGTTAGACGTGCCAGCAGCCCCTCGATATGCGCAATAGGACGAGCATATTTCTTTGTTACAGAGTTCACCTTCCGAAAGTCCAGACACAATCAGTTCTTACCAGGTTTGCGTACAAGCACCACTGGGGAACTCAATGCGCTGGAACTTTCCTCGATGACTCCTAACGGGAGCATGCGATCCAACTCCGTATACATAAGAGTTTTTATCGCCGGAGAAAGGGGATAGTACCTTTGCTTTAGTGGTACGGCATCACCCGTATCTATGTAATGCTGCACTAGGTTCGTTTTCCCGAGTCCATGGACTGCGAAAGAAGGAATTCTACGAACAACAGCTTCTAGTCGTTTAGACTCTTCATCATTCAACGTAATCTGGTTGGTGGGGCTCTCATCTGGCCCATCGGTCGCAATTCCTGAAAGACCCGCAATTACATTAGGTGCGATCTGGAATTTCTGCCAAAAGTCAACGCCTAAATATAGACGTTGGCTTAACGATGGCACAATATATAGATCTATATCTTCAGTCAAGTTTTTATACTTGATCGTCGTTGTGATCACTCCCACTATGGATTGCTTGTGTCCATCGGCCGTGGACACGGTAGTCCCTACCTTCCTTACGGTAACATTTTTGTCTTTCAAATAGGGAAGTATATTGGTGCCCAAGCACCTAATGCTTGCCCCTGAATCGAGAAGACCTAAGAAACTGTCTCCGAATAAACCGACCGTCACATAAGGACGTGGGTCATTTGATTCTCGGCATATTGTTGCTGACGCTATGTTACGGTAAGTAGTCCGCTTCCGATGGAAGCGCTCCCTTATCCGTCGTATCCGTTTGGACAACTCTGGGAAAGTGACTATTCTTTTACGCACTTCATTGTAATTAGGTAACCTTTCATGAAAAGGTTTACGGTATAAAGGTTCTACTAAATCGTTATTAAAATTCAAATTTGTTTCTGGTTTGGATTCATTATTCATAAAAGGGATTGTTCTACAATCATTTCGGTTATCGTTTGGTAATTCATTTTTATTTCTAATCGGTTTCAAAATTGTGATTTTTGGAAGTTCAAGAGGCTTTGTAGGCTCAGACAATTGAACTCCGGGTACGTCTAATCGGAGCGAACCCCCCGGCTGATGGGTTCTTCCTCCACTCGTTTCCCGCCGTGCACTTGGGGCATGTCAGACTATAAGCGTCTGCTAGTCCACAACGGTAGCAAAAATCATTTTTCGCCTTGCTACTACAATCACGGAAATGATGACTAATCACTTCACATTTCCAACACTTGTGTAGCTTCGGATCTTTAGAAATAGCATCTATGCTACAAGGTTCTACAACAGTTGATTCTGAGTGGGACTCTTCCTTTAGCTCATTGACATATCTCTTGATTGGCGGACATTGTGCCGATGGCATGAAACTAGGACGCATTGAATCATATTGGGCTTGAGACTTCTCAATAGCGCGGCAAAAGTATGCCAGTTTCCTGAGACTTGAGGTGTTATAAGTAATGAGCAGTTCGCTCATCGTCCTTCTAATATTTGTCTTAATGATTTCAATTAACTCCCTCTCTGGACGTGGAGTCCTTATCTTTGAGTTAATATTAAGGATTGCGTCATAAAAAACGTCGAACGACTCGCCATTCTGCATTTTCTGATCTGAGAGCTTACGGAAAAAATCCGTGTCGGTTTCCAGGCTGCGGTATTGTTCTACCAAAGCAGATTTTAAGGAAACCCACGAAGTGTGTTTATTGCTTTTCAAGTACATCCAAAACCACACTTCAGATGACCCGGAGACGAAGTGATAAAAGATCATCACTATCTCGTCCCATAGTACGTTGTTACTGTAGCGGATGCACTTCAGACGGAACAAGAAATCTTCAACTGACATGTTCTTGCCGTCGAAATTCAGTCCCCACTTGTGGTACTGTGGTGTTCTATTCGAGGTCGTCGAATTTTAGGGTGGTCGTCTCTGAGGAGACGATTTTGGTGGAGAATCATTGAAATTAAAGGCGTTCATTCGCGTTAAGTAATGATCCACATTCGTACCTCGAGACATCTGTGCTGGGTTAATACCTAGCGAAACTCGGTTGACTGCTGGTGGATATGGGGGTGTCAGCATTGCGGCCAAGTCGTCGACTATTTGTAGTGGCTCGGTAAGGTTTCGCCTTGCTCCTGTTGGTGCATTAACAGTAACTACGCGTGCAGCGTCTGAACTGACAGCAGGCTTACTGGTAATGTTGCGCGAGGTCGTAGCTTGGGGTTGTGTTGAAGGTTGAGCAGCAGTAGGTGGTGGTGGGTTTTGAGGATTACCTCGAATAAGATTGGCGACCTGTTCTAAAAGATAAGTTTGACTTTGAGCCGATTGCTCTTTAATAAACCTTCTTTCATCGCATCTGTGTGCTTCTATAGAAGCTGAAACGATATCTTGGATGAATGCTGAATGATCAGCAGCATCCTTACGACGTTGTGCCTCTTCTGTGCTCAAGTCTTCGTTATCGACAGGGGCGATCCCTGTGTCATTACCCGTTTTATCAAAACCATTATCGGATTAGTCATCTTCGTCTTGACCTCCCTGAGCTGGCTCTCCGCCGTAATTAGGCTTTAGTGGCATAATAATGACGTCGCGTAAATCTGGGTTGTATTGGCTTTGTGTTATTACCTTCCGATTTGTACCACTCATTTATTGGTGATAACAAACGGACAATGTAAATTCGTAAATCTGGTAAATCAAACAAATTCAAGTAGACCGTGAGAAATTCCTCGAACGGATACTACTCAAGTAATATACATAACAATAAAAAAAGGTAAGTCAAAAGTGAAAGTATGAAAAGTTCAAATATACCGTGAGCAAAAACCTCCAACGGATATTTGTCAAAAAACGTAATTCAATGAAATAAATCTAAAGTGCTTAATAATAAACGTAAGTATATATAACTCGTCTATTAAAAACGTTACTTCAAAATATCTTCAAAATCTCAACGAAATATCTCAAGCGAATACTTAAATATATATATTCTTAAAATATATGCTTAAATTTAACAAAAAAATTCAAAAATTAATATTAATACTTATGTAATACTCAAAATCTTAAATGGTACTCAATAATCTAAACTTCAAAAATCTATATTGTAATCAATAATGGTGGGCTCTGTCCCAAAAAGCTAAAAGCTATATGCGGGCTCTATCCCAATATCTATAAACTGTAAACTGTAAACGGACTCTTGTAATGTTGGTAGTGTTTTCGCAGTTAAGTTTAATTCAACTCCCTGACTCGTCCGGCGAATTGCCCTATAAACGTTTACCCAAAAGCAATACTGCTCTGTAGGGCGTCAGATGTTGGAGTTAAACTAACGTTAGATTACCTACCAGCGTGTTGATATATCAGAGTAAAGAAACGTTGTCTTAAGTTTGGCTTTTTAGATATAAGTGCCATCATAGCTTCTTATTCAGTCTATTTATACTACATAATTAGTTTATTTCGTTGGTATCCAACCATACTTGGATAGTCGATAACCCCAAATATGCAAAGTCAGCACTTGACCATACCATGCACTTTCGATGTGCTTATGATGCACAATTTACTGCCATAAACCGTAAGCCAGTGACCCTTTGAATTTGTATACAAAATACCTGTGCACTAAAGTGTCAAATAAGTATTTTGTGTATCTTGTTATTTTCTATAGCTTGTGCACAGAGGGTGCCGGTCGAACTATGTGAGTATCTGGTGCACGAAGTGTGCCAACGGAAATATGAATACTCATTCTGACTCGGTTATGCTATAGCTAGCCAATACGGCGACGGCGGCGGCGGCGGCGGCGGCGGCGGCGGCGGCGGCGGAACAAAACGAATGCAGTGCATGGGATGGTTGGGAAAATGTTATCAAATTATCAAAGCAGGTTGAATACCCTATTAATTGTTTTTGTTGTGACAATTAGTTAAGTGAGCGCTGGTGCAATCCCTTCACACCACCCTTCCTGGGAGAAAAAGGAGAAATCATGATATGTTATGATTTCTTCTTTTTATGCGCCACTTTGTACAATAAGGGATCTTGTTTTATTTGATAACTTTTTGAATTGTATTTTTCTTTTGAAATTGTGGGATGGATTTTTTTTTTTTTTTTTTTTTTTTTTTTTTTGATGTTAGTTATGTACATTTAAAAGGTGTAATATAATAGTATTTTATGTAAAAATTATATTAATTTGCTTATCAATAGTTACATTAAATTAATTTATTCTATCTAGCTATATTTTAAAGATATATTAAATATATTAAGTAGTGAAAGTTAGATTTGTATATACATGTAGGATGGAGCAACTCCGGGGAGTATTCTCCAATGAAAGACGAAGACAATGACGCACGCAACTGATTTACCAAGACATACACACGACGAACAGATAAAACACAAAGACAATGACGCGCACAACTAGTTTACCAACACATACACACGACGAACAGACGAGAGACAAAGAATACGCGCCCCTCTCCATTATTTCCTTTTTTCATTTGTCTTTTGTCATTCCTTTTTCTGCATAAGAGTTTCAGTTTAGATTTGATTGTCATGAAAGTAAATTCGTTTGCCACAACGTCGCTTCCGAGTAATAATATCTATTAAGTGTATATAAATACCTATGTACATTGTTCTTATTTTTTTCACAAATTAATAAATTATAAATCGAATGAAGTGCCGGAGTTTTGATTTTCTATATTAAATTGAGCCATTAGACGGAAAATCCTACAAATTGAGGACTCAACCGGGATAGTGGAATTAAATTTCTACCGCGAACCTGAAAAGTGCAGTCTTAACATCAGTGCCCATGAAAAAAAATTAAATTCACCCCTTAAAAAGTGTTTAAAGAAGTTGTGTGTGCTAAGTGCATAGATTAAAAAAAAAAAAAACATTTTGTCAAGAAGTTTCGAGACGACAACGCGACAGAGCACATAGCAACAACGGGATTGAATTGCGTTACCAAGACAATCCGTTGAAAAGAAAAGAAGAGTGAAAAAAAAAAACAACAAAAACACACACACGTTAGCGGAAAAAGGGAAAAAGAAAAAAAAAAGAAGAAGAGAATACCGGCATTATCTGGTATCCCTCTAAAAAGAAAAAAAATCTTTGTGAGTTCTGATAAACAGTGTTGTGCAAAAATTTTCCACACGTAAAAAATAAAAGCAAAAACAGTGGTGTGAAAAATTTTTTGGCCGGAAAAGAATAATTAAAAAAACAGAAAATTGAGAAGAACGTTAAAAAAAAAAAACTTTTATTGGACAACGAAATTAAAGGGCAGCAACTTAAGGCATCATCCAAGAGATTGTTGCCGTTGTGTGCTCCAACGAGAAGCAGTATTGAAGAAGGAAGACCACCAAGACGAAGAAAGATTGTAGCAGCGGTAAGTGGCGTTGTGTTGGCAAAAAATAGTAGATTATTATTTTTCTTTAATAAAACATAGTTAAATTAAAGTTCATCTCATTAATCATTTTTATTGTAAAATGGAGAGGGAGGTAATTTTAGCATTGACGGTAGACGGACTGAAGGACAAATTACTCGAACTAAACTTACCGACGACGGGGTTGAAGGGCGCTCTCCAGGAGAGGCTCCTTCTACATTTTGGGTTGTCCAGGGATGCGGGAAACGCGAACGGCGTGGGTTTAGATGAAGAAGATGACGATGAGGACGAAGAAGAAAGCCCGTCGGTATACGAGGACGCTCGACCCCAAAGAGGAGGAATTTTCACCCTACGGGACATCGAAGATTCGATGATGCCTTTCTTCGGCAGTGGC
This sequence comes from Platycheirus albimanus, assembly GCA_916050605.2. Lineage (NCBI taxonomy): Eukaryota > Metazoa > Arthropoda > Insecta > Diptera > Syrphidae > Platycheirus > Platycheirus albimanus. The sequence continues at coordinate 137,015,432 of OU696696.1, read as the reverse complement.
AACACAGACGTTAATCTGTGGTTGCGCGAGTTCGAGGAAAACGCAGTAGCCGTGCAGTGGAACAACTTGCAAAAGTTTATCTACGCAAAACAGCTGTTAAAGGGGGCCGCCAAACTCTATGTCCGAAGCCAATCGGGCATAAAGGATTGGAAAACCTTGAAGAAGGCGTTGGTGGACGAATTCGGAGTTGTTGTCTCCGCAGCGGAGGTCCATCGTCAACTCAAGAACCGGAAAAAGAGGCCGTCGGAATCGTTGAGGGAGTATCTGTATGCATTAATGGAGATCGGGAAGACTATTCAATTAGACGAAGAAAGTCTTATTGAATATTTCATTGAAGGCATCCCAGACAGCAGGCAGAATAAAGTGGCCCTTTACCAAGCAACCACTATTAAAACACTTAAGACCCAGATATTGATTTACGAGCGAATGCGAGGACCCGGTCAGCAGTCAAGTTACCAGAGAGGAGCAGCTCAGGCTGGGACGAGCAGCCAAGCCGTCAAAGTCGAGGTAAAGCAACAGAAATGTTTTAAATGTGGGGAAAATTCGCATTTTTCAAAAAATTGCAAGGTCGGATTCAAATGTTTTAGCTGCGGACAGATGGGACACCGATCGTTTGAGTGTCGACAAAGACGACCAAAAGAAGAGCAGAACCGCGTACATACTGCAACAACAGATGACGTGGCAGATTTGTCTGATGTTCAAGTTTTCCTTACACTAAACAACAGGATCTTTAAGGACATCTGTATCAGAGGGCAATTTGTGTCGGCATTATTCGATACAGGAAGCGATGTCAACCTGCTGCGATACGATGCCCTAATGAGGATGGAGTACGTCGAGCTGAGGCCAACTAAGAAAAGCTTGTCTGGAATCGGTCAAAAGAAAATCGTCACGATGGGTTGTCTGGAAGCAGAGGTGCAGATAGATGGCATTGAATTGGTGCTCATATTCCACATAGTCCGAGAGTCAGATATTCCGTATTCTGCGGTGGTGGGAAATGCAGTTTTGGAAAAAGTGGATGTGACAATCACAGAAGAAGGAGCTGAGTTTGTCAGAAGAATGACGAAAGAAGAAGAAGCAGCGAACGAGGAGAAGAAACCAGTTCTGGAAGTCAAAGCCAGAACTGTGTTGTCGAGCAGCAGCCGAGCAGGCACTAGAGGTAGTGCAAGTAGCAGAGCAAGGAGTTTGGGAGACCATGAACGGGAGTACTTGACCAACAGGAAAGATGGAAGCCTGGGATTGGGGGTGCTGGAACGCGGAGGTCCAACAGACGCCATTGCTAAAGAAGATAAAGAAGTTAAAGAAGTTGAAGAAATTAAAGAAGTTAAAGAAGTTGGAGAAGTTAAAGAAGTTGGAGAAGTTGGAGAAGTTAAAGAAGTTGGAGAAGTTAAAGAAGTTGGAGAAGTTAAAGAAGTTGGAGAAGTTAAAGAAGTTGAGGAAGTAAGAGAAGGTTGTGAGCTCATCTCTGAGTTCAATGCGATTTGTTTGTCAGCTGCCGAAGATTTCCAAAGCGAAATGGAAATAGACGTCAAACATCTGGAAGTTGGTAAAAGAGAAGAGTTGATGGCTCTTGTTGAAAGTTACACGCCGAAACGCAGTAAGAAATCACCAGTAGAAATGAAATTGCTGCTAAAAGATGAAGTCCCAGTATACCAGAGACCAAGAAGGATGTCGTACGCTGACCAGCAGATTGTCGAGGAACAAAAGGCAAAATGGAGACAAGAGGGTGTCATACGGCCCAGTACATCGGAATATGCATTACTAGTCGTACTCGTGCAGAAAAGAGACGGAACCAAACGTCTCTGCTGTGACTTGATCGATGACGTCGACGCTTTAAGGCGAATGTGGTTTATGCTGATGGATGAGTCACTAAACCATCGCATCAGAAAAGCTCATTCATCGAACGGATGGACTCGATCACCAACAAAGAAGAAGAAGAAGAAGAAGAAGAAGAAGAAGAAGAAGAAGAAGAAGAAGAAGAAGAAGAAGAAGAAGAAGAAGAAGAAGAAGAAGAAGAAGAAGAAGAAGAAGAAGAAGAAGAAGAAAAAGAAGAAGAAGAAGAAGAAGAAGAGTAAGGAGAAGCGGAAGAGAAAGAGGATAAAGAGGAAAAGGGGAAATGAACAGGTGGAAAGGATCCACAAGATCGTTGTGCCTATGTTGGCCAAAGCTTGCGTCTACAGCCTTAGTCAGCGGTATCAGCATGTGGACAAAGTTCAACAGACCTTGAACAACTCCCCATCGAGAAGTACCAAATTCGCTCCTTTCCGAATTTTAACGGGAGTCGAGATGAGAGTACCTGGTTGTCCGGATCTGCGAGAGTTGATAGAGGAAGCCACTCTGGAGGAATTGGACGAAGAGAGAGAGATGTTGCGAAGCGAAGTGAGCGATAATATCCGAAGAGTTCAGCAGGAGAATAAAAGAACCTTTGACAGGACGAGAGTCCCTGAGCCAGTCTACCAGCTGAACGAACTTGTCGCCATCAAGCGTACCCAGTTTGGTACAGGATTAAAGCTGCGTCCGAGATTCTTGGGACCCTACAAAATCACGAAGAAGATGGAAAACGGCCGATACGAGGTCCAAAAGGTCGGCGCCCATGAAGGACCCAACAACACGATCACTGTCGCTGAGTTCATGAAAAAGTGGGATCGTCCATTCGGGGTCGAATGAAGCATCAGGACGGCCGAATGTAGGATGGAGCAACTCCGGGGAGTATTCTCCAATGAAAGACGAAGACAATGACGCACGCAACTGATTTACCAAGACATACACACGACGAACAGATAAAACACAAAGACAATGACGCGCACAACTAGTTTACCAACACATACACACGACGAACAGACGAGAGACAAAGAATACGCGCCCCTCTCCATTATTTCCTTTTTTCATTTGTCTTTTGTCATTCCTTTTTCTGCATAAGAGTTTCAGTTTAGATTTGATTGTCATGAAAGTAAATTCGTTTGCCACAACGTCGCTTCCGAGTAATAATATCTATTAAGTGTATATAAATACCTATGTACATTGTTCTTATTTTTTTCACAAATTAATAAATTATAAATCGAATGAAGTGCCGGAGTTTTGATTTTCTATATTAAATTGAGCCATTAGACGGAAAATCCTACATACATTTTTGTATTAAATTGCTAATCAATAGTATAATAATAATAGTAATGAAAATCTTAAGTCTATGCCGGCCTATTTTTATGTTAACATATATTTACAAGTTTAGCTATACATGATATCATACTAATATTTTTCTTTAATTTATCTTTAGATGTTTGCATTTGCGGAAGCACTTTCTCGCCTTTTTTTTTTTTTTTTGTTTTTTTTTTTTTAAATAAATTTTATACAATAATTAAGTTTACAAGTTTTTGATTTTATATTAATTAATGGAATTCATTTAGGTTTATAAAGTTACTGATCAACTTTTAATATCTAAATCAGAGTTAAATATATAAAAAATGGTTTTAGCCTATTTTTATGAACCGTTATCTTTTTATTTTCATATTTTATATCACAATTCACGCCGTTTTGGGACAGAACTTCGTATGGACCTATGTATATCCGATCAAGTTTCTTTCTATTTTCGTTTCTAAGTAAAACTAAACTTCCTATTTCAAAATTGGAGCTTTTTGTTCGTTGCTCTAAATCGAATCTATTTTTTCTTGCTATCTTTTTGCCTATCAGAGCTTCTCGAGCGTCTTTATGAGCGATTTGTAATTTATTTTTTAAATCAATCACATAATCGTCATAGTTGTATACTGGTTCTACCTGTTTAACCAAATTTGATGGTAAGATACACTGTTTTCCGAATATAAGTTCGAAAGGTGTATATCCGGTTTCTGAGTGTACTGATGTATTATAACAGAAAACGTAGTATGGTAGCCATGTGTTCCAATCGGTATGTTTTTCTGAAACGTAACTTCTCAAATATGCTCCTAAAACTTTATGAGAGTTCTCTAAGGCTCCTATGCTCTCATGATGATATGCTGTGGATTGCAACTGTTCTATTTTTAGTAATTTACAAATTCTCTGGAAAACTTGATTTAAAAATTCTGTTCCTTGATCAGATGCTATCGTATGTGGTACTCCATATCTTAGAATAAAATTTTCTACTAAAGCTTTTGCCACTGTACTTGCTTCTTTATTGGAAATGGGTACTGCTTCGATGAATTTGGTTAATTCATCTTGTATAGTTAGAATATATTTAAATCCATCTTCTGATTCTTCTAAAGGTCCTACTAGATCTAAAAATATTTTGTCAAAACTTGATTCGGCTGTCGATGTGATAATCATTGGTTGTTTCTTTGGCTGGATATATTTATTTCGTTGACAAATTGGGCAATGCTTTACGAATGTCGTCACATCGTTTTGCATACCTGTCCAGAAGTATTTCTTCTTTATATTCTGTAACATGCGGTTTATTCCTGCATGTCCGCTGGTTGGAAGTATGTGGTAATCATTAAGTATTAATTTCTTCTTATAAGGATCAGTTATTTCAATATTTTTCTCTATAATGTGCACTTTAATATTACTTTCTTTAAATATTTCTCCTAATTTCTTTTTTAATTCATTAATATTGCTCTCTTTGCGGCCGCATGCGAGCTTTCTTATTTCATTTTTAGTAATATATATCTTTTTAATACAATTCAATCCGCAGAGTTTCTGCACATCCCTCGACAATATTTTGCCAAACATTGTCGATGGGGTTGTAGTGCTGTCCTTGGACTTCTTTAGGAGTAAACAATTCCCTTTTGGGATATACGCCAAAACCTTGTTTGGACCAATAATTATGTCTGTATCCTTGAAAATAATTAAATCTTCCTCGAAGTTGTCAACAATCTTCAGCTCAATGACTTTAAGTCCATTTTCTGGTAATTTTAATAGTTCAGTTATTAGTTGTTCGTCGGTTTTCGTAGTGTCTATATGTTCAAGATTTTTGTTTTCCGCTTTTGACTGGGCTCTCGTTAAAACGCAGATACATAATTGTTTTAAATCCTCGGAGTCTATTTTTATGCGACTTAATGCGTCTGCTGTACAATTATCCTTACCTGGAGAATATTCTATGTAGAAGTTGTATTCCTCTAGTAGTAGTCTAAATTTTGTTAGTCTGCTACTAGGTTCTTTAAGTGAGAACAAGTACACTAAAGGTCTATGGTCTGTTAAAATTTTGAATTTCCTTCCGAATAGGTAGGGACGATAGTGTTTAACTGCCCATACAATTGCAAGTAATTCTTTCTCAATTGTACTATAGTTTTTCTCTGCTTTATTAAGAGTTTTACTTGCATAGGCAATTGGTCTATCGTCGAAATTAGATAAGATAGCTCCTAGAGCGAAACCTGAGGCATCGGTTCGTAGGATGAATTCCTCGTTAAAATTGGGGAATTGTAGGATTTTAGGACTTGTAAGGATTTCTTTAAGCAACTCAAAAGATTTTTCGCAATCTTTATTAAAATAAAATTCGACATCTTTTTTCAGTAATCGGTTAAGTGGGATAGAAATGGTAGCGAAATTGGGGATAAATTTACGATAGTAGTTGGCGAATGCAACGAATCTTCTTACTTCATCCGCGTTGGTGGGGGTTGGGTAACTTTTCATTGCGGAAGATTTAGTAGGATCGGGTAGGATACCATTATCAGAAATAACGTGGCCTAGGTATAACACTTCTTTTCGCAAGAAAAAGCATTTTCCAGGGTGTATTTTCAGATTTACTTCTCTTAGACGTTCAAACACTTGTATTAGATTTTTATTGTGGTCTATTAAACTTTTACCAAAAACTATCAGATCATCAAGATAAACAAAACATCGTGAATAAGTTAGTCCTGACATAGCTATGGACATCATTCTTGAAAATTTACTGGGTGAGATCTTTAAACATATAGGTAATCGTTTTAACTGGTAGTGACCATCTTCTGTCGAGAACGCTGTGATTGGTCTGCTATCGGCATCCAACTCCATTTGGTAGTATCCCTGGCTTAAATCTATACAAGAAAAGTAAATTGCTCCTCCTACCATATCATAGATGTCTGTTATGTTGGGTAGTGTAAATTTATCATCTTCAATTCTCTCGTTCACGTGACGATAGTCGATCACCATACGGAATTTTTGTAGACCAGTAACAGAGTCTTTCTTTTTAGGTACTATTAGTATGGGAGAGTTCCAAGGAGATATAGATGGTTCTATAATGTCATTGTCTAACATCTTCCGTATTTCTTCTTTTATATCTTGTTTCTGTGTGTGTGGGAGACGATATGGCTTTGAATATTTTGGTGACGCATCCTTTTTGAGCGAGATATCTGCTTTGCCAATATGTGTATACGTGAGTTTGTCACCATCCACGTGAAAGATGTCTTGATATTTTGTACATATTGCTTTTATTTCTGCTTTTTCTTCACTATTTAATGTGTCAAAATTTATTTCGTTTATTATCTTATTCACTCGAGTGTTTATTGATTTTTCTGTCGGGTTGTAACGTAGGATGTAATGTTCCGAGGCTGATGAGGACAATGGTTCGGCCCATTTGAGAGTTACAGTTGTATCCCGTGCATTCAAAATTTTTATTGGTATTTTCCCGTCTATGGCAGTGGATAATGAACCTGCCATAAAAACGTTGTCGCATAATTGTTGCGGGTAGAATACTCGAGATTCGGTGTGTTTTGTGTTTAACCAATAGGTTGCTTCGCATCTTGGGGCTATTGAGATGGTATTAATATTTTCTTGGGAACACATGGGCAGATGAATAGTGTTATTTCCTTCTTTGATTTTTAATAAAAAATTCTCTAAGTCAAGTATGGCGTTAAACTGTAGCAGAAAATTTGCTCCAATAATCCCTTCAACTGGGATTGGGAAATTATCGGGGACCACGTGAAATTCGTATGGAATTATGAAATCTTTTAAATGGATTTGAATATCACATGTTCCTATTGTTTCTAAATCTCCTGAAATGCCTAGAATTTTTGAGCTTTTATTTTTGAATATGGGAATGTTTGTATTTACTGAACTGTTTTTTATTACACAAATTGAAGCTCCTGTGTCTAATAAAAATCTTATATGTTTATCATAGTCCAGTTTTAACTGAACGTAAATGCCGTTCGATATTCCAGCAGTGCAAATGGCATTTGGCATTGGTGGATTGCTTAATTTCCCTCCGATGGGTCGGCTAGCCCCTCGGTGGGTTGCTCGTTTCCCAATGCTAAAACTCTATGGTTATTAATGTTATTACTGTTAGGTGGGTTACTTCTACCACGGTTTCTATTTTGACGGATACTATTATTTCTAGAAAAATTACCTCCATTGTTTCTCATATTATTATTTTGACTAAAATTTTGCATATTTCTACTAGGAAGGTTTCTATTTGTGTTAAAACGTTGATTATTTGGTAGTGAATGGTTTCTGTTAGGCATTTGGGAAAACGTTTGATTGTAACTATTATTATATCTTGAAAAATTGGGAGAGTGGTTATTACCACGAAAATAATTTTGCCTGGGAAAAGATTGACTGGGATTGGTAGCATTGTTATAATTTGATCTGGGGGGATTATGAAAATAAGCTTGACCTTGGTTTTGATTTTGTGGTTGTGGATAACTTAGGTTGTTCGCGTACCGGACGGTTCCTGTTGCAGGGGTAGAGCTTTGGTCTAACTCCAGTAAATGTTGTATAGCGTCTTGAAGGTTTGCGTGCCTAGCGCTATCTAGAATAATTTTTAACCGATCATTTACCCCCTTCTTAAGAAAAGCTACGCCTCGTCTATCATTGGCTTTGGCAAGTGTTTCTCTTGCTTCTTCACCAAGATAAGATACCTCCAATTCGGTCATTCTTGATACCAGTGTTTCGATTTCCTTAGTAAATTCTTGTACCGGGCGATTTCCCTGATATGTTCTACTTAGCTTAGTTTGAATGGATTCTATAGTTTCTTTCGGTCCACATCTTTCAACTAAAAGTTTTTTTAATGCTGCGAAAATTGCTGGTTTCTGACTGCCTAATTCTGTAAGAGCTTTCCCTTGGATTTTACATTTCAATAAGAAGTTAATTAGAATGGGTTTTGAAGCTTCGCCGAGTGTGTCGTGGTAAAATTCGACACTATTTACAAAGTCTCGGATGTTTTCTGTTCTTTTGCCGTCCTCTTCGCAGTTAAGAGTCGGTAATTTTTGAGCTATGCTAAAATTAAACACTTCTGCCATTTTGTTAGTTTGAGTGTTTTTAATTTCCTTTTCTGAATTTTCTTTAACTATTGCACTAATAATTTCCTTTTCTAAGCTATCTTTTACTATGGTTTCTGAAATTTTTTTTTAAATTTTTAGCTTGAGTTACTATTTCTTCCAAGTTTTGTAATTCTGTCTCAGATGCTTCCTCTTGTTTTATATCTAAATATTCTTCGTAAAAAGTACTCCACAGGTTATTTAATTCTTCTAACTTCTTATTTACCCCTTCTGGTTTTCTTTTCCTATTAGGTGATTTCTTTAAATTGTCATAAAAATCCTTGAGCGCACCTAAAGCTTTAATTACTTTTGAAAAATTCATTTGAAAATCATATGTATATATATATTTTTTTTTTTATACCGAAATTCGTCTTTTGATTACATTTCTAGGAACGAGAAATCCATTAATTAATTTGATTCAGGATATGCTTTAATTTAAAAATGAAAAAATTTTGTAGCATGTATTTTTATTAAAATATATTTTTTTTTTTACACAGACATTCTTCTGCTTATATTGTTTTTCGCAATTTCTTTTCTTATTGCCTTATTGAATTTATTTAAAATTAGATCTCGAATATATTTTGCAAGGAAAATTACTATAATTATAATTACGATAGAAACTACATCTATACCGTATTCATAAGTTTAATTCAACTCCCTGACTCGTCCGGCGAATTGCCCTATAAACGTTTACCCAAAAGCAATACTGCTCTGTAGGGCGTCAGATGTTGGAGTTAAACTAACGTTAGATTACCTACCAGCGTGTTGATATATCAGAGTAAAGAAACGTTGTCTTAAGTTTGGCTTTTTAGATATAAGTGCCATCATAGCTTTTTATTCAGTCTATTTATACTACATAATTAGTTTATTTCGTTGGTATCCAACCATACTTGGATAGTCGATAACCCCAAATATGCAAAGTCAGCACTTGACCATACCATGCACTTTCGATGTGCTTATGATGCACAATTTACTGCCATAAACCGTAAGCCAGTGACCCTTTGAATTTGTATACAAAATACCTGTGCACTAAAGTGTCAAATAAGTATTTTGTGTATCTTGTTATTTTCTATAGCTTGTGCACAGAGGGTGCCGGTCGAACTATGTGAGTATCTGGTGCACGAAGTGTGCCAACGGAAATATGAATACTCATTCTGACTCGGTTATGCTATAGCTAGCCAATACGGCGACGGCGGCGGCGGCGGCGGCGGCGGAACAAAACGAATGCAGTGCATGGGATGGTTGGGAAAATGTTATCAAATTATCAAAGCAGGTTGAATACCCTATTAATTGTTTTTGTTGTGACAATTAGTTAAGTGAGCGCTGGTGCAATCCCTTCACACTCTATCCCAAAAATACTGAAAACGGGCACTATCCCAACTTACACGACAATCAAGCAGTTACGTCCCAACTTGATTGACGGAATACTCAAAATACTTAGATACCTTAGAAACTATATCGTTCTCCAACTATCCAAAAAAAAAAAAATTGTTTTTAATACTAAACTAAATTGTATCGCAAAAAAAAAATTTAATTTATAAATTTGTAACTCATAAAGAATTCGGGAGAGGGTAACCCTCCCTTCATTGGAACAAGATGTGTGTTTCGGTTCTGCAACATAACCGACTCAAAAAATCAAAAAAAAAAAAAACTAGTGTATGTAGACATTCACTTTACTGCGTTCTGATGTATGAGGAAAGACAATTTCCTTTAAACGAAAAGTTGATCAGGTATGTGACGAGGACATTACGCTACTGCTGACGTACATCGGGTATAAAACTCCAACTACCGGTTAGCGCTTCATGTCCCATCGCGTACCGTCACTTCCTAATGAATATTGAAAAATGACTGAAATCTCCAAAACATATTCTGGGTATCATAACAACTAAACGAAGTATGTTAATTTGTTGTTGAAACAAATTGGGTCCTATTCGAGCGAGTAACCAGCTTCTGCAGCTGACGTGCGTCGGGTAAAAAGCTCCAACCACCGGTCAGAAGACTTGCTCACTCTACTCTCCTATGACCGGAATCTCAGACTTAACTATTTGGCCATGTCAACACCTCAGCTACTGACAATCGAGCAAGAAGACTGCTCAACCCGGACAGAAATCGAAGACATACCTAAGTGACAAGAGGTAGAGACCTAATGCAACAGCTGACTCAGGACAATATCACTAAATCACTGGACAAAATAGTGCCTGCACCTCTAATCCCGATGGCATTCCTCTATCTAAGAGACCTGATCATCAAACAAATAACAACTTTACTCAAAAACTGAAAAATTTAGAAAAATCTTCAAAAATTCCTAACTTCCTTCTACGTCACTCTGAATCGACCTAACTTTAATCAGTTCTTATCTGATCTTCATCAACTAATTCGGGCCCCACGTTGGGCGCCATCTGTAACGTAAAATAAGGAAATATAAAAAGGAATTTACAGAGAAATATAATGTTCTGTTTTATTATTTGCTATTACCAATGGAAATCAAACCTCTTCAGGAGCATTCCATGGTCACGTACAGACAAATCACACTACTTTTATGTTACAAAAAGGCTCCTTAAACTAGGTACGTAAATGGAATATGCCATGTACTAATTTAAGCTTATACCTTATTCATCAGTCTTTTATTATATGCAAACATTCTGAAGGATATTTTTAAGATGGCCTTAAAAAAGAATTATAAAAGCTGCCACGTAACAGACGGCTAGAGCAAACCAATTTTTTAAGTAATTACTTTACATTAAAATTTTAGCGAAACTATAAAAAATGGATTAGAGATTAGTGAGAAGCAAATAATAAGGGAGCATCAAAGTTGATAGTAAAGAGAAAAAAATATAAAAAAACACATATTTAATTTTTTTACAAATTTTTTAATAACTTAAGTTATTGTCACGTACAGACAAACGACGTCACGTGTCTGACACACTTGAAAACGTTAGTATTTTATTAAAGTTTTTTAGTAGTTAAACACTTTTTTATATTCTGATTTGCAATGAGTACGGACATTTACGCTCTTCTTATCTGTTTGAATGCAATGGATATTGGAAATACCAGGTATGGCTTTGGCGTTTTTTCATGGCTGCACAGTCATTATTTTGTTGCCAATTTCTGATGATGACTGGTAAATGACTCGGGTTTTGGACACCAACCGCGATACCAGATCAGCAAAATTTTTTGCCGATTGCACAATAACAGTGTCATCTTGGCTTAACATTTTTCCCCTCACTAGTCTCTTCATATTTCCGCCAAATGTTCATTGAAATTTAAAAATCTACTGTTTGTAAGTTGGTTGAAAGTTCCGCTCTTTCATGGAATGCTCCTTCACCGGATATCCTATGAATACCCAAGATCCAAACCAGTACCCACCAACAACACGAAGCAGGAAGAGACAAGCGCCCCATACATCCTAGACTCCTATACCAAGGTACAGCATCTCCCTCGTCAACCGCCCGTGTATCGGTTAGAGAGCTGCATGAATGCATTCAAAACGGCTTTTGAGTGATTCAAAGCAAAAATGAATGAGTGAGTTTCCGCTACTTTTTCTAATGAATGTAATGAATGTGAGTGTTGGTATGAGAGAGACATTATCACCATTCAAATCAGAAAAAAACGAATTGAATGAATGTGAATATGAATATTGTTGCCATTCATAACCCAGTGTACTCAGTGTACTCAGTGTATTTTGAAAGATTTTAAACTTTATCGTATATACTGTCACTATTTCTAATAATATTTTCATATATACAAATACTTACATGCTCGGAAGAACTTTGGTGATCTATTTTTTTAAATATAAATATAATTATAATAAAAAAATAATGTTGCTATTGCAGCAAACGCACATATTAATTCAATGAGTACACTGAGTACAGTAAATGTTTGTTCGGCTTACCTTGTACTCCCTTAAAAACTCACTCATTCAAACCGGTCACCACATTCACTCACATTCATTCATTTGGCTTTGAATATTCAAAACATTAATACACCAATCACTCATAATAAGTCGTACTCAATATTCATTGTATGCTGTACCCGAATTTTCGTGTATCACTTATGAGTATAATGAGAGCCGAAGTATTTGAGTGCATTCATGCAGCTCTCTAGTATCGGTGTATTCAGCGCCCCTATATTAGACATACTTACACTTCGCTAACACGGTCTCCTGCTCTTCCTACTCCCCTCCCATTCTTCAAATTTCCTATCCATCCCCATCACAGAAGCGAGAACCATCCATCAGCCTACCATAGGTACTGACTACAAAGTCCCGTAGAACAGCCTAGAGGGTATCTGGTGGCATGTTCACGCCTATCCGCCACAAGTAGGTATCTGATGTTCTCCTTGCAGCCTCTGTATACTGTAGCTTACACCTTAAAACCAAGGACCCTACTTAAATCCCCCACGGACGTACCTAGACCGGAAATGCTATCTCAAATGTTCTCGAACTACTTCCCAGAGATTCTACTCCAGTCCGCACCTATACGCCTAGTTACCGTCACTTGTTTCTGTGCGAATGGGATGGAAGCGGTCGCTACGAACGCGAAACGGAAATTGTCTTTACGGCCAGTGATAATGCACATTAAAAAGAAATTAAAAGAAGTGATAATGTATAACAAGTTTTAATGTTAAGCTGCGATAAGTCAGCAAGGTAAAACTAGTACTCCCTTTATAGGAATCGTAACCTAGCTGAGTTGTGAGCTCGGGCTCCAATTAAGTAATTATTCTAAAATCGATCGCAACACGATTACATACGGTTAGATCTCGCGATACTAGGATTCAATAACTTTTAATCGGTAAGTAAATTGGATTCTTAAGCACTTTGTTTCATAGATAATAACCTAATTTTTATAATGCACTAAATACGATATTAAACACACTTATAACAAAACGTATTCGAGTGCTGTGGTCTTCAGCCTATCGTGGCTGGGTATTGTCCAATTAGAACCTGATGTTAGCCTTGTGGCTAAATAATGTGGCTGCCTCAGTCTGCCTCTGTCAATGGGGCGTTATCACTGATTGTTCCGGAGTGAGTTATTCACAAAAATGGGTTTAAAGATCGTCGGGCGTGGCAGGATAATTATGTCGACAGGCCGGCGAGAGACGCGCCGTTAACCAAAGCAAAATGTGCTTTGGTATAGAAATAACTTTTTGGCGTAATGTGTGCCTGTCCAATAATGGAATGAGTACGTGGTTCTGCTAGAGATAATCTACGTTTTATTCTTGCTATGCGATTATTGCAAACAGATTTATATTTGGAGAAGATACATATATTCGTATATATCATGGAACTAATCTCCGATGTCTGGAATAAAATCCTTATGTCGCCTCGCCAGTCCCGTCCGATGGATTGTTGCCATAGACCACTCAATCCCTGAGATGAACGATCCTAGATAAAAGGAAATGTAAGATGAATATGCGTTGAGACTTGCCCATGTGGTGCGGTTGCTGGTCATATCTTAAAGCCGGAAGAACCATATTCTTCTGTTCGCACAAATTATTCTGTAGTTACACTTACCTTATTTGCTATGATAGCTCCGTTTTAATGATGAGAATTCCTTAATTGCAAGGCAGTTAGGAATTTTACTCCTTCAAGGAGATAAAAAAAATATGGCTGCAGCACAGTAGAAAAAAATTTTCTCGTGCACAGTTCTGTTGCTTAGCTGCTTCCTCGTTCAGTGTCTTTGTTGAAATGAAATGGAATCCACTGTCGGCTTCCTGGGTAGTGTTTCCATTTTCCAGGTAGCCAACGCCCTGATTTCCAATCGCATTTCCTGCATTCCAGTGTTAGGCCTGTTTGTTTGTAGAATATTTACTGGAGTGTAGATATGAAAGATTATAGGCAGTGCGCACTGTGACGCTTTTTCAGGATATGAATCTTTGTTAAACGATAGGTATGTTGACACAAAAGTAGTGAGCGAAACAGTCAGCGTTAAGGTTCTGATCACACTACTGGGTGTTATCTCGTATAACAAAGTATCATAAGTGTCATAATTCTGCTAATCATTACGATTAGTGACGTTTGTTTTTAACTGGCTTTATATGTGAAATGGGACTCTAACATTTCGATGGTACGAGTATAATTACCTCGGATTTCTGACCGATTTATCTAAGTGCTCAAATTGGCTTTGTGTTGATTGTCTGATCTAATTTTGTCAGACGTCAATTTGGTAATATCTAGTTGAATCAGAAATTTGTCTAGATAAATTTCATTTCTGATTTCTGAACACTCGATAAATTGTTGATTTGAGGAGCCTCACGTCTCCACTAGAGCAATTGCTTCCAAAGGGATAGTTTTTGGACTTCCTTCATTGGTCGGATAAAACCGAGTAAAAATGTGACTCGCTTCACGAATGACGTCATGCGTGCCAATATTTCTGACTACTTCCACTCTGATCAGTACTATTCATTGACGAAGTCGGTAAACGACTTCGGTCACAAAAATGAGGCAACTGATCGTTCAGTTCGGTCAAATTAAATGGGAGACAAACCAATATTGCTACTGCCTGGTCCGAGATAGTTCTCATGGACTTCATCTGCCATGAATTGTAACTGACAATATTATCTGTCGGACATCAAATAGGACAACATATATCACTTTGTTAGCGTGTGTACCTTTCCATCACATCTCACTGGTGTGAACATCTCGTCTGCAATTTTGGTGCAACCTGCGTGTAACTTCTAGAACATTTGTTTGTAGCTTGTCGCTTTAATATACTTCCATTACAAATGGTTGAATGCGCATTTCTAACGAAATTCCAAACGAAATTGGAAATCCTGTGGACTCCATTCTGGAAGTGGATTCTATTGAAGATGTGGGTTCCATTAGTGGAATCCTCTTCTGGTGGACTAAAATGGGTGCGTTCAGCACGGGGTGAGTATTAGAGAAGTTTCTCTAATAGATGGCACCAGTTGTAAATGCTACTTGCAAATAAATGGTGAGAAAGTTTTTCTCTACAACAAAGTGTGGACATTTAAAACGTCCAATCACAAAAATATGTCCTTTGCTCACAAACACTTCCGCAAAAAAGGAAACAACAATTTAACAACGACTCAATTAAAAAAAAATACATAATAACTTAGCTTTTTATTTCTTCAGTAAAACAAATTACACAAAAACCACAATAGTAATCTTAAGGCCAAACAGGGAATCCAACTAGAAATTATGGCGTCGTCAATTAAAATCAAGCTTAATCACAATTTAATTATTTATTTTAGATATCCATAATTTCAACTGAAAAAAAATTAAATTTTTAAATTAAATTAGTAGATTTACTTTGCAACAAAACTTAAAAGACGCAACAATAAATAAACAAAAAATTGTATTGTGACAAACATGCAAATGTAAATATAAAAACAAAACACGAATCACAAACTTATCAACATTTACAAAACACATTACACAAACGTCAACCCGTCGGTAAAACAAGTGACAAAATAAATATCAAAAGGGGTAACAACTTATTTAAATAAGGCTCATCATGTATGTTCAACATATAAAACACTGGAATAATAAAATAATCAATACACAACTAAAATCACTTCAATTGAATTTCTCTTTACTAACAAAACCATAAAATAATTAATTTAATTTTTCCTTCGATTCAATAATTTGAATTCACTTTGAATCGAAAAATAATTATTTTTATTATCACACATTTCGAATTCGCGCTCGCAAATACAGTAGAATCTCGAAAAGATGAACAGATATAAAACAGACCCCGTTCATCTTTTCGAATTGTTCATCTTTCCAAGCATCGAGCATTAGTTTAGGAAAAACATAAAGCTATACATACAAATATTGCATCTATTTGTTAACAAATCATTTTATTTAAAAAAAATTAAAACAACATAAATTTATACAAAAGTCGTTGATGAGAAGTAAAAACTTATTTAGATTTTTTTTTTTAAACTGCTCTATGGTAGATTGTCACACGGGAAAAGCGTTCATCTTTCCGAATTGTTCATGTTTTAGAACCGTTCATGTTTTCGAGATTTTACTGTAATAATAAAAAAAAAAGAGAAAACGTAAACAAAAATTCCTGGAATCAGTATATAGCACATAGGAAGGACATTCCAATTGGAAAACTGAATGTTTCCCATTGCTACACATGTATATATGTACATAGCACATTATACATAAGTAGTTTGATAGTAATAAAAATACATAATATAAATAAATTTATTAATGATTGTTATTATAAATGTTAATACTATTAAAATAATTACATTCGCGCACACACCAAAAGCACCAACTGCGATCGTAAGCAACCCAACGCGCCCGCGCTCGACCGCGTCGAAACCACAGATGACCTAAAGGAGAGTGAAATCTTTCGTACGTATCACCCTCCGACACCCATTTCCGGTTTTTTTTTTATTATTATTTGACATCGTGTCTGTGAATAAATGTGAAAACCAACAAAACAAAACGAAGAGGTGAGTTTTGTTTGTTTTGACATTTCAATTTTTTTTTTACTCGATGACAGATGTGAGTAAACAATTTTAGAAATTTTTTGTTTTGTCCTCAAAATAAATCATTTTTTATAATTTTTATGATTTTCGCAGTGATAAATCGAATCCCACATCCAGGAATTAGCGACCGAGACCGAAGCAGTATCAGTATCGCCCAAATGTTCGGTAGTATTTCCAGGTAAGTCCTGCGTTTGTCCAAACTATTGAATGCTTCAAAAATCTCTTCATTCTTTAGATACTTGCGAAGCCGTGAATCTATAGTAGAACCAACAAACTTTTCAGACATATTATTCTAGTCTAGGATATGTGGAAGGAAAAGAATCCTAGAACAAAAGTAGTTCCACTTTAGGGCTCCCAAAAATATACCGACAAACCTGAAGTAGAACTACTTTTGCTGTAGGATTTTGTATATGTAGCTTCGGACTCCAATTAAACAATGCTATTAGTAGGACAGATTAATAAAGAACCCAAAAATGCAAAAAGCATTTCCCTAAGCCAATTCGTGTACAAATGACAACATAAATTATAAATACGCAATTGCAACTTGTTTCAAAATATATTTTTGCGCCAATCTTTTTGACATTTCATGAACTGTGGGGAGTTTTGATCATGCATTTAGGTGAATTTTTAGGAACAGGGATATGTTCAGAAAGGAAACAAAGCTGCGACTACACTTGCAGCAATTAGATTTTTTTTAAGCAAATCTTTTAACAAAATTTTAAAAAATTTAATAGATAATAATAATTAGATAGTAAGTTATATGATATTGAGAATAAAAATAAGGTTGTTACAATCATTTCGTAAAAACTGAACAATATGTAATAATCCCGTTAAGGGGTCACATATAGCGATCAGTAGAATTAATCAATGAAAATTGGAAACGAATGAATTAAGAGTTTTTTGCTGATGGAATTATGTTAGTATAAAAATAATAATAACAATACATCATGCCTTTTCCTTCTCTTTCTGTAACTAAGTTTTTTTTTGGATGAACTGAACAGTATAAAACTAGACCGCAATCAGGTGGATATTTTTCTGAGCAATTTTCTCGTGCACAGTTCTGTTGCTTAGCTGCTTCCTCGTTCAGTGTCTTTGTTGAAATGAAATGGAATCCACTGTCGGCTTCCTGGGTAGTGTTTCCACTTTCCAGGTAGCCAACGCCCTGATTTCCAATCGCATTTCCTGCATTCCAGTCTTAGGCCTGTTTGTTTGTAGAATATTTACTGGAGTGTAGATATGAAAGATTATAGGCAGTGCGCACTGTGACGCTTTTTCAGGATATGAATCTTTGTTAAACGATAGGTATGTTGACACAAAAGTAGTGAGCGAAACAGTCAGCGTTAAGGTTCTGATCACACTACTGGGTGTTATCTCGTATAACAAAGTATCATAAGTGTCATAATTCTGCTAATCATTACGATTAGTGACGTTTGTTTTTAACTGGCTTTATATGTGAAATGGGACTCTAACATTTCGATGGTACGAGTATAATTACCTCGGATTTCTGACCGATTTATCTAAGTGCTCAAATTGGCTTTGTGTTGATTGTCTGATCTAATTTTGTCAGACGTCAATTTGGTAATATCTAGTTGAATCGGAAATTTGTCTAGATAAATGTCATTTCTGATTTCTGAACACTCGATAAATTGTTGATTTGAGGAGCCTCACGTCTCCACTAGAGCAATCGCTTCCAAAGGGATAGTTTTTGGACTTCCTTCATTGGTCGGATAAAACCGAGTAAAAATGTGACTCGCTTCACGAATGACGTCATGCGTGCCAATATTTCTGACTACTTCCACTCTGATCAGTACTATTCATTGACGAAGTCGGTAAACGACTTCGGTCACAAAAATGAGGCAACTGATCGTTCAGTTCGGTCAAATTAAATGGGAGACAAACCAATATTGCTACTGCCTGGTCCGAGATAGTTCTCATGGACTTCATCTGCCATGAATTGTAACTGACAATATTATCTGTCGGACATCAAATTGTAACGAAGTTACACCTTTCCTGCCGCCCCCTCCGCATCCGACCACAATACAATTAACCGCCGCCACCAACCCCCGCAACAGTTCCAACACCGCCACCGATCGGCACGATGATTCCATGTAATTATTCATCTACGATGAATAATCGAACTATCATCACGTGACGTAACAACCACACAGCCTCCCAAATAACCGCCGCCACCGACCGCCACTCTAATTCCACAACCGCCACCGAACGCCAAGAAGATTCCATACATTTATTCATATAACGAATATTTGAATCCCATCACGTGACGCAATGCCAACATTGCCTACTATTAAGGAAATTACATCTACCCCTCCACCCCGCACCGCTGATTTGGACTGCCAACCACTTCCTAGGACCTAAACCAGAAGAGCAGCCAAATTAATGCATCACTCAAAATGAATTACTCATTTGCAAGTATTTTTAACATTTATCTTTATAATTCACAGTCTCTCCTTTCAGTGAAATTCCATAAGTAGATGCGAAATTTGCATGGAAAATCAGACTCGATCTCCCAGCCATTGGAAGAAGTTCTATTGCAAATAGAAAACCGGGATAAGAGTTCTCACTCGAAGGTACGCTGCGCGGAATACCAGCAGAAACCTCACAAAGTTTTGAAGCAAAAGTTTTTTGTCAGCTTTCCACTCCGCTGTTGGTCGTGGTGGATCGTTGACCAGCGTTTAGGCCACTCGATTATTGTCGTGGAGCTCTTCCTTTCTAGAGGAATCTCTACTGACCTCCGTTTATTGTCGTGGGGTTGCTGCTTTCGTAAGCTTCTCCATAGACCTAGTTTGGAACTACCAGTTTTTTGTCGTGGCTACTCCTTTTCTTAGGGGTACCATAGACCGAGCCTTGCTCAACCGATTTTTGCCAGCTTTCCACTCCGCTGTTGGTCGTGGTGGATCGTTGACCGGCGTTTAGGCCACTCAATTATTGTCGTGGAGCTCTTCCTTTCTAGAGGAATCTCTACTGACCTCCGTTTATTGTCGTGGGGTTGCTGCTCTCGTAAGCTTCTCCATAGACCTAGTTTGGAACTACCAGTTTTTTGTCGTGGCTACTCCTTTTCTTAGGGCTACCATAGACCGAGCCTTGCTCAACCGATTTTTGCCAGCTTTCCACTCCGCTATTGGTCGTGGTGGATCGTTGACCGGCGTTTAGGCCACTCGTTTATTGTCGTGGAGCTCTTCCTTTCTAGAGGAATCTCCACAGACCTAGTATCTAAGGTATCATAGTAAATGAATTGTAATCTTTTATTTTAAGAATATCAATAAGAGTATGAAATAAATTGTTAAGAAAATTAAGATCAATAAAGATATTGTTGTTTCGGAGTTCGACACTCTTCAACCCTGAGTTTTTTGCTTTCTTTTGGGAACAACCCTGGACATCCATGAGCTAACCTCAGCCTGAGTATAAAAAAGCATCACAAAATAGGACAACATATATCACTTTGTTAGCGTGTGTACCTTTCCATCACATCTCACTGGTGTGAACATCTCGTCTGCAGTTTTGGTGCAACCTGCGTGTAACTTCTAGAACATGTGTTTGTAGCTTGTCGCTTTAATATACTTCCATTACAAATGGTTGAATGCGCATTTCTAACGAAATTCCAAACGAAATTGGAAATCCTGTGGACTCCATTCTGGAAGTGGATTCTATTGAAGATGTGGGTTCCATTATCGGAATCCTCTTCCGGTGGACTAAAATGGGTGCGTTCAGCACGGGGTGAGTATTAGAGAAGTTTCTCCAATAGATGTCACCAGTTGTAAATGCTACTTGCAAATAAATGGTGAGAAAGTTTTTCTCTACAACAAAGTGTGGACATTTAAAACGTCCAATCACAAAAATATGTCCTTTGCTCACAAACACTTCCGCAAAAAAGGAAACAACAACGACTCAATTAAAAAAAAAATACATAATAACTTAGCTCTTTATTTCTTCAGTAAAACAAATTACACAAAAACCACAATAGTAATCTTAAGGCCAAACAGGGAATCCAACTAGAAATTATGGTGTCGTCAATTAAAATCAAGCTTAATCACAATTTAATTATTTATTTTAGATATCTTTAATTTCAACTGAAAAAAAAAATTAAATTTTTAAATTAAATTAGTAGATTTACTTTGCAACAAAACTTAAAAGACGCAACAATAAATAAACAAAAAATTGTACTGTGACAAACATGCAAATGTAAATATAAAAACAAAACACGAATCACAAACTTATCAACATTTACAAAACACATTACACAAACGTCAACCCGTCGGTAAAATAAGTGACAAAATTAATATCAAAAGGGGTAACAACTTATTTAAATAAGGCTCATCATGTATGTTCAACATATAAAACACTGGAATAATAAAATAATCAATACACAACTAAAATCACTTCAATTGAATTTCTCTTTACTAACAAAACCATAAAATAATTAATTTAATTTTTCCTTCGATTCAATAATTTGAATTCACTTTGAATCGAAAAATAATTATTTTTATTATCACACATTTCGAATTCGCGGTCGCAAATAATAATAAAAAAAAAGAGATAAAACGTAAACAAAAATTCCTGGAATCAGTATATAGCACATAGGAAGGACATTCCAATTGGAAAACTAAATGTTTCACATTGCTACACATGTATATATGTACATAGCACATTATACATAAGTAGTTTGATAGTAATAAAAATACATAAAATAAATAAATTTATTAATGATTGTTATTATAAATGTTAATACTATTAAAATAATTACATTCGCGCACACACCAAAAGCACCAACTGCGATCGTAAACAACCCAACGCGCCCGCGCTCGACCGCGTCGAAACCACAGATGACCTAAAGGAGAGTGAAATCTTTCGTACGTATCACCCTCCGACACCCATTTCCGGTTTTTTTTTTATTATTATTTGACATCGTGTCTGTGAATAAATGTGAAAACCAACAAAACAAAACGAAGAGGTGAGTTTTGTTTGTTTTGACATTTCAATTTTTTTTTTACTCGATGACAGATGTGAGTAAACAATTTTAGAAATTTTTTGTTTTGTCCTCAAAATAAATCATTTTTTATAATTTTTATGATTTTCGCAGTGATAAATCGAATCCCACATCCAGGAATTAGCGACCGAGACCGAAGCAGTATCAGTATCGCCCAAATGTTCGGTAGTATTTCCAGGTAAGTCCTGCGTTTGTCCAAACTATTGAATGCTTCAAAAATCTCTTCATTCTTTAGATACTTGCGAAGCCGTGAATCTATAGGAGAACCAACAAACTTTTCAGACATATTATTCTACTCTAGGATATGTGGAAGGAAAAGAATCCTAGAACAAAAGTAGTTCCACTTTAGGGCTCCCAAAAATATACCGACAAACCTGAAGTAGAACTACTTTTGCTGTAGGATTTTGTGTATGTAGCTTCGGACTCCAATTAAACAATGCTATAAGTAGGACAGATTAATAAAGAACCCAAAAATGCAAAAAGCATTTCCCTAAGCCAATTCGTGTACAAATGACAACATAAATTATAAATACGCAATTGCAACTTGTTTCAAAATATATTTTTGCGCCAATCTTTTTGACATTTCATGAACTGTGGGGAGTTTTGATCATGCATTTAGGTGAATTTTTAGGAACAGGGATATGTTCAGAAAGGAAACAAACCTGCGACTACACTTGCAGCAAATAGATTTTTTTAAGCAAATCTTTTAACAAAATTTTAAAAAATTTAATAGATAAAAATAATTAGATAGTAAGTTATATGATATTGAGAATAAAAATAGGGTTGTTACAATCATTTCGTAAAAACTGAACAATATGTAATAACCCCGTTAAGGGGTCAGTTATAGCGATCAGTAGAATTAATCAATGAAAATTGGAAACGAATGAATTAAGAGTTTTTTGCTGATGGAATTATGTTAGTATAAAAATAATAATAACAATACATCCTGACTTTTCCTTCTCTTTCTGTAACTAAGTTTTTTTGGATGAACGGAACAGTATAAAACTAGACCGCAATCAGGTGGATATTTTTCTGAGCAACGAAAATAGAAACTTCTTTCAGATAAAAAAATCAACTGAATTTTTAATAGAAAATATAAATAAAAACAAAATAAGTCTTTCAACCGTAGGAATACTACGTTTTCATTAAAGCAAAAGAGGAAATTTCGAAGCAAATTTCCAAATTCGACTCCATTTCCCATACAAAATCAAATATCGAAATTTGTTCATTTGGGCGAAATTTAGGTTGCACGAAAGAAGAAAGATGGAAAAGGTCGTAAAAAAGAATAATAGGGTTTTCACAATGAGCCGAAAACCCGGTTTTCAGCTAAAAGTTTACGAAAACCTGAAAATCGTTCAAACGGGACTTTTCAAGTTTTCGTTTGACATTCCAAAAAGTTTTCGACAGGTTTTTTCTTATAAAACTAGTTCTTTTCGAAAACTTGTGTTTAGCAAAAATGTATGATAAAACTGCGTTTTCAGCTCGGTCTGAAAACCCTATAAGAAGGAAGATAGCTTGGTGTATAACCAAATGCGCGAACCTAGATAAAAAGACTTTTTGAGCAAATTTCCAAATGACCTCATTTTGGCACTAATGAAAACGCAGTATTATTCTTCCAAAAATAAACACATTGCTTGCTATAGTCTATCACTTCCTAAATTGTTCCATTTGAAACACTAAAATTTATTACGAAATTGTATACACAAACTATGACACAAAATCTTCTATCAAACGTTTTAATCATTTGATCAATTTTAAAATCAGCTGTTAACATACTTTTCACATCACTCTGTACGATCTTATATGTTACAAATCGATTATATCTATAAAAATATATCAAAATCATAAAAAAACTAAATTGTGCAGCACGTTCAACGAAATCTTACCATGTGTGAAAGGGGCATAATAGAAAAGCCCATCACCTCTGAACATACCCATAACAACTCTTGAACTTTCAAAAAAAACCGCCAGATTTTTAAAATAACTGACAATTCAGTGGTTAGTGGTGAATATCATACCAATTGTGCGTGTATGCGAGTTTTTACGCACACATTCGCAGATGGTATGATTTATCTGTCAAATCAGCTTGTAGGCAAAATCCCATTTCCGGCCTACACTAAACTCTATTTCATATATCCTCTCTGGCCGAAACCGAACTCTTATTAGCATGCACACCTTCATCATCATCATCATCATCACATTCAACAAGAAATTATGTAATAATTATATAACTATAAAACTAAACCACTTACAATCAGATAATTTCTTCTTTAAAAGATAAATTAAACCACAACTAATAAATTTTAATCGAAACGCAAGCTAAAGCTACGAGCACGAGACAACGCCAATAGAATATGAAGATGAAGATGAACTAGAACTAATATAAATGGAAATGAAAGAAATTCTCCATTCATAGCTTCTTAAGCATTGTAGGTACTGTTGAATGAAAGCAACAACAGGATATTTTCATTATAACGAAAATAATAGTAAAAAAAATTAACAATGAGACAAACATACTACTTGTCATTGTCAGATTAGTTTGTATTCTAGGTGTATTTGTTGTTTATTCCTTTATTCATTCATTCTTATATATTTAACCATCTCTCTCTCTTTTCATGTCATAAGTTGATTCAGAAAAGGAGTTCGAATTTAAGTTCGAAATCGATGGCTGCATCCAGACTTACAAATAATCGCCATTATCCAATTAAGCTGGAACTACAATGTTTTGTAAACGCAAACAAAGGGATTGGTTCCGTTTTAGAGGTGGGAGAATGTACGAAAGTATGATAAGTAATTACGGAACTACGCAAATATGCAACTTCGCAATTCACTACAACATTGGCAACATGTTGATAAACTACGATTAATTTATTATAGAAATACAGTCCACATCGAAATTAATGTATTTATTCTACCCAACGATTGTACTTTAAGTTTCATGATTAAAATAACAATTATTATAACGTTGAAAGAAAAGGGTCATGTTTTATTTCAAGTAGCAATTTTTACAAAATTCTGTTTGAAATAATTATAATTTATAACTTTAAAATAAACAAGACAATTACAGCTTAAGTATTTGTATTCCTTAACAATCTCAATGTCGTCGCCATTGAAAGTCCATTTTTCAGATCCCGAGTATCTATCAAAGCTTTTCCTTAACACCATCACCTTTTATTTGTTGAGGTTTACAGATAAATTCCAAATCCTACAATACTGTTCAAACCTTTGGATCAATTTTTGAAGAATGGCTGGAGAATCTGCTAATAGGACTACGTCACCCGCATATATAAGTAATTTTATTCTTATTCCATTCCAAAGAATACCTCCAATCAGCCAGTCTACCAAATCATCGATAAACAGAATAAAAATTAGGGCACTTAAAGTACAACCCTGTCTTACTCCCGAAATTGTCTTAAACTGATTTGACAAGTCATCACCATTCCAAACTGCCGATTTCGTTCTGCTATAAAGATTCTTCAGCAATGTTACTATTTTTGTCGAAAGTCCCACACAGCTTAACTTTTAAAACAATGACTGTCGGTCTACAGAATCGAAAGCAGCTCTAAATGTACGAAAAACGTATATAACTTCTGCCCTAATATGATTGAGCAATTGATGTTAGAGTGAAAATATGATCTATCGTCGAGAATCCGCTCCAAAATCCTGCTTGATATTCACTTAAAACATTATTTTCAACAACCCAAGTCGCCAGTTTTTTTTTAGAAAAGGAAAAGCTAAACCTCTAGATATGCTGGAAAAAAGTGGTCGTTGTCAGGCTGCCTTTGAAGCATTGAGTAAACAAACTGATAATTTACAAGAAAATAAAATGCACGACTGGGTCGCACGTACTTGCTCGAATGTGTGACCGTGGTTTAGGGGCTTGAGATTTTGATAAAAATAAAATTTTCAAAATTCTTAAATAAATAGGTACCTACTTAAACTAATTTGACCTGAAAAAAAGTACGCTATTTTATTTCTTGGATAAATTTGAATTTATGAGAATAAATTTAAAAAAATCTGTGGAGCGGTTTTTGAGAAAAAAAGTTTTTTTTTTGAAAAACTTTTTGAACAAAATTTAAAAAAAAAATCAAAAACTCCAGTTTATAGGTATTCAGCAAAAACATTTATTTGAAATTTTTAGAAAAAAATTTAATAAGCAGTTTTCAAAATATTACTTTTAAAATTTTTTTTTTAAATGCTTTTAAAAATACAAAAAAATATTTTTCAAAAATATTTGTATGCAATACAAATTGAGCTACCTACAGCTATATGTGTGTGAAATTTCGAAAGAATCGGTTGAGTCGTTTTCGAGATAGTCGAAAGCATAAAAAACGGTCCTATGGAAAGTACCGTTCTTAGCCATTTTTAAAAAAATTTTTTTAACCATATGATTGGTCGTACCTAAAAAGCAACACTGATTTTTACTTGCGATTATAGGTACTATAAGGCAAGTTATGCATTCGTCGAAAAAAAAAGTTTTGAGATAACAACCAAAAATGGCATTACGATGATAGCGAAGACGAAAAAATATGGTCTAAAAATTCTGTCCGTCTGTATGTCTGTCTGTCTGTCTTTTTGTCTGTCTGTCTGTATGTATAGAGACCTACAGCCCAAACTAGTGGGCCGAATTGCTTCAAACTTGGTATATAGACTTTTTTAGGTATTGTACAGAGGGGAAACTGAAATTTTTTTTTAGCTCCAAAAATAACGGTACCTGTAATACAACCGTTACGTTAAAGCTCAAAAACGGCTCTAACGATTTCTATTTAAAAAAATCAGTGTTGCTTTTTAGGTACGACCAATCATATGGTTAAAAAAAAAGTTTTAAGAAATGGCTAAGAACGGTACTTTCCATAGGACCGTTTTTTATGGCTCCCGGAAATTACGCCAGAAGAAATTACGCCAGAATTTTTTTTTGGAAAAAACGCCAGAATTTTTTTCTGGCTCAAAAATGGAAAAAACACCAGAATTTTAGTAGGCAAATAAGCCAGAAATGTTGGAAATTGCGCCAGATAGATGTGGAAAAAGAGCCAGAAAAATAAATGGAAATTAAGCCAGAAAATTAATATTTTCTGGCCTAATTTCCAAATAACGATTTGGAAAAAAGGCCAGAAATTTTTTTTTTAAATTTTTAAACAAGACGAAAGACAAAAGACGCACCCATCCCGCCCCGTAATTGTTTCAGAGACATATCAAATCACCGCGCCGGGGGGGGGGGGGCGGGCGACGCAATCGCGCCCGCGTCCGCCGCCCACGTCCGCCGCGATTGCGTCGCCCGCCCCCCCACCCCGGCGCGGTGATTTGATATGTCTCTGAAACAGTTTTTACTTTAAATTAAAAAAGGTGTTAACATTATAAGGTGCTTTTATTTGTAACCAATACAAAAATTCAACAATAGGTAACTCAACAACATTAAAAAAACAAAACTAAATTATTTTACTAAATATAAACTGAGAGTGCTTTAAATATTACCCAACAAGAAGAATGCCTACTATAACTGTTTAAAGTACAGCAATTCATATAAAATACAGTTTTCTGGCTCTTTTTCCAAAATAAGAAAAGGAAAAAACGCCAGAATTTTTTTCTGGCTTTTTTTCCATATTAATTTTTCTGGCGTTTTTTCCATTTTTGGAAATGGAAAAAACGCCAGAAATTTTTTGGAAAAAAGGCCTGACATCTGGGAAAGAGTTTCAGAAAACTTTGGCTTATTTTCCTAGGAAAAAAGGCCAGAATTTTGTATGAAGAATTTTCTGGCGTTTTTTCCAAAAATATTTCTGGCGTAATTTCTTCTGGCGTAATTTCCGGGAGCCTTGGGCGGCTCCCGGAAATTACGCCAGAAGAAATTACGCTAGAATTTTTTTTTGGAAAAAACGCCAGAATTTTTTTCTGGCTCAAAAATGGAAAAAAGACCAGAATTTTAGTAGGCAAATAAGCCAGAAATGTTGGAAATTACGCCAGAAATATTTTTGGAAAAAACGCCAGAAAATTCTTCATACAAAATTCTGGCCTTTTTTCCTAGGAAAATAAGCCAAAGTTTTCTGAAACTCTTTCCCAGATGTCAGGCCTTTTTTCCAAAAAATAATATGGAAAAAAAGCCAGAAAAAAAATTCTGGCGTTTTTTCCTTTTCTTATTTTGGAAAAAGAGCCAGAAAACTGTATTTTATATGAATTGCTGTACTTTAAACAGTTATAGTAGGCATTCTTCTTGTTGGGTAATATTTAAAGCACTCTCAGTTTATATTTAGTAAAATAATTTAGTTTTGTTTTTTTAATGTTGTTGAGTTACCTATTGTTGAATTTTTGTATTGGTTACAAATAAAAGCACCTTATAATGTTAACACCTTTTTTAATTTAAAGTAAAAACTGTTTCAGAGACATATCAAATCACCGCGCCGGGGGGGGGGGGGCGGGCGACGCAATCGCGCCCGCGTCCGCCGCCCGTGCCCGCGTTAGCCGCCCGCGCCCGCGCCCGCGTCCGCCGCCCGCCGCGGGTGGCGGACGCGGGCGGCGGACGCGGGCGCGATTGCGTCGTTCGCCCCCCCCCCCGGCGCGGTGACTTGATATGTCTCTGAAACAATTACGGGGCGGGATGGGTGCGTCTTTTGTCTTTCGTCTTGTTTAAAAATTTAAAAAAAAAATTTCTGGCCTTTTTTCCAAATCGTTATTTGGAAATTAGGCCAGAAAATATTAATTTTCTGGCTTAATTTCCATTTATTTTTCTGGCTCTTTTTCCACATCTATCTGGCGCAATTTCCAACATTTCTGGCTTATTTGCCTACTAAAATTCTGGTCTTTTTTCCATTTTTAAGCCAGAAAAAAATTCTGGCGTTTTTTCCAAAAAAAAATTCTGGCGTAATTTCTTCTGGCGTAATTTCCGGGAGCCGCCCAAGGCTCCCGGAAATTACGCCAGAAAAAATTACGCCAGAAATATTTTTGGAAAAAACGCCAGAAAATTCTTCATACAAAATTCTGGCCTTTTTTCCTAGGAAAATAAGCCAAGGTTTTCTGAAACTCTTTCCCAGATGTCAGGCCTTTTTTCCAAAAAATTTCTGGCGTTTTTTCCATTTCCAAAAATGGAAAAAACGCCAGAAAAAATAATATGGAAAAAAAGCCAGAAAAAAAATTCTGGCGTTTTTTTCCTTTTCTTATTTTGGAAAAAGAGCCAGAAAACTGTATTTTATATAAATTGCTGTACTTTAAACAGTTATAGTAGGCATTCTTCTTGTTGGGTAATATTTAAAGCACTCTCAGTTTATATTTAGTAAAATAATTTAGTTTTGTTTTTTTAATGTTGTTGAGTTACCTATTGTTGAATTTTTGTATTGGTTACAAATAAAAGCACCTTATAATGTTAACACCTTTTTTAATTTAAAGTAAAAACTGTTTCAAAAACATATCAAATCACCGCGCCGGGGTGGGGGGGCGGGCGACGCAATCGCGGCGGACGTGGGCGGCGGACGCGGGCGCGATTGCGTCGCCCGCCCCCCCCCCCGGCGCGGTGATTTGATATGTCTCTGAAACAATTACGGGGCGGGATGGGTGCGTCTTTTGTCTTTCGTCTTGTTTAAAAATTTAAAAAAAAAATTTCTGGCCTTTTTTCCAAATCGTTATTTGGAAATTAGGCCAGAAAATATTAATTTTCTGGCTTAATTTCCATTTATTTTTCTGGCTCTTTTTCCACATCTATCTGGCGCAATTTCCAACATTTCTGGCTTATTTGCCTACTAAAATTCTGGTCTTTTTTCCATTTTTAAGCCAGAAAAAAATTCTGGCGTTTTTTCCAAAAAAAAATTCTGGCGTAATTTCTTCTGGCGTAATTTCCGGGAGCCGCCCAAGGCTCCCGGAAATTACGCCAGAAAAAATTACGCCAGAAATATTTTTGGAAAAAACGCCAGAAAATTCTTCATACAAAATTCTGGCCTTTTTTCCTAGGAAAATAAGCCAAGGTTTTCTGAAACTCTTTCCCAGATGTCAGGCCTTTTTTCCAAAAAATTTCTGGCGTTTTTTCCATTTCCAAAAATGGAAAAAACGCCAGAAAAAATAATATGGAAAAAAAGCCAGAAAAAAAATTCTGGCGTTTTTTCCTTTTCTTATTTTGGAAAAAGAGCCAGAAAACTGTATTTTATATAAATTGCTGTACTTTAAACAGTTATAGTAGGCATTCTTCTTGTTGGGTAATATTTAAAGCACTCTCAGTTTATATTTAGTAAAATAATTTAGTTTTGTTTTTTTAATGTTGTTGAGTTACCTATTGTTGAATTTTTGTATTGGTTACAAATAAAAGCACCTTATAATGTTAACACCTTTTTTAATTTAAAGTAAAAACTGTTTCAGAGACATATCAAATCACCGCGCCGGGGGGGGGGGCGGGCGACGCAATCGCGCCCGCGTCCGCCACCCGTGCCCGCGTCCGCCGCCCGCGCCCGCGCCCGCGTCCGCCGCCCGCCGCGGTCTTTTTTCCATTTTTGAGCCAGAAAAAAATTCTGGCGTTTTTTCCAAAAAAAAATTCTGGCGTAAGAGAAAAGAAGAAATTACGCCAGAAATATTTTTGTAAATAATATTTAATAATAATAAAAAAAAAAGTATTTAGCACATTCACAATAAATGCTATTCATTGTTTTAAAATGTTCCAACTGAAGCTTCCTTATTTGCAATTCAATTGCATTTAACTTAAGAAAAATATTGTGCTTATTCTCTTTAATTTCGAATAGTCGTTCTTTAATTTTAAGTTTTCTTTTTTTGGTCAAGCTCAATGTGTTTCACCAAGGCATTTGTCACTCTTGCCTGGAACAAATTTTCGGATAGTATCTTCTAAAAATTTCAAATAAATGTTTTTGCTGAATACCTATAAACTGGCGTTTTTGATTTTTTTTTTTAAATTTTGTTCAAAAAGTTTTTCAAAAAAAACTTTTTTTTCTCAAAAACCACTCCACAGATTTTTTTAAATTTATTCTCATGAATTCAAATTTATCCAAGAAATAAAATGGCGTACTTTTTTTCCGCTCAAATTAGTTTAAGTATTTATTTAAGAATTTTGAAAATTTTATTTTTATCAAAATCTCAAGCCCCTAAACCACTGTCACACATTCGAGCAGGTTCGTTTGACCGAGTCGTGCATTTTATTTTAAATAGAAATCGTTAGAGCCGTTTTTGAGAAAAATAAGCTTTAACGTAACGGTTGTATGGCAGGTACCGTTTGTTAGCGATTGTTTTAAAGGCCTTTAAGATTATTTATATAAAAGACGATTAAATTATCTTTAGTTTGTATTTGACGTGACAGCCAGCACGAGCGAGAATTATTATTCAACTTGTTTTTTTTTAATTAAATATTTTTACAACCGATGAAACTTGGTTTGGTAAACCAATGGTAAAAAGCATTGCCAGAAGGGCTTACAAAATTAAATTAAATACTTTAATCAACATGCTCCCCACCTTGAAGAGGTGATGGCGATTCAACTGGTAATAAACAAATCTGAGTAATAACTCTTTTAAGAGTTGCAGTAGGAGTCTTCACAGTTAATACCCGAACGATGTCGTCTTTTCCAGGATGCAATGAAATTATGCGGCCCATTTTACATTTAAGTGGGGGAAGATTTTCATCTTTGAGAATGACCAGCGAGCCGATGGTTATTTGTTTGCTGAGAGTGTCCAATTTGTTTCTTTTTGCAATCCTTGTAGATACTCTGAGGACCATCTTCCCCAGAATGTTTACGTTACCCATTGCATTCGTTGCCATCGTGAGAGCCTGTTGAGTTTATCATCTTTTATATTGCTTTCGACGATTGCTGTGAGTGGTCCACCTTTTCAAATGGAATTTTGTAGACTTTACCGCTGCTTCCCAAATTCCTCCCATATGGGGGGATCTGGGTGGTATGGTCTTCCATTCTATTCCATCCTCGGCACACATATTTATGATGTCTGTATTAATTTCGCGCTTCAAGAACATCTGATATATCTCGTGGAGCTCGTTCCTAGCTCCGATGAAATTTAACCCATTATCGCTAAATATGGTTGAACATAAACCACGTCTACCTGTAAAGCGTTTAAGAGCGGCTATGAAGGCAGAAGCAGTAAGGTCCTCGACGAGCTCAAGATGGATAGCGCGAGTTATAAAGCAAATGAATACAGAAACGTATGCCTTTGCCGGTGCTACACCTCGCCTACGATAGTGCACCAGAAAAGGACCACAAAAGTCAACTCCTACCGTCGAGAATGGTCTTGCTGGTAATACACGAGAAGCTGGCAGGTCGCCCATCAGTTGCTCGAGAGATTTGGGTTGGCATCGACTACACAGGATGCATTTGCGAATAACACCTTTCACTAATACCTTTCCATTTATTGGCCAAAACTATTGTCGAATGAATGCTAAAAGGTTTTGAGGACCCAAGTGAGCGTTTTTGTAGTGAAAATATCGCATGGTGGAATAAGTGAAGTCATGGCCCTGAGGCAGCAAATAGGGATGTTTGGCATCAAAAGAAAGATTGGAGTTTCTAATCCTACCACCCACTCTCATTAACTCATCTCAGTCAAAAATGGCACAAGTGATCGAACACTGCTTCGTTTGGAGATTTCAGAACCTTCACGCAAAAGGGCCAACTCAGAGGAGAAAGAACTTTCTTGGACGACGTGTATAGCTTTTTTCAGAGCAATTTTGATCTCACTTGCAGAGATAGGGCCAGATAACATTTCAGTATTTGGAGGAATTTCTCCCGGATTTATTATAATAATTCCAGCCATAATTTTCTTTTAAATAACTATAGCCAAAGCGTTGATTTTGAAGCGATTTATGTATGAAATAACTCGCAGTGTTCTGATGTATGAAGTGATGTATTTAATGTCAGTGATAAAATCACATTCGGTTTGTGACGATAGCACAATTT
Organism: Platycheirus albimanus; assembly: GCA_916050605.2. Taxonomy (NCBI): domain Eukaryota; kingdom Metazoa; phylum Arthropoda; class Insecta; order Diptera; family Syrphidae; genus Platycheirus; species Platycheirus albimanus. The sequence goes on along the minus strand of OU696696.1, from coordinate 136,982,886 downwards.
TAATCTTACGTCGCTCAAGCGTGTCTTCAGCTAAATTTGAAATATGTGGTATTAAGCGTGGCCAATTTTCTTGATCTTCCTTTAAAAATTCAGGTCCAGAAAACCACATGTTTGATTGAATCAATGCGGAAGGCCGTGCGCCACGCGATAAGATGTCAGCAGGATTTAAATTCGATTCGATGAAGGTTTTCCAAGTTGATGACTCTGCCGATAACCAAGATAATACAATTGATGAATCTGTCCAATAGAAAATATTTTCGAAATCAATTCCTAGAATTTGTACTATACGATGAGTAAATTGGGCTGCCATCTCGGCAGCGCATAGCTCTAGACGCGGTAAGCTTGTGGACTTGGCGGGAGCACCCTTAGACTTCGCTGCTAAAAGCCTGGTTTGAACAGTACCATCTTCCAAAATAGATCGAATATATACACAGGTGCCATATGCAAGTTCAGAACTGTCGACAAATGCATGAATTTGCGCCTTTGTCTTTTGAGTGGATATGGCCATCCTGGGTAATCTCAACTGTTGAAGGAGGCTTAATTCCTGATGAAAGTCAGTCCATTTAATTGAGTAGTCTGCAGGCAATGGTTCATCCCAAGAAAGCTTAGTTTGCCATAACTGTTTCATGAAAATCTTGGCGAGAACAATAACTGGATTTACTAAACCAAGGGGATCAAATAGCTGCGCAATGTCTGAAAGTACGGATCTTTTTGTGTGTTGTGAAACCTGCTGCGAATTGTCGCTGTTAAACATGAATGCATCTGCGTTTGGGTCCCAAACAATAATCAAAGTTTTTACAACATTAGTGCTCTGCATTTGGAAATGAGACTCTCTTTTTTCAACAGGAATGTTTTGAAGTAATGCGCTTGAGTTGGAACACCACTTGCTTAGTTCAAAGTTGCCTCTTTTTAATATATTTATTAATTCGGCTTGAATTAGTTTCGCTTCTTCCAGGGAATCTGAGCCTGTAAGTACATCATCCACATAAAAGTCGGATTTGATTACTTTGGCGGCATAAAGAAAATCCCTTTGTTCGTCATTGCTGAGTTGATTCAATGCGCGAGTAGCTAAATATGATGCAGATGCGGTCCCATAGGTTACTGTGCATAAACGGTAAGTTTTGACAGGTTGATCCTCAGAGTTTCTCCATAGGATCAATTGGAAGTCACGGTCTCGTGGATCTACAACAACCTGACGATACATTTTAGTGATGTCGCTTGTAAAAACATATCGATGCATAAGAAACCGAAGCGCGATTGGAAACAAATCAGGGGGCGAATTACGGCATCAGTGAGCAAGTCAGTATCATCCATACGTTACTGATTTACGTAATCAACACATCGGGATGATGGCATACGAAGCATCACGTATCGAGCACAGTCTTAATTGTACTAGTGTAAATCTATTACATTTCATTAAAAACGTCATTTGTCACAGCTGTTATTGTATTTTTAGTTTTTTTTTGTAAATAATATTTAATAATAATAAAAAAAAAGTGTTTAGCACATTCACAATAAATGCTATTCATTGTTTTAAAATGTTCCAACTGAAGCTTCCTTATTTGCAATTCAATTGCATTTAACTTAAGAAAAATATTGTGCTTATTCTCTTTAATTTCGAATAGTCGTTCTTGAATTTTAAGTTTTCTTTTTTTGGTCAAGCTCAATGTGTTTCACCAAGGCATTTGTCACTCTTGCCTGGAACAAATTTTCGGATAGTATCTTCTAAAAATTTCAAATAAATGTTTTTGCTGAATACCTATAAACTGGCGTTTTTGATTTTTTTTTTTTAAATTTTGTTCAAAAAGTTTTTCAAAAAAAACTTTTTTTTCTCAAAAACCACTCCACAGATTTTTTTAAATTTATTCTCATGAATTTAAATTTATCCAAGAAATAAAATGGCGTACTTTTTTTAAGCTCAAATTAGTTTAAGTATTTATTTAAGAATTTTGAAAATTTTATTTTTATCAAAATCTCAAGCCCCTAAACCACTGTCACACATTCGAGCAGGTTCGTTTGACCGAGTCGTGCATTTTATTTTAAATAGAAATCGTTAGAGCCGTTTTTGAGAAAAATAAGCTTTAACGTAACGGTTGTATGGCAGGTACCGTTTGTTAGCGATTGTTTTAAAGGCCTTTAAGATTATTTATATAAAAGACGATTAAATTATCTTTAGTTTGTATTTGACGTGACAGCCAGCACGAGCGAGAATTATTATTCAACTTGTTTTTTTTAATTAAATGTTTTTACAACCGATGAAACTTGGTTTGGTAAACCAATGGTAAAAAGCATTGCCAGAAGGGCTTACAAAATTAAATTAAATACTTTAATCAACATGCTCCCCACCTTGAAGAGGTGATGGCGATTCAACTGGTAATAAACAAATCTGAGTAATAACTCTTTTAAGAGTTGCAGTAGGAGTCTTCACAGTTAATACCCGAACGATGTCGTCTTTTCCAGGATGCAATGAAATTATGCGGCCCATTTTACATTTAAGTGGGGGAAGATTTTCATCTTTGAGAATGACCAGCGAGCCGATGGTTATTTGTTTGCTGAGAGTGTCGCATTTGTTTCTTTTTGCAATCCTTGTAGATACTCTGAGGACCATCTTCCCCAGAATGTTTACGTTACCCATTGCATTCGTTGCCATCGTGAGAGCCTGTTGAGTTTATCATCTTTTATATTGCTTTCGACGATTGCTGTGAGTGGTCCACCTTTTCAAATGGAATTTTGTAGACTTTACCGCTGCTTCCCAAATTCCTCCCATATGGGGGGATCTGGGTGGTATGGTCTTCCATTCTATTCCATCCTCGGCACACATATTTATGATGTCTGTATTAATTTCGCGCTTCAAGAACATCTGATATATCTCGTGGAGCTCGTTCCTAGCTCCGATGAAATTTAACCCATTATCGCTAAATATAGTTGAACATAAACCACGTCTACCTGTAAAGCGTTTAAGAGCGGCTATGAAGGCAGAAGCAGTAAGGTCCTCGACGAGCTCAAGATGGATAGCGCGAGTTATAAAGCAAATGAATACAGAAACGTATGCCTTTGCCGGTGCTACACCTCGCCTACGATAGTGCACCAGAAAAGGACCACAAAAGTCAACTCCTACCGTCGAGAATGGTCTTGCTGGTAATACACGAGAAGCTGGCAGGTCGCCCATCAGTTGCTCGAGAGATTTGGGTTGGCATCGACTACACAGGATGCATTTGCGAATAACACCTTTCACTAATACCTTTCCATTTATTGGCCAAAACTATTGTCGAATGACTGCTAAAACGTTTTGAGGACCCAAGTGAGCGTTTTTGTAGTGAAAATATCGCATGGTGGAATAAGTGAAGTCATGGCCCTGAGGCAGCAAATAGGGATGTTTGGCATCAAAAGAAAGATTGGAGTTTCTAATCCTACCACCCACTCTCATTAACTCATCTCAGTCCAAAAATGGCACAAGTGATCGAACACTGCTTCGTTTGGAGATTTCAGAACCTTCACGCAAAAGGGCCAACTCAGAGGAGAAAGAACTTTCTTGGATGACGTGTATAGCTTTTTTCAGAGCAATTTTGATCTCACTTGCAGAGATAGGGCCAGATAACATTTCAGTATTTGGAGGAATTTCTCCCGGATTTATTATAATAATTCCAGCCATAATTTTCTTTTAAATAACTATAGCCAAAGCATTGATTTTGAAGCGATTTATGTATGAAATAACTCGCAGTGTTCTGATGTATGAAGTGATGTATTTAATGTCAGTGATAAAATCACATTCGGTTTGTGACGATAGCACAATATTAATCTTACGTCGCTCAAGCGTGTCTTCAGCTAAATTTGAAATATGTGGTATTAAGCGTGGCCAATTTTCTTGATCTTCCTTTAAAAATTCAGGTCCAGAAAACCACATGTTTGATTGAATCAATGCGGAAGGCCGTGCGCCACGCGATAAGATGTCAGCAGGATTTAAATTCGATTCGATGAAGGTTTTCCAAGTTGATGACTCTGCCGATAACCAAGATAATACAATTGATGAATCTGTCCAATAGAAAATATTTTCGAAATCAATTCCTAGAATTTGTACTATACGATGAGTAAATTGGGCTGCCATCTCGGCAGCGCATAGCTCTAGACGCGGTAAGCTTGTGGACTTGGCGGGAGCACCCTTAGACTTCGCTGCTAAAAGCCTGGTTTGAACAGTACCATCTTCCAAAATAGATGGAATATATACACAGGTGCCATATGCAAGTTCGGAACTATCGGCAAATGCATGAATTTGCGCCTTTGTCTTTTGAGTGGATATGGCTATCCTGGGTAATCTCAACTGTTGAAGAATGCTTAATTCCTGATGAAAGTCAGTCCATTTAATTGAGTAGTCTGCAGGCAATGGTTCATCCCAAGAAAGCTTCGTTTGCCATAACTGTTTCATGAAAATCTTGGCGAGAACAATAACTGGATTTACTAAACCAAGGGGATCAAATAGCTGCGCAATGTCTGAAAGTACGGATCTTTTTGTGTGTTGTGAAACCTGCTGCGAATTGTCGCTGTTAAACATGAATGCATCTGCGTTTGGGTCCCAAACAATACCCAAAGTTTTTACAACATTAGTGCTCTGCATTTGGAAATGAGACTCTCTTTTTTCAACAGAAATGTTTTGAAGTAATGCGCTTGAGTTGGAACACCACTTGCTTAGTTCAAAGTTGCCTCTTTTTAATATATTTATTAATTCGGCTTGAATTAGTTTCGCTTCTTCCAGGGAATCTGAGCCTGTAAGTACATCATCCACATAAAAGTCGGATTTGATTACTTTGGCGGCATAAAGAAAATCCCTTTGTTCGTCATATCTGAGTTGATTCAATGCGCGAGTAGCTAAATATGATGCAGATGCGGTCCCATAGGTTACTGTGCATAAACGGTAAGTTTTGACAGGTTGATCCTCAGAGTTTCTCCATAGGATCAATTGGAAGTCACGGTCTCGTGGATCTACAACAACCTGACAATACATTTTAGTGATGTCGCTTGTAAAAACATATCGATGCATAAGAAACCGAAGCGCGATTGGAAACAAATCAGGGGGCGAATTACGGCATCAGTGAGCAAGTGAGTATCATCCATACGTTACTGATTTACGTAATCAACACATCGGGATGATGGCATACGAAGCATCACGTATCGAGCACAGTCTTAATTGTACTAGTGTAAATCTATTACATTTCATTAAAAACGTCATTTGTCACAGCTGTTATTGTATTTTTAGTTTTTTTTTGTAAATAATATTTAATAATAATAAAAAAAAAGTATTTAGCACATTCACATTAAATGCTATTCATTGTTTTAAAATGTTCCAACTGAAGCTTCCTTATTTGCAATTCAATTGCATTTAACTTAAGAAAAATATTGTGCTTATTCTCTTTAATTTCGAATAGTCGTTCTTGAATTTTAAGTTTTCTTTTTTGGTCAAGCTCAATGTGTTTCACCAAGGCATTTGTCACTCTTGCCTGGAACAAATTTTCGGATAGTATCTTCTCCTTAAGCAGATCGAGTTTGGTTTCGTCCCTTTTTTTGGGTGTATATACAGCCTAACACTTGTTGTCTTCCCTTGAGCAGAGTTCGGGAAAATCTTTCTGGCAAAATCCGGATGCTCTGCCATAAAATCAGCAAAGATATTTTGTTGTATGGTGTTGATTTTGTTTGAATTCATCCTAAACCATTTCACTTTTGATATTTTCTTTTCATATTATGTGTTAAAAATAAAAAAACTTACGTTTTATCAGCCATATTCCTATCCGTGACTGGTGACTCCTTTACGATTGCCTCGCATCAATCGAGTGTAAAAACACACGTTCACTGACAAGGGAATTCCAAAAATTGTATTCGATACTCGATACCTAGCTCAATATCGTAAGCAGTAATGCCAAATGCAAATAATTCAGTGACGTATTGCTCACCTACGGATGCGGTAATTTGCCCCCAGGCTGAACAACAGGTCCGACCATTAGAATCTCATTAAGGGATTTTCCACTGTCTGATTTGGAAGAACCATCGAAGACAATTCTTAATTTTGTCGTAATGCTACCTGGTTTCAGAATGCAGTGGTGAGACAGATAGAAATGAGGATTGGAATGATCAACAGAATCAATGAGCTCCATATGATTCAACTGTATGTATTCGTTTATAAAATCGGTGTATTGTTGACGTAAGTCACTGCGCTCCTTAAGCTTTCTCTCCAAATAGCAAAAACGTCTCAAAGCAGTGTTGTATGAAATTCCTAGAGTCGAAGGATCACATTTGAAGGGAAGCCTAACCTGATACAAAAAGATGATGTTCAGGCAAAGCTCTGTTTTCAATTTCCCAAAATCTTTTCAGGCATTCGTTTAAAAGATTGTCTTCGAGTTCATTTTCCACAATCAAGTTACATCGAACATTTGTGTTGCGAAAAGCTGAATAGTTGCCGCTTACAACCCATCCAAAAAGCGTATTTTGCAGAATTGTTGAATTATTTTCCAATCGTATTTGATCTTGCAGAAGCAGGGAGAAAAACAGTTCTGCTCCAAGAAGCAAATCTATTTTTTGCGGAATTTGAAAGCTTGGATCGGCCAAACTAGTATTAGATGGTATGCAAAGGACAGAAGTGTTAATTTTTTCAGATGGAAGAAAATCGGTTATTTTCGGAAGTATAATGGCTTCAATTGATTATGAGAAACTTGTCCATCGAGATTTAATTGTGAAGAAGGCTTTATAAAATGCTCGCTTTGTAGAAGAGGAGATACCTGAGTATGACTGGTTTGTTTTTGTGCGAACCGAACCAATGCGTTGAGCAAATTGTTCGTTTACAAAGTTTATTTGTGAGCCCGAGTCCAACAGCACGCGGCACGCCACTGGAGAACCTTGATAATGGAGAGCATAGATTATTTCTGTTGCTAATATAGTCGAAGTCTCAGTGCGAGTGGTGCCAAAAACGGAATGCACAGCTGGGTTGTGAGAAGATGAACCAGGAAGAGGAGTGTATTCGGTAGCATTTGGATTGAATGACGTTGTAATTATAACGTCTCGATGCAGTAATGAGTGATGCTTCTGACCACAGCTTCGACCTCTAACTTCTGTAAAATCGAGATCATCAGTTCCAGATTGGTATGATAGTGAAATTAAAAGCCTTAAGAACCTCAGAAACAAGTTTTGGTCAGTTTATAAATTATCTCGAAGTGAAGCCGACTTTGAAAACTTTTGCCGTGCTCGTGAAAATTTCAATAGAGCTTCAAGTTTAAAATATTTGAATTATCTGCAGAAGGTACAAAGAGATCTTAAAATGAATCCAAAATATTTTTGGAACTTTATAAATAGTAAAAGGAAGTCTTGTCCATATCCGTCTGTTCTTAAGTCAAACGATAAATCTAGTCATGACCCTCGTGTTATTACACAATTGTTTGCAGACTTTTTTCAAAATGACTTTGACTGTGATACTAACATCTGTGATACTTTAAACTGTGATACTTCGAACTGTGATATACTTGACGAAAATAGCCAAAATTTTGGCTTTTTGAAATCATTCTCTTACTTGACTGATATAAACTTCAATATTAATTCTGATAACATTGCTAAGTTCATATCTAATCTTGACGAGAATTGTAAACCAGGTCCGGATGGTATACCTTCTATTATTTTAAAAAAATGCGCAAATAATTTGCTTTTACCCTTATCCACTCTCTTTAATTGTTCTCTGTTTTCTTGTCAATTTCCGTGTATTTGGAAAAAATCCTTCATAATCCCTTTACACAAAAAAGGTAAAAAAGACGAAATTCAAAACTATAGGCCTATAGCCAAACTATCGGTTATTCCGAAGCTTTTTGAAGCTATTATTTGTGAATCTCTGTGTTTCTATGTCAAATCAGTCATTGTTCCGAATCAACATGGCTTTACAAAAGGTCGCTCTACTGTAACGTTTCTTATGGAGCTAACCGAACTTTGCATTGATGCATTTAAGAAAAAGAAAGTAATTGACTGCGTCTTTACGGACTTTAGTAAGGCATTTGATAAACTCTCTCATAAGATCTTGCTAAAAAAGCTAAGAAATCTTGGTTTTAGCGAAAATTTTGTTATGTGGCTTCAATCTTATTTATTAAACAGATCTTATGCAGTGTTGTTTAGCGATTGTCCATCAAATTATTTTACAGTTAACTCTGGAATACCACAAGGTAGCCATTTAGGACCTCTACTTTTTATTTTATTTATTAATGACTTACCATCTATCTTGAAGTATTCTAAATGCCTCATTTACGCGGATGATGTGACAATTTTTAAAACTATTTCTAGTATTACTGATTGTGAAATGTTGCAATCCGACCTTAATTCGTTTTTTGACTGGTGTGTTCGTAATTGCTGGTCTCTTAATATAAATAAATGTAATTTTATGAGCCTCACAAGAAAACTTTTAGTAACTCCATTTAATTATTCGTTAAATGGAATTTCCCTATCATGTATGGAAAACGTAAATGTTCTTGGCGTCATATTAGATCGAAAGCTTGAATTTATTCAGCACATCAACTCCATATCAAATAAAGCCAATTCAATTCTAGGCTGGATTAAGAGAGAGTCACGGCAATTTTCAGATCCTTTTGTTACAAAACAGCTTTTTATAACATTTGTTCGTCCCATTCTTGAATATGCTTGCCAGGTTTGGTCACCCCATTACGAATGCCATATATTAAGGTTAGAACGTGTTCAAAAAAGATTTCTGCGATTTGCCTTGCGGGGCTTAGGTTGGGAAAATCCTTACGAGCTTCCCGCATACATCAGTCGACTGAAACTAATTGATTTGCCATCCCTTGTGAGTAGACGTTCTTATTTAAGTTTTGTTTTTATTGTTAAATTAATAAATGGTAACATAGACTCTTTGTACCTTTTGTCTCGAATAAATTTTAATATTCCTCAAAGAAACTTAAGGAATCAACCTAGCTGCATAAATGTCCCAAACTGTCGTACTAATTATGAACGATTTTCTCCCTTAAACAAAATGTTTGAATTATTTAATCTTCTCAATAATAGATGTAATAACTTATTTGACCAATCGTTAAATTTTTCATCTAAATTTCAGTCAAATTTGTATTCAATTATATAATTGTACTCTTATTATAGACATAAGTACTTATATCTGAAGCTAGTCTTTAGCTATGTAAATAAATAAATAAACAAGGTTTGGAACAATGGGTACACTGCGTGTTGTTAGTAGTTGCAAATGATCTTGCAGTGTTTTTGTTTCTATTGTCTACCTTATGATTAAGACTCACCTTTGGTGTTGGTGTTTGGCTTACCATTCCTTCTAATATTTGGCTGCGTTTTATTAGATATGTGGACATCTCTTTGTAGGTAGCTAATCTATCAACAGGTGCCTCTTCCTACCACTTAGTCAATGTTGCTGCATCCAATTTAGAAGCCATTAGAAGTATTGGGTCATCCCAATGCTGAGTTGAACGTCCTAAACATGATAGAGCTCGCAAATGAACGTTGAAGGTATCAAGCAAGTTGCGAAGAGATGATGCTGAACTTTTTTGCGTTGGTGGTGCGTCAAACAGCTGCTTCAAGTGTTCGTGAGCAATCACTTTTTTATTTTCGTATCTTTCCTGTAACATTTGAATGACTACGTGGTAATTTTTATCGGTAACCTCCAAGGATTTAACAATCAGTGCTGCGCTGCCATCCAGAGAGCCAAGTAGGTGATGAAATTTGCTCACATTACTTAAATGAGGTTGGGAGTGAACAAGCGACTTGAAAGCATCAAAGAATGACATCCACTCCGTGATAATGCCTGTAAATGCAGGAATATGAGCTTTTGGAAGTTTTATAGTGTCAGATATGGCAGAGTTTTTTTTTTAAAGTTCTCTCATCCGATGGCGAAGCCATCTCTCCCTTTTCCAATAAAGTCGTCAACGCCGGTTGTATTGTGTAGTAGAGTTCCTCATATGTGGAACGCTCAATCTTTTCAATTTCTTCCGGGTCAATATCTTCCAACTTAGTTTGCATGGAAGAGAATACTTTGAAGCAAGTTCAAGCTTGCAGTCGGAGTGGAGTTGCTGTTTCTGCCTTGATAGTAGCAAATTCTTTAATCAGATCCATTTGTTTTAGGCACACATGCCTCTTGTTGCGGATTTCTTCAGCTTTCGACTTTTTAACCTCTTTACTTGTGTCTTCCGCGCGACGTGTGAAAATTGATATATTTTTTTTTGCGGAATTTGAAAGCTTGGATCGGCCAAACTAATATTAGATGGTATGCAAAGGACAGAAGTGTTAATTTTTTCAGATGGAAGAAAATCGGTTATTTTCGGAAGTATAATGGCTTCAATTGATTATGAGAAACTTGTCAAACGAGATTTAATTGTGAAGAAGGCTTTATAAAATGCTCGCTTTGTAGAAGAGGAGATACCTGAGTATGACTGGTTTGTTTTTGTGCGAACCGAACCAATGCGTTGAGCAAATTGTTCGTTTACAAAGTTTATTTGTGAGCCCGAGTCCAACAGCACGCGGCACGCCACTGGAGAACCTTGATAATGGAGAGCATAGATTATTTCTGTTGCTAATATAGTCGAAGTCTCAGTGCGAGTGGTGCCAAAAACGGAATGCACAGCTGGGTTGTGAGAAGATGAACCAGGAAGAGGAGTGTATTCGGTAGCATTTGGATTGAATGACGTTGTAATTATAACGTCTCGATGCAGTAATGAGTGATGCTTCTGACCACAGCTTCGACAGTTAGTGGAAGTGCAACTATCCAAAGCATGATCAAATTTAAGGCAATTTTGACAGAGTTTAAGCGAGATTATTCGTTGTTGGCGCTCATCAGGCGATAGACGCAGAAAACGAAAACATCTGGTTATCATGTGACCAGGTTTGGAACAATGGGTACACTGCGTGTTGTTAGTAGTTGCAAATGATCTTGCAGTGTTTTTGTTTCTATTGTCTACCTTATGATTAAGACTCACCTTTGGTGTTGGTGTTTGGCTTACCATTCCTTCTAATATTTGGCTGCGTTTTATTAGATATGTGGACATCTCTTTGTAGGTAGCTAATCTATCAACAGGTGCCTCTTCCTGCCACTTAGTCAATGTTGCTGCATCCAATTTAGAAGCCATTAGAAGCATTGGGTCATCCCAATGCTGAGTTGAACGTCCTAAACATGATAGAGCTCGCAAATGAACGTTGAAGGTATCAAGCAAGTTGCGAAGAGATGATGCTGAACTTTTTTGCGTTGGTGGTGCGTCAAACAGCTGCTTCAAGTGTTCGTGAGCAATCACTTTTTTATTTTCGTATCTTTCCTGTAACCTTTGAATGACTACGTGGTAATTTTTATCGGTAACCTCCAAGGATTTAACAATCAGTGCTGCGCTGCCATCCAGAGAGCAAAGTAGGTGATGAAATTTGCTCACATTACTTAAATGAGGTTGGGAGTGAACAAGCGACTTGAAAGCATCAAAGAATGACATCCACTCCGTGATAATGCCTGTAAATGCAGGAATATGAGCTTTTGGAAGTTTTATAGTGTCAGATATGGCAGAGTTTTTTTTTTAAAGTTCTCTCATCCGATGGCGAAGCCATCTCTCCCTTTTCCAATAAAGTCGTCAACGCCGGTTGTATTGTGTAGTAGAGTTCCTCATATGTGGAACGCTCAATCTTTTCAATTTCTTCCGGGTCAATATCTTTCAACTTAGTTTGCATGGAAGAGAATACTTTGAAGCAAGTTTCCAGAGCTTGCAGTCGGAGTGGAGTTGCTGTTTCTGCCTTGATAGTAGCAAATTCTTTAATCCGATCCATTTGTTTTAGGCACACATGCCTCTTGTTGCGGATTTCTTCAGCTTTCGACTTTTTAACCTCTTTACTTCTGTCTTCCGCGCGACGTGTGAAAATTGATATATTTTTTTTTTTAATAATAAAACTGAGTTTTGGCGATCACGTCGGGGTCACCAAATTGTTAGCGATTGTTTAAAAGGCCTTTAAGATTATTTGAATAAAAGACGATTAAATTATCTTTAGTTTGTATTTGAAGTGACAGCCAGCACGAGCGAGAATTATTATTCAACTTGTTTTTTTTTTTTAATTAAATATTTTTACAACCGATGAAACTTGGTTTGGTAAACCAATGCTAAAAAGCATTGCCAGAAGGGTTTACAAAATTAAATTAAATACTTTAATCAACACCGTTATTTTTGGAGCTAAAAAAAATTTCAATTACCCCTCTGTACAATACCTAAAAAAGTCTATATACCAAGTTTGAAGCAATTCGGCCCACTCGTTTGGGCTGTAGGTCTCTATACATACAGACAGACAGACAGACATACAGACGGACAGAATTTTTAGACCATCTTTTTTCGTCTTCGCTATCATCGTAATGCCATGTTTGATTGTTATCTCAAAACTTTTTTTTTTGGCGAATGTATAACTTGCCTTATAGTACCTATAATTGCAAGTAAAAATACTGAAGTTATTCAAAGCTTTACTTCACACATATATGGTTTAAAGAACTGCAAAGATGTAAATGAAGCCAGATTTTAAAGGTCTCAAAACATATAATATACTTCTAAAAATACAGCTAGAGGTAATTTTTGGTAAAATACAAAAAACTTTGACTACAGCTTGATACCCCCATGTTTTGAGTCACTCAACGAGAAAATTAAAAGAACAATTTTTGTAAGTTCTATGGGGGCGAATGCAGCAGAAGCAGACTGCGTGAAACTGAGGGTAAAAGATTTTGGGTGGGTATTAAAAGACAGAGAGTTGATACCACTTAATCGTACTCCGCTTAATGTTGATGATATTATTTTAAAAGAACCCGAAGAATAAGAATTGGAATTAATCAAGTGAAGAAGATTTTGATGATGATAATACTTCTTAAAATTGTTTTAAATGTCGATAATTAACAGCTGGATGTATGCAAAGTTTATTTTTCATATTATATGTTATATTTTGTTTAAAAAAAACTTATTGATAAAATATTTAAAAAAATAAACTTAATATACTCACATAATGTGTAGCATTCGTCTAGAAATTCTGAATGCTTATTATTCTGCTGAAAGTAGATAGTTCATGGGTAAGTATGTGATTTTTTCATTTATATACAAATTCTGGGTTTTCGGTTACAATCAATAATCAATTATGAGTTTTATTATTTTTTTTGAAACTCTGATTATATTTTTTATTAATTTCACAGTGTAAACTTTCACCTATTACTATTTTTATATTTATTTCACCTGAAAAATGGTAATATTGAGTAAACAAAATTAAAGAATTATGCAAGCTTTTCTTAAAGGCGGTCGGATGCATGTTAAGCCGATATAATTTTTGTCCGACCAGTAGATTCTCTCATGTAAAGGCCTTCATTTTATACCCCATTTGTCCATTGACCGGATGGGGTAGGTCAACACCAAAAAAACCATTTTTTGAGTTGGTCGAACAAAGAGTTTCGCCCGGAATTTTTCTGTCCGACTAAATGATTTGAAATCTACGAATAAATCTCTATGTACTTCTAATTAAATTTTCCATTGACCCTATCGTATAACATAACACCGAAAAATCAACCGGAAGTGTCCATTTTGCCACCAAAAGTCTGTCCGACCAGCGGTTTTGTAAACTTCATAACATTAACCATTCGTTAATGGCCAATTTGTTGATTAACCCGATGAGGTAGGTACTTTGATGGCCGCTTCCCATACTATTACTTTTCATCAAACATTCCTTTATATCGTCTAAGCTAGGGGGGTCCTTCCAGAAGTTCGCGAGCGCTTGTTAGCCATCGGCTTGTTTTCGCCGAAAAGAATTAACTTTCAGAATGTATAAACATATGCAGATTAATCTCCAACCAGTCAACAGTTACAGCTATATCAAAATCGTTCATAAAATTTTGTCATTTTTTGAATAAGTAGTTTTTTTAACATTCTTTACTTACAACTTTTGTTCGTTTGTCTAATAATTACGTGTGGCCATACTTTAAAATCAATTAATAAGTAAATGGCAAAAAGTGTGTTACATGAAAAATTTTATATAGTAGATTTTATAATCACATCATCTTCACTTTCATCATCGTCCTCGGCAACAAGCACTCTATTGAGGAATTTCCCTTGGCAGTGGAGGGACGCTGCATAACAATTTAGTATTGCTTTCCAGCATCCACATGTGCCAATTAAACAATCCTTGGAGCAGTGTCAAGATACCATTTTCAGAAGGATCTCCATTGCTGGTGGATCGTCTGTTGTAATTGGCACCAGGTGTCTCCAACATGTTTCCATCCCCATTCTTGAGGTGGCAGCTCACCATCTGACATACGAATAAGACATTTGTAATGCCCGACTTTTGCAAGACAACTTCATGTCTGAAAATGTCAAGTCCACTACAAAATATAAAGGAAATTCCATTCAACAGTACCAATTAAAACAGAGAATCCACCAGCACCGGAGACTTTTCAAGTAACATGATCTTCGCCTATTTATTAAATAATTGGCTTTTAAGTATGGCCACACATTATTATTAGACGGAAAAACGTTGTGAATAAAGATGTGATAAAAACATCTTCTGCAGAAAATGAAAAAATTTTATGAACTTTTTTAAAATAGCTGTAACTGTAGACTGGTTGGAGATTAATCTGCATATAAGGAATTTAAAAATCTAAGACTTTATACAAGTGAATCTTTTCCCCTGACCAATAGATAAGACGAGATGAAGGAATGTTTGATGAAAAATAAGAGGAAAAATAATGTTCTAAAAAATTTTCATTTTTTCCGAGCGCATAGCTCGAAAATGGTTGAGAATTTGAAAAAACCTATTGAGTACAAGTTTTAGATAACTTAAACTTATTCTCAGACAATTTTCCAGTGCAACGCACCGTTTTATATATGTAAGCAGAATCCCTTAAACTGGAGTCTTTGCCCCCACCCCTCATCGAGCTCACCCCTAGACTTAAGGACTTTTTACGTGTTAACCCCCTAGGCACAGTGAACAAGTTTCTGAAGGAACCGCTTTTATGCCAGCGCACGCACGCTACACCTCCTTTTGATGCATTCATTGACTCCATTACGTTTTTCAAATATATTAAAATATTGTTGTTTTTCCGTAAATATGATCTGATTTCAATTGTTTTTCTTGATACAGCGTAGGGTGAACTTTCTCGCCAGTGCACAAACCAGTGTACACCAGCGGTGCCATCTACCCGCGAGATTTCCACTTTGCTCGCAGCGTGCTGAACGCACCCGATGGATTCCACCCAAAGATAGTTCCACACAATTTGGAATCCACACACAAAAATAGATTCCACCAGAGATTTTGAAATTCGGAAATTCCCCACCCTATCTAATTCCCAATGTGTGTCCGTTCCCATGCATTTTCGATGGAAGGATATGATGGAACAAAATTCTAAGTACGCGCTATTTAATCGTAACACCCCGTTCGCACCGGACTTTACAAGCACAGTGATCACATCGGCTAAAGTGTAGATGAAAATTAATAATGCATCTGACTCGAAGAATGCCAGACTTGAAAAAGTGACAGGCAGACGTCAAGTTGCATTTGAGAAATATTGCTCGATGCGGCCGACCAATTTTGTTTCGGGTGTCGATCTGATCTGCATGTCGCAATTTGTAATGCACTACCCGAAGTCACGTTTGACACTCCGTAAGAACCCTCAGACAGCTATCAAAGATCATGAAACATGACAGCGATGTCGTTATTAATATTGATTTATTCGAATCCTTCATGAACCATTTCTGTTGACATAAAAATTGTGTCCACTCGATTCGACGAGTGGATTGTCAACAGAAGATAAAGTTCCTGCAAATGCCAAATCATCATCAGATACATATATGCCCACTAGATTTCACTAAAAAGTTACATATGACAGATGTCATAGACAGAGTGAAGCTTAATTCCTGTCCTATTTCGAGAGACGGTGGAGCGAAATATGTTAAGATGTAAGTTATATTATTAACACTGACGTTACCATTCCTTTTTAGTGCTTACCATCTTCTCTTCCGTCAAAAATATAAATGACTATTATATTAGACCTTCACGGTAATCAGAGTCCTTTCCGTTTAACACGTACGGTCCAACAATTGTTTCTCAGTAACCAATGTCATCAGAGCCTTAGCTCTTTGGATTATGCAAATTATTTAGTTATATTACATATCTGAAATGTCATGATCGCTGATTAACAAAAGTGACACAGTGAGCATGGCACCTTAATGCTATTTTTGCACGCCACCTATAATGTGAGCGAGAAAGTAGAACAAACAGGGGAAACTGGAAGTCAGACTGGAAAAAGGGCGTTGGCTACTTGGAAAGTAGCAATGTCTACCATAAAATCGGATGTGGATTTCATTTAGAAGAAAGATCCAGACGAAGCCACACCATCATAGCAGAACTCTAAAATAACTTTTTAAGCAGCCGAGCCGCGCATCAGTTTTTTTATTAATTTCTCCAAGAGAAAATCCCCTAATTGCCAAAGCAATTAGAGGGATTATTACTATAAATCACTAATTATCATGGATAAAGGTAAGGATGGTAATATTTAGAATTCCATAGAGCGAAATAAATGCGTTTTGCTCTAAGGCGTAAATGATTTTTTTTTGTCGCGTCACATGTCTGAGGAGGTTATTAAGTGGTTTTTATCATCCAATTAGGAATAGCAGCCTGAATTATTTCAGCAAGGAGCATCCAATACAACGGGCAAGACCAGACATCGTCCTCCTGACGGAATTGTCAGCCAGCCCTGCAAGTGCTGGAAATTAATTTTTTTTGGTCCACGCACATACATGTGGACAGGAATTTTATATATTTTATATACTCATCCAATAAAATTGTGTGCGCCGGCTGCGCAGCTGGTACCTTACTCCAACATTCCTTTTTATTTGAAGCACTCAAGATACGGAGAAGATACTCCAAGATTCGAGTCGTTCGACGTTGATCTAGATGGCTCGTCGACGACTACGATCTTGTTAGGCGATATATCACGCCACTCTTGGGTACATCCGTGGCAGACTCGCCACATCATCTGGTCATTGGAGGCATCCTTCGCCTCAGCCGTTTTCCGTACGTTTTCTTGTGGCAAATTTGCATCGCCACGTCGATTTACTCGTGGTGAAGCCACGCCACTTCAATACTTCGTTTTCCTCGTGGCAAATTAAGCCACGAATCTATATCTACACGTGGGGCTACATTCACGTATTTCCTCACCAGGATTCCTCAAGGATTTGAGGATATCCACAACGTGGACGGAGCAACCGAAACCCCGTCTCGAATAGGCTGATGATTCCATCGTTTATCAACAAAAGTACTCTTCAAGATTTCACCAGGATGTCTGGCGTATGCTAAAGCATAGATGCCGATCCAACAACAGTATAACTACATAAATACAACGCGGGAGCTACTCACCAAAACCAAGAATCCATCAGATCCTGATACATCATCAACTTTAGTTACATCAGATCCGGAAACCTGTGCATCTTTAAACGCAACAGTTCCTGCATATATATGTGAAAAGTTTTATAAAATATATTACCCAAATGGGATATTCCATTATCGACACTATACCAGGTAACAAATATGTATATCGTATTTTAGTATAAATTGTGAATTTTGTGGGAGCGTTTCTGCTCGAAAGCAAGCGAGCGGCGGATGAGCTTCCAATTAAGTGAACCAACGGCGACGCTAACAGACAATATGGTAGGCACCCCATTGAGCTACTTCGACATATTCGGAGCTCAGGTCTTTGGGTCCTTTCACTACTATTAGTCAGGGTAGTGAAATAGAGAAGGTGGCGGATGAGCCCATATAGGACCAACGGTAGCTCTCACATCCCCGTAGTGGGTTACTGACTCTGGATTTCTCCAGCTACTTTTGTCCAAGGAGAGCAGCATAGGGCCTGGTCCCCCAGGTTGGGGGTTGTGCGTCGGGGTAACTTCCCTACCACGTAAAAAAAGCAAATAGTTCCGAAACAACCAATTGCCTCGGATATGGATGACCTTACTGATGACGACCCTAGCAAACGAAACAAGGACAACGAATTTCGGTTCTGCACGTGGAATGTCCGGACCCTTAACAGACCACGTGCAGCCGAACAATTAGTGGAAGCCCTAGATGGTGTCAAAGGCGACATCACAGCCATCCAAGAAGTGCGATGGGATGGTGAAGGCACAAGGAGGATGAAAAACTGTGACATCTACTACGGCAAGTGCTACAGGACAAGGAAACAGCGGCTATTTGGATGCGGATTTGTGATAAGAGGAAGGCTTAGGCAAGAAGTCTTGGGGTTTCGTGGCATAAGCGAACGCATTGTCACAATCCGCATTAAATCCAAATTCAGCAACATCTCGCTGATCTGCGTCCACGCCCCCACGGAGGAAAAAGATGACACGACCAAAGAAGAATTCTACGATCTTCTCGAGAAGACGTATGATGAATGCCCGAAGTACGACACTAAGTTTATTCTTGGTGACTTCAACGCCAAAATCGGAAAGGAGGGTAACTTTGGCTCGACAGTCGGAAAGCATAGCCTGCACGACAACACTTCCGGTAACGGACACAGGCTAATCGACTTTGCTGCGGGCGAAGTGTCATCTTAGCTAGCACATACTTCCCACACCTCAATATTCACAAGGGGACCTGGCGGTCTCCTGATCAAAATACCGTCAACCAAATTGATCACATTGCGATTGATAGCAGACATGCGTCCAGTGTCATGGATGTCCGCACTTTCCGAGGGGCCAACATAGACTCGGACCACTACCTTGTTGTAGCTAAAGTGCGAATGCGGATCTCCACCAGACCGCAGAACCGAACATCCACTGTGAGAAAGTTTGATGTTGCTAAGTTACAATCGCAAGAGACCGCCACAACCTTTGCCAATCATGTCTCCTCTTATCTCTTGACAAGCCCGGCGCCTGCGCCAAACCCAGAGGCCCAGTGGCAACATTGCAAAATGGCCATCAAAACCGCTGCCACGGATGTTTTGGGTTTCATTAGGCGACCACAACGAAACACCTGGTTTGATGATGAGTGCAGGCTCGCACACTTGGCCAAAGACGAAGCCTATCATGCAGTTCTGAATGCCAGAACTAGAGCTGCCAAGAGCGCTTTCCGTGCGGTGTACCAGCAAAAGAGGAAAGAGGAACATCGGCTTTTCAGAAGGAAAAAAAGAGAACTGGAAAAACGAATGGTTGAATCAATTGAGGGGTGCTACGGCAGAAGCAATGTTCGAAAGTTCTACCAAAGGGTAAAGCATTCGTCCAAGGGTTACAAAGCCCGAGCGGAAGCTTGTAGAGACGAGGGTGGGAATGTCGTTGTAGATACACAGTCGGTGCTGAGAATTTGGAAAGAACACTTCTGCAGACTGTTAAACGGCGAAGACAACCAACTAATCGCTGTCAGGCAGAATGATCCATTCGATTTGGATGATGATGAACAAAATTTCCGTCCTCCCGACCAAGAAGAAGTTCGGATAGCAATATCTAAACTAAAGTCCAACAAGGCTGCTGGAGCTGATGGCCTTACGGCTGAACTCTTCAAAGCAGCGGGAGATGACTTGGTGAGGAGCATACACCAACTCATCTGTACAATCTGGTCGGATGAAAGTATGCCTGACGAATGGAACCTCAGCATTGTGTGCCCTATCCACAAGAAAGGAGATACTCTAAGCTGCGCCAACTACAGAGGTATAAGTCTCCTAAATGTCGCCTATAAAATCTTGTCGGCCATTCTGTGTGAACGTCTGAACCCTTTCGCACGTGAACTGATTGGCCCCTATCAGTGTGGTTTCAGGCCCGGTAAGTCAACCGTTGACCAAATTTTCACACTTCGGCAGATTTTGGAAAAGACCCAGGAATTCCAGATCGATACTCACCACCTCTTTATCGATTTTAAAGTCGCCTATGACAGCGTAAACAGGAACGAGCTATACAGAGCCATGTCACTTCTTGGCATCCCTGCCAAACTCGTTCGATTGTGCAGGATGACTATGGAGAACTTGCGCTGCTCCGTCAAGGTTGGTAAGAACACCACCGACTCATTTAATGTCGAGAAAGGCTTACGACAGGGTGACGCGCTGTCATGTAACCTCTTCAACATCATTCTTGAGGCAATCGTACGCAACTCGCATGTCAACACCAGCGGTACGATTTTTTTAGATCCGTTCAATTACTTGGCTATGCTGATGATATTGACATTATTGGAAGAACGAAGCGCGCTGTCAGTGGAGCATTCGCAAGTATTGAAGTGGAAGCGGCTCGAATGGGTCTGGCTGTAAATGAAGATAAAACAAAGTATATGCTGTCCTCGGGTGAAGTAGATCATCACCGTAGGCTCGGACAAAACGTCACAATGGACAGATATAACTTTGAGGTTGTCAAGGACTTTGTCTATTTGGGTTCCACTATAACCTCTCAGAACAACATCAGTGAAGAGATCAGTCGAAGAATCACTCTTGCCAATCGCTGTTTCTTCGGGCTAAGAAGGCATCTTAGTAGTAAAGCCCTCTCTCAAAGGACCAAGGAGACACTATACAAGACCCTTATCATCCCAGTCCTGCTGTATGGGGCAGAAGCGTGGACACTGACACAATCGGATGAATACAGGCTGGGGTGCTTTGAGAGAAAGATTCTTCGGGTGATATTCGGGCCTGTATGTATCAATGGAGTATGGAGGAGAAGATACAATGACGAACTGTACGGGCTATACAGCGACATTGACTTGGTTAAGAAGCTGAAAATTCAGCGGCTTAGATGGCTGGGTCATGTGGAGCGTATGGACGAAAACGCTCCTGCCCGACGAGTCTTCAATTCCAACCCGGAGGGCCGACGCAGTTCTGGAAGACCCCATCTAAGGTGGCGCGATCAAGTGGTAAACGACCTCAACCAACTTGGTGTGCGCAACTGGAGGCCACTGGCTAGGGACCGGCCTAGCTGGCGAGGATTGTTGGTTGAGGCCGTGGTCCACAATGGACTGTCTGCGCCACCTTAAGTAAGTAAGTAAGTAAGTTTCTGCTCGATCCACATATCCGATATTAAAACACCAGTACGCCCAATTGTAGTGCGGTTGCATACAGTGTACGCTGTCGATCAACGCCGACAACCACGAACGGTGGTGCGGAATTTATTTAGTTATGGAGAAGAGGACCTAGCGCCTCCTGCTCCGTATCTTTAAGAGAAACTCCATATACATATATATGTAATATCCTAGGTATTCATGCATGTAGTTATAAGAGTGTAGTGTTGTGAATAATCCTTTTGGTGCTATTCATAAATGGTGTAAGACAGCTATTGCTGGTCACAGATTACAGTATTCTATATTTTTTCCTTGATACTATTTCTCGAAATCTGTTTTTCGGTCGCGATTTTTATTATCTTAATCGGTTTTTACTTAAAGCGAAAGAATTTACTTACTGACAAGTGATTCGGAATCAAGTCAAACGGTGTAGAGACATTTTATACTGGTTTTATAACCATATCGTTGTGCTTTCCTCGGTATTAGAGAAGAACTTACCTACTTATCTATTTACTTTTTCCTTCACGGATTTCCTTTAAAGAAACAATTATATAGTTTTTTTTTTTACTTGGTCCTTGTACCATTTACTTTTAGTGTCGGTAGCGACCATTTAACTTCGCGTTATAACGCCGCGGTAAATAATTTATGTTCCGTGACTCCCACTGAGATTGATCTCATCGCATTTGCAATCGATTAGATACTTTTCAGTATCTCTTGTACTTCTTATTTGATAGGAGGACCACTCAAACACTTTTAATACAACAGGCGAGTTCCTACTTATTACTTTTCGGTTGAAAAACTTTTTCTTTGTGTAAGCTATACTCGAATTACTACCACATGGTGAGTCGCTGATCGATGGGTGATATCAGTGGCAATATACCGTCTCAAAAGAAATCCTAATTGATTTCTCTTACATGTATGTCTGGTCATAAAACTTTGTTTAATACTCAATAAAGATAATTTTAACCATTTGAGCAACGAACTTTCAGATTAACAACTAGGTAGAATTTAACTCAATATAGCATTATTATTAACAAATATCTTTAATCACTTTGTCCACAGGAAGTATCCAGCAATGCACTCCCGGATCCCAACTGTAAGAAAGATTTTGAGAGAAGATATCTCAATAATATCTTTTAACTATACTTGCTTTAAAATATTGCTATTTCATATTTGAATTATATTGATTTAAAAATTTTATTGAGTATATGAGAGACACGAACTGTGTTCTTTTGTATATGGTACATTTGGAAATTTATACACATAACTACCTTTTTGTTGCGTTGAGGCGTAGTGTCTCAAGCAGATCCCTGAGGCCTGTTCATTTGTTTCATTCTTCGATACTGTAGTCTAATGATTCATGTCCCGTCTTTATGTTTCGGTTTAGATATTTCGTAAATTGATTATTCGCCGATACATATTAAAGTTTTTTTTTTTTTAATTTTCAATTTTTTTTATATGACTCAAGTGACATTATTGTCGATCCGCCGCGTCATTTAATAACTCATTACCTTTTTTTTACCAAGTGATTTTGAATTTCGATATACGTTTCCAAGTTGATTTTCATGAAATAAACAGATCTCAGAGTTGAAGATTTCATATTCGAATGCTAATTCAATGAGTATAATGAGTATAATGTACATCTATATGAACATAGTTTCATACCATTAAGTTAGATATAAGATTAATCGTGTGCTAATGAAACACTTTCAAATTATTAGTAGATTTCACTATTCTTTTGAAATAGCCAATGTCTTGTTTACAGATATATATATATATGTATTTAGACTTTGATACTGATTTATGAGGCAAAATAGTAAGGTTAATTTTAATGAGATTATATTAAGTATTTTTCAACTAAAATAATATTTTGTTAATAATTAAGAGAAAAATTGAATAAATTATATTAACGTTTTATAACGATTTAAGAAAAATTTACAGTGAATTTGATTCTTGACTTAACTTTTTCTTGAAGACTTCATGTCGGTTTAGGTTATTTATAGGGAGGGTGGTGACCCTCACTCATCTTCGAATGGAACAAGGTGGGGCAGTGGTGAAGTACCGTTGAGGTATTCGTAGTGCAACGATGGAGTTTGAGTAGTTTTGGTGCAGTATTTTTGATAGGTACCATGATTTAGTTATAGGGTTATAGTTGGCAAGCAATTTTCTTTTGCTTGATATTATGTTAAGGGGCTACCGAAAATGTTATTGAGTCTGGGGACTCATAGGTCCGTGGATAGCCACAGGTCGGTAATAAGAGAGTTGATTTTTGTTATCGTTTTGGGCGGGTTGAGAGACCTGGGGGATCACCTTAACACCTTTGATCCTCCATCCCCTTTGAGTTAGACACCTCATCCTCCATATTCTGCAGAGCTACGTGGTAGCAGAATGGATGGAAGGTTCTAGAAGCCACAGCAAACATGAACACCTATGATTTGCTAGTTTAGAAATACTTACGTGTTTCGTTCTACAGATTGAAATAACATTCCAGTCGTGATATCTTACTTCATTCCATCGTTCACTCGTACTATCCTTCCTGAGGTGCAACCTTGGATCAAAATTTCTTTTCAGTAATTTCTATCAGGTCTTTTCTTTGTGAATTATGAGGGCCAATAAGCATTCTAATACTTTTATTCGAGCTCACTCATCTTGAGCTCAACGGTCGGCAGGATAATAAGAGGTAACACCGGTTGTGTAGATCCCGAAGCAAGTGCCCACGGCCTGGCTGAGCTAGTTGAGGCATGGGTGCTGCCGGCCACCGCGACGGTCGATCTCGAATATGGTTCTGCGTTGTCGCATGCCGTTCCTGTAGATTGTTTTAACGAACAATTCACAGGAAAGAGGGCGTTGCCGGCAAAGGATCAATACCATCCCTTCAGAGATAGGAGTAGATAGTCATAGCTAGGGTGATAGGTGCAACCTGGAGTGAAACCTCTGGGAAAGAACTAATACACTCGATAAGTTACATCACGATCCTAGTTATGAGTATAAGGTACAGTAGAATCCCTGGTTTTTGGTGTGAACTACAACGAGATATGGCTACGAGGAGAACATCTATTACTCGTAGTGGATAGGCGCAGGCATGCTGGCAGATATACCTTAGGCTGTTCTACGGTGTTTTGTAGTCAGTACCAGGGGTGAGCTGCTAGATGGCTTGTGCTTCTGTGATGGGGATGGTGATGGAATTGAAGGGTTAATAAGTTGGAGGAATGGAGGGAGGAGTGGGGAGAGCGAGTTATTGTGCTAGCGAAGTGTAAGTATGTCTTATATGAGGGGTATGCGATGCACCGATACACGAGTAAGGGGTGATGGAGATGCTGGTCCTTGGTATAGGAGTCAAGGAGGTATATACGCTCGTCTCTTCCTGCTTCCTCTCTGGTTTACGTTGTTGGTAGGCATTGGGGTTGAGTCTTAGGTATCCATAGGGTATTTGGGGTGAAGTCGGGTGTTTATCAGCAATGATAAAGGGAATCATGGATTCTTATGGAATCCCAAGATTCTAGGGGAGTTTTCAGGCTTCGCTTATAATCGCCAATCTCCATTCCCAATTTAGAAATTCCGATGTGGAGTCTAATTCTATTGCTTACGTTACAGATAGCGTCCCACGTGAGGCTAAGTTTTTTAAGACTCACGGGTCCCGTTTGTGCGTTGAGTAACAGGTAGAACCATCTTCTTTCAATTTCCATTTTTTACGTTACAGATGGCGCCCAACGTGGGGCCCGAATTAGCTTGCAAAGTTAAGTCCAGAACTGACGAAAGATAGGTCGATCCTGAGTAGCGTAGGAAAGAAGTTAGAAATTTTTGGGAAAAGTTTTTTTTCCACGAAAAGTTTTTTTTTGGAAATTTTTCGATTTTTGATTTGAAATCGTTTAGTAGACGATTATGTTTCTTAGATAGAGGAATACCATCGAGGTTAGAGGAATAGGCACTATTTTGTCCAGTGATTTGGTGACATTATTACCGAATCAGTCTCTTGCATTAGGTCTACCTTCTTCTCCCATACCTCTTGTTACTCGTAGGTATCGTCGATCTCTGTCCGGATTGAGTAGTAATTTTTGCTCGGTCGTCTGTAGCGGAGGTGCCGATATGTCCAAAAGGTGATGTCTGAGATCCAGGTCGTATGAGAGCAGTATGAGCAGGTCTTCTGACCGGTGGTTGGTGCTTTTTGCCCGACGCACGTCAGCTGCAAAAGCTGGTCATTCACTCAAATTGCGACCCAATTCACGTCAGCTACTATTCAACACTTATTTTTGATTGTTATTCGATCCAGTTTTTGTATGGGAAGATATAGTCATTTTTGATAGATGTTAGGAAGTGACGATATGCGTTGAGACATGTAGCGCTAACCGGTAGTTGGAGTTTTTATACCCGATGTACGTCAGCAGCAGCGTAATGTCGCCTTCGCGTACCGGAACAACTTTCGTTTAGATGAGATTGTCGTTTCACTTACAATAGAACGCCGTAAGTTCATAAAGTCTACACACTCTAAGTTTTTTTCGATAATTTTTTTTTGAGTCGGTTATGTTGCAGAGCCGAAAAATTTGCACACCTTGTTCCGAAGAAGGGAGGGTTACCCTCTCCCGAATCTTTTTATGACATAAAATTTATAAGCATTTAAGTATTTTTGAGATTTTGATTCAGATAAGTATCGATTTTTTTTTGAGTTTCCGTCAATCAAGTTGGGACGTAACTTCTTGATTGTCGTGTAGTTTGCAATAGTGCCCGCCATTTAGACTTTTGGGATAGTGCCCGTTTATAGTTCCAGAATTTTTCAGTATTTAGTGGGATAGAGCCCGTATTACAGTTTACCGTTTGGGATAGTGCCCGCATTTAATTAAACACAGTTTAGAACCTTAGATCGTATAGTATAAAGTTAGTTTTTGAAATACAGTTTAAGTATTAACTTCTAAAAATCGAATTTCCTTTTTTGATATAAGTATACATATATTATATTATCTTTTAAGACTACATTTAAGTATCCAGTTAAATATAGGATTTCCGAAAACATTTTGAAGTATTGTTTTTGATAGACGAATAATCTATGTATTTACCTTTAGTATTAAGCACTTATAGATAGATATAATTTTTTTTTACCCCTTTAAATTTTTTTTTAAATTACTTGATTGACGAATATTCGTTGGAAGCAGTTGCTCACGGAATATTGTTGAATTTTCACTTTTTGATTTAATCAAAACAGCAGTTGCTACCCCAAGTAATATCCGGCTGAAGAACTCATTCGGACTACTTGAAAATTTGTTTTATAATTACCAGGTTTACAACTTACATTGAATTGTATTCACAAATAACCGTTCGAGGTTCTGCTCACGGTATATTTGAAATTTTTCAAACACTTACCTTTGACCTTTTTTTTTTTACTTTGCTATACTGCTTGAGTAGTATCCGTTTGAGGAGTTTCTCGCGGGCTACAATATAGAATTTTTTTTTTAATTAGCTTAAACCCTTAATTTACGCGTTTGGCGTGGTTTAACCGATTCCCTTCTCGCTGCAATTGAATGAGCAGCTCAAGACCGAGACGAGCCGTCAAGAGTACTTACCTTACGAAGTACAAAGATTTCGACATAATGGCCCCTGGAGGATCGAAACCGAAACCCGGCCACATGCAAAACGACGTCGTGGAGGATCACTCCGAGGACGAAACAGCCTAGCCAAGAGTCTACCGAGAGATAACACTGTCGATAGAAGTATTGCAGTAGACGACGATGAGGTAGCAAGAGCCGAAGAGCAATTGCGTGGGGATTCTGCTGACCACTCAGCGTACATTCAGAAAGTAGTTTCCGCTACTATTGACCTACACAGGGTCGACGATAGGAAGTTTATGGCAGAAGCGCTGGAGAAAAGTCACACACGCTTACTTGACCAAGTAGCCCAGCTACTTCAAAAACGAACGGTCAAAGCCACTCAACCTGTCGTCCCTCCTAAGCCAGTTGCTCCCCCAACAAGACCACTCGTTCCGCCTAACGCTACTTCAACGCAGCAAGTCACACGGCAAGTTAACTTAGCCAACCCAGACACTACACGTGTCTTTAACCAAAATGTCCAGTCCGCGTATAGACCAAACGACGAAATCGATTTGGCAGACCGTTTCACACCACATTATGAGCGTACTAGAGTGCCACCTATGTCGGATGTCAATCCAGCACAAATGCCTCTAGGCTCTAATTTAGATGAGTTTGTGGCTCAGGTTAATGCTTTCAATTTCGACGACGAGTCACCTCTTTCGCCACCCAGGCCACCACCCTCGAATGCCACTTCTTCGAACCGTGTTCATCCATTCCATAAATGGGGTTTGAAATTCGATGGGAAAAATATGTCCGTGGACGATTTCTTGTTCCGCCTGGGATGTATTCGAAATAGTTATGGCATATCATGGTATGAGATTACCGCCAATTTCTACCACTTCGTGTCAGGTTCTGTTGAATCATGGTACTGGGTGTACCTAAAGGGCAACAAACACACAACGTGGGAGGAATTGAAAACTGCTTTGGTAGAACAGTACCGCAGTTTGGAAAGTGATACCGAGCTCTTCAGAAAACTCTCGGATCGAAAAATGATGAATGGCGAGACATTCAACGAGTTCTACGATGCGATTCTTCATCTGAATTCCAGAATGCGAGTTCCTAGGCCTGAGAAGGAGCTCATTGAAATCATTAAAACAAATGTCCGTAGGCGTATGAGCGAACTCCTCATTACCTACAGTCCGTCTAGCTTAAGACAGCTAGCCTATTATTGTCGAGCAATAGAAAAGGCTCAATCTCAATACGAGAACGTCCGTCCGAATTTCGTGCCAAATGCACAACGTCCACTTGCAAGGCGTTTCGTTAACGAAATCCCAGATGAGCCTTGTCAGGATCTAGTTGTGGCATTGCCCACTACTAATATTGAAGCGATCCAGAGAGATCGTAAGGTACATAAATGTTGGAATTGCCAAGTTCTTGGCCATGGTTTTCGCGATTGCGCGAAACCTATAGACAAAGTCTTTTGTTTCCGCTGCGGTTTAGCAGACGCGTATAGTCCGTCCTGTCCGAAATGCCTAGCGGGAAACGAGAGGAGGAACAACCCAACAACCGGGGGGGTCCAAACCAAAAGAGCCTCTTGAACTTCCAAAGATTAAAATCTTAAAACCAGACAGAACTTATAGTCTAAGAGCCCACAGCAAATTTTGGGAGTGTAAAAGTCCCGAAAAATATTTATATCAAGGGATAGATCTTGCATTGCTTGACATGGAAATCAAAGTCTGGCAGTCAAAGGTGGGGGAAATTGTGAGTAATACTGCATCAAAAACGGGATTTTATCGACTTTTTGGATTCTCATTTGGCTCACCTAATTTTTTTTGGAAATCAAAATTTGAGCCACCCTTAACACGAATATATGAGTCCCAGACGTTTTGAGCGGGACAAAGGGGCTAAGGGTGGCTCAATCTATGATTTCCAAAAAAAATTAGGTGAGCCAAACGAGAATCCAAAAAGTTGATAATTGGGAATTTTCGGGGGCGTCTGGCACCCCCTTTGTCCCACTCAAAACGTCTGGGACTCATATATTCGTGCTAAGGGTGGCTCAATCTATGATTTCCAAAAAAAATTAGGTGAGCCAAACGAGAATCCAAAAAGTCGATAATTGGGAATTTTTGGGGGCGTCTGGCAACCCCTTTGTCCCGCTCAAAACGTCTGGGACTCATATATTCTTGCTAAGGGTGGCTCAAATTTTGATTTCCAAAAAAAATTAGGTGAGCCAAATGAGAATCCAAAAAGTCGATAAAATCCCGTTTTTGATGCAGTATTACTCACAATTTCCCCCACCTTTGACCGCCAGACTTTGATTTCCATGTCTAGCAATGCAAAATCTATCCATTGATATGAATATTTTTCGGGACTTTTTCACTCCCAAAATTTGCTGTGGGCTCTGGGTCGATTATAATGAACTACCGAACTATGATCAAAAGGATTGTAGAACAATCCCTACTTTGAATGTAGAACCCAAACCTATTACAAATTTGAATTTAAACAGTAATATGACTGAACCATTATATTGTAAATCCTTTCACGAAAGGCTACGCAACTATGAAGAAGTGCGTAAGCGAATTGTCACATTTCCGGAATTGTCCAAACGAATACGACGGACAAGGGAGCGCTTCCATCGGAAGCGGACTACTTACCGTAACATAGCGTCGGCAACCTTAGGCCGAGAATCTAATGACCCGCGTCCTTACGTGACGGTTAGGTTGTTTGAGGACAACTTCTTAGGTCTTCTCGATTCAGGGGCTAGTATCAGTTGCCTAGGCACCGACATACTCCCCTATCTGAAAGACAAAAATGTTACGGTAAGGAAGGTAGAGACTACCGTGTCCACGGCCGATGGACACAAGCAATCCATTGTGGGATTAATTACTACCCTAATCCAATATAAAGGAGTGACAAAGGATATAGATCTGTATATCGTGCCATCATTAAGCCAGCGTCTATATTTAGGCGTTGACTTTTGGCAAAAATTCCAGATCGCACCAAACGTAATTGCGGGCCTTTCAGGAATCACGACCGGTGGGCCAGAGGAAAGACCCACAAACCAGATTAAGTTGAATGATGAAGAGTCTAAGCGACTAGAAGCTGTTGTTCGTAGTTTTCCGTCTTTCGCAGTCAATGGACTCGGGAAAACGAACCTAGTGCAGCATTACATAGATACGGGTTATTTTTTTTTTTTTTTTTTTTTTTTTTTTTTTTTTTTTTTACACTATCAGTTCTCGAGAGTAAGAAGCTTATATCAAGCATTAACTTACAATCAGAGATTAGCCAACACATATTATGTGCTCACTGGCTACATCATTTAGTGCAGGTGTTAGTTGTTAGTAAGCAAAATATACAAATAGCATAACACAAGCACAAAAAATAAAAAATTAATAAACACATACATTTATACAAAATAGATACAAAAACATTGAGAATATACAAAACATAAACTATGAGCGTGGTGCACTGGTTTTAAATGTTTTTTTTAGAGAGGATTTACTAATATTAAAATCAACAATACTTTTATTTGAGTGGAAAAGTTTGCACATGCGGGTGATGCCGTACCAATAAAGCAAAGCTACCCCAGTTGTGCTTGTACGCAAACCTGGCAAGAACCGATTGTGCTTGGACTTTCGGAAGGTGAACTCAGTAACCAAGAAAGACGCCCGTTAAATTGCACATATAGAGGGGCTGCTAGCACAACTGACAGAGACACGTTATATTTCTAGCGTGGATCTGAAGGATGCGTTTTGGCAGATACCGCTGGAGCAAAGTTCGAGGGAGAAGACCGCTTTTACAGTACCGGGCCGACCACTGTACCAATTTAAGGTCATGCCCTTCGGTCTATGTAACGCGGCACAAAGTTTGAGTTACCTGATGAGTCGCGTAATCCCCTCAGGATTACGAGATCAAGTCTTTATTTACTTAGACGATCTATTGGTTGTGTCGAAGGACTTCGACGAACACCTAGAGACTCTGGAGATAGTTGGAAAGTGCTTGACTAAGGCAGGACTGACGAATAACGTCGAGAAGTCGAAGTTTTGTTTTGATGAGCTTCACTATCTCGGTTATAATGTCGGTCAGGGTTGTCTGAAAGCTGATCCAGATAAGATCGCAGCTATCACTAGCTTTCCTTTGCCAACCACAACTCGCCAAGTTCGCCGATTTCTCGGTGTGGCAGGTTGGTATCGAAGATTTGTTAAGGATTTCAGCACCCTAGCCGCACCCTTGACCGAGACATTGAGAAAATGAAAAATTTTCAAGCTCAGTCCAGAAGCTATTGAAGCATTCCTGCAAATCAAGCAAGCTTTGACTTCGGCGCCTGTATTAGTCAATCCAGACTTCTCCAAAGAATTCATCATTCTTTGCGACGCATCCGCGACTGGCATCGGATGTGTACTCTGTCAGAGGGACGAATCCGGGCGGAGCAGCCTATATACTACTTCTCTCGGAAACTGAATGCTGCACAGAGAAACTATTCGGTGACAGAGCGCGAGTGCTTAGCAGCTTTCGAAGGTATCCAGAAGTTTAGGTCTTACGTTGAGGTATACCATTTTCGTGTCATTACAGACCATTCCAGCCTGAAATGGCTAATGACGATGAAGGATCCAACTGGAAGGTTAGCGAGGTGGAGTATGCGACTCCAAGATTTCGATTTTGTGGTTGAGCATAGAAAGGGTACATTGAATGTCGTGTCAGATGCTCTCTCGAGAGCATATGAAGACGATGAGCTGACAGTGTCAGCTTTCCTTTCTTGTCTACCACAGATCGGTGCCTCGGAGGTACTCCACATCGATCTTGAGGATCCGTCCTTTAAGTCTGAAAGTTACCTTGATATCATCAGTCACATCAGGAAGGAACAGGAGCGTCTACCTGACCTCAAAGTGTCGGAAGGGTACATATACAAGCGCACTAAACATGCGGTTGGTAATCCCTTGGCCGACGATCTAACTTGGAAGTTGTGGGTCCCCTCAGAGATGACGGAGTCGTTGATCTCGTTGGCTCACAGTCCGCCGCGTGCTTCGCATGGTGGAGTGGTGAAGACGGTTTATAGGTTGAAAGATAGATTCTACTGGCCCGGTATGTACACGCAAGTCAAACTATACGTAGACAGGTGTGAGACATGCAAGACCAGTAAGGCAGCTAACATGACGTTAAGAACAGAGATGGGAAGCAGTTTCGAGATGGATAGGCCGTTTCAACATTTATACGTTGACTTTCTCGGGCCGTATCCCAGGTCAAGATCCGGAAATGTTTACATCATCATCGTGTTAGATCAACTAACCAAATTTGTCTTCATCAAACCACTACGTAAAGCAACGGCCGCGAACGTAGTCAAATTTTTGAGAGATGAAGTTTTTTTGATTTACGGAGTACCAGAGAGCGTACTCTCTCACAATGGTACACAATTTGTTGGGAAAGAGTTCCAAAATCTTTTGGGTGTTTTCGGGGTCAAACATTACCGAACGGCAGTGTATGCTCCTCAGTCTAATGCGAGCGAACGTGTCAATCGTTCGATTCTCGCGGCTATCCGTTTATATGTCAACCCCCGGCAGACGGATTGGGATGCCCATCTGTCTTCGATCAGTAGTGCCTTACGTACGACAGTGCATTCAACCCTCTCGATGTCCCCTTATGAAGCCTTATTCGGGCAACGCATGATGGAGCATGGGGCAGACTATCGGGAGAGAGCTGGGTGGACTTAACTGTTCGGAGATAGATTGGCTTCCCAAAAACGCCAAAATGAATATCGTTCACTCATACATCAAACAAGCACTCATTCAGACTCATGATGCCTATGAGAAGAATTATAACCTTCGGAGTAGGAAAGTGATGTACAAAGTAGGAGATGAAATCTATGCAAGAAATCATGTCCTGAGTGACGCGTCGAAACATCTGAGCGCAAAATTGAGTCCAAAGTTTATTAAAGTTCGTGTGATTCAAGTAATTGGAAATAATCTTTATGAAGTTGAAGATAGGCGAGGACATAAGTCAACTTGCCATACAAAGGACTTAAAGAGATAAGACACTTGAATTACAACCACATCCCTGACGTAAACATTTTTCCAATTCGATCTGTGAAATCATAATTGATTCACCAACCATGACCATACAAGTACTTATAGTATGTACTTCCCTACTATAGAATTATATTTAAATCCCAGACGTACATTTAATAATTTTCTGTTTTATCGTTTAAGACGTGATCGTAAAGATCGAAAACATTTTCTTCAGACTTGACATGCAAGTTTAGTTTTTTTTACTTATTTCGTTTGCATCGTATATCTTGCTTAAGGGTATGACGTATGCCCGGCTCTCGGCTGTGCATGAGACTCTTGGTTTTATTTTTTTTTACTTTCAGGAAACCTGTAGAGTACGCAAACGTCATCAGATGGTATACTTTATATTTTTTTTTATTTTTGTCTTCGACCGACTAGACGTAAAAGAGTCGCAGTGTCATTGCGGTACGACGAGTGAGGAAAACTTCCTGCGATGAAGTTATTTCGCGAGCAGTTCTCTTTTTCTTGGAAATTAGACTAAGTGGACTTAGTCGAAATTCCAAGTTTTGTAGTGTGAACTTTCTCGCCAGTGCACAAACCAGTGTACACCAGCGGTGCCATCTACCCGCGAGATTTCCACTTTGCTCGCAGCGTGCTAAACGCACCCGATGGATTCCACCCAATGATAGTTCCACACAATTTGGAATCCACACACAAAAATAGATTCCACCAGCCATTTTGAAATTCGGAAATTCCCCACCCTATCTAATTCCCAATGTGTGTCCGTTCCCATGCATTTTCGATAGAAGGATATGATGGAACGAAATTCTTAGTACGCGCTATTCAATCGTAACACCCCGTTCGCACCGGACTTTACGAGCACAGTGATCACATCGGCTAAAGTGTAGATGACAATTAATAATGCATCTGACTCGAAGAATGCCAGACTTGAAAAAGTGACAGGCAGACGTCAAGTTGCATTTGAGAAATATTGCTCGATGCGGCCGACCAATTTTGTTTCGGGTGTCGATCTGATCTGCATGTCGCAATTTGTAATGCACTACCCGAAGTCACGTTTGACACTCCATAAGAACCCTCAGACAGCTATCAAAGATCATGAAACATGACAGCGATGTCGTTATTAATATTGATTTATTCGAATCCTTCATGAACCATTTCTGTTGACATAAAAATTGTGTCCACTCGATTCGACGAGTGGATTGTCAACAGAAGATAAAGTTCCTGCAAATGCCAAATCATCATCAGATACATATATGCCCACTAGATTTCACTAAAAAGTTACATATGACAGATGTCATAGACAGAGTGAAGCTTAATTCCTGTCCTATTTCGAGAGACGGTGGAGCGAAATATGTTAAGATGTAAGTTATATTATTAACACTGACGTTACCATTCCTTTTTAGTGCTTACCATCTTCTCTTCCGTCAAAAATATAAATGACTATTATATTAGACCTTCACGGTAATCAGAGTCCTTTCCGTTTAACACGTACGGTCCAACAATTGTTTCTCAGTAACCAATGTCATCAGAGCCTTAGCTCTTTGGATTATGCAAATTATTTAGTTATATTACATATCTGAAATGTCATGATCGCTGATTAACAAAAGTGACACAGTGAGCATGGCACCTTAATGCTATTTTTGCACGCCACCTATAATGTGAGCGAGAAAGTAGAACAAACAGGGGAAACTGGAAGTCAGACTGGAAAAAGGGCGTTGGCTACTTGGAAAGTAGCAATGTCTACCATAAAATCGGATGTGGATTTCATTTAGAAGAAAGATCCAGACGAAGCCACACCATCATAGCAGAACTCTAAAATATCTTTTTAAGCAGCCGAGCCGCGCATCAGTTTTTTTATTAATTTCTCCAAGAGAAAATCCCCTAATTGCCAAAGCAATTAGAGGGATTATTACTATAAATCACTAATTATCATGGATAAAGGTAAGGATGGTAATATTTAGAATTCCATAGAGCGAAATAAATGCGTTTTGCTCTAAGGCGTAAATGATTTTTTTTTGTCGCGTCACATGTCTGAGGAGGTTATTAAGTGGTTTTTATCATCCAATTAGGAATAGCAGTCTGAATTATTTCAGCAAGGAGCATCCAATACAACGGGCAAGACCAGACATCGTCCTCCTGACGGAATTGTCAGCCAGCCCTGCAAGTGCTGAAAATTAATTTTTTTTGGTCCACGCACATACATGTGGACAGGAATTTTATATACTCATCCAATAAAATTGTGTGCGCCGGCTGCGCAGCTGGTACCTTACTCCAACATTCCTTTTTATTTGAAGCACTCAAGATACGGAGAAGATACTCCAAGATTCGAGTCGTTCGACGTTGATCTAGATGGCTCGTCGACGACTACGATCTTGTTAGCCGATATATCGCGCCACCCTTGGGTACATCCGTGGCAAACTCGCCACATCATCTGGTCATTGGAAGCATCCTTCGCCTCAGCCGTTTTCCGTACGTTTTCTTGTGGCAAATTTGCATCGCCACGTCGATTTGCTCGTGGTGAAGCCACGCCACTTCAATACTTCGTTTTCCTCGTGGCAAATTAAGCCACGAATCTATATCTACACGTGGGGCTACATTCACTTA
Organism: Platycheirus albimanus; assembly: GCA_916050605.2. NCBI lineage: Eukaryota > Metazoa > Arthropoda > Insecta > Diptera > Syrphidae > Platycheirus > Platycheirus albimanus. Next base: position 136,947,740 of record OU696696.1, on the reverse strand, counting down.
TTTCCTCACCAGGATTCCTCAAGGATTTGAGGATATCCACAACGTGGACGGAGCAACCGAAACCCAGTCTCGAATAGGCTGATGATTCCATCGTTTATCAACAAAAGTACTCTTCAAGATTTCACCAGGATGTCTGGCGTATGCTAAAGCATAGATGCCGATCCAACAACAGTATAACTACATAAATACAACGCGGGAGCTACTCACCAAAACCAAGAATCCATCAGATCCTGATACATCATCAACTTTAGTTACATCAGATCCGGAAACCTGTGCATCTTTAAACGCAACAGTTCCTGCATATATATGTAAAAAGTTTTATAAAATATATTACCCAAATGATTTAGATTGATTTTATTCAAAATTAATCTATTAATGTATGTAAATATTTAAATTTTTAATTTTGAATAAAATCAATCTAAATCTAAATCTATTACCCAAATGGGGTATTCCATTATTGACATTATACCAGGTAACAAATATATCGTATTTTAGTATAAATTGTGAATTTTGTGGGAGCGTTTCTGCTCGATCCACATATCCGATATTAAAACACCAGTACGCCCAATTGTAGTGCGGTTGCATACAGTGTACGCTGTCGATCAACGCCGACAACCACGGACGGTGGTGCGGAATTTATTTAGTTACGGAGAACAGGACCTTGCGCCTCCTGCTCCGTATCTTTAAGAGAAACTCCATATACATATATATGTAATATCCTAGGTATTCATGCATGTAGTTATAAGAGTGTAGTGTTGTGAATAATCCTTTTGGTGCTACTCATAAATGGTGTAAGACAGCTATTGCTGGTCACAGATTACAGTATTCTATATTTTGTCCTTGATACTATTTCTCGAAATCTGTTTTTCGGTCGCGATTTTTATTATCTTAATCGGTTTTTACTTAAAGCGAAAGAATTTACTTACTGACAAGTGATTCGGAATCAAGTCAAACGGTGTAGAGACATTTTATACTGGTTTTATAACCATATCGTTGTGCTTTCCTCGGTATTAGAGAAGAACTTACCTACTTATCTATTTACTTTTTCCTTCACGGATTTCCTTTAAAGAAACAATTATATACCTTTTTTTTTTACTTGGTCCTTGTACCATTTACTTTTAGTGTCGGTAGCCACCATTTAACTTCGCGTAATAACTCCGCGGTAAATAATTTATGTTCCGTGACTCACACTGAGATTGGTCTCATCGCATTCGCAATCGATTAGATACTTTTCAGTATCTCTTGTACTTCTTATTTGATAGGAAGACCACTCAAACACTTTTAATACAACAGGCGAGTTCCTACTTATTACTTTTCGGTTGAAAAACTTTTTCTTTGTGTAAGCTATACTCGAATAACTACCACATGGTGAGTGGCTGATCGGTCGGTGATATCAGTGGCAATATACCGTCTCAAAAGAAATCCTAATTGATTTCTCTTACATGTATGTCTGGTCATGAAACTTTGTTTAATACTCAATAAAGATAATTTTAACCATTTGAGCAACGATCTTAACTTTCAGATTAACAACTAGGTAGAATTTAACTCAATATAGCATTATTATTACCAAATATCTTTAATCACTTTGTCCACAGGAAAGGTATCCAGCAGTGCACTCCCGGATCCCAACTGTAAGAAAGATTTTGAGAGAAGATATCTCACTAATATCTTTTAACTATACTTGCTTTAAAATATTGCTATTTCATATTTGAATTATATTGATTTAAAAATTTTATCGAGTATATGAGAGACACGAACTGTGCTCTTTTGTATATGGTACATTTGGAAATTTATACACATAACTACCTTTTTGTTGCGTTGAGGCGTAGTGTCTCAAGCAGATCCCTGAGGCCTGTTCATTTGTTTCATTCTTTGAGTATTCGATACTGTAGTCTAATGATTCATGTCCCGTCTTTATGTTTAGGTTTAGATATTTCGTAAATTGATTATTCGGCGATACATATTAAAGTTTTTTTTTTTAATTTTCAATTTTTATTTATATGACTCAAGTGACATTATTGTCGATCCGCCGCGTCATTTAATAACGCATTACCTTTTTTTTTACCAAGTGATTTTGAATTTCGATATACGTTTCCAAGTTGATTTTCATGTAATAAACAGATCTCAGAGTTGAAGATTTCATATTCGAATGCTAATTCAATGAGTATAATGAGTAAAATGTACATCTAAATGAACATAGTTTCATACCATTAAGTTAGATATAAGATTAATCGTGTGCTAATGAAACACTTTCAAATTATTAGTAGATTTCACTATTCTTTTGAAATAGCCAATGTCTTGTTTACAGATATATATATATATATTTAGACTTTGATACTGATTTATGAGGCAAAATAGTAAGGTTAATTTTAATGAGATTATATTAAGTATTTTTCAACTAAAATAATATTTTGTTAATAATTAAGAGAAAAATTGAATAAATTATATTAACGTTTTATAACGATTTAAGAAAAATTTACATTGAATTTGATTCTTGACTTAACTTTTTCTTGAAGACTTCATGTCGGTTTAGGTTATTTATAGGGAGGGTGGTGACCCTCACTCATCTTCGAATGGAACAAGGTGGGGCAGTGGTGAAGTACCGTTGAGGTATTCGTAGTGCAACGATGGAGTTTGAGTAGTTTTGGTGCAGTATTTTTGATAGGTACCATGATTTAGTTATAGGGTTATAGTTGGCAAGCAATTTTCTTTTGCTTGATATTATGTTAAGGGGCTACCGAAAATGTTATTGAGTCTGGGGACTCATAGGTCCGTGGATAGCCACAGGTCGGTAATAAGAGAGTTGATTTTTGTTATCGTTTTGGGCGGGTTGAGAGACCTGGGGGATCACCTTAACACCTTTGATCCTCCATCCCCTTTGAGTTAGACACCTCATCCTCCATATTCTGCAGAGCTACGTGGTAGCAGAATGGATGGAAGGTTCTAGAAGCCACAGCAAACATGAACACCTATGATTTGCTAGTTTAGAAATACTTACGTGTTTCGTTCTACAGATTGAAATAACATTCCAGTCGTGATATCTTACTTCATTCCATCGTTCACTCGTACTATCCTTTCTGAGGTGCAACCTTGGATCAAAATTTCTTTTCAGTAATTTCTATCAGGTAATTTCTTTGTGAATTATGAGGGCCAATAAGCATTCTAATACTTTTATTCGAGCTCACTCATCTTGAGCTCAACGGTCGGCAGGATAAGAGGTAACACCGGTTGTGTAGATCCCGAAGCAAGTGCCCACGGCCTGGCTGAGCTAGTTGAGGCATGGGTGCTGCCGGCCACCGCGACGGTCGATCTCGAATATGGTTCTGCGTTGTCGCATGCCGTTCCTGTAGATTGTTTTAACGAACAATTCACAGGAAAGAGGGCGCAAAGGATCAATACCATCCCTTCAGAGATAGGAGTAGATAGTCATAGCTGGGGTGATAGGTGCAACCTGGAGTGAAACCTCTGGGAAAGAACTAATACACTCGATAAGTTACATCACGATCCTAGTTATGAGTATAAGGTACAGTAGAATCCCTGGTTTTTGGTGTGAACTACAACGAGATATGGCTACGAGGAGAACATCTATTACTCGTAGTGGATAGGCGCAGGCATGCTGGCAGATATACCTTAGGCTGTTCTACGGTGTTTTGTAGTCAGTACCTGGGGTGAGCTGCTAGATGGCTTGTGCTTCTGTGATGGGGATGGTGATGGAATTGAAGGGTTAATAAGTTGGAGGAATGGAGGGAGGAGTGGGGAGAGCGAGTTATTGTGTTAGCGAAGTGTAAGTATGTCTTATATGAGGGGTATGCGATGCACCGATACACGAGTAAGGGGTGATGGAGATGCTGGTCCTTGGTATAGGAGTCAACGAGGTATATACGCTCGTCTCTTCCTGCTTCCTCTCTGGTTTACGTTGTTGGTAGGCATTGGGGTTGAGTCTTAGGTATCCATAGGGTATTTGGGGTGAAGTCGGGTGTTTATCAGCAATGATAAAGGGAATCATGGATTCTTATGGAATCTCAAGATTCTAGGGGAGTTTTCAGGCTTCGCTTATAATCGCCAATCTCCATTCCCAATTTAGAAATTCCGATGTGGATTCTAATTCTATTGCTTACGTTACAGATAGCGTCCGACGTGAGGCTAAGTTTTTTAAGACTCACGGGTCCCGTTTGTGCGTTGAGTAATAGGTAGAACAATCTTCTTTCAATTTCCATTTTTTACGTTACAACAGTTTTAATTTTATAACTGGAGTATTTTTGTTCTTCTATTAAATATCCAATTAACTTGAACTATAAGCTAATTAAAACACTGCTAATATTCTTTTACATAAGAAATGGCTAATGCTGTCCAAGTTGAATTTAATTTAAAAAAAAAAAAAACAACACCTTTAAGGGTGACGATCTGCGTCATAGTTCTAATTATATGTTATTCATATAATCACGAATCTATCTCGGATTTCATAAAGGCTATATTTGAACTTCGATTTGCGTTAACTATTAGTCCGATCGTTTTAATCGGAAGACACTGTCAGGTATGTCGTTGCTGATACTGTTAATCAAATTCATACAAAAGTTGTTACCGGTACAACGAAAAGACTCATGGAAGTTAAGATCTATGAAAACTGCTGGATGGACAGTCATGCACTTGGTGCGATTAGATCGATTTGTTCCATTAAGAACAGATCCACTGCTGAAATATTTAAAGGGAGTCTGGTTGCTATCCATGAACGAAAAGGAGTCAAAAGATGGGTCACCAGTATGGGTGCCGATTATGTGCAGCTATATGAATGTTGATGCTTGGACAAGGGGTGGTTGTTTGTGGTGAGTGTACTGTTTTTGCTTTGTTTGCTGTAAGTTTTCGGGTTGAGAAGTTGGAGTCGAATCGACATATGGCACCATCATCTTGATGATTCCTCTTCGAAACTATTATTGCCCTCAGGTTTGACTATTTGGTATTTGATCAAATATTCCGGGTATGCCTGAATATATTTAATTGTGTTAATTGTTGTTTTGTATCACATTTTCTTTACCTGTTCTCCACGGTAAACCACATATTCCGCAAAATGCAAGCCTCCTGTAGATGGCCTCCCAATAACAGAGTGATGACCTGGTGGTGCGTGCGCTGTTTTCATCGCACTGTATTGCAAAAATGATTTTCCAAGAGCTACGCGGCACAGAAGTAATTGTCTGTAATTAAATAAGAGAAATGATTCTTAAGTTTTTTTTTTGAATGAGCTTTTTTGAAATTTGTCATAAGTAATACTTTGTTTCAACTTATATTTATATTCATTGGCAACGAGAGAAGTTAACTACACCTGTCCATAACATTATAAATTAATTGCATTCAAATTGAGATATGGTCCCAAACACAAGAAGAGTGAGATTCTTTGTTCAGGTCATAATTAAGTAATAAGGAAGTGGGGGGCTTAAGTAAATTCTAGTATATTGGCCAGCAAAAGCGCAGCAAATGAAGTAATTTGGTCGAAAGGTCATCGCGATGATCGATAGGAACGGTCCAGATGGCACGATCTCGTCGGATCAATGGCACCTAACCAAAATGAAGTTCTAGGCTAGCTTCTTAAGCATTATGAAGGCCATCACTGGAACTCCACCCATCTCAAGTGATGATGCCTGGCAACAGGGTCACGTTTATTCTGTTGTCTGTAAGGATCAAATGTCTTGTGATCAGCTTAAGCTCGTAGTCTTTGTGATGTCTGGCCAGGTGCGGTTCTTCACATTGTGTCTAGCGAAGACATCCAAAGCACGCCTGGGACTAATACCTAGATTCCGGCAGAACGTTCATAACAGGATGATTTTTTTTTAGATTTGATTACATTTGATTTTACTGCTTCATATTAGTGAAAGATTTTTTTATACATTTATATTACAAAAAATTTGTTGGGCATGGATTAATTTAATAGTTAATAACATAATTTTTTTTTCTGCTCCAATTTTTAAGTGCAATTAGAAGATTCTGTACAGTTTCATCACATCCATTTGATTAAGAAAGGCTATGAAGCAGTGGCTTTTGTTTGACATATGATCTGTCAAAGATTGTTAAAGTAAAAACCACGGCTCTTCAAAAAATAAAGTTAATTCTTTTTAATTTATCGCGAAATTTAAATTCCTTTTTGATAAATTGATACACTATCGCATAATAAATCAGTGATTAACTAATGCACCAAGCAATCAAAAGAAATTTGTTGGAAACATCACCGGAGTTAATACGTAGCAGCAAACAAAACCACATAAAAGAAATGGCTGTAGCATCAATGACAATCTCCGAACTACAAAACATGCTTTCAAAAACCTTAGAAGTCAAGCTCCAAGATTTACCAACAAAGTCTGACTTTGAGTGTATGTATGCCGATATTCAGAGTCTCAAAGTAACAAACGAGACACTCGCGCAGGACACAGAAACAACTCACTTGTAAAGAAAATGTAAACTTTGGAGGAGCGGTCAAAAGAAAAAAATTGATGATATCTACAAATCAGTTAACAAAATTGCAAATAAACTACTCGAGCATCAAAACATCAAGCTAGAGGATTTAACTTCCTTGCCATCCAAGGGAAATCTACAACTTGTACTTGTGGAGACGAACAGCAAATTTATTTCAACCCAATTGCTAAGAAACTCAGGAAAACTTACAGGAAGTGGTGTATACGTAAACCCAGATTACACCAAAGATTAGCTTAAGAGACGACAAAAATGATGCAAATTCGACGAGCAATCAAGGTCAAACATCCATCAGTTTATCTACGAATTCGAGGTTTGAAAATGGTTGTGAACGGAAAAATATTTCACTCAACACAAGAAGGAAAAGTCTTTTGCGGCATACGAGACATACATATTGAAACTTATAACAATTATTTCTCTGAATATAATTTTTACTGGATATCAGCTATACTCTATTCATGTAATTTGTTCAGTACAGGGAAGATAGGACGTTTGCCTCTCAGTCTGGCTATATTGGCTTACATGCATCAGTCTCAAGTTAAAGCTCTCATAGGGTTTCCGTACTTTGAATAATAAATTGCCGCAAATCGAGTAAATTGTACATTAGGGCTACCATCTCCTGATTTAAAACAAAAAATCAAAAATTATTTATCTTTTTCCACAACACCAAGCGGTTATTAAGAAAGGATACAAAAATTAAATCAAATGACAACACCTCCCTTCAATCAAAAGCTAAAAAAGCTACAAAATCCAAATCAAATTAAATTAAAACTCGGAAGTCAATGTGAACTGTTTGAAGAAATTTAATGAAGTGAAAATATTAATTTACAGAAAGTCAATGCTACTATAAAAGGGTTACTTAGATAGAAAATTGATTAAATTTATAAAGTGAATTTTACAACATCCCCACTTAATCAATTCGAAATATTATATTCAAAATTTTAAAATAATCCAAGTATAAGAACAAACTATCATTAAAAAAGAAATTGAAATTATTAATGAAACAAATATTAAAAATTGACTTTTAAGTTAAACTCATGTTTTTAGTACAAAATGAATGTTTTTCATTGCATGCGGCCTTTTTTAAATTATCCGCTATCATTCGATTTGTGTTGATGTATTCGACCTGAATATCGCCTTTTTCCAATTTTTCATATTGATAGCGCTTTGGTTGTCACAATATAATTTGATTGGTGTTTGATAATTTTCGGTACCCAACAATTCTTCGAGAAGTTGTCCTATCCACGCTGCCTCCTGAGTTGCTGCTGAAAGAGCCATGTATAGCCTCAGCACTCGATAGCGCAACTGTCGGCTGCTTCTTACTGGCCCAAGAAATTGCACCATTTTCAAATTTAAAAACATATCCGGTGCATGATTTTCTGTCGTTTATATCCGAGGCCCAGTCAGCATCACAGTATCCATGAAGTCTTGAAGTTTCACCACCAGACTTGAACGTCAGCTTAAAATCGATGGTTTTCTTCAAATATCGAAAAATCCTTTTAACCGAAGTCCAATGAGGTCTTCCCGGTGCATGGTTGAATCTGCTGACATTACCAATCGCATAGGATATGTCGGGTCTTGTACATTGCGATAAGTATAAAATGCTACCAACAGCTTCCTGGTAAGGTACATTTTCCATGTCCCTCTCTTCATATTTGGTTTTTGATGACATGTCCTTTGTCAATTTGCTGTTTGGATCAACTGGCGAATCAATCGGGTGACAATCAAACATACCAAAACGTTTCAGTATCTCCTCGGTATACTTCTTCTGGTCCAAAGTGATAGTTCCAGCCTTTTTATCCCTTGTTATTTGTATACCAATGCAACTGCCTGCTTGACCCAAGTCTTTCATTCTGAAATGTTTTGAAAGGTTAGCTTTCAATTTATTTTTCCAAGCGTCGTTGTTCGAAAAAATTAACAAGTCATTAACGTAAACTGCGACAAACACCATACTCGTTTTCTCACAACGAAAGTATATGCACGCATCTGTTTTGCAGCGTGTGTATCCCGAATTCAGCATTACATCGTTAAGTTTCACGTTCCATTGACGACTGGCTTGCTTGAGTCCATAAATAGCTTTCTTCAACAAACAAACCTGTCCACTACCATCGTCGAAGCCCTCTGGTTGCCTCATGTAGACCATTTCTTTCACATCTCCTTGAAGAAATGCAGTGATGGCAACCATTTGGTCTATATCAAGATTAAATTTTGAAGCAAGTGCAATGAGTAACCTTATAGACGAATATCGAACTGGTGAAAATGTTTCTTCATAGTCAATCCCAGGACGCTGACTACATCCTTTTGCCACCAATCTTGCCTTGTACCGAACAACTGCACCATCTGAATTTGTTTTGGTCTTAAAAACCCATTTGGAGTTTATGGTCTTCCGATCATCTGGCAAGTTCACGCGCTTTTCATAGCCTCTTCAACGGTTGACGGTTCTCCACTGCTACCACTCGCCAAATACGACACATAGTCCGGAAATTGTTTCTTTTTGGGCTCTCTTTGTGATTTTCGAATTCCCGATGATTCCACACTATTATTCGGAGAGATTGTTGCATCAGTATCCTGATTACCATTGGAGCTAACATCTGATTGATTCATTGAAACATCATCTATTGAACTCAGTTGCTTCACTTGAATATCCTTGGCGCCAGTGTCATCTTCTTCATCATCGCTTCTATCATATAAAACAGATTTTTGATTATTGGAATCGGAAGAATTACCTTTTTCCAAGAATATCACATCACGGCTCTTTATTGCACGGTTGGTAGCAGGGTCATACATCCGATATCCCTTGGTGCCCTCACAGTACCCGATAAAAATCAGCTTCTGTGATTTCGAATCAAATTTCTTCCTTTTAACATCAGGAATATGAACCATTGCATGCGATCCAAAAATTCGCAGGTGACTTAAATTTGGTTTTAGTCCAGTCCATATTTCAGTTGGAGTTTTGTCGTTCAAAACTCGAGAGACGGAAAGATTTTTCAAATAGACAGCTGTTGACATCGCTTCTGCCCAAAACTTCTTTGGAAGCTCTGCATCTTGTAACATACATCTAGCACGCTCGGTCAAAGTTCTTATCGTCCGCTCAGCTAGACTATTTTGCTGTATTGTATACGGCGTTGACGTCTGCCTGTCTATGCCACAAGATTTGAACAACTTTTGGAATTGATGATTGCAGAATTCTGTTCCATTGTCGGATCTAAACTTTTTGATGCTTTTTCCAGTTTGATTTTCAAATAATGATTTAAACTCGCAGAACTTGGAAAAAGTTTCATCCTTTGATTTTAGAAAATAGATAAACGTTTTTCTGCTAAAATCAACCAAAAGAAATGCAAAGCGAGCTCCTCCAATGGAAGTATTCTACATTGGTCCTGGTAAGTTCGCATGATATGTTTCCAAAAGCTCCAGTGCTCTCGAACCATTTTTTTAAAATGGTAACCGTGATTGCTTTCCTTCCAAACAAGTACCACAAACATGTTCCCCACTGTTTTCCACAAATGAAATACCACTGACAGCTCCAGATTTCATTTTCCTCATGTCTTGATAGTTAATATGGCCCAAACGCCGATGCCATGTTTCAGCGCTATCCATTGATGCAACTGCTATGTAGCCGCACTGGTTCATCCCGTTTAGTCGATATAAGCCATCGATCAAAGTAGCTGTAGCCAATATGTTGTTTCCTTGATCACGAATTTTGCACCGATCCGTAAAGAATTGAACCACATGTCCACGTTTTGTCATTTGACTTACTGGTAAAAGATTCGCTGTTAAGTCCGGAATGCACAAAACGTTCTTTACTTCGATAGGGTTTGGTCGTCCATCAACATCAGCTATTAACTTGACAGATCCACAAGTCTCAACCTTCATTTTTGTATCATTGGCCGCAGTAATATTAGCAATCGATGGTTTTTTCGCATTAAAAATCCAATTTTGGTTCATGGTCAGATGTTGCGTAGCACCTGAATCAATGTACCAATCACCTCGATTCAAATTACCGGTCAGAAATACCGCACGAAATGAAGCACCTGATTTCCAATTGTTTTCAAAGTTTTTTGTCTTTTTATTGGGACAATCAGGAGATTTGTGGCTTTTTTTGATGCAGCTTTAGCATCGTATGCCTTTTTTCTTTTGCTGTCCTTTTTTATTGCCATAGTTGCCGCTGAAAAATGCACCTTCAGTACTCACAGATGGAACTTCTTGAAGCAATTTAGTTTTTATTGCATCACTCGTCAATTTCTTGTCAGTGTTGTCCAGGGCCGGACAAGCTATACGTGCAAGCGGTGCAAATGCGCAGGGCGCTGAAACCAATGGGCGCCTTGGGCGATCGTTTAAATAGTCACCTCGTAACCACTACCTTCTTTTTTAATTCTCATTCATTTTTGTAGCTCACACCAATATTGATATTCATTATATAACTAACAGCTAATTGGAATTTAATGACAGATATACAATTATATACATATCTACTATTCCAAAAATTAATCCATGTTTACCTTCTTATTCACACCCACCCCACAGTCCCACAGTAAAAAAAAAAACTTTATCCACCAAGTTAGCTTCATTAGATACCTACCAACCTAGCTATATCCTATATGCTATTTTTCTCCTTATAAGGCATCACCACGTATGAGAAATTTTATTTTATTTTCATAACCCACCCCTATGCAGTTTGCAGTGTAACATAAAAAAAATTTCAACAGCATAAATACAGATATTTAACAGTGTGCATGTTGGTAACATGCACACGATGTCAGTACTTCTATATGAAATCAAAGTTAGCAAAGTTACTCAACAGAAATACTGAGGTACAAAATTCATACTCATGTACACAACAGTGTGCAAAATTAAAAACTGCACCTATGAATTTTAACTCTTTCGGTTGAGTGTTTTTTGTACTATGTTTAAGTTTGTCATTGGCTTCTCTTTATGAGTGGAATCTTATCACTCGCCTGGAGAGATGAGAGATAACAAAGGGTTGAGTTGAAATTTAAATATGGAAATAATGAGTGATGACTGATGATGATGCGATGACTAATGATGAAGTTTGTCGTTTGTCGTTATTGAGTGAATCTTTTTTGTTCAATTTTCTTTTTTTCTTTTTTTGTTCTTGCCTGCCAGTCATTGTTTCCATTAAAAAAAAAGTATTTTTTGACTAATACAGGGTAATCGGTGTTAGCAAAGATACCTAATATAACAAAAAATACTTGTTGTATTATTTTTAGTGTGAGGTTGTTTAAAGAGCTAGATTGAGTAGGTTGAGTTGAGACAAGAAAAAAATCGAATGGAAGGGGGATCTATTCATCTCCGTTTAGCCAGGAGGCGCAATTTAATTAACAAAAATAATTAAAAAATAACGGTGACTCCTACAATGCCATGCCATATCTTTTTGTAAAGCCAGAAATCTTCTCCTTTTTTTTGTTTCCAAACAAAGCTGTTTTAGTTATCCGTTTTCAAAATATTAACTTTCAAACTCAAAATTATGGCAACAAAAAAATAGAAAAAAATTTCAAACAAATTTTTTTCAAAATTTTGGTGTATTCAAGTACATATTATTTTTGTTGTCAAAACTCAATGCTCTTGTTAGTTTTTGGTCAGACACTGAAATCCGTATGGCTCTTGGACTTTTGTTGCCAAGCTATTCAAAAATATCCCAACCTACTTGTTCATAAAAAACACACAAAAATTTGCATTACTTGTGCCATCTCGTAAGGCTAGATTTTCGTGTTTTTATGCAGAAAAAGGTTCTATTATTTTTGAATAGCTTGGCAAAAAAAAATCCTAGAGACATACGGTTTTAAATGTTGGACTTTAATCAAATAAGAGCATTGAATTTTGGCAAGAAAATACTAAATAAGGTAACATTTTGAAATAAAATTAGTTTGAAAATGTGATTTTAACTTTTTTTTTTTATTTTGAGTATGAAAATTAATATTTTGAAAAAATTTCAATGAAATAAATATTTTTCAAAACAAAATAGGTAAAAGAAAAGGTTTTTGGCCTTAAAAAATGGCATAGCATGGCGTTGTAGAAGTTATTTTGTTATTTTTTAATAATTTTTGTTTCCAATTTAAGTCATGTTTTAAGGAAATTGCCCCTCTCAGCTAAACGGAAGGGAATAGACCCCCCCCCACATGAGTTTTTCTTGTTCCAACTCAACCTACTCGCTCTAGCTGTTTGGCACACCTTAAGTGAATCAGAATTCATAATCTTTCGCTTATGAAAATTCACAAACTGTACGTTGCACAACCTACCTCAAATATATCTTGTATATCTCCTATAATTTTGTGATATATTTTTTGACTTAAATTTACAATTATTTTTGTATTCTTCAGTTACTATTATTTTTTTGATATATCGAATAGGCCTGTTGGGGATACTTCGTTAAAAAAAACGCATTGCAAAGTCTACCCCTAGGGTAATGAGGAAATGACTACTTCCAAAAATCACCGTAATTGAGGGCGCCAATGATAAAACTTGCACAGGGCGCTAATTTAGCTCGGGCCGGCCCTGGTGTTGTCCAATGCCATTACCATGGGCGTGAACTGATCCGAAAGACCACACATCAAGAACATTGCCAACCATTCATCGTGGACTTTGAATCCAATGCCATTCAAACGCTGAGCCGCCGTAATGATTGTCGAAACATAAGTATCCATTGAGTCGCAGTTTTCAAGTTTGGTTCCAGTTAATTGTCGCACAAGAGTGATTCGGCGAGCACGACCTTTATCTTCAAATGTACTTTCCAACTTTTCCCAAGCATCCTTCGCATTTGAAGCATCTTGCACATGAACGTAGTTGCTTGGATCAATGCTCAATATAATCGCTGCTTTCGCTTTGGTTATTTTGTTCACATCCGTTTCCGTTCCAAGTACCAAGTACGTTTGCATCGCAAATTTCCATGTTGCATAATTTTCACGACCTTTAAGCCGCTCGACCGATGCCAGAAAATTCGAATTTTTGTTGTTCGGCATTATTTATATACTTACAAAATAATAAACTGCAACCAGCAAACTATAATCAGCAATCGCCTTCACAAAATTTCTAAACTATATTGCAAAAACAATTCACAACTTTTTGTTCTAGAACTTCTGCTGGGCTCATAACCTGTAGTAGAGTTCAGATTCTTCGAGATCTTTTCAAATTAAATTAAAACTCGGAAGTCAATGTGAACTGTTTGAAGAATTTTAATGAAGTGAAAATAATAATTTACAGAAAGTCAATAGCTTTGTTTGTTGAGCCCTGAAGTCACCCTGGGGTCGCCACAGCGCGTTTTTTGAATTACCTCAACTCGCCCTCAATAAAAAATTCTCTGTTTTTTGAAACCTGGGGTTGCCCTGAAGTCACCCTGAAGTCGATCTTGCTATTTAGCTGGGGGGAGTTGAGGTAACGAAGCAGCTGTTGAAGTGACTTTTGCTGTCAAGCATTTCTTGTGTATTTTTCTTCTGTATTTGATTTTCCATGTCTTTTTTTCGATAAAACTAAATGAAATGCAAGTGAATGCATTTATTTTGATGAAAGTAAATACAAATCGAACAAATAAAGCAAAATGGAAACTTTTGATTTTGTGCGTTGTGAAAATATACAATCAGCAGCCGTCATGTGTTTTTTGAGAACCGAAAAACCCAGGTTTTTTTGGCAACTCTTGAAGTTGTCAAGAAAACCCAGGGCGACCCTGGGTAAAATGCAACAAACAAAGCTAATGCTACTATAAAAGGGTTACTTAGATTGAAAATTGATTAAATTTATAAAGTGAATTTTACAACAAAATCTCAACATAGAAATGCAGTAGCGAGATCCCTTTTTTTAAATAATGGCAACACCTTTTAGATGTGCTTTGTGCGATGACGATGAGGGTTATTTTTGTTATACTAAGCAAAACGAAAAAAAAAATTAGTCTGCTTTTTGCAGTCAAACTGAAAGGTTATGGGTGCGGACAAATTTATAGAAAATCACAACAACAATTCTTGTGTTAGTTCAGTGGTTTGGGTTTAATTTCAGAGGCAGTTTCTGTTTTAGTTTGCCATTAGGATTACCTGCAGGCATCATTGGTAGATAAAAAGCTCCCTCATAAGGCATGTACTGAACGAATTACTTGAACAGAGTATAGTCATGAACATAAACTTGGAAGAGCAATACGAGGTTCTCTGTTTGGCCTCAAAAAATGGTAGCTTTAAGCGAAATAAATAACAGCGTTTGCATAACCTTGAATAACTTAAACTCAAAATTCTATATCGTGCCCGTTTAGTTTACATTAACTGCAATTTCTGGGATGTCGAATTTTATACGCTTTACGATCTTTTAAATATTATAGACTCTGAAAACATAATGCTAATTGGAGATGTTAATGCCAGGATTGGAGAAGAACAGATAGTTCCATCTAAGACTAGTTTCATTAGCACTGACATTTAAGACAAACTTAACTCAAAAGATAAAATCACGAATAAAAATAGTCGCCTTTTTCTAGAAATGTGCCAAGCTTTCAATTTGTTTATACTAAATGGATGTAGCGAAGATGATAAAAATGGTGAGTTTACTTTTATTGGAGGTTCAGGGAAGTCCGTCATAGATTTTAGTGCAATATCGGGTGAATGGAGTAAGATCATATCTTGTTTTAAAGTATTAACCGAAATTTATTCTGATCACATACCTTTAACTGTGGTTTTCGACTTTGAGTTAAATCTAGATTATTCCATGCTAACCTTACCACCAAAACTTCTGTGGAAAGAAAATCAAAAAGAACTATATACTTCAAGACTATTATCAGAGATAGAGAGTACTTCTGCAATCACTACATTGTTACATACCGCTGCAGAAAAAATTAGTTATCTAGGCAATTGCGTTAACAAAGTTGCTCCAATTAATCCTAGATTGAATAAATAAACAAATTTTCGACAGAAATGCTTTGACCAGGAGTGCTCCACTGCGAGAAAACTATCATTTACCTTGCTTCGAAGATTGAAAACATCTTCAAGCCCAAATGAAATCCTTACAAAACAATACATCAAAACATCTTCAAGCCCAAATGAAATCCTTACAAAACAATACATCAGCTCAAATAAAACCTATAAAATTCTATGCAGAGAAAAACGTCAGCAAAATCTTAAACATGTAGCCTTAGAACTCTCGAGCGCGCAAAATAGTAAAAACTTCTGGGATAAAATAAGGACACTGAAAGGCGTTGAATATGTTTGTGGAGTCCACCTTTCATCCAGAGTATTTTAAAACCCTACTTAACGCAACTAACATCGGTAATCGATGGTTTACTTGATAAGGAGTTTGATATGAGTGAACTTATGACAAGTCTTCATAATATCAAAAACAAAAATGCACCAGGACCTGATAGAATAGGTAATGAATCTTACAAAAACGCTCTACCCCAGTTTTTAAGTAAAATGCTAGCAGCATTCAATTTTATCTATAGATCTGGTGAAATACCTCAGGAATTCAAAGATGCTATTGTTAACCCAATATAAAAAAAGGCGATGTCAACACACCAAGTAATTATAGAGGAATCTCCTTTATGAATTCAATTGCTAAAATTTTCTCCTCTATTCTTCTGTGAAGAATCAACGCCTGGGTGGAAAGAAACAAAATATTGAGTGAATATCAAGCAAAATTCCGAAAAGGCTATTCTACTGTAGACAACATATTCACCCTCACAACTGTTGCCCAATACTTCCTTAGACAAGACAAAAGTTTGAACATGTTTTTGTAGACTTTAGAGCAGCATTTGATTCGATTGACCGCACTGCACTTTTCTATAAACTTTCACAGAAAGGAAATGTCAACCAAAATGCTGACAGTCTTAAAAAACATGTACAAAATCATACGTGTGGGATGGCAGAAATCTGTCCGATTGGTTTGAAAGTAAGCAGAGTTGCCTGCTTAGTGCAGTCCTTTTCCCTCTGTTCATAGACGACATATCGGAACATCTGCCGGCAGGTATCAGAATTGCGCAGCAAGCCATTAAAGTTTTACTCTACGCTGATGATATCGTTCTGCTAGTGGAATCTCCACACAGCTTACAACTGATGATCAATAAAATGAACAATTATTGCAAAGCATGGAACTTGAGGGTCAACCTAGAAAAATCCAAGATAATGATCATGCGCAATAGACAAACAAAACTGAGAATGGAAGAAAAGTGGTGGTTCGACGGTGAAGCAATAGAAGTAGTCACCCAATATAATTACCTCGGCATAGTTTTGGAGCCTAACATGAAAATCACACAACATCATGGAAAAATATAATCAATAAAAATGAAATACCAACATCAGCGAAAAACTGCATCTTTGAAGCTGTCATGCACTCGGTTATGTGCTACAGTTGTCAAACTTGGGGATTAAAACAACATGAGGAAGTTGAAAAATTGCTACGATTCTTCCTTAAAAAACTTTTCCGCCTTCCTATGAACACTCCTAACTATGTTTTAACTCTGGAGACAGGTCTCCCTAACCTTTTTAATTTTACACTAAAATTACATTTTGATAACATAATCAAAGTACTGCAATATCCTTCACACAGACTCCCACATATTCTCGCTAAATACACCTTTGAAAACAAATTAGAATGGGTAAACGATTGGGTGTCTTTGGCAGAAAAATGTGAGATAAACATTGATATCCAGTATGATGATCTATCACGTTTCAGGCGGCAGTGTTATAGTCTTTTGGAACTGTCTGACCTTCACAATCGCAATGAAAGTATAATTAAGGCAACATCCTCTATAAATAGAGTATTCTACCTTGAACTTAACTTCGATCTGAAAAGCAAAAATTATTTTAATGATTGTCGTAGACTGAAGGCGATATCCTTGATATGTAGAGCGAGATGCGAAATGGTTAATTTAAACGGGTCCCCTTTCAAAAAAATTGATTAAAACCTTTGCACAATATGTAATTTAAATCAAAAGAAGGTACATTGCACTTTTTGGCAATATGCCCGATTTACAAAGATTTTAGACTTATTCATTTCGGAAAGCGCTCATTGACAATGGAAGAAACAAAGAACATCCTTAACGGAGATAATTGGGAAGCTCTTCAGAAATATATCGAAAAAGCATATTCATATCGAAATTTGATCATAACGGAATTTACATAGTTAAAATAAACACAAGATACCATGTTTTTGTTTTTTTTTCTTCTGTTTTTCAATATTTTTACTTCAATATGTTATACAAAGTGCACAAGAACAACATCTCAACGTGTCAATTAGGCAGACGGGAACACCATTGCCCACTTAGTTTATTATAATATAGTCTTGTATTGTTATTTTTAAAGCTGAAAAAATAAAAAATATCTAATCTTGTCTAATCAGTGGCGTTGCGTGAATAATTTCAAAAGGTGAGTCGAAGGAAAAATAGCTACTCGAAAAAATCATGTAACGGGTCTTTTGTTGGCCTTAGGTCGTTGCTGGTATGCTGGTTCCCATTTATTAGCTCGTCGGTGGGACAGGTTCTTTGACCTGTGGACCCATCACAAAAAAAAATACCATACCAGTCTTTTGACGATGGTGTTCTCGTCAGCGGAAATATTGCCTCTACCCTCCCTTCCTGGTACCTTATCCGCCTTGGTACCCCTTTTGTTGGCATCTACATTCCTTAATTCACTTCTTCCTCTTTCATTACTCTCATCCCTCTATAAAAAAATTTACTCAAGGTTCTTCTTTAAGAAGCATACTATCAAAATTTATTCAAATAATGTAATTTCATTTTTAAATTGACTTATTTATATACTATACTACATGCGATTATCTTCAGGTATTTATCTTTGAAATATATATTAGGTATAAGAATCTATTAGATAGTACAGTGCTGAGTGAATTTACTCTTATAAATTGAAATCAAAATTACAAAAAAATAAAAAAAAAATCTTTTTATGCTTCTAAATGAAGCTCAGCGGAAAAAGCTTGGGATTTTAATCCTCTTTTGGCAAAATATATTCACTTTAAAAAAGAAAACAAACTCCCCACTTAATACCCTTTCCCAGAAATTTTAAAAGGATGTTGAAAAATCGAAGGATCAATATAGAATATTTAAAGTGACAGGGAACTTAAAAGACTCACCGTTCTTACGCAGCAATAGGGATTTTGTGGCCACACCATCCAATCACTCCAGCGATTATTACCTTGCACTATTTTCTTTGTGGTTTAAATAATTGTCTATTATGGATCACTCGACTTTAATATCCTTTAAAATTTAAATTAATATAAATATAAAAAACTCGCGCGCGTTCAATTGTGCGGACACAAAAATATTTTTTGTTTTGTTTTGTTCTTTAAAAACAATTAAATTAAAATCGACTTAAATATCAAAGAGGGAAATTAAAAATTAAATTAAATTAAATTAAATTAAAATTATAATTGAAGATTCTCGGCTTGTCTAGCGGTCGGGTTAATACCCGCTGCGCCAACGGTAAAAAAGACCAAATTATTGTCGGTACTTTTGATTATACCGTCTTTTCACCCGTTTAAACGTTTTTGCGTGTAGCGTTAAGTTCTGCTGGTTTGGAACTTTTCACAGCTTTTCCACGGCTTTCATCCGAAAATCAGCAGCACTGTCCCTTTTTGAACTTATCTGGACTATTCCTATTTATAAAAAAAAATATTGTGGTACCTATTTTTTTTTCTATAAAAAAAACTAGTTACCTCTGTTTTTAATATTTTTCACATGCACTCGTATATAATTATTATATAATGCTACACCTCACGATTATTTCTAGAATAGAGTTAATTTAAAAAAAAAAAAAAAACTGCCTTTACATTGCAAATCACACTCTGACTTACTTAAAAATATATTTATTACACTGCAAAGCAAACTTGACTATTATCTAAAACTACTGTTGAACTGAATTCAAGAAAGTGCGTTGTAATACTATCTGATTCATGACTAGAAACATTTCTCTAGTCGAAAACTTTTCGTTAATTCGAATAATTGAAATTCAGTTCAAATTTAACGCTGTTTCTCTGGCAACATTGCAGTACACTACTTCTTAAGCGAGCATTGAGTAATGAAAAGTTAATTGCTTAGCCAATATCCGAACCTTGATTAAATTGTTTTTATTTCGGTACGCATGGTTGAAAAGAAATTTGTTTTCTGATTTATTTATTCGTAACAGGGCTTTGCTTAATTTAGATAAAATATCTTTATCTAAAACAGGCAAATGAACCCACGCGTTATCAAGTGTCGTTTATTTATTGGTGCTACCATTGAGTTTATATACATAGAGGAATCACGAAACATTACGTTACTACGTCACTAGGTGGCACCAGGTACACCAAATCAAGATTTTATATTTTTGTAGATCTTTTATATTTTTTTTGTGGAACCCATTGACTTGTGAAAAAGCAAAACAAAAAATGAATGTGATTTCGAGGGGTTGGTATTTTTTACTTGCGATTATAGGTACTATAAGGCAACTTATGCATTCGTCGAAAAAAAAAGTTTTGAGATAACAATCAAACATGACATTACGATGATAGCGAAGACGAAAAAAGATGATCTAAAAACTCTGTCCGTCTGTATGTCTGTCTGTCTGTCTGTCTGTCTGTATGTATAGACACCTACAGCCCAAACGGGTGGGACGAATTGCTTCAAACTTGGTATATAGACTTTTTTAGGTATTGTACAGAGGGGAAATTGAAATTTTTTTTAGCTCAAAAAATAACTGCCATACAACCGTTACGTTAAAGCTTATTTTTCTCAAAAACGGCTCTAACGATTTCGATTTAAAAAAATCAGTGTTGTTTTTTAGGTACGACCGATCATATGGCTAAAAAAAAAGTTTTAAAAAATGGCTAAGAACGATACTTTCCATAGGACCGGTTTTTTTGCTTTCGACTATCTCGAAAACGACTCAACCGATTCTTTCGAAATTTCACACACATATAGCTGTAGGTAGCTCAATTTGTATTGCATACAAATATTTTTGAAAAATATTTTTTTGTATTTTTAAAAGCATTTAAAAAAAAAAAATTAAAAAATTAATATTTTGAAAACTGCTTATTAGATTTTTTTCTAAAAATTTTAAATAAATGTATTTGCTCAATACCTATGAACTGGCGTTTTTGAATTTTTTTTGAAATTTTTTTTCAAAAAGTTTTTCAAAAAAAACTTTTTTTCTCAAAAACCGCTTAACAGATTTTTATAAATTTATTCTCATAAATTCAAATTTATCGAAGAAATAAAATGGCGTACTTTTTTTCAGCTCATTTTAGTTTAAGTATTTATTTAAGAATTTTGAAAATTTTATTTTTATCAAAATCTCAAGGCCCTAAACCACTGTCACTCATTAGAGCAAGTTCGTGCGACCCAGTCGTGCATTTTATTTTATTACTTTTGCAAATTCTAGGTACCTAGATACTCGTTCATATTTGGTTTAAGGTCATGATTTTTTGTTGTTTATTTATTTTGCGTAGATTGCGATTCAATGTGTGCTTAAGTCACTATAAGAGCATAAGCTTAAGGGTAGAAATTGAAACTTGGACTTTATACAAATTCGGAAGGATTTTTTTTTTTTTTTTTAACATATGTATAATAACATAAGTAGGTATCCAAGATTCATATTTTCGGGTGAATTAAGCCTATAGACAGATAAGGTACATACAATATTTTTTTTTTGAATATGTAGGTGTAGGTACCTATATCTGATTATACAGGGTGATTCACGAGCGTTGTGCCAAAAAGCTAGAGCGTGTAGGTTGAGTTGAGACAAGACAAAAATCGTATGGGAGGGGGGGTCTATTCCCCTCCGTTTAGCCGGGAGGGGCAATTTTCTGAAAAATTGACTTATTTTGTAAAAAAAAATATTAAAAATCAACGGCTTCGTTTACAACACCGTGTTATACCTTTTTGGAAAGCCAAAAACTTCTTCTTTCATTTTGTTTTTAAATTAAATTCTTTTAACGAATTGTTTAAAAAATATAAATTTTCAAACTCAAAATTTTGAAAAAAAGTTTGAAAAAATAATTTTAAGACTAATTTTTTTCAAAATTTTACGTAATTAAGTATAATTTTTCTTCTCAGAATTCAATGCTCCGTATGGCTCTACGACTTTTTGTTGTCAAGGTATTCAAAAATAACCGAACCTACTTCTTCACAAAAACACGAAAAAATTGGCTAAATGATCACTTGTGCCATCCCGTAAGGCTAGATTTTCTTCTTTTTGTGAAGAAGTAGGTTCGGTTATTTTTGAATACCTTGGCAATAAAAAGTCGTACAGCCATACGGTTTTCAGTGCTGGACTAAAAATTAATAGAAGCGTTGAATTCTGAGAACAAAAATCAAACTTAATTAGGTAAAATTTTGAAAATAATTATTTTTTCAAATTTTTTTTCAAAATTTTTAGTTTGAAAATTTATGGTTTTTAAACTATTCATTAAAACAAATTAATTTGAAAACGAAATGAAAGAAGAAGTTTTTGGCTTTCCAAAAAGGTATAACACGGTGTTGCAAACGAAGCCGTTGATTTTTAATATTTTTTTTTACAAAATAAGTCAATTTTTCAGAAAATTACCCCTCCCGGCTAAACGGAGGGGAATAGACCCCCCTCCCATACGATTTTTTTCTTGTCTCAACTTAACCTACACGCTTTTTGGCACAACGCTCGTGAATCACCCTGTATATAACCCGTCTCTTCATTTGCATGGTACAAGCTAAACACTCGGTTTGGACCAATTTCAACGAAAGTTTCAAATATTTTATTACAAAAATCCTCATTTCAAAGCAATTTTTTTTCATTGCAAAGTTTCTCAAAATAGTTTTCCTCTATTTTGAACAATTTTTATAAAATTAATTACGATCAATATACATAATGTACCTAATTGCAAAGTGAAATTAATTTTCACTTTCTGCATTTTTGTTTATCCATTTCTTGACCGAGATTGTATATTTTTATGGAATACCCATACCACAGACTCATACATATTTGTATAAAAAAATTTCGAAGCAAAGTAATGGACAAGCATGGTGAGGGCTGAAGGGACATGGACAGACTCGCCTCACGTGACTGTGAGCTCACAGGTCGCAGGTATACCAAATTTTTTTAAGTGTGTGTGTGAGTTTTGTGCCAATCCTAAAGGCTTTCTGGATATAGCAACCAGACAAAAATATCAGCACAAATAACAGGGAACCAAAAAAAAAAAAAAACAAGAATTCACACAAAAACAAATGTACCTATCAATTTCAACTCCAGTCCATTATTGTTGTTTTGTGTTGGTAAGATACACACATGTTGATCGTTAAGGGAGGATGCAGCATAGCAGTCCACATCTGCTTGTCGATAGTATATCCACATTCCACATGGAATCCAAAAATGGTTCGTGCTTATGCTAAATCATAACGCCACCTAAGTGACGAAGTAACGCACTATTCTGTTTTCAACGAGGTGGTTCCTCTATGTATATAAACTCAATGGTGCTACTCAGTGTTTTATAGTAGTGAAATTGCATCACAAATCACCTAAAAGATAAACGTTCAATTCGTGGTTATGTATATATAAAGTGCAGTGGAAGAAATAAAAATACAAAAAAAAACTATGAAAGATTCAAAGTTAATTCAATGTATACATAAATAAAAGAAAAGGGTGATTTTTTTATGTTATTGCTTATTGGACAACAAAAGATGATTCGTTTCCAAGACAAGTGGGTCCTGAACCCTACCTAATTAGCCGGGCTATCTCAGGATTTTTGTCAGATAAGTATTCTGCTATACTTTTATGAAACTTGGTACTTTGTGTTGTGTTTATTTATTCTATAGGTACCTATGTGAATTATTGACGCATGTCCTTTGCATGGAAAGTGCCAATGGGTTTACCAGCACGAGTTTCCAGCTCATACATGCAATTGCCTACCACTCTACGGATTCGAGATTTGAGGAATTTCGGAAGCAGCTTAGCATTGATGCCGTGTGCAAAGTTACTTTGAGCGAAGTTGCGGTGAAACACCTCCTGTCCTTCTCGGTAAGTCACTAATTTAGATCGCGAATTGTATGTATTTTTCGACTTAACGTGTGTCCTGAGCAGATTTTCTGACAACGTCTGTCTGGCAAGAGTAGTTTTTAAAACTTTAGGCGCGACTAACTTTTCGGGATCGGCAAGGGCTCTAAGGTTACGAAGCAAAGGATAAGCAGAACCATGGGTTATCATATTTTGGCCAAACAGTGCAAAATATGGAGAACAGCCTATTGACTCATGAGTGTCGGATCTTAGAGCGCAACTTATGCTGGATAAGTGATTATCCCAGTCGTTCTGCTTATCTGAAATCAGTACTCGCAACTTACTTAGTAAATTCCGATTGACCCTTTCAGAATTGTTTGCCTGTGGAGAGTACAACGCAGTTCGTACATGCTTAACGCCATAGCTTTCGAAAAAACTACTTATCTCTTTTGAGACAAACTGAGGTCCGTTGTCAGAATGGATAAACTTAGGGATCCCGAAAGTATGAAATACTTCACTTTCAATATATTGGACAATACGACTTGAAGTCGCCTTAGGGAGTGCTTTAAGGAAAATAAATTTAGTGAAATGGTCCAAAACAATAAAAATGTATACATTTCCTCTTTTAGTGCGCGGATACGGACCCAAGAAGTCGATGTATAATCTTTGAATAGGTCTTTCAGACACAATCTGTTTGGTGATGGGGGGGTCTGAGAATCGCATTTGGTGCCTTTACGGTCTTGCATGTCTCACACTCGCTTACAAATACCTTTATGTCTTTTACCATCTTAGGCCAGTAATACTTTTCCCTAATACGAGCGTAGGTCTTGACAAAGCCACTGTGACAACTTAGTTTAGTATTATGAGCAGACCCTATGCAGTTTTTGGTGAGTGTCTCAGGCAACCACAGGCGCCAAAGCGAATCCTCTTCTCCCACTTCGCCACTCCTGAACCTAACTCTTTTGTAAATAAATTTGTCGGATACAACTAGGTCCGGGAGTGCAGATTGATTTGTAATTATGTTATCCCTCAGTTGGGAATATTGCTGCGAATCGAACTCACTCGAGTCCAGATCTACATCTGCACCTATTGTAGTGGCAGAAATCTCTTCAAGGTTGTTTTCTATAACGGTTGGTGTCATCTCTATCTCTTCCATATTCACACGCGTTAACGTATCCGGCACTATATTGAGTGACCCTTTTCGGTGTTCAATGGAAAAGTCAAATGGTTGAAGTTCCAGACTCCACCTAGCTAACCTCCCACTCAAATCCTTCATGGACATCAACCATTTGAGACTTGAGTGGTCCGTTATCACTTTAAAAGGTAGCCCATCAACATAAGCTCGGAATTTGCGAATGCTAAGTACTGCAGCTAGGCATTCCAGTTCCGGTCGTGTAATTTTTTTGGGCCTTGTTGAGCTTTTTGGACATATAGGCGATCGGTTTTTCGTTCTGATTCTCATCCCGCTGAAAGATAACACCACCTACTCCTTCTGATGACGCATCGCACTGAATGGTGAATGGCTTGCTAAAATCAGGTTGTGACAATACAGGCGCCGAGGAAAGTGCACATCTCAGTTTGTTGAACCCTTCCAGAGCTTCAGGAGTAAACTCGAATTTGCTCCTTTTCTTAAGGCACTCCGTCAACGGAGCAACCAAATCTGCATAGTTTTTTATGAACCGTCTATACCATCCGGTCAATCCTAAAAATCGTCTAATTTGCCGTTGAGTCTTGGGAATTGGGAAATTAACCATAGCCTCTATCTTTTCAGGGTTAGTCTTTAAAGTGCCTTGCCCGACGATGTAACCCAGATACTTTATTTCCCTCATGCAAAACTTGCTTTTATCCAGGTTAATTGTGAGGTTCGTCTTGCGTAGACAAGCAGCCACTTGATTAAGAACGCGAATATGGGATTCAAAGTCAGCTGTGCAAATCAACAGATCATTCAGATATATAAAGACGTTCTCACGCAGTACGGACGGTAGCAATTGGTCAATTACTCGGCACATAGTTTGTTCCGCATTACTTAACCCGAAGGGCATAACCTTAAATTGATAAAGCGGACGTCCAGGTACTGCGAAAGCCGTCTTCTCTCTGGATTTCTCATCTAAAGGGATTTGCCAATAGGCACCTTTGAGATCTATTCCTGAGATAAAATGGGTATCTTTAATGCGGCTTAGTAAACCCTCAATATGTGGAAGCGGGTATGCGTCTTTAATCGTAACTGCATTAACTTTTCTGAAGTCTAGGCACAAGCGAACCTTACCGGGTTTCCTCACTAGTACTACTGGACAACACCAAGGTGAATTGCTCACTTCTATAACTCCCAGTTCTAACATTCTATCTAATTCTTTATAGGCTTCCTCTTGACGACATGGGATAATGGCGAGATTTAATGGGTACAGCGTTGCCTGTATCAATGGTGTGAATGCCAAGATTAGTTTTCCCAAGACCCAACTGAACAAAATTTGGAAATCGATTTTTGGTTAAGTGAAGTTGACTGCTTTGTTCGGGGCTAAGTTGAATCAGCTCGGCTTCGTCTTTAAAACTAATTTTCTCTTCATTCGCATAGGCATCGGTTTGTATTTCGCTGATCTGTGGAATCAAATTAAAGTCCCTCCAAAAGTTCATCCCTAGGTAAACCTTTTGAGTTAAATTGGGAATTAGATAGAAAATGAGGGGTTTTGTCATACCATTGTATAGTGTTTTTAACTCACAATAACCAACGATGTCATGAGACTTACCATCAGCGGTGTGCACGGAGTTTTTGTAAGGCTTGATTTGAATCCCCAGTTTTCCTACCAATTCCCAACACCCACTACCTAGAACCGAAATCGAAGCTCCGCTATCCAGCAAGCCAAATACCGTCTCACCTTCAAGCTGAATGTTAGCGTACATCCATCGGTGTTAGAGGCAATTATGGACTCCAATATCTGCTTGCGAATTTTTTTACGTTTGCGAAATCGATACCTACATTTCTGCATGTGAATCCTAGCCAAATTATTACTGGTTCCCATGATCCGAGAACGAACCTTGTAATATTGAAGCTTGCGCTCGTGAAGAGATTTCAATGGTGGTGAATTTATGGGATGTATGGGATTATGAGTGCTGAGAGGTTCACGTTCTAAAATCTTTGTTGAAATGCTCTCAGGTGTATGGGACTTATTTATTATTGTTGCGGTTGGTGGAGGACATTGTTTGAGGAACGAAACTCTCTTCTCTTCGCTTCGTCCCGTTGAGGGTTTTCCGGGTGTTTCTTACACTCAAGAGTGCTAACACCCTTTTCACCACAATCATAACAAAATAAAATCCTTTTGCGCACTATCGATAACTGTGGCCCTTTTGGTCACGATTCCAACAGGTTAAGTTTGCCGACGTACCTTACCTTTTGAAAGTTAAGGCCGCGATTTCCTCACCATGAAGGTCGGTTGGTTCTTCTTCGTCTTCGACCACAATTTCATGAACCGTTCTTTGGGACGAATACCGCTTCGCCAAAAACCTCTCAGCTTCTCGAGCCTTATTTCTTAGCTCTTCTAGGCTCTTGACATTGGCCGATAGGAGAATTTCTCCGAACTTGTCTTTTGCATTGCTGCGAATAACGTCAACCAACTTTCTTTCGTCGAATGGTTCTTTTAACCGGTCGTTAAGACCAACTACAGAGGTGTAAAATTCGTCGAAGGGCTCCTTAAAACCCTGCTTGCGAGTTAACAACCTCATATAAACGTCTACATCGTTCTCTTGCCGTCCAAACTCTTTCTTCATAGCCGTTTTTAATTCTTTGAGAGTAGCGTCTGAGTTTCTACGTAAGAATCCCCATAGCCAAGTGTTAGCCCTGCCACTCAACAGAGTGTGAAAATTTGCAGGGACTTGTTCATCGCTGTACGACGAAGAAACCTGTAGACGGTCGACCTTGAACAGAAAGTCTCCCACATTTTCTGTTCCGTCATATTTAATGTTCCATCTTTCTAATCTGCATGAATCAGCAGTAGCAAATAATGAAGAAGACACAGAAGTTCTTGGAGGTGGAACGGGTCGAAAATCCGATGCAATTCTGGATGCTGCGTCAAGGCCAAGGGGGTTATTTCTTGGCATTTAAGGAGCCCTTGGGATAGGGTCAGGTTTGTTAATGCTTTCTAACTTTTTTATTACATTAACCATGAAAATGTCCATCTGCTGAAAGAGCCTAACTTGATTGTCCATGAGACAGCTTTCAAGTCGAGCGGCCAAGTCATCAACCACTGAAGGCCCTTGTCTATTTGATGGAGCTGGGTGGTTTTCTTCCAAATCGTTGACATTATCGTCTCGAATATCGGGTAAATTTTCGACGCCCTGGTTTTCAGACATCGTAAAAGTCGAATTCCTAAACGTCGAACTTAATTCCTGGGAAAAACTAAACGAATGGTCCAGATTGAACCTATCGATCTTGGTCCGAAACTGTCGGACAAATTCTTCGAACCTTGCTTCGGAATTGGCTGGGTAATTTTTAGTCGCTATGTCTTGAATCGGGGAGCGACGACTCATTACTACTGTTAATAAAAAAAACTACCTAGCCTAAAGTGCCAGTGCAATTGAAAAAAAACTAAAAAAAAATATCTATATGTATGTATAATTCTAAAATCTATATTTAGTTTTGTAGCTAAACCGAAAAAAGTTTACTTCTTTTCTTTTTGTAGGTAAAAAAAACTGTTCATAAAATGTCGAGGGATGAGATTTTGAAAGATGCGGGAATGTAGCAAATTGGAGAAAATGTAGATGCCAAAGTGCTTGAATTTTCCAAGATGCAAAAAAAAAAAAAATAAACTACTCTACATGTAAACTATGTATATAAAAAAATTTAAACTGACTGAAACTAGTTTGCTTTATATATTTTAGGACATTTTAAACCTCGGTACATACCAGGATTCTTAAAGAATCTAAAAAAAATTTTCTTAAAGGACATCCTAAGGACGCATTGAACATCCTCGAGTCTCTATGGATTTATATTAATGGGTGCAGTATTGCCTGGACCGGTGAGCACTTGCTGGACAAATACTCAGAGGACTCAAACTCTATAGCATATTATATTTTTGAAGAGGCGTACAAATTTCATTAATACGTTATACAAATCATGGATTTCTTTATTGTAAATAATTCTTAATATCTAACAAGAGTGTATTTAAATATATACCTACTATATTTTTATCCTAAAAATGATTTTACATTATTGCTAAAGTTTCTCAAATTCAAAAAAAAAAAATAAAGTTACTTATGTAATTACATGATTATTCAATACATTAATATGTATTCTAAGAAAGAGAATCTTGTTCTATAACTTTGATAGAATGAAAGGTTATTTAAACTTTATTTATTTACAAAATTAACTTTGGGAGCTTTGCCCTTCTGTATAAGTTAATTTAAAGGTAATGTATCTTCAAAATATGATTATGATCGCAGATCATTGATAAGAAGATCAAGTGTTACTAAAACTAAAAGTTAAAAATAAAATTTAATCGTAATTAAGTTTACAAAGAGAGGATAGAGAAAGGAAATATCGCGGACCGACGTTAGCATTCATATATTTATTGTTTAAAGCTAATTTATTATACGCGTTGTCGCGGCGGCGGTGATAGCTTGTCGTGACTATCATCAACGATGTCAACTTCGAATTTTAAAGTAGTCAAATGCTAAGATTATTCGAAATCACCGAATATTATTATTAAAAGAAAATTAAAGTTAAACCTAACACATAGAACAGGAATACGACCTGACCAGTTATCAAAAGATTCAAAGTAGGATCGACAGTAGCAGGCATCAGGGATTTGCTCAAGATGTTTCCATCCGAAGCAGCAAAAAGGTAGTCAATATGATTCAAAAAAAAAAATTCAATTTGTATACCAGATATAATCATACACAATTCGTGTACAACCATTTACTCGATTGTAAACATGCAATATATATAAAAAGATTAAATATATTAAAAGTATTCAAATCAAATATAATTTAAAGTGTATGAAAGATACTTTGTACTGAGGAGCTGTTAAACTCAGTAACTTCTTTCATGGAAATACGGAAGTGCACTCCTGGATTCCCCTGAAATAAAATTTTATTAAGTTAAAGGTAAGTATATTAATATTGACTAGTGCTATTTGAGTACCAATCTGTGCTGTACTTTACTTATGCATGACGACCAAAAGTGGCAGTTAACATTTACGTCGTCGAATCTTTTTCTTAGGATCGTATGGACACGAGTGTGTTGAATGTACTCAAACGTGCGGGGCGTAAGGTTAGCGTATTTATGTATATAACGCCTATTATTCGCACATATGTTGAAATAATCACACTTAGATGGACGAAGACACGGTTGTTCTTGAAGACGTTGTAAGGAATTTATCAACTAATTTAAAAGTAAGTATCGAATTCACGATTTTAAAGAGATGACCGATATGGAACTGAACGAGGGTTGAACACGGGTTCAAGTTGGTCGCTACCGACGCGAGAGTAGGTGTCTTTAAAGACAAGTGTAAAATAAACAAAAAAAATATTCACGTGAAGTAGTAAAAGAGATAGAAATGACTACCAAAGAAATCTGTGTCTCGAAAGTGACTGGAGAAAATATATTTAAGGACCGTATTACGAAACATCACTGATGAGGGTTCTTCCTCATTAGGCGCGAAGAGTACGACGATTTGGTATGTAGGCACAGTATTGTACCACTAGATTTGGTTCCGTCTAAAACCGTAGGGAACCGAGAGGTATATCTCTCAAACACGACTAGTATTAACACCGATTAATAATAAACGCAGTCGAACTCAAAGAACTCGAAGCTGCTCTTCTGAGGCTTTAAATGTAATTCCGGAATACCAATAGTAGCTATTCGAGCATACAAAAACAAGAACACGGACTTTGTTTTTCGCGAACTGATTACAACACGACAACTGATATAAAAATCCCGACGCGGAAAGGACAGTAAGTAGTTATAGGATTATCATTAAAGAAAAGAGATTGATTGAGGATAATTATCACTATTAGCACAGCACTATATGAAGGATATAAATACTTAAAATAAAGGATATAGATATCGATAAAGATAAGTAAATGGATGTGGAGATGTATAACCCACTATCTATAAATCCTTTGTTAAACTGCGTTGACACCACCGTCCGTGGTCGACAACATTATCGCCAGCGTCGAACGCTTATCGTGGAAGCAATAATTGGCCTCTTCTACTCCACCATGTAGGCGGTGAGTAATGGGGGGGGGGGGGCTTCTTAGCTCCTCGCCAGATTCATACAACACAATAAATTTAACAAAAAGGTATTACCTGATAATGTTTTACGTAAGATCTTATTTCATATTCCACATAAAAACACAAACAATATTCACTGCTGGATCTGCTGCCTCGTTTAAAGATGATTTACAGATGAGTATGGGATTCCCTCGTGGCTTATTTTGCACCATGATTACTGTTCTGTTGATGAACCGGCATCGGCATGTGCTGCAAGCCAGACGTCCCGATGCTATCTTGGAGTGGATTCCTGCCGCTGTTATTGATGTATTCCACGGAATCAGATATCAGATGCAGCATGAATGGCTGCTGCTGTTGTGCCTAGCTATAGGCGGTGTATCCGTGTAACTAAGTACCAACTTAAAATGGGCGTGGCCGTCGGCGAGCCAAATGGATCAACACCAGACGGCATTCACGCGTTTTGCCTTGCCTCAATTAATACAAGGGAGGCCCTCTAGAGGTGCTCCTAGGCGTCACGCGTGTGTGACCAGGAAGTCAGTGGTGCGTGTCGGTGTACGCACGACGTCAAAGACGATTATTCCGCCAAAAAAAAATTGCGAGGTCACCAACAAAAGGCATAAAAAGTACACTAGGACGCAGCATGCGCCTAATAGTATTTAATTTCGCCTTTAGACAAGTATATATGTATAAATCATGCCCACGTGTATGGGCGGATGCACGTCGTGGAATCTCCTCCGGGGTGTAAACTCCTTGGGCTACGACCTCAGGATTTTGATTACGATGCTGATGCTTCTCTCCTTTCGATTTCAGATAAAAATTTTCTTAATTACCTCCTTTGGATTGGTGGACCTATGGGGGACCAGAAAGAAATTTAGCACACCTCGTGTCTCGTGCCAAAAAAAAAATCTACATTTTCATACTTGGCGTATGAAAATATATCTTTTATCCCTAATGCACTTTAAATTATACTATTCTTACCTCTTTAGTTGACTAAAAATCCGAAAATAGGTAGGATTACCTATTTTCTTTTTGGGTAAAGCCAATTTCTCATCCGAGAAAAGTAAAAAGTGGTGATTAAAAATGCTCACGGAAAAATTGTTCTGCAAGCGAGTTCTTCTCTGTTCCAAGTATGTCTTCAAAATGACTTATGCTCTTGATCTTCCTAGAGCATATTTTTCTACTTTCAATCAGCCAACGCCCAAACTTCCAGTCTCATGGTAGACTTCCAGTGTTTGAACTAGTTACTAGTTGGCACGACAGATGGCGTGTCAAAATAAACCTTAAGGGTTAATGCTCACTGAGCACTTTTTCAACTACGAGTAGCAAAATGACAACTAGAGCATGACAGCTTGGATAGTTTGGATGTAAATGACAGGGGTAAGGGTCAGGCTACACTTGGTGTCAATGTTAGTCATCGCCCTGATTATGTGGCTGCGGGATCTGGATCGTCATATATGCCCGAAATATTCATGACGAAGACTTATCTGTCAGAATATTGACATAAAAAAAAAGAAAAGGTTCAGAAATATGGTACGGATTGTTATTCGGATAACAATGTGGGACAAGTTCATTATTCCGTTTGTTGTTGACGTATGTCAAGCACGAATTTCGAAATGCAGTTTTATGTCATGTGCTCTCATGATGCTTTTCGATTTCTTATGCTGCCCACAATACTATCATTTAGCATTCGTAGGTAGAAGAAAGAAGAAAGAATGACACTTCTTTCGGAAAAATAACAAACATACGTTTTACATTTTTTTTTGAAAAAGGATTTACGTCACACACTTCAGATGACATTTCTCCTTTAGATAATTAAGTATTTGGCCTGCCGAAATTTTAAGATTTCACTTTCTCTCAGGTGTCTTGGAACTGACACTAATGAATTTACACGGTCTGTTGAAAATGACATGTCGGACAAGATAAGCAAGTGGAAATAATTCAATCGGCCGCATCGACTATTATATCCATTTTGCTGCCTAATGACTACCTGTCATCATTTTATGGTTCTGACATTCTCTACGTCATTTGTACACATAGAATTTCGTGTTTACATAGTGTGAACAGACTAACCATGATATTCGGTTTGAACCGAATATGAATCGAGCAAGTGTGTGCCCGGTTTATTTTTTTCGAAGGGAGGCACCCTTCCAACATACTTCATGGAATGCGAGCAATCTGAAAATCGCTCTGTTTGGGGATATGATAGATTTTGATCTGAGAGCGAAATCTGAACTCACACAAGATGGCTTCCTTTCCTTTCTGCGGAATCTCTTCGGTAGATGGAACTTACAGGGTGCGTTCATTACGTTGCGAGTAATACTATGGTCTCGCTGGTAGATGGCGGTAATAAAATTCATTCATTGCCAGTGACTGGCGAGAAAGTTTTCCCTACAAAGCTTGGAATTTTGACTAAGTCCACTTAGTCTAACTTCCAAGAAAAGGATAACTTCTCGCAAAAATAAAAATTTGTATATGGGGATCTCCCATTCGTCGTATCACGAAGACACTGCGACTCTTTTACGTCTAGTCGGTCGAAGACAAAAAAAACAAATACGAGACATACTGCCTGAAAACGTATGAATTCTCTGCTGGGGTATCTGAAAATACGGAAAAAAAGGAAGAAAAAAAAATTTCACCCAAGAGTCTCATGCACAGCTGAGAGCCGGGCATATGTTTTGGTTACCAGCAGGGTATTAAGTACTGTCAGTACTTGCATGTAAAGTCAGGTAAAAAAAAAATCAATATTTCAAAAGATCGATATGATGAAATAATTGTTTAAGTCTGGGTTGTAATTGTACTTCAAATGTACTACCTTTTTAAGTCTTTTGTATGACACGTAGACTTATGACCTCGCCGGTCTTCAACTTCGTAAAGATTATTTCCAATTACTTGAGTTACACGAACTTTGATAAATTTGGGACATAGTCTTGCGCTTAGGTGTTTTGTCGCATCGCTTTGGACTTGGTTTCTTTTATAAATCTCATCGCTTACTTTGTACATCACTTTTCTACTCCGAAGATTATAATTCTTCTCGTAGGCTTCATGGGTTTGGATCAAAGCTTGCTTCAAATATGAATGAACGATGTTCATCTTGGCTACCTTAGGAAGCCAACCTATCTCCGAACAGTTCAGTCCACCCAACTCTCTCAACAAACGATAATCTGCCCCGTGCTCTATCATCCGTTGTCCGAACAAGGCTTCGTAGGGGGACATTGAGAGTGTTGAATGTACTGTCGTGCGTAAGGCACTACTAATCGAAGACAGATGGGCATCCCAATCCGTCTGTCGAGGATTGACATACGACCTAATGGCCACCAAAATTGAACGGTTAACTCGTTCACCAGCGTTCGACTGGGGAGCATACACTGCCGTTCGGTAGTGTTTGACCCCGAAAACATCCATGAGTTTTTGGAACTCCTTCCCAACAAATTGTGTACCATTATCAGAGAGAATACTCTCTGGCACTCCGTAAATCAAAAAAACTTCGTCTTTCAGGAACTTGACTACGTTCGCGGCTGTAGCCTTGCGTAGTGGTTTGATGAAGACAAATTTCGTTAGTTGGTCTAACACTATGACGATGTAGGCATTTCCGGATCTGGATCTTGGGTACGGCCCGAGAAAGTCAACATATAAATGTTGAAACGGCCTATCTACCTCAAAACTGTTTCCCATCTCTGTTCTCAATGTCATGTTAGCTGCCTTACTAGTCTTGCACGTTTCACACCGGTCTACGTATAGTTTGACTTGCGTGTACATTTCGGGCCAGTAGAATCTGTCTTTCAATCTGTAAACCGCCATCACTACACCACCATGCGAAGCACGCGGCGGATTATGAGCCAATGAGATCAACGACTCCGTCATCTCTGAGGGGACCCACAACTTCCAAGTTAGATCGTCGGCCAAGGGATTACCAACCGCATGTTTAGTGCGCTTGTAAATGTATCCTTCCGACACTTTGAGGTCAGGTAATCGTTCCTGTTCCTTCCTGATATGACTGATGATATCCAGATAACCTTCAGACTTAAAGGACGGGTCCTCAAGATCGATGTGAAGTACCTCCGAGGCATCGACCTGTGGTAGACATGAAAGGCAAGCTGACACTGTCAACTCATCATCTGTAGGGAAAACATTTGAACCAAACACATAGCATTCGTGACGTCACGATTGTCATGAGCAAATAACTAACCTTAAAGACGACGCCACCTATTATCTGTACAAACACAAAAAAATAAAAAGAGCAAACACCAAGCACCATTGCCTACTCCACCAGCCTTCTACATTGTAGGAAATACAAAACTTCCTTTTCTACGGATAATTTCCTTCCATCAAATTGTTCGACAGTGCTGCCCCAGATTTAAACAATCAAGCAGAGAAGCAAACAGATATCTGACCGAGCTATTCGATTTATTATCGACCCATAAGCCTCCTATAACATAAAAACATCTAGATATTCAAATCGCTTCCATCTCAAGATCAAATAAATGAATATAAAACAATATTGCATCAAAACATTTATATTCTATTTGAGGCTCCATCGAGGAGTAAGGCACAACAATAAGCAAAATATTCCTGAGAATATATTCTAACATCTTGCTCAGATGAAATGTAAGAAGTTCCGACGCTAAATTGCCGGAAAAGGGAAATTATTATACCCACAGACAGGAAATTGGGCAACATCGGTTTTACCACAGATCAGATTCTTTCATTCAATTTGTGTCGGCCCAAGGAAAAACATTCGCTGAAAAGTTAAATTAATATCTCTGCAAAGTTAAAGTAGCGGTAAGAATAAAAAAAAGAAATAAAATAAAAGACGTTTAAAGTAAGAAAAATAAAAAGTAATTAAATTACGGGTCAGCGTGCGGAAAACTATGAAATAAGAGGACGAAAGAAAGAAAAAAAGAAATAAAAACCTACGAGTAAAATCAGATCAAGTGAGTATGCACATTTATATGTACAATCTAAGCTAAGAAAATGAAACTACGACGCACATAATGCAATATTCAACTATTTCTGGAATTTAATGAAGGAATGTACGTTCTTTTTTCCTGATTTCTAGTAAAATCAGATCAAGGAACGGATGGTTTGTTTGAAGAAGCAGACACATGCGTCTGACCACGTGATCCATTGCCAATAGGAATCAATGACCAGGTACATCATCACAACAGAGCAACAAATTTCTGGTGAGCCTAGCGAGGACGGAAGGATAGGAAGAAGAACATAACCTTTTTTTTTTTGAGTGACGGTGGAACACGAGACAACCACATGGACGACTCGTACAGCTTGTCTTCTCTCGGTCCACGTCACTCCATACGTTTTGAGATGTAGTTTTTTTTTCTTCTTCGCATCGGCGGATACAATAAAGATACAAAATAAAATACAACGAGAAAAGAGAAAAGATACTCGTCGTACGTCATCTATTAATTATCTTCTTGGTATCACGACAACGGACGCGTGCGACAGAGCGTTACTCAGAAACCACATGCGGTTTGTAACACCGCATGCACATTCATTGTTCGGCATAGGAACTCATATGCACATACGTGCGTATAACAGCAACGTGCCTCATCGGACATATACTTCCTCCAACCAACGTGCTTCGAGCAGACGCATGCGACAAGGAGTTATAGAGAGACCACATGCGGTTTATAACCCCGCATACATCTTCTGCTATACGTAAAGGCATATTTATGCAAAAATACCTGCACATTCGAGTGCGACTGCAACCATCAAAAACAAACTTCAAGAACGTGATTTTAAAAAGCGACACTTTATGTAGAGAGACCCTCTACGTACTGTGGTATCAACTTAAATCAACAACCTACCGAAACATCCGACCATATTTAAGGATTTATGACCGCTGAAACCGCAAGTTTAGACATATAAGACAAATCAGTTTTTCTTTACATACATATATAATTCATTTTATTCTATATATTATCTTTATATTTAAACGTATATCTATAGTTGACATTAAGAGTAGAGTAGCCTAACCTAAAAGAAAAATCATTTGATAAAGATAAGAACTAATATCAGATACATACCACCTTCCAGAACGATTTATCAGGTCATAGACCATTGACAATAATCCCGATCACAAGAGATCGACCCGGACAAGCCTTTGGTAGAATTTCAACCCTGAAAATTTTCATAAACATCAAAAAGCAATTCAAGCAGTACCTCAAGCAAACCCAATCAAAGAAAATACCAGCCCAAATTACAACAATCAATATATTTAATCTGAATTCGTTTAAGATACAGCTTTAAATTTCTTCAACGGCACTCCACGACACATTGTCGGAGGGAGTAATGCATCATAACAACGTAAACATAATCAGCTATATAACATCAGCTATAAAACTACCTACAGCAAGCGGAACAGTGCACTGGATCCAGAGTTTGTAGTGGTAAGTCGTTTTAATTACACTGTAGTTAGTTGCATTTTACTTTGAATTCAATTTTAACTATATTGGAATTTGGGAGCGTATCGGACCCGCTTTTTAAAATCCCGCTTTTCAAAAATCCCGAAAAAAAAAGTATTAAAATCCCGTCTGCTAAAATACGGTTTTTTTTAAAATCCCGTCTTCTAAAATCCCGCTTGTTCAAAATCCCGATCTATTATAGTCCCGCTTTTTAAAATCCCGACAAATCCCGCTAATCCAGTTTTTTTATAAAATAAGCTAATGTTATAAAGTCACGCGCAGTAAAAAAAATAATGAGAAATAGAAAAAATATGAGTAAAACAGGTTTTTTGCGTCGCATTGCTAATAATATACAAAACTAATAAAATAAAAAATTTTGTTAATGGTATCAAGTTTTTTTCCCCCTCTTGAATGATATCGTATAGCATTAGGTACTTTATACTTTTTTCTTGTAATTTATTGAAGATTGTCATATTCATTGTTAAAATAAAATGCATTTAAAAAAATCACTCATTGCTTAATTTATTTTAATTTTCTTATTATCCCGCTTTTGCAATCAAAAGTAGTTGTTTTATTTTAAAAAATCGCGCGATTTTTTAAAATAAAACAACTACTTTTGATTGCAAAAGCGGGATAATAAGAAACGGGATAGAAAAAAACGGGATTATAAGAGACGGGATTTTAAAAAGCGGGATTTTAAAAAAGCGGGATAATAAAAAGCGGGATTATAAAAAGCGGGATTTCAAGATCGGGATTTTAAGAAACGGGATTATAAAAAGCGGAATTTGTTGTGAATTTGATACTTGGGACCTTTTTTTTATAAATCTTGACATCTACGAACAAGTAGATGAGAGCTAGTCTGCTCACACAGACTTACATGAAAGATGCTTACGCATTTGCTAATGTTACAAGAATTGAGTAACAAAAATCAGGTTTTTGTCTAACACCTTCTCATCGATAATGGAATACATATGGTACTACCTATGACATATGGTAGCTTTGATACAAATTTGACCTTACAAGTCGTCACAGCCAAATACATTTTCTGACCTATCTTTGGTTAATTACTTTTAATAAAGTGTGCTGAGAGAATCAAAGTTTCGTTTCTCTTGAATATATATAAATACACAGCGCGCAAATACAAGTTGAAAAAGGGCATAAATACATAACAGCGACACCACAGTGAAGAATTGAATTACTTCGTATATAAACTTATATACATTTTTAATGTTTTGTGTAATCGTCATTAGAGTTTTAACGTGTTAGTATAGAGCACAATTGAATACCTCAATAATAATTATCTCGCGTTTGCAATAATTCTCATTGTTGCCTTCTGGTAAGGTACTCAGAAGATTTATTAATAATATACAAGCAAACGGCTGCATTAGTATCTGAAAAGAAAAACATTTCTGTTCTTGTATCTGAGAGATTTAACTTGAGGATCTATATGCATATTTGCAGCTCTAATCATGTTCATATAAATCAGTCCGGTGTGAGAAATTTAGTAATAATCGAAATTCTGGAAAGATAGGCTTTTACAAGGTATCTTTTATCAGAAATTAATATTGAAAAGAAACATTATTATGACTTAAGAACAAGTAGTAGATAGTTTGGAGTAAATTAAACTGTTAAGTACTTACACATAAGATTAAGATTTTGCTTTTCTCTTAGATTTAAGGATTTTCATATTATATACTTTTCTTGAATAAAAATTCTAAATATTATTGATATATTATAACGTAAACTTCAAGAGTTATTATTTCATAGGTGATGTGTTCCACACATCAAATGGAATTTATTTACAGCTTACTTATATTATCAAGTATGTGCATTTAGTTTTCTATACGTTCGAAGGGGGTTGGAAAGCATCCTTCTCTCTATCAACGGTGGAGTATTTTAGTTGAGTTTATGTGTGTGAATGAAATGTAGTATGATATGAAACAAGACGTTGAAGTGTGAATGAGTTTATTGTGTATGATGTAGTAGTGAGTTTTGGTTATCCCTTCCCTTACGGAGTGGGATTCATATTTAGGGGCTTCTCATAAATATTTTCAGTGCTGAGAGGAGCCAAGGAAAGCATAGGTTTTGTCCTGTTGCTTCATGGGAGGGTTACGAGCACGGGGTACCAATTCCACCTTTTGGTATCCCCAGTCTTCAAGTGAGACACCGAAGATGATCATCATGACAACGAAGGAACATAAATGATGATAGATTCTCAGTCGTTCCTAGTAGACGCCATCATCTACGTCTACACTGTTTGAAAGCTACGAGGATTTCTTGGTTTGAGGATGAGATTTAGTTGGTTTTGTTTTAGGTTCATACTAGCATCGGTGCATTATCTAGTACATTATTACAGGAGCTATGGGTTGTACCATTATGTGGTGCAATCGACCGTCAGGTCGCCTAAGATGACTATTAGGTTCGGGCCCCAAACAAATGAACAGCACGAGCAACAACATCAAGTCTCGAGGTCTGCAGAGAAGGAAAAATAAGAGGTAACACGGCTGCCGCAGAACTGCAAGGATTCCACCCCTATATGCTCCTGGGTGAACCAGGGCCACGCGCTGCAGACCGACGCAGCACTGGCGAGCAGCATCTTTGAAGTGTGTGTCTACTCTCTTTTGCTATTGGAGTTGAGGGAAGAGGGTTGGTACATCTTTAAAGTTTCGCACAGATGAGAAGGGAACTGTTAGTGGGAAGTAAACACGGGTAAGGCGGAGTCGATGCTATCAGGTAATTGCTGGAATGGCACACCTCGGAGGGAGTACAGGTGTACAGCAGATATCGTCCTGTCCATATACTTTCACTACGGATTCCGATACATGAGACGGTACCCTATTCTGGAGGTAGCCAGGATGATTGGGTTGGGTGGTCGATTGGTTCTTGTTCTTTTCTTGGAGGTCCTAGGTTCGGCTCTTTTCTGTTTTATTTCAGATACGGATACGATGCGAGTCGAGCGTTGAGGATGTGAGTTGAGGAGATGTGAGAGAAGGTAAGAGGGACATTCGGCTATTGAGACAACTCAAGGTTTGGGGCGTGTAAAGGAACAGACGGTTATTTCATCAACAACTGTCAACCCGTGATAATTATGTATCACCTATATATTTCTGTGCAGCGATTGACGAGAAGTGAAGAGGGACCTGGTTATGAGGGAATTGCCGCGTGAAGGCGAGTAGCACAACTTCCAGTCGTTGAAATGCCCGGTATGTACATGGTATATGCGTTATTTGGGGGTACTCTGTTGTGCTCGCGTGATATTACGGGCAATGTAAGAAAGAGGTAAACTCTCATACGCAGTTCCCAAATATTTCTTGGTTCTGGTCCTTTATTTATTTCTGAGGAATTATCAGGGGTAAATGGAAGGTTTGAGTCATTCATATGATTATTAGTTCTTGCTATAGAAGGCGATTGGGGAAGATAATATTCAGTTGTTATTCGTTCGTCGTTTATATTTTCGGTGCTGATGCCATTGTTGATTGTCGCTACCAATGACGTAGGGGGCATAAGATTTTGTGTGTCTAATGGAACATCACTTGTGCATTAGATGAATGGTAGATATGAGCGATAATAATTATCATTACAGATGGCGTAAGAGAATTGGTAATCATATGTGGAAATATATGCTTCGCTTCCTCGGTCGAATCATCTATTTTAGATGATTCGATTCTTCGTCTTCATAATCGTTATTTAATCGTTACACATCTTCATGTGCTCTTGATAAAGCATCTGGTACAACATTCAAAGTACCTTTCCTATGCTCCACCACAAAATCGAAACCTTGGAGTCGCATACTCCACCTCGCTAATCTTCCAGTTGGATCCTTCATAGTCATCAGCCATTTCAGGCTGGAATGGTCTGTAATAACACGAAAATGGTATCCCTCAACATAAGATCTGAACTTCTGGATACCCTCAAAAGCTGCTAAGCACTCGCGCTCTGTCACCGAATAGTTTCTCTGTGCAGCGTTCAGTTTCCGAGAGAAGTAGTATATAGGCTGCTCCGCCCCGGATTCGTCCCTCTGACAGAGTACACATCCGATGCCAGTCGCGGATGCGTCACAGATAATGATGAATTCTGTGGAGAAGTCCGGATTGACTAGTACAGGCGCTGAAGTCAAAGCTTCTTTGATTTGCCGGAAAGCTTCAATAGCTTCTGGGCTGAGCTTGAAGGCTTTTATCTTTTTCAATGTCTCGGTCAAGGGTGCGGCTAGGGTGCTGAAATCCTTAACAAATCGTCGATACCAACCTGCCATACCGAGAAAACGGCGAACTTGGCGAGTTGTGGTTGGCAAAGGAAGGCTAGTGATAGCTGCGATTTTATCTGGATCTGCTTTCAAGCAACCCTGACCAACCTTATAACCGAGATAGTGAAGCTCATCAAAACAAAACTTCGACTTCTCGACGTTAATCGTAAAACCTGCGTTCGTCAAACACTTTCCGACTATCTCCAGAGTCTCTATGTACTCGTCGAAATCCTTCGACACAACCAACAGATCGTCTAAGTAAACAAAGACTTGATCTCGTAACCCCGATGGGATTACGCGACTCATCAGGTAACTCAAACTCTGTGCCGCATTACATAGACCGAAGGGCATGACCTTAAATTGGTACAGTGGTCGGCCAGGTACCGTAAAAGCTGTATTTTCCCTCGAACTTTGCTCCAGCGGTATCTGCCAAAACGCATCCTTCAGATCCACGCTAGAAATATAAGGTGTCTCTGTCAGACGTGCCAGCAGCCCCACTATATGCGCAATCGGACGAGCATCTTTCTTTGTTACGGAGTTCACCTTCCGAAAGTCCAGACACAATCGGTTCTTACCAGGCTTGCGAACAAGCACATCTGGGGAACTCCATGGGCTGGAACTTTCCGCGATGACTCACAACGAAAGCATACGGTCTAACTCCGCATACATAAGAGTTTGTATCGCCGGAGATATGGGATAGTACCTTTGCTTTATTGGTACGGCATCACCCGTGTCTATATAATGCTGCACTAGGTTCGTTTTCCCGAGTCCATGGACTGCGAAAGAAGGAAAACTACGAACAACAGCTTCTAGTCGTTTAGACTCTTCATCATTCAACTTAATCTGGTTTGTGGGTCTTTCCTCTGGCCCACCAGTCGTAATTCCTGAAAGACTCGCAATTACATGAGGTGCGATCTGGAATTTTTGCCAAAAGTCAACGCCTAAATATAGACGTTGGCTTAGCGAAGGCACAATGTACAGATCTATATCCTTTGTCACACTTTTATATTGGATCGGCGTAGTGATTACTCCTACTATGGATTGCTTGTGTCCATCGGCCGTGGACACGGTAGTCTCTACCTTCCTTACCGTAACATCTTTACTCTTCAAATAGGGAAGTATGTCAGTGCCTAAGCAACTAATACTTGCCCCTGAATCAAGCAGACCTAAAAAGCTATCGCCGAATAAACCGACCGTCACGTAGGGACGCGGGTCGTTCGATTCTCGGCCTATTGTTGTATACGCGATGTAACGGTAAGTAGTCCGCTTCCGATGGAAGCGCTCTCTTATCCGTCTTATAAGTTTGGACAATTCTGGAAAAGTGACAATTCTCCTACGCACTTCATTGTAATTGTGTAATCTTTCATGAAAAGATTTACGATATAATGGTTCTGTTTCATTATTACTAAAATTCAAATTTATTTTAGGTTTGGGTTCGTAATTCATATTAGGGATTGTGCTACAATCATCTTTATCATTGTTCGGTAATTCATTTTTCCTATCTGGTTTCAGAATAGTAATCTTAGGAGGTTCAAGAGGCTTTGTCGGTTCGGACACTTGAACTCCGGGTAAATCTAATCGGAGCGAACCCCCCCCAGTTATTGGGTTGTTCCTCCTCTCGTTTCCCGCTAGACGTTTCGGACAGGACGGACTATAGGCGTCTGCTAAGCCGCAGCGGAAACAAAATACTTTATCGATTGGTTTTGCACAATCGCGGAAACTATGGCCAAGAACTTGGCAATTCCAACACTTCTGTAGCTTGCGGTCCCTCTGGATCGCTTCGATGTTGCTATTAGGCAATGCTACCACTAGATCCTGACAAGGTTCTTCTACGATTTCGTTGACGAAACGCCTTGCAGGTGGACGTTGTGCACTGGGCACGAAATTCGGACGGGTGGTCTCGTATTGAGACTGAGCTTTTTCTAGGCCTTAACAGGAAATCGTCAACCGACATATTCCTCCCATCGAACTTCAATCCCCACTTATGGAATTGATGATTGCGGTTCACAGATGTGACATTCGATGGTGGTGGCCTAGGAGGCGACACAGCGGACTCATCGTCGAAATTAAAGGCATGTAAACGAGTCATAAACTCGTCCAAATTGGAGCCTAGAGGCATTTGGCCTGGATTGACATCCGGCAAAGGTGGTACTCTAGTTGGCTCATAATGCGGCGTGTATCGGTCTACCAAATCAATTTCATCGTTTGGTCTATACGCGGACTGGACATTTCTGGACATAGCTGGACCAGCGGGGACATTGTGATTTATGACACGTGTAGTGTCTTGGCCAACTAGATTGACTTGCCGTAAAACTTTTTGTGTCGAAGTGGCATCCGGTGGAGCAAGTGGTCTTGTAGGGGGAGCTACTGGCTGAGTCGTTTTGACAGTACGCTTCTGCAGTAATTGAGCGACTTGGTCAAGCAATCGTGTATGACTCCTCTCTAGCTCTTCTGACATAAATTGTCTGTCGCTGACCCTGTGCAGATCGATAGTAGCGGAAACTACTTGCTGAATATAAGCTGAGTGATCAGCTGCACCTTTTCGTAACTGCTCTTCGGCTCTCGCTACCTCATCGTCGTCTACAACGACACTCCTATCGACTGTATTGTTTTCCTCTACATTCTCGGCTTGACTACCTTCGTCCTCGGAGCGACTCTCCACGACATCGTCTTGGACGCGGCCAGGTTTGGGTTTCGAGCCCCCCGGAGCCATGACTACGTAGTCCTTGTACTTCGTAAGGTAAGTACTTCTGGTGGCTCTTCGACGACTTCGGTCGTTCATTCAACCGTAAAGGAAAAAGGACGGATAACGTCGGGTGCGTAAATCACAAAAAAAGGTATTGTGGACCGAGAGAACCTCCTCAAACGGTTTCTACTCGAGAAAAATATAACAGTAAAAAAAGTAAGTCAAGGTATTGAAAAATTCAAATATACCGTGAGTACTTCCTCCAACGGGTATTCGTCGATACGAATCAGTGTAAATTTAAAAATCCGGTGGATAATATAATTCAGGTAGTCCGTGAGAAATTCTCGGATGGATGCTGCTTGGGTAAAGCAACAATAAGTAATGCAAGTCAAAAATTATTAGTAAAAACAAATTTTTAAATACTCCGTGAGCAAGAAACCTCCAACGGATCTTTGTCGATCAATTAATTCAAATAAGGAACTTAAATCTAAAAGTGCTTAATATTAAGGTAAGTTATGTGTGGATAATTTGTTTATCAAAAACGTTAATTCAA
This sequence comes from Platycheirus albimanus, assembly GCA_916050605.2. Classification (NCBI taxonomy): domain Eukaryota; kingdom Metazoa; phylum Arthropoda; class Insecta; order Diptera; family Syrphidae; genus Platycheirus; species Platycheirus albimanus. Next base: position 136,903,218 of record OU696696.1, on the reverse strand, counting down.
AAATGTTTCTGAAGTTCTAAATTTAACTGGATACTTAAATAGGTTTATACTTAGAAAAAGATATATATTAGGTATATGTTTACTTCCCAAGTAACAATTTAGCTTGTATAAGGGCCAATTTTTTGAGTTTGGCAAGTAATAGCTTGTATACGGTTCGTATAAGGCAAATTTTCGCAAGCCACACATTTCAAACGCTGACAATTAAAATAATAGCTAGTATAAGCCCTTTAGAATTTAATTTGAAAAGTTCTATACAAGGCTTGCTGATAAAGGTACAATATGGCCTGTATAAGGCCTTCTGAAGTTGTCAACTGAAAATTTAAAAAATATAAGCTGCTATAAGGCTCTCCACGACAAGTCAATGCTAACAATTTGTGTAAGGCTGGCCATTAAAGGCCTTACACAAAATAAATTAATTTGCTATTATCAATAGTCTTAGTTCTTAAAAATGTAATCAGTTATGTAAATAAAGAGAGAATGGTATGTATGTACTGATTACTGGAAAACAGAGAAGTTTTTAAATTAATTCCAAACTGTAGCCAAAAGGCTACTTCCTTTATCGACAATCTTCACAACTTTGTAGCAATGCATATTTTATCCTTTTCACAGCCACTTTTGTACGCGTTTTAACTGAGCACTTTTCGATTAAGATTGTCTAAAAGGAACTAACAATCGATAGTCAACACAGTCAAAACCTATTTTTTTTTTTTATTATTTATGACAGTTAAAAGCTTGCTTTGGATGTTATCAAATGTCATTATAAAAGCAATTTGATGACAGCTACCGCACATAGCTTGCCTAAGATGTTAAAAAAAAGCCTTATAAAAGCCATTTGATGACAGCAATCGTGCATAGCTTGCTTGAGATGTTATGAAAAGGCCCTATAAAAGCCATTTGATGACAGCTATCGTACAAAGCTTGCTTGGGATGTTATGAAAAAGCCCTATACAAGTCATTTGATGACAGCTACCGCACATAGCTTGCCTAAGATGTTAAAAAAAAGCCTTATAAAAGCCATTTGATGACAGCTATCGTGCATAGCTTGCTTGAGGTGTTATGAAAAGGCCCTATAAAAGTCATTTGATGACAGAAATCACACATACCTTGCCTGAGATGTTATAAAAAGGCCCTATAAAAGGCATTTGATGACAGTATTAACTAGTTCACATTTGATGCAAGAATTATCAACAGTGAATTGGCGCAGTGGTAGAGTGCTGGAATGGTACGAGGACGGACTCGAGTTCAAAACCCAGGTAAACAAAAACTTTTCATTTTTATAATTAAAATAAAATTTCAATTATTACAGAGTACACTAGAAAATGTAACGGGGGAGCTGGCTGAGGAGGAATTTAAATAAAATACAAATAAATAATGTTATAAAAATACAATACATGCCTTGAAATAAATACAAAATTGATATTTTTTTTTTATTAATTCAATTTTTGAATTTTGCCTTATTTTTTGTATTAAAACGATAAATTGTTTTCTTATATTCCTCACTTGTGGCAGGCTAGAAATTGGTATTTCGCTGCAATGCAAAAATGGCCCTTATAAGACCTTTATGTAAACATTTACGGCAAGAAATTGGCATAAGCTGTCATCGAATGGCTTTTATAGGGCCTTTTCATAACATCTCAAGCAAGCTATGCACGATAGCTGTCATCAAATGGCTTTTATAAGGCTTTTTTACAACATCTCAAGCAAGCTATTGGCGATAGCTGTCATTAAATGGCTTGTATAGGGCTTTTTCATAACATCTCAAGCAAGCTATGCACGATAGCTGTCATCAAATGGCTTTTATAAGGCTTTTTTACAACATCTCAAGCAAGCTATTGGCGATAGCTGTCATTAAATGGCTTGCTGAGAAAAGCTAATTGCATTTCATGATAAGCTATTTGATGCTGTAACACCTGCCCACAAAAGTCTTATAGCAGTTAAATAGCTTGCGCAATGTGCGCCAAAATGATTTGTTTAAGGCCTTTTTTTGTTCTTATAGCAGTATGAAAATAACTTGCTTAGAACCTTATACAAATTAAATTGTTACTTGGGTTATATCAAAGAAAAAAATTCAACTTCAGTAATCAATACTTAAATTGTATTCAAAAACTAACTTTATGCTTTATGATCTAAAATTCTAAACGGTATTCGAAAATTGGTAGGCTCTATCCCAAGGTATAACTAAATTGGTGGGCACTATCCCAAAAATACAAGAAACTCTAAAGGCGGGCACTATCCCAATTTACACATCCAATCAAGAAGTTACGTCCCAACTTGACTGACGGAATACTCAAAAACTATATACTCAAAAACTATATACTCAATTTGAAATAAGTCTCAAAAATAACTAAATACGGAAATAATTTGTCATAAAAAGGTTCGGGAGATGGCAACCCCCACCCTCCCTTCTTCGGAACAAGGTGTGTATGATCGGCTCTGCAAACAACCGACTCAAAAAAAAACTTTGTCAAAAATAAAAAAAACTAGTGTGTGTATACTCGGTACATTACGGCGTTCTGTTGTATGAGAAAAGACAGCTTCTCCTAAACGAAAATTTGTTCAGGTATGCAAAGGCGACATTACGCTACTGCTGACGTACATCGGGTATAAAACTCCAACTACCGGTTAGCGCTTCATGTCTCATCACTTACCATCACTTCCTAACATCCATCAAAACTGACTATAACCTTCAAATACAAATTGGTTAACAAAACAATCAAAAGAAACAAGCTGCGTTGCGGTTGAAACGATTATGGTCGTAGTCGAGCGAGTGACCAGCTTCTGCAGCTGACGTGCGTCGGGCAAAAAGCACCAACCACCGGTCAGAAGACCTGCTCATTCTACTCTCATACGGCCAGGATCTCAGACATCACCCTTTGGATATATCAACACTTCAGCTACTGACGACCAGGCAAGGAAAACTGCTCAATCCGGACAGAGATCGAAGACATACCGAAATGACAAGAGGTAGAGGAAAAATGGGTAGACCTTATGCAACACACTGACTCGGGAAGAGTTCACCAAACCACTGGACAAAATAGTGCCTACACCACTAATCTCGATGGTGTTCCTCCATCTAAAAGATCTAGACAACCAGTAAAACAACGGCTTCACTTTCACAAAAAAAAAAACTGAAAAATTTCAAAAAAAAACTCTCAAAAATTTCTAATTTTTTCCACGTTACTCTGGATCGACCTAACTTTCGTCAATCCTAAGCTTATCTTCGTTAACTAATTCGGGCCCCACGTTGGGCGCCATCTGTAACGTAAAAATAATGAAAATAAAAGAAAATTTTTATTGCCAACAGACACTGATCCTCATCACCCAAATATCCTATGAATACCTGAGGTTCGAACCCATGCCCACCAACAACACAAGCCAAAGAGGAAGCCGGAAGGAACAAGCACCCCTATCCATCCTTGACTCCTATACCAAGGAACAGCAACCACATCATCTACCAACCATGTATCGGTGTATTCAGCATCCCTGCAATAGACATACTTACACTTCACAAACACAGTACCTTGTTCCCCCTGCTCCTCTTCCCATTCTTCCAATTTCATCTCCATCCTCATCACAGAAGCACGAGCCATCCAGTTGCGCACCATAGGTCCTGACTACAAAACACCGTAGAACAGCCTAGAGGGTACCCACCAGCATGCCCGCGCCTATCCACTAAAAGTTATAGATGTCCTACTTGCAGCTGTATAGTATCGTGGCTTACACCAAAAACCATGGATTCTACTCAAATCCCCAGGCTCACAACTAGATTCGAAATGCTGTAATTAGAAGCGACACCCTTCTCCAGAGTCATTGCTCCAGATCGCATTCACTTCTCTAACTGTGGCTACCTATTTTATTGTTGAAGGGATGGAAGCGATCCTATGCCGGCAACGCCCCCTTTCTCACCAATCGTTCATAGAGAACAGCTGGTAAGATCGGCATGCGACAACATAGAACCGTGGTCGAGATCGACCGTCGCGGTGGCCGGCAGTACCATAGCCATGACCAGCTCAGCCAGGCCGTGGGCACTTGCTCCGGGATCTACTTGACCGGTGTTACCTCTATTTTTCACTGCCGACCGTTGAGCTCAAGATGGGTGAGCTCGAATAAGAATGTTAAAATGCTTAAGGGCCCTCATAATCTCCAAAGATAAAACTGACAAGAACTGGACCGAAAGAAAGACTGATCTCTGTTTGCACCTCATACGAATTGTTGAGAGTAAACGTTGGACAAAAGTAAGAAATCGTGTTTGTATTGTATTATCAACCAGAAGAACATGGCACGTAAGTATATTGGTAACTAGCAAACCATAGATGATTGTGGCTGCCGAGGCTATTGTTATCTTCCTTCCACTCTGCTGCCACGATGCTGCGCAGGCAGTGGAGGATGAGGTGTCTAACCGTGAGGGGAATGAGGATCAAAGGTGTTATGCAATCCCCCTGGTCTCTCAACCCACCCAATTCGTAAGCAGAAATCAACTCTCCTACTCTACGACCTTGGCTACTGTAGACCTATGAGTCCCCACGACTCATTAAAATTTCAGGTAGCCCCTTGAAGGAAAAAGCAAGCAAATATTATGCTCGCTTACTATAATTCTCTATCTAACAATACTACATCTCTCAAAGATACTACGACACCGCAAAGAAAATCTATCGTTGCATTGAGAATACTTCAATAGTATTCCATTCTTCCACACCACATTGTCCTTTCCGAAGGAATTTTGAGAATCACCACCCTCCCTATAAATATCTTACGCTTCTATATTAAATATTTGAAAACTCATTAAGAAATCTAAATGTCCGAAAATAATAAACTGAACTGCAAAAATTTCATTAATACGTTATAAAAATCATGGATTTCTTTATTGTAAATAATTCTTAATATCTAACAAGAGTGTATTTAAATATATACCTACTATAATTTTATCCTAAAAATGATTTTACATTATTGCTAAAGTTTCTCAAATTCAAAAAAAAAATAAAGTTACTTATGTAATTACATGATTATTCAATACATTAATATGTATTCCAAGAAAGAGAATCTTGTTCTATAACTTTGATAGAATGAAAGGTTATTTAAACTTTATTTATTTACAAAATTAACTTTGGGAACTTTGCCCTTCTGTATAAGTTAATTTAAAGGTAATGTATCTTCAAAATATGATTATGATCGCAGATCATTGATAAGAAGATCAAGTGTTACTAAAACTAAAAGTTAAAAATAAAATTTAATCGTAATTAAGTTTACAAAGAGAGGATAGAGAAGGGAAATATCGCGGACCGACGTTAGCATTCATATATTTATTGTTTAAAGCTAATTTATTATACGCGTTGTCGCGGCGGCGGTGATAGCTTGTCGTGACTATCATCAACGATGTCAACTTCGAATTTTAAAGTAGTCAAATGCTAAGGAAAAGATTATTCGAAATCACCGAATATTATTATTAAAAGAAAATTAAAGTTAAACCTAACACATAGAACAGGAATACGACCTGACCAATTATAAAAAGATTCAAAGTAGGATCTACAGTAGCAGGCATCAGGGATTTGCTCAAGATGTTTCCATCCGAAGCAGCAAAAAGGTAGTCAATATGATTAAAAAAAAAAATTCAATTTGTATACCAGATATAATCATACACAATTCGTGTACAACCATATACTCGATTGTAAACATGCAATATATATAAAAAGATTAAATATATTAAAAGTATTCAAATCAAATATAATTTAAAGTGTATGAAAGATACTTTGTACTGAGGAGCTGTTAAACTCAGTAACTTCTTTCATGGAAATACGGAAGTGCACTCCTGGATTCCCCTGAAATAAAATTTTATTAAGTTAAAGGTAAGTATATTAATATTGACTAGTGCTATTTGAGTACCAATCTGTGCTGTACTTTACTTATGCATGACGACCAAAAGTGGCAGTTAACAAGAGTAAGCTCTCATTTACGTCGACGAATCTTTTTCTTAGGATCGTATGGACACGAGTGTGTTGAATGTATTCAAACGTGCGGGGCGTAAGATTAGCGTATTTATGTATATAACGCCTATTATTCGCACATACGTTGAAATAATCACACTTAGATGGACGAAGACACGGTTGTTCTTGAAGACGTTGTAAGGAATTTATCAACTAATTTAAAAGTAAGTATCGAATTCACGATTTTAAAGAGATGACCGATATGAAACTGAACGAGGGTTGAACACGGGTTCAAGTTGGTCGCTACCGACGCGAGAGTAGGTGTCTTTAAAGACAAGTGTAAAATAAACAAAAAAAATATTCACGTGAAGTAGTAAAAGGTGTATAAAAGAAGAGATAGAAATGACTACCAAAGAAATCTGTGTCTCGAAAGTGACTGGAGAAAATATATTTAAGGACCGTATTACGAAACATCACTGATGAGGGTTCTTCCTCATTAGGCGCGAAGAGTACGACGATTTGGTATGTAGGCACAGTATTGTACCACTAGATTTGGTTCCGTCTAAAACCGTACTGAACCGAGAGGTATATCTCTCAAACACGACTAGTATTAACACCGATTAAAAATAAACGCAGTCGAACTCGAAGCTGCTCTTCTGAGGCTTTAAATGTAATTCCGGAATACCAATAGTAGCTATTCGAGCATACAAAAACAAGAACACGGACTTTGTTTTTCGCGAACTGATTACAACACGACAACTGATATAAAAATCCCGACGCGGAAAGGACAGTAAGTAGTTATAGGATTATCATTAAAGAAAAGAGATTGACTGAGGATAATTATCACTATTAGCACAGCACTATATGAAGGATATAAATACTTAAAATAAAGGATATAGATATCGATAAAGATAAGTAAATGGATGTGGAGATGTATAACCCACTATCTATAAATCTTTTGTTAAACTGCGTTGACACCACCGTCCGTGGTCGACAACATTATCGCCAGCGTCGAACGCTTATCGTGGAAGCAATAATTGGCCTCTTCTACTCCACCATGTAGGCGGTGAGTAATAGGGGGGGGGGCTTCTTAGCTCCTCGCCAGATTCATACAACACAATAAATTTAACAAAAAGGTATTACCTGATAATGTTTTACGTAAGATCTTATTTCATACTAGCTTTTGCCCGCTACTTCGTACGCGTGGATCTTAGAATAAAGTAGGTATCTCAGTATATTTTTGTTTTTGCACAACCGGTTCAAAATAGGGGGTATGCGTGATATGAAAGCTACATACCTTACCAGCTCTACAGCTGTAAGATTTTTGGTTTCTGTATAATAATATTTCGAAGTATCATAACGGTTTAAATGGCAAAGTTGGAGATTTAAGTTCTGAAGCAATATACCTAATTGGTATGCCCACTTTTAAAACGATGATACGCCCCGATACTGCTATTTATGGCATCTCCGCTTCATCAGTTCTGGGCGTTAGTATTGCTCGTTCACCGTTCTTTATGCTTACATTATTTTTCGATTTCTGCTTTCGCTGAATGAGACATTGTCTATATGGTGGTAAATTTTGCGTTAAGTTCATTGAATAACGTTCGATTACAGCAATATTAAAAAAACAACCAGAATTATATATTTTCCTGCGATAAAATGTAGCCTATATTTTAAGTTGGCGTACTACCAATAATTCTGCGAAAACCGCGTTCAATTCCATGCAGTAGTTTTTGCGTGATGCGCGTACAAACATACAGACAGACAGACAGACAGACAGACAGACAGACAGACAAAAATTCTAAAAACGGTTGTTTTGGCTTCTGTGGGTCTAATAGAGACTCCCCATATTAGTTTTGCATCTATATATTCAATGTACAGACATCGACCCGTTACAATTTTATTATATGTATAGAATAGATTCCACATAAAAACACAAACAATATTCACTGCTGGATCTGCTGCCTCGTTTAAAGATGATTTACAGATGAGTATGGGATTCCCTCGTGGCTTATTTTGCACCATGATTACTGTTCTGTTGATGGACCGGCATCGGCATGTGCTGCAAGCCAGACGTCCCGATGCTATCTTGGAGTGGATTCCTGCCGCTGTTATTGATGTATTCCACGGAATCAGATATCAGATGCAGCATGAATGGCTGCTGCTGTTGTGCCTAGCTATAGGCGGTGTATCCGTGTAACTAAGTACCAACTTAAAATGGCCGTGGCTGTCGGCGAGCCAAATGGATCAACACCAGACGGCATTCACGCGTTTTGCCTTGCCTCAATTAATACAAGGGAGGCCCTCTAGAGGTGCTCCTAGGCGTCACGCGTGTGTGACCAGGAAGTCAGTGGTGCGTGTCGGTGTACGCACGACGTCAAAGACGATTATTCCGCAAAAAAAAAATTGCGGTCACCAACAAAAGGCATAAAAAGTACACTAGGACGCAGCATGCGCCTAATAGTATTTAATTTCGCCTTTAGACAAGTATATATGTATAAATCATGCCCACGTGTATGGGCGGATGCACGTCGTGGAATCTCCTCCGGGGTGTAAACTCCTTGGGCTACGACCTCAGGATTTTGATTACGATGCTGATGCTTCTCTCTTTTCGATTTCAGATAAAAATTTTCTTAATTACCTCCTTTGGATTGGTGGACCTATGGGGGACCAGAAAGAAATTTAGCACACCTCGTGTCTCGTGCCAAAAAAAAAATCTACATTTTCATACTTGGCGTATGAAAATATATCTTTTATCCCTAATGCACTTTAAATTATACTATTCTTACCTCTTTAGTGGACTAAAAATCCGAAAATAGGTAGGATTACCTATTTTCTTTTTGGGTAAAGCCAATTTCTCATCCGAGAAAAGTAAAAAGTGGTGATTAAAAATGCTCACGGAAAAATTGTTCTGCAAGCGAGTTCTTCTCTGTTCCAAGTATGTCTTCAAAATGACTTATGCTCTTGATCTTCCTAGAGCATATTTTTCTACTTTCAATCAGCCAACGCCCAAACTTCCAGTCTCATGGTAGACTTCCAGTGTTTGAACTAGTTACTAGTTGGCACGACAGATGGCGTGTCAAAATAAACCTTAAGGGTTAATGCTCACTGAGCACTTTTTCAACTACGAGTAGCAAAATGACAACTAGAGCATGACAGCTTGGATAGTTTGGATGTAAATGACAGGGGTAAGGGTCAGGCTACACTTGGTGTCAATGTTAGTCATCGCCCTGATTATGTGGCTGCGGGATCTGGATCGTCATATATGCCCGAAATATTCATGACGAAGACTTATCTGTCAGAATATTGACATAAAAAAAAAGAAAAGGTTCAGAAATATGGTACGGATTGTTATTCGGATAACAATGTGGGACAAGTTCATTATTCCGTTTGTTGTTGACGTATGTCAAGCACGAATTTCGAAATGCAGTTTTATGTCATGTGCTCTCATGATGCTTTTCAATTTCTTATGCTGCCCACAATACTATCATTTAGCATTCGTAGGTAGAAGAAAGAAGAAAGAATGACACTTCTTTCGGAAAAATAACAAACATACGTTTTACATTTTTTTTGGAAAAAGGATTTACGTCACACACTTCAGATGACATTTCTCCTTTAGATAATTAAGTATTCGGCCTGCCGAAATTTTAAGATTTCACTTTCTCTCAGGTGTCTTGGAACTGACACTAATGAATTTACACGGTCTGTTGAAAATGACATGTCGGACAAGATAAGCAAGTGGAAATAATTCAATCGGCCGCATCGACTATTATATCCATCTTGCTGCCTAATGACTACCTGTCATCATTTTATGGTTCTGACATTCTCTACGTCATTTGTACACATAGAATTTCGTGTTTACATAGTGTGAACAGACTAACCATGATATTCGGTTTGAACCGAATATGAATCGAGCAAGTGTGTGCCCGGTTTATTTTTTTCGAAGGGAGGCACCCTTCCAACATACTTCATGGAATGCGAGCAATCTGAAAATCGCTCTGTTTGGGGAAATGATAGATTTTGATCTGAGAGCGAAATCTGAACTCACACAAGATGGCTTCCTTTCCTTTCTGCGGAATCTCTTCGGTAGATGGAACTTACAGGGTGCGTTCAGCACGTTGCGAGTAAAACTATGGTCTCGCTGGTAGATGGCGGTAATAAAATTCATTCATTGCCAGTGACTGGCGAGAAAGTTTTCCCTACATAGTACCTATTTTTTTTTCTATAAAAAAAACTAGTTACCTCTGTTTTTAATATTTTTCACATGCACTCGTGTATAATTATTATATTAATGCTACACCTCACGATTATTTCTAGAATAGAGTTAATTTAAAAAAAAAACTGCCTTTACATTGCAAGTCACACTCTGACTTACTTAAAATTATATTTATTACACTGCAAAGCAAACTTGACTATTATCTAAAACTACTGTTGAACTGAATTCAAGAAAGTGCGTTGTAATACTATCTGATTCATGACTAGAAACATTTCTCTAGTCGAAAACTTTTCGTTAATTCGAATAATTGAAATTTAGTTCAAATTTAACGCTGTTTCTCTGGCAACATTGCAGTACACTACTACTTAAGCGAGCATTGAGTAATGAAAAGTTAATTGCTTAGCCAATATCCGAACCATGACTTAAATATTAAGAGCATTGACATACTATACATGGACTGCTAGTTGCCAACTTCACGATGGTTCCACTTATACGCCAGCGCCACTAACTCAAACACGGCAAAAAGGTAGAACTACTATTTTGACATTTCATTTCTTGCTGTCCTTCCTTTTTTTCTTTTCAAATTGTCAAAAAAGGCGACGTGTGCTGGTTAATTATATTGAACATAATATTTTAATAATTTTAAATTTACTAGCTTTAACCATGAGTGCTGTCTCGGTTTTTATAGATTTATCTCTGGATGAACAGGTTCAGGAAATAAGAAAGTATTTCAAAAAACTTGGAGCTGAAAATTCCTCAGAGAAATCATCCAAAGGCATCGAAGACGACCTCCACAAAATAATCGGTGTTTGTGATGTTTGCTTCAAGGATGGTGAGCCATCACAAATTGATGGAATTCTCAACAGTATTGTGTCGATAATGATAACTATTTCCTTGGATAGAGGTAAAAACATCGTGCTGGCTTATTGCGAAAAGATGACCAAAGCACCCGACGTACTGCTTGGCAAGGTGTGCCTGCAGTCACTGTGGCGATTGTTCAACAACCTCGACACAAGCTCGTCACTACGCTATCACGTATATTACCATCTGGTGCAAGTGGCTAAACAATGCGATCAAGTTCTCGAGGTATTTACCGGTGTTGAGCAATTGAAGAGCCAGTTCGTTAATTGCCCACCATCCAGTGAGGAAATGCAGAAGTTGTATCGTTTGCTTCATGATGTCCTCAAGGACACCAACATTGAGCTTTCTGCCAAGGTAATGATAGAACTTCTGTCACCGCCCTCGCAGATCCAAATACTTTCTTGTTAGATCCTTTGCTCTCATTAAAACCTGTTCCTTTCCTTGAGGGTGATCTTATCCACGACCTCTTGTCCATCTTTGTTGTTGACAAACTTCCTTCATACATTCAGTTCTATGAGAACCACAAGGAGTTCGTCACCTCTCAGGGGCTCAACGAACAAAACATGAAAAAGATGCGTTTGTTGACTTTTATGCAGCTGGCCGAAAGCAACTCTAAAATGACATTCGAACAATTGACCAAAGAATTGCAAATTCCTGTTGAAGATGTCGAACCTTTTATTATTGAGGTGTTGAAGACGAAATTGGTGCAGGCCCGACTGGACCAGGCCAACGAAAAAGTTCACATTTCCAGCACAATGCACAGGACATTTGGATTCTCACAGTGGGAACAGTTGAGGGATTTGTTGCATGCGTGGAAAGAAAATTAAATGTTATCAAGGATGGTCTACAGAATGTTTCTGCTGCACAGCTCAAATTGGCCAAAACACAGAAACTAATTCATTACACACAAAAATAAAAATTAAATAACGTTTTATATACAAACTGAAAAAATTAAAAATTTACTTTATTATTAAAAGCAAAAATATCCAAATCCCTACCACCGTTTGCTGATACAATACTTCCGAGGTAATTACAATTTATTATATTTGTTTATATTTTCAGATCCAGAAAATCAAATACTAAACTCTAGTAATGGAGGAGGAAGTAGTCAATCGGTACCGAGTCCCGTTGATCTCAATCTTAGTTCAACTCTCAGTACTGGCAGTGGTAACATTGTTACAGGCAACAACAGCAGTGGTACTTTTTTGCAAAACAACTCACAAACGGCAACTGTTTGTGCAATATGTGGTGACCGAGCTACAGGAAAACATTATGGAGCATCCAGCTGTGATGGTTGCAAAGGATTTTTACGACGAAGTGTTCGAAAAAACCACCTTTACACGTGCAGGTATATTATTGTAGTAAAGAATTATTTGTAAGTTTTTAATCTGATTTATTGATTAATTGAATAGATTTTCGCGAAACTGCGTTGTTGATAAGGACAAAAAAAATCAATGTCGCTATTGTCGTCTTCGAAAATGCTTTAAGGCTGGTATGAAAAAGGAAGCAGTTCAAAATGAACGAGATCGCATAAGTTGTCGACGCACATCTAATGAAGACCCTGATCCTGGCAATGGACTCTCTGTGATATCACTTCTAAAGGCTGAAAGGGAAAGTCGCCAGTCAAAAGCTGGTGCTGCAATGGAAACAACCCAAAATGAAGATCTATCAAGTGAACAATTCGCTAGCATTAATGATGTATGTGAATCAATGAAGCAGCAACTATTGACACTAGTCGAATGGGCAAAGCAAATACCAGCCTTCAATAATGATCTGCATTTAGATGACCAAGTTGCTCTGTTAAGGGCACATGCCGGTGAACATCTTTTGTTGGGTTTATCTTGGCGGTCAATGCATTTGAAAGATATCCTATTGTTAGGAAATAATTGCTTTATTACCAAACATTGTCCAGGTACCTTTAGTTTACTCATTTAATTAAAAATTATATCAAGGAGCACAGAAATAAATAACTTTTACAAAATTTCTAATCTCACAAGATGCTCGACTTTCACCTAATTTGGATATATCTCGCATTGGAGCTAGGATAATTGATGAATTGGTTTTTGCCATGAAAGATGTAAATATCGATGATACCGAGTTAGCTTGTATTTGCCCTTGTGTTTTTTGACCCAAGTGAGTTCATATATCTTTTTAGAATTTCATCAACAAAATTTAACTTGTGTTTTTTATTAGATGCCAGAGGTCTCAATGAACCACAAAGGATTAAAAATCTTCGCCATCAGGTCTTGAACAATCTAGAAGATTATGTCTCAGACAGACAGTATGAATCACGAGGTAGATTCGGTGAAATACTCCTGATTCTACCAGTGTTACAATCAATCACTTGGCAAATGATTGAACAAATTCAGTTTGCACAAATTTTTGGTTTTGCACGTATAGATTCTCTGTTACAAGAGATGCTCCTTGGTGGTGAGTATTTCAATTTATAAAATTTGTCTGATAATAAGAAATGATTATTAATAGGTGAATTAGCTGACAATTCATCTCCACTATCCCCAAATATTGTTAATGCCTACAATCCAACCAATGCAATGAATCAGTCAGGTCTCTTCGAGTCTTGATCCGCTTTCACCAAGCAATTCAGATCAAATATCACAGGAATCAATACCTAAATGCATGGATACTGTATTAGATGTGCCCATGATAACACCGCTACTTGATTCAATGTCATCGGCAAACAGCTTTGATCTTTGGCAATCAAGAGCGCAACTAATGTCGCCCCTGCGCGACAATTCACCAAACTCTCCAATGAATCCAACAAATGTGTACAGCAATCACCAACATAGAACACAACAAAACCATTCTCACCATCATCATCAACTCGATCAACTGCAGCGAAATTCTTACCGCCAAGAAATGATGTCACCAAATAGTTCGAATAGCAATCAAATAGATCGCGTTCGTAGCCCAACAGAGATGACATTAAATGAATACAATCGCACATCAACAGACGATATTATGAGACGGCCGCCTATCAAAATGATTCGTTCCGGCGATATGACCAGCACGTCATCTTCTAGTTTTTTACTCGGTGTTCAGGACAACGATAGTAATTATAGGATGGACCTAAAACAGGAACCGGAAACTGGCTACTAAGGAGTTCTAGACTGTGGAATTCATTTGGAAATAATGAGCTTGCTACTTCGTGCAATAGCTTAGAAATTTTTTTTTAATTTTAATTTGTATACCAATAGAAGCATATTTTTAACATACAAACTTTTTTTAAAGCAATATTTTTTTTTAGTGAGAAATACATTTTACTGCGGAGAAAGTTTTCAAGGTATATTTTAGGGTAGGCTGTCGTGGCCATTACTTTAGTCTATTTTATAATAAAACACAACCTTTCTCTTTTAACTTTTGCCAACGACTGATTTATTCAATTCAAAGTAGTTCACAATTATCATTTTGTAGGTGTGTTCAGAAACTATAAATTTCAAGAAAAGCTTAAGGCTATAACAGTTCTTCACCCCTTAAAAATAGAAAAGATACTTTATTTTCTATCATAACAAACATAAAGATAAATTTTTCATTTTATTTAAACAAAGTAAGCAAACAAAATATATATTTTCCTGTCAAAAATAATAACTGTTTATGGACAAAAATTTACAAATTTAGTCGATCTGGTGCTTTAATCATACGATTTGATCTTCGTAAGGTATTAGTTACATTTCCAGTTTGATTACGGTTAAAATCAATATTTATACCTTCACCACCATTACAATTTTGATAAGTTGTATTTTCGTCCTTATTTGTTGGCATATTACTATCTGAATTCCCATTTTCTGTAAGTATATCTCGACCATTGCTATTTTCAATATTATGTCGCTGCTGAATGTTTAACGAAGGCGGATGTTCTTCTCTGGAAATATCAAAAGTTTGTTGGTTTTCTATATCTATGCCTATTTGGCGAATCTAGTCAACGTGGCGTTTCCAAATACGATCATCATCAAGTCTTATTAAGTAATGAAAAAGTCCTAGCTTTTTTATGATTCGTCCAAACCTCCATTTCACCGAACGCTCGAGGTATTCACGTACAGCAACTCTGTCATTTTCTTCAAATGATCTTCCTTTCTTAGCTTCGTTGGAAACGAGACATCTAGACGGTATCATGCAATCAATTCTGGATCTGATTTCACGCCCAAATACCATCATCGAAGGAGATTTCCCAGTTGCAGGATGAACCATCTTTCTATAATCCAACAGGATTCTGCATAATTCGGTGTTTAAATCTGTCATGGCCGGTTTTAATGTTTTTAATTTTTGTTTTATTGTTTGCACGTAACGTTCCGCCTGACCGTTAGTTGCAGGATGGTATGGCGCTCCCATTTTGTGCACGATTCCGTTCATCTTCAGGAATTCTTGGAATTTGTAATTTGTAAATTGAACTCCGTGATCACTAACCAATATGACGGTATACCAAAACGGCTGAAGATGTTTCTACAGGTAGTGATAGTTGTATCTGTTGTCATGTTCGGAATTACAAAAACTTCTGGCCATTTTGAGTAAGCATCCACTAAGATAAAGAAAAGCTTACCGAGAAATGGGCCTGCAAAATCAATGTGTACTCTTTGGAACGGTTCAGTGGGTGTTTCCCAACAATGCAATGAAGTTTTCGGAGGGTTGCTTCTGATTCGTTGACAGTCCGAGCAGTTCTTCACCAAGTCCTCTATGTCACCATCGATCCTTTCCCACCAGCAGTAACTTCTCGCTAGAGATTTCATTCTAGTTGATCCGAAGTGTGATGCATGCAACTCGCTGAGAACACGTTTACGTAAAGATTCAGGAATGTACACTCGCATCCCTCGCATAATACAATTTTGCTGTAATGTGAACTCTGTTTGGTCAATTCCGAATCTGTATTTTTGTTCTACGATTCTTCCCATTCTCAGACCTTGTATCAGGACCTTCACATTATCATTATTAATTGTTGCCTTCCCTAGTTCTTCTACTGTCAATGGTAGATTCTCGATTTGTGCTATTTCCAACACAATTTAGATATTTTTTTTACAGGCAATCTTGACATTGCATCTGCATTGCAATGCTCTTCAGTTTTTCTAAAAACTATGTCATAGTCGAAGCATTGAAGATAAGCTGCATAATGTTGCATTCGTGTTGCAGATAAAACTGGTATTCCCTTTTTGGGAGAGAAAATCTGCGAAACTGGTTTGTTATCGGTTACAAGAGTGAACTTCCGGCCATATACGTATTGGTAGAATTTCTTAACTCCATACGTAATAGCATATGCCTCTTTATCAATCTGACTATATTTCTGTTGAGTTGGTGTCAACGTCTGTGATGCGTACATTATAGGTTTTTCTGTTCCGTCCGGGAATTCATGGCTGAGAACAGCTCCCACCCCATATGGTGAAGCATCCGTAGCTAAAAGTAATTTAAGTTTTGGATTGTAGTGTGTTAAAAAGTTATCGGTTTGCATTTCCATTTTTATTTTATCAAAAGCAATTTGGCAGCTTTTATTCCAATTGAATGGTACGTTTTTCTTTAGTAAATCGTTTATCGGATAAAGAGTTGTGCTAAGATTTTTGAAAAATCTTCCGTAGTAGTTTACCAAACCTACGTATGACCTCACTTGGTCTTTGTTTTCCGGTACTGGCATCTGATCAATGGCTTCGATTTTATTCTTTGTTTTGTGAATACCATCTTTATCGATTTCGTATCCGCAATACTCGATTTTATGTTGGAAAAACTGACACTTGTCCACATTGATTCGCATGTTGTTTTTATCAAGACGATTTAAAACTTGGAACAGTCTGTCCAAGTGTTCTTCATCATCACATCCAGTTATCTTGATGTCATCGATAAAAATAGATACTCCAGGAATATCGCTCAATAATTCCTCCATATAACGTTGCCAAATAGCTGGAGCTGATGAAATGCCATACATTAGTCTTGTTGGTCGATATAAACCTTTGTGTGTACTCAAAGTCAAATAATCTCGACACTCATCATTGACTTCTAACTGGAGATAAGCTTTGGTCAAATCAATTTTTGAAAATTTATTTCCTCCGCTCATAGATGCAAATAATTCCTCAATTGTTGGTAGAGGATGCTCATCAACTATCAAACAAGGGTTAATTGTAACTTTATAATCGCCGCACAGTCTTATCTGGTTGTTACTTTTCCTGATTGGAACAATCGGCGTCGCCCAAGAGCTAGCATTTACTTTTTCCAAGATACCATCGTTCACCATCTTATTGATTTCCTGTTCTACACCTTCTCGTATAGCAAATGGTACAGATCTATACTTTACAAAAACTGGTCTCGTATTAGGTTTAATGTTTAATTTTGCCTGAAAATGTGGAATTTTACCTAAGGAGGTTTCAAAAAGGTTAGGAAATTTTATTTTAATGTTATCAATCAAAATTGTATTGTTGGTAGTATAATCAGAAATAATTTTGCTTCCATTATTAGAAAAAAGTTTATTTACGTTTATACCTGCCAATTCATTTAGATTTAGATTTAATGCTCTTGCCCATTGTCTACCTAACAAAGGATGTTTAGGAACAGGAGTCAAATAAAGCTTCAATTTATACATTACATTTTTATATTTGATATCAACAGTACAGAATCCCAAAATTCCTACATTGTTCCCTGTAAAACTTTTCATTAAAATATCAGGTTTTTCGATTAATTTATTTGGTATAATGTTTTTAAAATTTTCCATAGACATAAGGCTAAATTTCGAACCAGTATCGACTTCAAAAGAAACTTTTTTATTATTTATATATACTTCGGCAAAAAGTCCATCGTTATTACAATTTTTAATTTCATTTATTGAAAAAATGTTTTCAATTTGGTTTACATCATTATCTTGTTCGTTGTTTTCAACGTAATTGGCAAAATTATTAGTATTTTTATTCAAAGAAAAACAAACTCTTCTTAAATGACCTTTTTTCCTACAATACGAACAGATCGTATTGTGGTGTTTACAATTTGTTGCCAAATGCAATTCGCCACATCTAAAGCATTTATTTTCCCCACTTTTCATATTGTGAATAGGCCTACTGCTACCACTACTACTAAAATATTTCTGTTTATTTTTATTTGTATTTGTGTCTTTAGGATGTTGCTGTTGCTGAGCATGAAAGATCCCGTTATTATGTCTAGACTTGTTTGTCGTTATTTTATGCACTGCCGATGTAGCATCCCGCCCATTTTCCAGCACTGCACCACCTTCTTGGGATAATTCGATGCCTTTTGCAATATCGAGGGCCGTATCAAGTATTAAATCGCGCTTCTCCAAGCATCGGTTTTGCATAATTTTCGATTTTAGTCCGAAAATAAATTTCAAGAAAAGCTTAAGGCTATAACATAGGCTTATAGATATATTATATAAATTACGGATCTTACCAGTTTTGTTTAAGTATAATGTGTAGGAAGTTTAAAATTGTTAAGGTTTTTTTTTATTCGTTGTAATCACAATTTTAATGAATATTAATACGGAAATATACATTGTTTATATTGTTTTAACCCTATTTTAATTTATTTTAATAACTAAAAAGGTTGGGTGTGCTCAGTAGTTCACACTCCACAGTCATTTAGTCCAGGAACCGAATTATAGTTGTTGGGTTGTTTGTCAAACTATGGGAGTAAATGAAAAGCGAATGTCCACAATTTTGCTGGCATTTCTCTACCGCAATGGATTCATCGACAGGAAATTAAACGCACAAGTTATTAATATTCAGTACGTAGAGGCCGAATATAGTGATCAGTAAAACACATTACTAAAAATTTTCTTTTGCAATATTTAATGGGCTCTACCGTGAATAAAATTCCGAAAGAAACATTTTTCATATATATGCCAGATTATTATTATCATATTATCTTATATTAATTTATTATCGTGACCACAGGAGAACGTTGATGTTGGGATCCAAGGACTGGTATTGGCCGGTATAGAGTTTCCGACGCATTGAACTTAGATCCATGGGTTCTTGGACAATATCTTATAACTTTTTTTTATTGTTAATATCGACAAAAATTACTATGAGGTGTGTGGAAGCCGACACTATTTAAAAAAAATATCTGAAATCTGAATTAAAAGTAAAATTCGAAAATAAAAGAAAAATAACACCAAATTTTATTTACTCTAAATTCACTTTGGCAGAAGTCTTTTGACATTTGTCATTTTTTCTTTGCACTTTATTAAAATGACAATAGATGTCTCTGTTTGATACTGTCTATTCGCAGGATATAGTTATAATAGTTTCGACAGTGTGACACTTACAGCATTGTGGAATAAAGATTTTTATTACTTTTGCGTAGTCAGTCCCACGCACGCAACATTCTACCTGCACTACGCGTATGTTCAGTCATATAATTTTGTATTTAAAGGTGAAAGAAAAATTTTCAATCACATCACTCATCTTATTGGCTACGTATGAATAGACACATCTAAGGATTTTGTTATGCTTTCGGCAAGTGGCAATAGATGTCGCTACATGTTTTTGAAAATATAATTACAACTTTTGCCGCTTTTGAGTTAGTGGAAGCACTTGTACCGGAGTCAATTTTTCCAAGCGATTTGTATGAAAATGACATTTCACTAGCAGTCCATGTATAGTATGTCAATGATTAAGAGCTATAGTGAACCTGCCTATTGTCAAGTTCATTCCGAATGAACTCTTTATTTATGTCAACTTGACAGTGACAGCAGAATATTTATCAAAAATTATTTTTATTTCGGTACGCATGGTTGAAAAGAAATTTTTTTTCTAATTTATTTATTCGTAACAATCACACAATTTTACTTAGTTTTTTCGGGCACAAGGTTTCTTTAGATACTCTTAAAATCTCGTAATAGTTCCGACACATTTTTCAGAAAAATATGGTTTAATGCATTTCTGCATTTAATGCTGTATTTTTTGTTGAGTTCCATCATTTCCATTTGATTAATTAATGCCATGCAGCAGTGGCGTAGCTTTAATAATTTCAAAAGTTAAGTCGAAGAAAAATTAGTTACTCGAAAAGAATTACAGAACTTTAATTACTTTGTTCGGACATAAGGTTTCTTAAGATTATATTAAAATTCTAATAATAATTTCGACTCTTTATAAAAAAAATTAAAAAAAGTTGAGTTGCTGGCACAAATCAAGCCCAGCCACATCGAAAAACCATCCGACGACGAGTTGACGACAAAGGACTCAGAAGATAAGCAAACTTCAATCAATCATCAGCATCTACCTTCATCTCCAAATCACAATAAAATTGAAACACTAATCAGAAGGCAACAAGCAATGCTTAATTCATAAGCTCTGTAGGGGTGACCTGCTCGCCAGTACTCACAATCAGAGTACGCCAGTGGTGCCATCTACTCGAGCGAACACTTTAGTTACTCACTTTGTGCTGAACGCACTACGCACCACCCACCTGAAAAAGAATTCACTCATTGAAATCTAACTGCGTAAGCGCAATCCACTTTCAAAATGAGATCCATCCTGTTCCAGTGTAAAATCAGATTTCCGAAACATACCCAGTCCACCATTTTCATGGAGGTATTTTTGAAGCAACACTGAAACGAATGTTGCCCAGCTCAGGACATCCGCACATCAAAATAAAGACCATGTAAACCCTTTTCAGGGGACATAATCTCGTATAACAGTCGGATTTCTATTCAGTGTGACCTACTTAATTCTGAAACCACTCCAAAATCTACCCCTACACGTCGTAGTGACGTTTCTCATGTTGTCACAAATTTCCAGACGAAGAGTACCTACAGAGTGACATGAAATGACTTTTTGCTGTCATAGTGTGCAGGAGTATAACGCTTACGCATTCTGACACATGCTGTCAATCATAGGTACAAATCCAATCCAGTACTTTGTGACAATACCACCTATGGGAAATACTCGTGACGTCATGAGTGAATAAGTTTTTTTTTTGACCAATCAGTGGCAGACCACGGACAAAACCTTTTCTTTTTGAAGTGACGTGAGTCTGACCGTAGATATCCGTCACATCATCATCAGGCAGGCATCATAGTTTCATTGTTGACAGATGTCATTGCTGTCCGAAAATACTTACCTGCCATACTTACGCTTATTGCACTTTTTTTTCGCGGTACACGATACGGTAGGGGAAGGAAATAATTTAATTTAAATTATTTGCGAACAAAAAAAAATTAATACCGCGAGCAATTAAATTTACAAGAAAAAGTTTTAACGCGCACCGACGGCGACACAGACACGATAATTAACTATTTTTTTTTATTTAATACTCGTAACTCAAAACTCAATCTGTCACGAATGAAGAACACGAAAGCGAATGCGAAAAAAAAGTGTAATAACAGCTAGATCAGAATAGCTGTCACCACGGCTGCTCAGCTGGGGTGGGTTCGGTGGAAGAATTTTGTATTTCCTTTGATAAGCTTGTTTGACTTCGTAATCAAAACAGTTTATCAAAAGAAGAAAGTATATGATTGCACAGTAGGGTGCAAAAGAAATTAGGCGCCAGGAAAACTGAATTAGAAAATTCCAAAACTAATTATTAGAAAGTAAGAACCGAATAAATGGAATAAAAAGAAAGAGTTATGTTTAAAAAAATGTAAATATTTTATTGTTTTGGGAAACCTTGGGACAGAAGATCCCTGGACTAAAACCCAAAAGTCTTTTCGAATAAAAAAAGTTAAACAATGTAAATATGGCCGTTTGGCTCGAGGCAAAATTAACAAGGTAGAGATTTAAATTAAATAAAAGTAAAAGCAAATAATATAAAGAAAAAAAAATGCAAAATGAAAATGGGTCTTTAATAAAAAAAAACTAAGCGCGTCCCGGAAATCTCGTATACAAAATCGATTAAATATAAATATATATATTTGGAATTACAAATATATATATTTACATCTAAAATCGCACACAAACTACTTATCTCTGTTTAATGTCTAGTGTCTCCTTTCTCCTATCTCCTTTTAAAATCCTTCACGACTCGAATCCTAGTTTTTTTCGTCCCCAATTATCCTCGATCCAAATTTTAAATAAATCTATCTCCTCCTCGATTTTTTTTCCTCCTCAAAATTTCTCGATATTTTTCTTTTTTTTAAATTTTGTATTCGCGCTTGTAAGTCTCTCACCAGAGTGCCTCCCAAGCTAATTTTTAACAACCACTTTCTTCCCTCGTCCATTCCAGTCATTCACTCATACATACAACGATACAACACAACCATTCGTTTCGAGATCATCGGTCACGGCTTTCTGGAAGCATGACGCTCTCCTAGAAAACAACCGTGGTGGGATCTAACGAAACATACTCACACACACACAAACACGGTTTTAACAAGTTGTTGGATGTGTTTCCAAAACTTGCCAAAACTTACTCTCACGCACACCAACAACGTTTCGACAAGTTGTTGGATGTGTTTCCAAAACTTGTCGAAACATTATGGACGAGTTCAACTAAAACTCTTTTCGAGAAAAATTGAAAAGAAATAAAATTGAGGAGAAGTCTGCACTAGGCTTTTTCCTATTACCTACTCTACAACTATCGCGCGGGATTCGAAGCGTGAATTATTTAACAACTATTTTCGGAGATACAGAGAGGAGCGTTACTTTAAAGTTTTTAAAAATTCTACAATACTAATCTAATCGCGTTAAAAACCCATTTTGTACATTAAACAAATTTACGTTATTTTAAGATAAAGTTAAAATTACGTTACGTTAATTAGAATTGTAAAATAGAATGATAATTGTAAGATGTTTAGTTTTTGTTGGTTGTTTGATGTAAGTAAGAGTCCACCTGACTCGTTACTTCTTCGGCTCATCCGCCGGCTCTTCTCGTTTTCGAACGTCGTATTTGAACACCTGCTTTTGTTGCTTTTGCAAAATAAGGCTAGGTACACCACCGGTTGATGAGACCATGGTTGCCCTCAACTTCGCCAATATTTTGCAGCCACAACGAGAAAAAGAAAAGGGAAAAAGAACGACCGAAGGGAAGTTTTTGTTGCGGTAAAATTTACCGTAACAAATTCCACCCTTACCTCCCAAGAAATGTGTTTACTTTTCAAGAAAAATAAACCATTTCTTAAGGCTCGGCCAGGATTGGAGGGTAAAAGTACAAGGTGAACAACACAACACAGGGTTACCATCATATTAAAAAAGAAAATAGAAAAAAGAAAAAAAAAGAATTAGTGGCACGAATTGAAAATATAAAATTGGACAATTTACCAAAAAAACAAACAAAATACAAAATAAATTACGATTTAAACGAAAGATTAAGGGACTTTTGACTAAGTGTCAATAAATGGCTTTAAATCCTTTACGTGCCACGTCCCTCGATCCTTCCCTTTATCGTCTATCAGGAGGTATGTCCAAGGTGACTCCCTCCTACTGACCTTAAATGGACCAACAAACTTGGTCGCTAATTTAGACGCGAAATAATTTGCCGCATCGGAAAGAGCATAATTCCTACGCCAAACGAGATCACCAGGTTGAAACTGTATGTCTCTTCTCCTCAAATTATAAGTTTTAGCGGTCTTATTTCCCGCCGCTTCCAACTTCCTAGCTATCTCCTGTCTCAGTTTCTGAAACTGCCTAACGGTATCCCCTCTATCTTGGTCC
The DNA here is from genome assembly GCA_916050605.2 of Platycheirus albimanus. NCBI lineage: Eukaryota > Metazoa > Arthropoda > Insecta > Diptera > Syrphidae > Platycheirus > Platycheirus albimanus. Next base: position 136,879,630 of record OU696696.1, on the reverse strand, counting down.
CTATCACTATCTCTAAGCCCTACATCATGGCAACTAGTTACCATGTTCCTACCAAAATTTACAAAGTATGGCGAAACACCTAACACCTCATGTTGCGAAGTTCGGATAGCACAGGCCACTTTTGCCAATTGCATATCCCAACTCCGCTGGTTTTCCGAGACATACGCTCGAAGCGTAGTCTTAATTATTTGGTATATGCGCTCCGCAGGATTCGCTTGCGGATGGTAATGCGCCGTATACCGAAGTTGTGACCCGTACGCTTCACTAAGCGTCTTCAGTTCTTTGCTACGGAACTAGGGACCGTTGTCACAGACGATCCACTTTGGAACACCGAAGAGAAGAAAAACGTTTTCTTCCAATTCTCGACAAACCGCTTTTGCCGTTGCGGACCGTAACGCGAACAACAGGGGAAATTTACTAAAATAATCGACGACCGTTAAAATATATATAAAACCGCGCGACGACTTCGGAAGTGGACCAACTAAGTCCACACAAATCATATCCTACAGTTGGGAATTTCCCACCCTCTCAGTCATAAGACCAGCTGGCCTCTCATTCACCGGTTTCACTTTTTGGCAAGTCTTACAACACCTAACATATTTTGTTATGTCACTCCTCATTTTGGGCCAGTGTAGTGTGTACCCACATATGCACCGCCACTGCTCTCAAACCAAACACAAAACGAGTGACAAAACATGTTAAGTACAATCGAGTGTGTCATCACACAACATTAATAATTTTGAATAGCAATACACTCGATTGCACTGAATGTCACTCAATAGAAATAAGATCCTATTTTATGTTACAACCAATAGGAGCTAAGAATAACATTGTTAGTAATTATGAAAATGTAGAAGTAAGATAGAAGATAAGTATAACAGTTATGAATTATGTATTTAAGGAACATTAAACTGAAAATAAAAACAGACTTAAATCAATACTCGAAATAGCAGCACTGCTTAGATTATTTATTTTTGTTTCAAGGAACATTACGGCGAGACATCGCCTTACCATTAAAGCGTAGTACGCTCCCAATATACTAGCGTGGTACGCTCTTATACCAAACAACTAGAATGATATAGATACACCACATGGCGATCCTGCAAAATACCAAATGTCACAGCTAGAACTCGATAGCATTGTAGAGAAGTGGGAAAAGTATCTGGCAGAGCTGAAAAACAAGAAAATCGAAGAATACATTCCCGAAGGTTCAACCCCGCCAACAAAAAATACATCCCGACTCCAATCAACGCCGGACCAAATCCCATCTCTATAGAAGCGTAAGAAAAAAAAACCCCAAACCACAAATCGAAGAAACAGCACTATGGGAAAAAGCCAAAGCAGACCGGAAACAATAGTCAATAACAACAACGTCCAGGAGGAAATAAACATGCCAATAATTCCTGAATCAGTGGCAACAGCCGCAGTTATCATGACCTTCCTTTACGCTGCATATAAAACAAACAAATATTTTAAGAATTATGTGCATAAACACAAAAATCAAATAACTAATGTATAAAAAAAAAAAAAAAAAAAAAAAAATTATTTAATACCAACATCCAACAACAATCAAAAAAATATTTTTAATACTTTTCACTTATCTACCCAAATGCAAGAATTAAAAAACATCTTAGAAACTATTCTCTCAAATATTAAGAACAGTTCAGGTAGACCTTATAAATTTGAAACAGTTTAAACAAAAATTAGCGAAATAGGAAATCTTAAAGAAAAATTAATAATTTAGAAAATAGTGAAGAAAATGAAAATAACAAAGCACTTAAATTAGAATTTGAAGCTATATATAATACTACTAAGAAGATACTAGAGGATCAACTGCAAGAACACAATTTAGTTTTTAAAAGAGAAAAAGAAATAAACAAAAAAAATGGCAGATTTTGATTTAGGAATAGCTATGAAAGCAATCCCAATGTTTTCAAGAAATTTCAAGGAGTTAGATAGCTTTCTTAAAATAGTTGAGATAATCAACAAGGGATTAAAAACCACTTGCACACAGCAATTAATAGAATTCGTTTTTCACGTAAAACTAGCAATTAATGTAAAAACAACCATTCCTCAAATTCAAAATACCTTATCGAATTTTAGTCAAAGAAATCTTTCAGTAACGTCATTTAGGGATAAATTACTCAATACTATAGCTGATTTAAATAATCTACAGATAAAAGTATTAGGTAACAATGTTACAAATGAAGAAAAGAAGGTGATAAGAAAAATGAACGACATTTACAGTTTAAATATCTTCAAAAATGGTCTTAACGACAACATAAAACAAACTGTTTTTGCATCTCAACCTAAATCATTGACAGAAGCAGCAAACCTGGCAATAAAATTAGAAAAAACAAATTCTAACGCACTATAGACACAGCACACAAAACACAAACAAACCAAACATACAAAACTTTAATCAACAAGGCAATGACCGTAACAGATTTGAAAGAAACACGAATCAAAATCGATACAACAACAACATCCAAAATCGAAATTATACCCGCAACAATCACTTCAACCGACATAATAACTGGAACAATAACCAAACACAAAATGCTCCAAGAAACAATAAACAAAGCCATCATCAAGGCCAATTCAGAAATACGAGAAAGCAAATACGATTATTACATAATGAACGACAAGAGGGAAACGAACATGGCTTGGAATACCCGAACATTCCAGATAGCCAAAATTAAAAGTATATAGAATATCGGATAGCAACACAAATTTTATTGTTGCAAAACACAAAAATAAAAATATGACATTTTTAATAGAAACGAGTGCAGACAAATCGATCTGCAAAATAACAAGTAAGCTAGTGAATGAAGAATATTACCCAGAAGAAAAATGCAAACTCACAGATAAAACCAATGAGGAAATACATTCCTTAGGGACCATCAAACGCAGATGCTCTATCTAGAATAAAAATCGACTCAGACTTATTAAAACAAATGATACCAACCGAAATCGAGGAAAACCGTCAAAAGAACATTAGTCATCACAAGGGGAATGTCCAACAAAATAAATGTGGACAACAACAAGGAGAAATGCAATTCTCAAGAGAAGCCTGTACAACTTCAAATCTGGGAATGCATATCCATTAATGACGTCGAAAATATAAAGAAATTAAAATTTAATATTGATAAAAATGCTAGGAATTCAAAAATAAATATTGATGAAAATTTTGTGCACGTGCGATGCAGTGATAAATCGGCGAATCCAGATTCGACCCCGAGGAAGCTTGCATCAAAAATAAACAAAGATAATAATATGTATACGTATACGGGACCTAATGATAATTCAGCGACACTAGAGTCGACTCTGAAGAAATTAGTATCCAGAATGAATAAAGAAAATATAAACGAGCTAGCCCTTATGAGCAATGATGAAATATTTAAGCATTTTGAAAAAGATAAATTCAAAGAAACATATGCAAAGATAAAAATAAATGGCCAGAATCCTAAGCTAAAAATAATAATTTATAATGCCCCAAAACAAATATTTGATGATTTAACTAAATACAAACTAATTGACGAATTCCATAACTCTGCACACGGAGGACATCTAGGTATACGGAAAACACTAATAAAATTAAAACAAAGATACGTATGGCGAAAAATGAGTCAAATGGTAAAGCAATTCATAACAAATTGTGATTCATGTGCAAGAAATAAACAAACAAAACACACAATAGAACCACAAACGATTACAGACACTCCAGGCAACAGTTCTGAAGTGGTGTCAATTGACACAGTCGGACCTTTACGAATATCAAATAATAAAAGATATATTTTAACCATGCAATGCGAACTTACCAAATTTGTCGTCGCATATCCGATGACATCAAAAGACGCAACAACAACAGCAAAGACTTTAGTAGAAGAATTTATTCTTAGATATGGACACTTTAAGATTCTAAAATCAGATAAAGGTACAGAATTCAATAACGAACTTATGAACAACGTATGTTCACTTTTAAAGATAAAACAAACATTCTCTTCTCCATACCACCATCAAACTATAGGTGCCCTTGAAAGAAACCATCGGACACTCAATGAATTCTTATTATCAAATGTCAATGATAATGAATGGGACGAATGGGTTCCATATTTTACGTTTGCATACAATACAACACCACATATAGACACTGGGTATTCACCTTACGAACTCATTTGTGGCAAAGTACCCTGCTTACCGACAGATACGCTAAATAATAAAACAAAAATTTATGACTACGATAATTATGCCAATGAGTTGAAAACCAGGTTACATCATGCACTAAGTAAGGCCAGAGAAATGACAATAACAATAAAAGAAAAAAGAACAGCAACAGAAAATAAGAAATACAATAATAGGTTAGATCTAGGAGTAGGTGATTTAGTATTGCTAAAAGTAGAAAATAGAAAGAAAAGTCAAGCACCTTATATTGGTCCATTCAAAATAATAGAAAGAAAAGGAGTAAATTCAGTAATTGATAAAAATGGAATAAATAAAGAAATACATAACAATCTTCTTAAGCCCTATAAACTAAGAAACCAATAGAAAACAATACAAAACGTTAAAACAAAAAAAATTTTTCTTCATTATAATTTATTAATAAATATCAAAATTTTAGCTCATAAACTCATATTATATAAACTTTGTAAAAAAAAAAAAAAAAAAAAATATATATATGATATTATACTACCTATGTTAACCAACTTTATTCCCTAAAATTTTTCTTAAGGGTGAGGGTGTAGTGTGTACCCACATATGCACCGCCACTGCTCTCAAACCAAACACAAAACGAGTGACAAAACATGTTAAGTACAATCGAGTGTGTCATCACACAACATTAATAATTTTGAATAGCAATACACTCGATTGCACTGAATGTCACTCAATAGAAATAAGATCCTATTTTATGTTACAACCAATAGGAGCTAAGAATAACATTGTTAGTAATTATGAAAATGTAGAAGTAAGATAGAAGATAAGTATAACAGTTATGAATTATGTATTTAAGGAACATTAAACTGAAAATAAAAACAGACTTAAATCAATACTCGAAATAGCAGCACTGCTTAGATTATTTATTTTTGTTTCAAGGAACATTACGGCGAGACATCGCCTTACCATTAAAGCGTAGTACGCTCCCAATATACTAGCGTGGTACGCTCTTATACCAAACAACTAGAATGATATAGATACACCACACCAGTAATATTTTTCTGCTACCCTAGCAAAAGTCTTTTTAACCCCCATGTGTCCTGAAAGCGGAGCATCATGGCAATCGTTAAGAATCTTTGCCCTATCACCTTTCCCTACAACTAACTTCCACTCCTCATTCTCATTGTGAACAACAATATGGTTCACCCTAACATGTTTGTAGAGCCGCCCATTCTCAACTCGCCAGGATGGGTATTCTAACGGGCTCTTTTCTACCTGAGATTTCATTCTGATCACCCAAGGGTCCGAATCCGCTTCAGAGACACCGGCTACTTCGGGTACTCCTCGCGACAACATATCAGGAACGACATGTTCTTTGCCCTTTTGATGGATGATCTTGAAATCAAATTGTTGGAGCCGAATGGCCCAACGAGCTAACCTACCCTGCGGATCCTTAAGATTGCTAAGCCAGATCAGTGAGTGATGATCCGTCACAACCGTAAATCGAATACCTTCCAGATACGGCCGTAACTTTTCGATCGCCCAAAGAACCGCTAAGCACTCTTTTTCGGTCGTAGAGTAGTTCCTTTCATTCCTATTCAATGACCGACTCAAATAACAAATTGCCTTTTCCCCCTCTTCAAAATTCTGAGAAAGTACGGCCCCGATACCAAAATCTGACGCATCTGTCTGAACAACAAACGGCCGGGAAAAATCCGGACATGTCAAGATCGGTGCCGTAACCAAACACTCTTTGGCTTTCCTGAAACACTCCTCACACTCTTGTGTCCATTCGAACTTCTTACCTTTCTTTAAGAGATCGGTAAGAGGCCTAACTAAAATTGCAAAATTTGGCACGAATCTTCGATACCAAGAAATAGTCCCTACAAAACTCCTAATTTCCTTCACGTTTTTCGGTGGAGGAATCCTCATCATGCTTTCCACTTTTTCCGGGTCTACATGGAGCCCGTTCCTATCAACTACATAACCTAGAAATTTCAAAGAAGACCTACAGAAATTACACTTTTCCCTACCTACTTTTAAACCCGCCTCTCCTAACCTTTTAAAAACTTCTTTTAGAATTTCTAAGTGCTTCTCAAAAGAATCGGTGACAATGATAATGTCATCTAAGTACACAAAGACGAACGGTTCTAAATCGGGACCTAGAACGTCGTCAATAAACCTCTGCCATGTCGCTGGTGAATTATGGAGCCCGAATGGCATCCTACAAAATTGAAAAAGACCCCTCCCTGGCACGGTAAAGGCTGTGTACTTACGCGATTCTTCCTCCATTGGAATCTGGCAATAAGCAGATTTTATGTCTAATGAGGACAAATACTTCGCGTTTCGAAGCTTGTCCAAAATTGCCGAAATAAATGGAAGTGGATAAGCATCCCTATCAGTAACCTCATTTAATTTCCTATAGTCAACGCAGAACCGATAACTGCCGTCTTTCTTCTTAACGAGAAGAATCGGCGATGCCCAAGGACTCTTCGACTTCTCGATCACTCCAGCTTCCAACATCTCTTGGAGTTCCTGATCGATATGTTTCTGAATCGCTGGCGAAACAGGGTAATATCGTTGTTTTACTAAGTTGGTGTACCCTAATCCCTCGGTCATTGATTCAAAAAGTTCTCCTAACAAGTGTTCTAACTTCTTATTTTCGAAATCGTCCAAATCTGATTTTTCCCTAATCGCTACCGTGTCTGTTACCGAAGCCACCATTTCCTGGCTCGAAAAACTCCACATACCAGATCTCAAATCCGGGACTATGCCCGATAGTGCCCAAAAGTCGGCACCCAAGATCAATTGGTGTGGGAGATTCGGTATAACCAGACATTCTATTAAAATGGATCTATTCTCAACCTCCACTGGTAGAGAAATGGACCCAGCTACTCCTACACCTGCCCCATCTGCTAACGCTACTGACCCAACACTACTCTTCTCTAATCTAAGCCCTAATTCTTTTAAAACTTTCCACCCGTCACCACCCACAATATAACGAGAGGCTCCTGAATCAAGTAGACCTAAAAACTTGATCCCATAAATCCTAACTCCTAAATATGGCCTACTGTCCCTACCGCTTGCCGCTAAAGTGAAACTTAAATGAACTTGACGTTCCAGCTGATCGTCAGCAGACGACCTAACTAACGCCGACGGGTCTCCTGTCCTGCTGTCACAAGAGCCCGTTCCCCATTTCCCGAACACCGCCTACAATCCCTACGATAAACACCTACAGCCCCGCGACCGAAACACTTCCTCTGCACAGAACAGTTTTGTGCCAAATGACCATCCCTGTTACAATTGTAGCACCTAACTACCTGTCTAAAAGGGTTCTCTGGGACTGGAGCAACAGCCGCAACTCGGTGTTGTCCGGACGAACTCGGTTGGTAACCACATTCTGGTTCCAACAAATGCCTACCTCTACTTGGTGGAGTAAAACTATCTACATTTACCTTAAGGGTATCTAGTTCCCTACCTAAGACAGCAAGTTCCTTAACCGTCTTTGGTTTGGCACTCGCTATCTGAACCTGATAAAAGGGGTCTACGTTTTTCCTCAATAAAGATAACATTCTTCCCTCTGATAAAGGTTCCGACAATCTTCGGAACAATGTCCTCATAGTGGCAAGATACGCGCCGAAAGTTTCATCCTTTCCCTGCGAACGCCGATTAATTTCTTCCAAAAGAAGATCATCGTAATTCGCAGGAAGGAACTCCGCTTTGAGTTCCTTGACGAGTTCTTGCCAATCTCCTAAATCTTCCCTAACCGTCCTATACCACATAAGGGCCCTACCCGACAAAAGCTCCGAAGCGGATTTGAAAAGGTGGGAGTCCGGAACATCGTTAGCCAGACGAAGTTCCTCCACTCTTTCCAGGAATGAATTCACTGATGCTCCATTAGAGTCACCAGTAAATTTCACCCCCCACTTCCCTACACGTTCGGTGCACTTCTGTTGAACGACCATCTGTTCAGTAAAAGTGTCACCCCTATCAACCCTATGTCCTAATGGGACCCTAACATTAATACCACTGACTGAAGGACTACTGCCAAAACGACTTGGTTCAGGCAATGACCCTCCAGCCAGTCCTAACGCAGACCGCACATCACTTGGGGTCTGACCAACTTGTACCTGAAGTTGGGTTTGCCTTTTAACCGGAGTCTTTTCTTTCTCAACTTCTTCTTCCCTATCACTATTCTCACTATCACCAGTGAGATCTCCTAATAAACATAAAACTTTATTGCGAAGTGAGCTGATTGCATCTTCTTCGTCTACTGCTTCACAAGGGGTCCTAGCTAACCTACCTATGCACCACTCAATCTTTGTTACAATCTTAATGTACTCCGAAGACTTTGGATTCTTCGGAGGTACCTTAAGAAGGCCCTTAATCTCCTCAATTTTCGCTTCTATAGCCTCCTTATCCTCATCATAGGCGAACGGGTACACCATGCTAACCTCCATCGAGTTTCTCTTAACGAGCAACCTCGATGACCTCAATGCTTTTCGCATCTCATCAACCGACCCTACTTTTAAACCCCTGACCTTCATCTCATAGGCCAGTTCGTCCTGCGCTAGCCTCCCAATATTCATATTTAATAAAAAAACCTAATTTAAAACAACCACGAGGAAAAAAAAATATTTAAAATTAAAAAAAAACAGTCAATCCAAATCGATTTATATGACAAGAACAAATATTCAATAACAACAAAAACTTTATATTTCAAACTCGCCCGATATTATTAAAAAAAACTCTATTAAAATTTTCACCCACAAAAAAAATTCTCACGTTGGTGGCAACCGTACACCAACAATAAATTATAGCCCCGAATTATTATTTTCTTCTAAGAATAATTTATTATCTAATACCTATATATTATACTATACTATCAGCTATCTCAAAAAACTCAACTTAATAATTACTCAATTTTCAAAATAAACACTAAACAAAAATCTCACGCGAGAGAAAAGAAATAAGAAAAAAAAACTATCACCTATCACTTAAATGCGCTCAATTAAATTTGCACTCGAACACGAAAAAAATAAAATGCACGACTGGGTCGCACGAACTTGCTCTTATGATAAACAATTGCGTAGTGGCTGCATATATGGATATTAAAAAAAAATTAAATAATTTCGAAAATTCTTTTATTTTTTAAATAAGTTTAAGAGTTTTCTCGGAAAAACTAAGTATGCAATAAAATTTCAAAGCTATACGTCAATCTAGGAAAAAAAAATATTGAAAATCGTTGGACGAGATTTTTTTTTAAAAGGTTATTTTTGAAAAACTTTTTCAAAAAATATATTGAAATTTATTTGAGTATGCAAATATATGGCAATCTGTAATTTACATTTGAAAAATAATTAAAAAAAAAAATCAATATACCCGTTTCCAACATATTTCGAAAACCAAAAATTTTTTTGAAAAAATTATAAAAAATCAAAAAAAAAAGTTTTTGAAAATTTTGAAAAGCCATATTAATAAAATTATGAATGGCTTCCTGTGGCCAAAATTTTATTGAAATCGAATGTATAGTTTACGAGAAAATTTGATTTGAAAATACTGGTTCTATGAGAGGTACCGTTATTAGACAAATTTTGAAAAAAAATTTCTAACCAAAAGATAGACTGTCTTGCAAAAATAGCATTCTGAAAGTTTTATCAAAATCGTTAGAGCCGTTTTTGAGAAATCAATTTTTGTCTTCAAGATTGTATGGCAGGTGCCGTTTTTTTGGACCTAGAGCAAAAATAAAAAATTTGTTCCGAAGGACGGCCAAATAAATCCTAAATACCAAATTTGAAGCAAATCGGCCCACCCGTTCAGCCTCCAGAGGCGCGAACAGACATACAGACAGACAGACAGACAGACAGACAGACAGACAGACGGACGGAATTCCCAGACCCACTTTTTTCGACTTCTCCATCATCGTAATGTCATGTGTGATTGTTATCTCAAAATTTTTTTTCTGCACGAATCCATAACTTGCCTTATAGTACCTATAATCGCAAGTAAAATGTCACTACCTATATAAATATCGCACGCGAGAAAACAATGTCTAACAAAAAAAAATCTAACGAAGGTATATGAACACACTAAAAAAAATGAATACAATGAAATTGAGAACAAAAAAAATAAATATAAAAACAATATAGACAACACAGAATTAAAAAAACGAGTTTACAAAATAAAAAAAAAATATCACCAAAACTCCTTGCTTTTGCTGCACTCTTTCTGCTTGCTGGATTCTCTTCACTGCTCCGGCTTTTCCTTCCACAACACTTTGAAAAAAAAACACCACTAGAGAAAAAAAAATGAATTAGAATTTTTTTTCCAATCAATCTTTTGATGAGGAAAAATAAAACACAAGACAATATAATACAAAATTCTTCCACTTTGGGCCCCACGTTGGGCGCCACTTTATTGCACTTTTTTTTCGCGGTACACGATACGGTAGGGGAAGGAAATAATTTAATTTAAATTATTTGCGAACAAAAAAAATTAATACCGCGAGCAATTAAATTTACAAGAAAAAGTTTTAACGCGCACCGACGGCGACACAGACACGATAATTAACTATTTTTTTTTTATTTAATACTCGTAACTCAAAACTCAATCTGTCACGAATGAAGAACACGAAAGCGAATGCGAAAAAAAAGTGTAATAACAGCTAGATCAGAATAGCTGTCACCACGGCTGCTCAGCTGAGGTGGGTTCGGTGGAAGAATTTTGTATTTCCTTTGATAAGCTTGTTTGATTTCGTAATCAAAACAGTTTATCAAAAGAAGAAAGTATATGAATTCACAGTAGGGTGCAAAAGAAATTAGGCGCCAGGAATTTTTTTTAAAACTGAATTAGAAAATTCCAAAACTAATTATTAGAAAGTAAGAACCGAATAAATGGAATAAAAAGAAAGAGTTATGTTTAAAAAAATGTAAATATTTTATTGTTTTGGGAAACCTTGGGACAGAAGATCCCTGGACTAAAACCCAAAAGTCTTTTCGAATAAAAAAAGTTAAACAATGTAAATATGGCCGTTTGGCTCGAGGCAAAATTAACAAGGTAGAGATTTAAATTAAATAAAAGTAAAAGCAAATAATATAAAGAAAAAAAAATGCAAAATGAAAATGGGTCTTTAATAAAAAAAAAACTAAGCGCGTCCCGGAAATCTCGTATACAAAATCGATTAAATATAAATATATATATTTGGAATTACAAATATATATATTTACATCTAAAATCGCACACAAACTACTTATCTCTGTTTAATGTCTCCTGTCTCCTTTCTCCTATCTCCTTTTAAAATCCTTCACGACTCGAATCCTAGTTTTTTTCGTCCCCAATTATCCTCGATCCAAATTTTAAATAAATCTATCTCCTCCTCGATTTTTTTTCCTCCTCAAAATTTCTCGATATTTTTCTTTTTTTTAAATTTTGTATTCGCGCTTGTAAGTCTCTCACCAGAGTGCCTCCCAAGCTAATTTTTAACAACCACTTTCTTCCCTCGTCCATTCCAGTCATTCACTCATACATACAACGATACAACACAACCATTCGTTTCGAGATCATCGGTCACGGCTTTCTGGAAGCATGACGCTCTCCTAGAAAACAACCGTGGTGGGATCTAACGAAACATACTCACACACACACAAACAAGGTTTTAACAAGTTGTTGGATGTGTTTCCAAAACTTGCCAAAACTTACTCTCACGCACACCAACAACGTTTCGACAAGTTGTTGGATGTGTTTCCAAAACTTGTCGAAACATTATGGACGAGTTCAGACTATTTTACAACTAAAACTCTTTTCGAGAAAAATTGAAAAGAAATAAAATTGAGGAGAAGTCTGCACTAGGCTTTTTCCTATTACCTACTCTACAACTATCGCGCGGGATTCGAAGCGTGAATTATTTAACAACTATTTTCGGAGATACAGAGAGGAGCGTTACTTTAAAGTTTTTAAAAATTCTACAATACTAATCTAATCGCGTTAAAAACCCATTTTGTACATTAAACAAATTTACGTTATTTTAAGATAAAGTTAAAATTACGTTACGTTAATTAGAATTGTAAAATAGAATGATAATTGTAAGATGTTTAGTTTTTGTTGGTTGTTTGATGTAAGTAAGAGTCCACCTGACTCGTTACTTCTTCGGCTCATCCGCCGGCTCTTCTCGTTTTCGAACGTCGTATTTGAACACCTGCTTTTGTTGCTTTTGCAAAATAAGGCTAGGTACACCACCGGTTGATGAGACCATGGTTGCCCTCAACTTCGCCAATATTTTGCAGCCACAACGAGAAAAAGAAAAGGGAAAAAGAACGACCGAAGGGAAGTTTTTGTTGCGGTAAAATTTACCGTAACACGCTACTATATCTGTCAAATTTCTTTTTGTTGTATTTACACTACTGGTGTCTATCAGAACAGTGTAAATGAGTTCCTAAAAGTTGGAAATATTTCCAATGCTAAGCATCACATTTTAAGGGAAATGTCATTCGCATAGTGTGATCGCAGCATTAAGTCGACTATTTTCACTCATTGGTGAGCATTAAAATACCTATCAGGGAGTGAAGACTCTGTGTCAACGTAGTCGGCACAAGGTGCATTACTCTATGGCACATATTTTGATTACGCCACCTAACGGGTGGAAAAGGAAGAAAAAAATTAGACATGAGGCTGAGAGGCAGTAAAAACAGCGCGTTTATTTTGTTTTCATGAAAGTTTGAGATACTAAAGGAGGAAATTGTCTGTGAATCGGACTTCATTTTGAAGAAGAACACAGACGGGTGAAGACCACCCTTACAGAACTCATAATAAGTTTTTTATTTTTCGGGCCGCGGCCATATTTTTCTCTACTCATTTTTATAAATGAGGCGGATTACCTAATTGCTCGAGGCAATTAAGTGAATTTCTTACACAAATTGGATTACAATTATAATCGATCAAGGATCGACCATCAGCAGGACGTCGTGGACAATTTAGTCCCATCCAGAAAAAAAAAATACTGGCAAGGCGGTCCGACTTCTTACGGCAGGATTTAGATGCCACACACCGGAAGTATTTTCTTCCACCGGCACACGAGGCTACAGATTCTTCTTTTGGAGATATAACTCCTCACACCAGACACATATACTTACCTGTTTTTGTGATTTTTCTTAAGCAATATATATGTAAATTGATGCCCAAAGCGCATCAGAGCCAAACGCTTCGCAATTTTCTTTTTGAGAGGCCACCGCTTTACTCCATGCTTAGGCATATTTACGGCGAGACATACGTCGCACAGCGGGCGGTACTTTTTGTCCGCAGCACCAAGGCAAAGCTATACATTTGTCTACTGAGAAAGTTTGCTCATCATATTGGTGAGGAAGGGATTGTTTCGAGGAAGAGCGTTCTTCGAAATCGAACCAAAAGCCCTGGACAGACGTCTCACAATTGTGTGATTATAAGGACCAAACCCAGCCACGACAGGCTGAAGACACGGAGGGGAAATTGAGCAGCAGAAGCAGCAGCAGCGTCAACGTAAGCAGCGCAGCAGGACGTCTGGCGCGTGCATGGTCACGGATGCCGGTCCATAGAGTTCATCAACTCCGAGTATTTACTCCGGAGCGCCGTTGGATATATAAAGCAGTCATCAATTCAGTGTGTTCCTGTATTTTACACGGATATACGTGAAGCAGCAATATTTTTAATATATATTTATACTCAAGTCAATGAGGTTAAGCCATTTTTTCTGGATATACCAGGTAACCTTAGTAGTATATTATCTTTTTGTGTGATATTTTTATAAGAGCGAAGCAGTATTCCGCTCCAACAAGTACCACAGGCGGGTCAGAAACCGCCTGAGAGTGCATTCCTTAAGTCAACGTTCATCGTACACGACCACGGACGGTGGTCAGCGCAACAAGATTATTTTTTTTTTTGTTCGAGCTGAATATGGAAGGCAGGACCTAACGCCTCCTCCTCCATTTCTACGTAAAACTTTTAATCATTCATTCAATTACGCCTTATTAAGGATGTATTATAAGTTTATTTACGGATAGTGTTATAGTATTGTGAATAGCAAGAAGGTGGATTATATTAGATTCATTTACTGCCGGAACGCGTAATAATATCGTCGTGTTTCTTTCTTCTTTCGAAAATTTCCGTTTGTACATTTGTTTTCGTGTTTTGATCTAATTCTTCGCGTGATAATTTATAATTCAGTTGTCTACTCGTGACTTTATCTCGTCGAAACGCTTGTGATCGGATTGGAACTTTATGTTTCGAGATCTTAAGATACGCCACTTAGGGTATTCTTACTATCCGACATTTAAGTAAGTTCTCCTCATTCATTGATTCGGTGAGCAATATTCGGTCATAGTGATCGCGCAGATTTCCGTTGTCGTTCGCTTATGTAGAGGTACTTTCCTCACTCGGTCTTTTGGACATTTAACTTTCGCGTCGGTAGCGACCAACCGCGTACGCTTGTTAACGTCGCGTATTAAAATTTTACTTTTTATTTTTCACTGTTGGTAATCTTCCAGCTTCCATACTGAATTTTAGTTTTTTTTTTTTTGAATTATCACTTGAGTTAACTACGTAGTTACTCTAAATCATAAGCCGCGTTGATATGCTTTAAGATCATTGATCGTTTGTCCTCGTTTCATTACTTGTACCCGTTATATTTGGGACATAAAATAAACAGATATTGAGAAACATAATCCCTACAGAGCAATTGAAATAAGCCACTCGATATCTTTCATAGCTTTACCCAGCTGTTAGTACGCTATATAACAATAAGCATCAATGGTAGCAATCACTTGTAGCTTAGATATGTATTTCACTTTTTTTTACTAATATTTTTTCAGACAGGGGCGGAGTGCACTTCTTCGTTATCTGAAAAATTTAAGCGGATATAACACTACCGTATCCAACTGGTGGAACATTTGTTAATATATATTTTTTTTTATTTAATATTACTATATTGCTATTGACACTTGATTGATCTTATCGAATATACGCCTGGATGCGAAGTGTATCCATACGTATAGGGTATTTTGCATGAAAATTTGATAAATACCTACTTTTATTGTGGGAGAAACTTTTCTTTTTCTTACAAGTCCCCTTTTTTTATTTCTTGTCTTTTGGTGTATTTGATCGTATGTTTAAAACCCTTAACCGGATAATCTATCGAATACGATTTCTTGTTAGGAATCTCGCGCATTGAGAGTGACATATATATACTATTTAGAGTATCCTCGGGGATATTAATCAAGCCACTATCGCTTTGAGATTTTGCGTCGATAAAGATTATACAACGCCGCGGTAGGAAGGTTCATTTTTTTTTTACTTCCGTAATTTGAATTAACCTCCGTGTTCGAAATAGCGATCTTTTCGATCAGCTAACGTTAAATTTAGTTTTTTATCTTCATATTAAATAACCTTTTGAATTCTAGTTTATATAAGTTTCAGATCATTATGTATTGAGTTTAGGTATTTAGAACTTTTATTGGAAGAGTAAAGTTTATACTGTTCTATTTTAGCGTAATGAGACGCGTAGTAAAGTAGCGTAATAAGTTCCTTATCAGTTTTTTTTTTATTGATAAACAAAAGAAGAAATTTAAATAATTCTTTGAATAAATGTTATCTTTGATTCAAGTTAAAATTTAAAGTAAAAATTACTTCTAATATAGAGTAGATTCACTTTAATTTAAAGCAACATAAATAAAGACCCCATTTGTTAGAGTTAAGCTATTCATTAATAAATTCCATAATTATTATAACGATTTAAAAGAAAAATCTTATAGTTGTTATTATTTTACTTTTGGTGATTATATTTCAGAATGATAGGGTAATTTAGCTATAGGGAGAGAGGTCTCTCTCACTCTTCTCTGGAGCTGAACAAGGTGGAGTATGATGGTACATTTTTGAGGTTTTCTTTTCGTTTTGTTGGTACAGTTTTGGAAAGTTAATTTAGGTTTTCGATGATAGGTTTTAGATTAGATAGTGATAGTATGTGAGCAGGCAGTTATTGCTTGCTTATCATAGTAAGGGGTTGCCCGAGAATAGAATCGAGTTTTGGGGACTCGTAGGTCCACGGACAACCAAGGTCAACACCGAGAGAGTTGATTTTCGGTGTTGAATTGGGTGGGTTGAGAGACCAAGGGGGTTCGGTTTACATCTTAGATCCTCCCTCCCCTCAGAGTTAGTCACCTCTGCATCCACGGATAGCATATCATCGTGGCAACTATCCGTGTAGATAATAATTATTTGCCATGGCGGCCACCAAAATCTATGGTCAGCTTTTGTTTTAAATACTTACGTGTCGTGTTCTCTGGGATAGTACAAGATCCAAAACAGAATTCTGCTCTTTCGTTCTATGTTTTCTCACTCTACATTAAGAGGTGCAATAGAGATTCGACTTACCATGCAATCAGTTTCGGCATAATCTTTTCTTCGACGGTTATGAGGGCCCTTAAGCGAATGAACATTAATATTCGAGTTCAAACATCAGAACTCAACGGTCGGCAGGATAATAAGAGGTAACACCGGTTGTATAGATCCCGGAGCAAGTGCCCACGACCTGGCTGAGCTAGCTAAGGCATGGGTGCTGCCGGCCACCGCGACGGTCGATCTCGACCACGACCCTGCGTTGTCGCATGCCGTTCCCGACAACTATTTTTACCAAGTAGTTGTTGAGAGAGGGGGCGTTGCCGGCATGGGGTTGCTTCCATCCCAGTCACTCGGAGTCAGGCGAAGGTAGCTAGACGAAGCAGTGCTTACCGGAGTAGAATCTCCGGAAGATCCACTGAAGATATATTTGATAAGGGCACGATAGTTCTAGGTACTTTCGAAGGGATTAAAGTAGGGTCCATGGTTTTCAGGTGTAGACTACTACACACGTGAGCTGCAAGCGGAACACCTAGCTCTTGCGGCGGATAGGCGTAAGCATGCTGCCAGATACCCTCTAGGCTGTTCTACGGGGTTTTGTAGTCAGTACCTATGGTAGGCTGGTAGATGGCTTACGCTTCTGTGATGAGGATGGAAAGGGAAATTGAAAGGACGGGGAGGGGAGTAGGAAGAACAAGAGGCCAAGGTGTGGAAGTGTAAGTATGTTCATGTTAGGAGTACTACGTGCACTGAAGCATGGTTGGATGACGATGGAGTTGCTATTCCTTGGCGAGGATCAAGGATAAGCGGGGCGCTTGTTTCTTCTTGCTTCCTCTCTGGTTTGTGTTGTCGATAGGTTTCAGGTTCGGACTGCGAATGTCCATAGGGTGTTCGGGGTAGGATCGGGGGTCTATTGATGGGCACGGGTGGGGATGTGTAAGTATATACACATTATTCCCAACTTACTTTTAATTTTCTCTAAATTATTTTACGTTACAGATGGTGCCCAACGTGGGGCCTGAATTAGCTTGAGAAGTTAAGATTGGAATTGATCAGATTTTGGTCGATTCAGAGAAACATAGAAGAAAGTTGAGATTTTCCGAAAATTTTTGAAATTTTTTTTTTGAGAATTCTTATTATTGAAGATGTTGTTTGTTTGCGATGAAGATTCTTAGACAGAGGAATACCATCGAGGTGAGTGGAGTAGGCACTATTTTGTCCAGTGGTTTAGTGATATTTTCCTGAGTCAGTCTGTTGCATTAGGTCTATTCACTTCCCCTCTACCTCTTGTCACTTAGGTTTGTCTTCGATCTCTGTCCGGGTTGAGCAGGAGTATATGCTTGATCGTCAGTAGCTGAGGTGTTGATATTACCCTAGTAGTGAAGTTTAAGATCCCGGTAATGTGAGAGCAGGATGAGCAGGTCTTCTGACCGGTGGTTGGTGCTTTTTGCCCGACGCACGTCAGCTGCAGAAGCTGGTTGTTCACTCAAGCACGACCCAATTTATTTCAACGACAAATTAACTTATCTTTTGTTTGATTTATTGTGCTACCCAGTTTGTTTTAGGAACCGAAGTCATTTTGATATTCGTTACAAAGTGATGGTACGTGCCGAGACATGAAGCGCTAACCGGTAGTTGCAGTAGCGTAATGTCGCCGTCGCATACCTGATCAAACTGTTGAGTAGAAGAAATTGTCTTTCCTCTAGCAATAGAACGCCGTAATGTTACCAAGTCCAAACACACTAACTTTATTTTTTTTTATTAACACTTTACAATTTTTTTTTTTGAGTAAGTTCTAGAGTAGAACTGAATTGTACACACCTTGTTCCAGAGAAGGGAGGGGTACCCTCTCCCGAATCCATTTATGAGAAATAAAACTTTATATAGATTTAGATATTTTTTTTGAGTTTAGTATACAGTTATTATCGAGTTATTTTGAGTATTCCGTCAATTGAGTCGAGACGTAAACTTCTCAATTGATGTGTAGTTTTGGGATAGCGCCCACCATTTAGTAATTTCTGAGTTTTGAGTTATTGAGTTTCGAGTTATTGAGTTTCCGTCAATCAAGTTGAGACGTAACTTCTTGATTGGACGTGTAGTTTTGGGATAGAGCCCGCCATTATAGTTATAGATTATTTTTTTTTGAGTACTTAGTTTATAGATTATTTAGTTTTTTGAGATAGTATCTAGAATCAGATTTTTCTTGAATTTTTTTTTATGAGACAAAATCCAATATCGTTAAGTATTTGACTTAAGTTTGATTTATTTTTTTATTTTGAATTTTGAGTATCTTTAATCATAGATTCCAGATTTAAAGTTTTTTTTTGAGTAGATTTAAGCACATATATTTAGGTATATATTCTAAGAAGATAAATAAGTATTTACTTGAGATATTTTGCTGATTTCTCGAAAATAATTTTTTTGAAGTAATATTTTCGAGAGACGAAATATAACTATACATACCCTTAGATTTAAGCACTTTAAGAAAATTTATAAAAAATTTTTCTTTGAGAAATATTCGTTAGAGGTGTGCTCACGAATTATTTGAAAATTTATTTACCCAGACTTACTTTTACCTTGTTGTAATATCCGAGTAGTTGCCGTTCGAGAATTTCTCACGGGCTACAAAACCATTATCTTTTTTTTTATCTTTGAATTACACGTTTGACGTGGTATACCTGTTTTCACTCACTGTTGCAATTGAATGAAACCTTCAAGGCCTAGACGAACAGTTAAAAGTACTTACCTCACGAAGTACAGAGAGTTTGATACAATGGCTCCAGGGGGATCCAAACCCAAACCCAGCCGCGTCCAAAACGATGTCGTGGAAGATAATTCCGATAGCGAAGTTAGCCAAGCCGAAAGCCTACCTAGAGACAACGCTCACGATAGGAGCATAGTTGTAGATGACGAAGAAGTAAGGAGAGCAGAAGAACAGCTACGAAAAGATGCAGCTGATCATTCAGCTTATATTCAGCAGGTAGTTTCCACCACCATTGACCTACACCGAGTCAACGATAGGAAATTTATGACGGAAGCGCTGGAGAAGAGTCACCAACGTTTGCTCGACCAAGTAGCCCAGCTACTGCGAACGGTCAAAGCCGCACAACCCGTCGTACCTCCTAAATCAGTTGCTCCCCCTACAAGGCCACTTGATCCACCTAATGCTTCTTCAACACAAAGGGCTACACGGCAAGTCAACTTAGCCGATCCAGACACTACACGTCTCGTTAACCAAAATGTCCAGTCCGCGTTCAGACCAAACGATGAAATCGATTTGGCAGACCGAATCACGCCACACTATGAGCCAGCTAGAGTGCCACCTTTGTCGGAAGTCAATCCCGCACAAATGCCTCTAGGCTCCAATTTAGATGAATTTATGGAGCGGGTAAACGCTTTCAATTTCGACTACGAGTCACCTCTGTCACCACCCAGACCACCACCCTCGAATGCTACGTCTTCGAACCGAGTTCATCCATTCCATAAATGGGGACTGAAGTTTGACGGGAAGAATATGTCCGTGGACGATTTCTTGTTCCGCCTGGGGTGTATCCGTAATAGCTACGGAGTGTCATGGTATGAGATTACCGCCAACTTTTACCACTTTGTGACTGGTACAGTGGAATCTTGGTACTGGGTGTACCTCAAAGGAAATAAACACACGACGTGGGACGAGTTGAAAACTGCTTTGGTAGAACAGTACCGCAGTTTGGAAAGCGATACCGAATTATTTCGAAAATTGTCCGATCGTAAAATGATGAATGGAGAGTCATTTAATGAGTTCTTCGACGCCATTCAATATCTAAATTCTAGGATGCGAGTTCCCAGACCGGAAAAGGAACTCGTGGAAATTATAAAAACAAATGTCCGTAGGCGCATGGGTGAACTCCTCATCACCTACAGTCCGTCTAGCTTAAGACAGCTAGCTTATTACTGTCGAGCTATCGAAAAAGCTCAATCTCAATACGAGAATGTCCGTCCGAACTTCGTGCCAAGCGCACAACGTCCACCTGCAAGGCGAATTGTCAATGAGATCAGTGACGAACCTTGTCAGGATTTAACTGTGGCAATACCTTCTGCAAGCGTTGAAGCTATTCAGAGAGATCGTAAGCCACAGAAATGCTGGAACTGCCATGTATTTGGTCACAATTTTCGTGACTGTGCTAAGCCCATAGATAAAGTTGTCTGCTTCCGTTGCGGTTTAGCGGATGAATATAGTCCGTCCTGTCCGAATTGTTTAGCGGGAAACGAGAGGAGGAACAACCCATCAACCGGGGGGGTTCGCTCCGATTAGACGTACCCGGAGTTCAAGTGTCCAAGCCGACAAAGCCTCTTGAACTTCCGAAGATTACTATTTTAAAACCAGACAAGACTAATGAATTACCGAATGTTAATGATTGTAGAACAATCCCTGTTTTGAATGAAGAATCCAAACCAGAAACAGAATTGAATATGAATAAAATTAATATAGAACCATTATACCGTAAACCTTTCCATGAAAGGCTACGTAATTATAACGAAGTGCGAAGAAGAATAGTCACTTTTCCAGATTTATCCAAACGGATACGAAGAGTAAGGGAACGCTTCCATCGGAAGCGGACTACTTACCGTAACATTGCATCGGCAACGATAGGCCGAGAGTCAACTGACCCACGTCCCTATGTGACGGTCGGTCTATTTGGTGACAACCTCCTAGGTTTACTCGATTCAGGGGCCAGCATTAGTTGCTTAGGCACTAATATACTGCCCTATTTAAAAGACAAAAATGTTACGGTAAGGAAGGTAGAGACTACCGTGTCCACGGCCGATGGACACAAGCAATCCATAGTGGGAGTGATCACCACTCCAATTCAGTATAAGAATGTGACTAAAGATATCGATCTTTATATTGTGCCATCGTTAAGCCAACGTCTATATTTAGGCGTTGATTTTTGGCAAAAATTCCAGATCGCACCTAATGTAATTGCGGGTCTTTCAGGAATTAAGATCGGTGGGCCAAATGAGAGACCCACCAACCAGATAAAGTTAAATGATGAAGAGTCTAAACGACTAGAAGCTGTTGTTCGTAGATTTCCTTCTTTCGCAGTCCATGGACTCGGGAAGACAAATCTAGTACAGCATTATATAGACACGGGTGATGCCGTACCAATAAAGCAAAGGTACTATCCCGTATCTCCAGCGATACAAACTCTTATGTATGCGGAGTTGGATCGCATGCTTTCGTTGGGAGTCATCGAGGAAAGTTCCAGCGCATGGAGTTCCCCAGTTGTGCTTGTACGCAAACCTGGTAAGAACCGATTGTGTCTGGACTTTCGGAAGGTGAACTCCGTGACAAAGAAAGATGCTCGTCCAATTGCGCATATAGAGGGGCTGCTAGCACGTCTGATAGAGACACGTTACATTTCTAGCGTGGATCTGAAGGATGCGTTTTGGCAGATACCGCTGGAGCAAAGTTCGAGGGAAAAGACCGCCTTTACGGTACCTGGCCGACCACTGTACCAATTTAAGGTCATGCCTTTCGGTCTATGTAATGCGGCACAAAGTTTGAGCTACCTAATGAGTCGCGTAATCCCTTCAGGATTACGAGATCAAGTCTTTGTTTACTTAGACGATCTATTGGTTGTGTCAAGGGACTTCGACGAACACATACAGACTCTGGAGATAGTCGGAAAGTGCTTGACGGATGCAGGTCTGACGATTAACGTCGAGAAGTCGAAGTTTTGTTTTGATGAGCTTCACTATCTCGGTTATAAGGTCGGTCAGGGTTGCTTGAAAGCTGATCCTGACAAAATTTCAGCAATCACTAGCTTTCCGTTGCCAACCACAACCCGCCAAGTCCGCCGATTCCTCGGTATGGCAGGTTGGTATCGACGGTTTGTGAAAGATTTCAGCACCCTAGCCGCACCCTTGACCGAGACACTGAAAAAGGGAAAAGTCTTTAAGCTAGGACCAGAAGCTATTGAAGCATTCCTGCAAATCAAGCAAGCTTTGACTTCAGCGCCTGTATTAGTCAATCCGGACTTCTCTAAGGAATTCATCATTCTCTGCGACGCATCCGCGACTGGCATCGGATGTGTACTCTGTCAGCGAGACGAATCCGGGGCGGAGCAGCCTATTTACTACTTCTCTCGGAAACTAAACGCTGCACAGAGAAACTATTCGGTGACAGAGCGCGAGTGCTTAGCAGCTTTTGAGGGTATCCAGAAGTTCAGATCGTACGTTGAGGGATACCATTTTCGCGTTATAACGGATCATTCCAGCCTGAAATGGCTGATGACTATGAAAGATCCAACTGGAAGATTAGCGAGGTGGAGTATGCGACTCCAAGGTTTCGATTTTGTGGTGGAGCATCGAAAGGGAACATTAAATGTCGTGCCAGACGCTCTATCAAGAGCTTATGAAGACGATGAGTTGACAGTGTCAGCTTTCCTTTCATGTCTACCATACATCGGTGCTTCGGAGGTACTCCACATCGATCTTGAGGATCCGTCCTTTAAATCTGAAAGTTATCTTGATATCATCAGTCATATCAGGAAGGAACAAGAGCGTCTGCCGGATCTCAAAGTGTCGGAAGGATACATATACAAACGCACTAAACATGCGGTTGGTAATCCCTTGGCGGACGATCTAACTTGGAAGTTGTGGGTTCCATCAGAGATGACGGAATCTCTAATCTCACTAGCTCACAACCCGCCGCGTGCTTCGCATGGTGGGGTGGTGAAGACTATTTATCGATTGAAAGATAGGTTCTACTGGCCTGGTATGTTCACTCAGGTTAAACTTTACGTAGACCGGTGTGAAACATGCAAGACCAGTAAAGCAGCGAATATGACATTACGGGCAGAGATGGGAAAAAGTTTTGAAGTTGATAGACCATTTCAACATTTGTATGTTGACTTTCTTGGGCCGTATCCCAGATCGAAATCCGGAAATGTGTATATTGTAATCGCGTTGGATCAATTAACCAAATTCGTCTTTATCAAACTACTACGCAAGGCAACAGCCGCGAGCGTGGTCAAATTCCTTAAAGATGAGATCTTTTTAATTTACGGAGTGCCAGAGAGTATTCTCTCTGATAATGGCACACAATTTGTTGGTAAGGAGTTCCAGAAATTCCTAGATGTTTTCGGGGTCAAACACTACCGGACGGCAGTGTATGCTCCCCTATCAAATGCAAGCGAACGTGTGAACCGTTCAATCTTGGCGGCCATACGGTCGTATGTCAATCCGCGACAAACGGATTGGGATGCCCATCTATCGTCCATCAGCAGTGCTTTACGCACAACAGTGCATTCAACTCTTTTGATGTCCCCATATGAAGCCTTGTTCGGGCAACGTATGATTGAACATGGGGCTGACTATCGTCTTCTAAGAGAGTTGGGTGGACTGAACTGCTCGGAGATAGATTGGCTTCCCAAAGTCGCCAAGATGAACATCATCATCTCATACCTGAAACAAGCACTAATGAAAACACACGAAGCATATGAGAAAACATATAATCTACGAAGTAGGAACGTTACATTTAAAGTAGGTGACGAGTTCTACAAGCGAAACCATGTCTTAAGTGATGCAACTAAGCATATAAACGCGAAGTTGTGTCCCAAGTTTCTTAAAGTTCGTGTCAACAGAGTTATCGGTAGTAATCTATACGAAGTGGAGGATAGGCGAGGCCACTTATCGACCTGCCACACAAAAGATTTAAAAAGATAAAACACTTGATTTACAACTATATCCCAGACTTAACAATTTTGATTTTTGATCTTTGAGATCAAAAACAAAACAATTTTTTTTTATTACCAGACATTACATTTGAATATCTTGCAATAATTAGTTATTTTGCTTCAACTGATGCCCGGCTCTCAGCTGAGCATGAGACTCTTTGTTGATTCTGTTTTACTCATAATTTTTTTATTATTATTATCTTTTCGTTCCTAGATAGACCAAGGAGTATCCTGACGTCATTGGAGCACGTATGTCAAACATTCCCTGAGAATATATTTTTTTTTGTTTTCGACCGACTAGACGGTAAAGAGTCGCAGTGTCTTTACGACACGACCAGTGAAGAGACTCCAGGTTTCAACACATTTGCGAAAGATTCTCCTTTTTCTTGATAATTAGACCAAGTAGACTCGGTCGAAATATCAAGTTTTGTAGGGGTGACCTGCTCGCCAGTACTCACAATCAGAGTACGCCAGTGGTGCCATCTACTCGAGCGAACACTTTAGTTACTCACTTTGTGCTGAACGCACTACGCACCACCCACCTGAAAAAGAATTCACTCATTGAAATCTAACTGCGTAAGCGCAATCCACTTTCAAAATGAGATCCATCCTGTTCCAGTGTAAAATCAGATTTCCGAAACATACCCAGTCCACCATTTTCATGGAGGTATTTTTGAAGCAACACTGAAACGAATGTTGCCCAGCTCAGGACATCCGCACATCAAAATAAAGACCATGTAAACCCTTTTCAGGGGACATAATCTCGTATAACAGTCGGATTTCTATTCAGTGTGACCTACTTAATTCTGAAACCACTCCAAAATCTACCCCTACACGTCGTAGTGACGTTTCTCATGTTGTCACAAATTTCCAGACGAAGAGTACCTACAGAGTGACATGAAATGACTTTTTGCTGTCATAGTGTGCAGGAGTATAACGCTTACGCATTCTGACACATGCTGTCAATCATAGGTACAAATCCAATCCAGTACTTTGTGACAATACCACCTATGGGAAATACTCGTGACGTCATGAGTGAATAAGTTTTTTTTTTGACCAATCAGTGGCAGACCACGGACAAAACCTTTTCTTTTTGAAGTGACGTGAGTCTGACCGTAGTTATGATCCGTCACATCATCATCAGGCAGGCATCATAGTTTCATTGTTGACAGATGTCATTGCTGTCCGAAAATACTTACCTGCCATACTTACGCTACTATATCTGTCAAATTTCTTTTTGTTGTATTTACACTACTGGTGTCTATCAGAACAGTGTAAATGAGTTCCTAAAAGTCGGAAATATCTCCAATGCTAAGCATCACATTTTAAGGGAAATGTCATTCGCATAGTGTGATCGCAGCATTAAGTCGACTATTTTCACTCATTGGTGAGCATTAAAATACCTATCAGGGAGTGAAGACTGTGTCAACGTAGTCGGCACAAGGTGCATTACTCTATGGCACATATTTTGATTACGAAACCTAACGGGTGGAAAAGGAAGAAAAAAATTAGACATGATGCTGAAAGAGGCAGTAAAAACAGCGCGTTTATTTTGTTTTCATGAAAGTTTGAGATACTAAAGGAGGAAATTGTCTGTGAATCGGACTTCATTTTGAAGAAGAACACAGACGGGTGAAGACCACCCTTACAGAACTCATAATTTTTTTTTACTTTTCGGGCCGCGGCCATATTTTTCTCTACTCATTTTTATAAATGAGGCGGATTACTTAATTGCTCGAGGCAATTAAGTGAATTTCTTACACAAATTGGATTACAATTATAATCGATCAAGGATCGACCATCAGCAGGACGTCGTGGACAATTTAGTCCCATCCAGAAAAAAAAAATACTGGCAAGGCGGTCCGACTTCTTACGGCAGAATTTAAATGCCACACACCGGAAGTATTTTCTTCCACCGGCACACGAGGCTACAGATTCTTCTTTTGGAGATATAACTCCTCACACCAGACACATATACTTACCTGTTTTTGTGATTTTTCTTAAACAATATATATGTAAATTGATGCCCAAAGCGCATCAGAGCCAAACGCTTCGCAATTTTCTTTTTGAGAGGCCACCGCTTTACTCCATGCTTAGGCATATTTACGGCGAGACATACGTCGCACAGCGGGCGGTACTTTTTGTCCGCAGCACCAAGGCAAAGCTATACATTTGTCTACTGAGAAAGTTTGCTCATCATATTGGTGAGGAAGAGATCGTTTCGAGGAAGAGCGTTCTTCGACATCGGACCAAAAGCCCTGGACAGACGTCTCACAATTGTGTGATTATAAGGACCAAACCCAGCCACGACAGGCTGAAGACACGGAGGGGAAATTGAGCAGCAGAAGCAGCAGCAGCGTCAACGTAAGCAGCGCAGCAGGACGTCTGGCGCGTGCATGGTCACGGATGCCGGTCCATAGAGTTCATCAACTCCGAGTATTTACTCCGGAGCGCCGTTGGATATATAAAGCAGTCATCAATTCAGTGTGTTCCTGTATTTTACACGGATATACGTGAAGCAGCAATATTTTTAATATATATTTATACTCAAGTCAATGAGGTTAAGCCATTTTTTCTGGATATACCAGGTAACCTTAGTAGTATATTATCTTTTTGTGTGATATTTTTATAAGAGCGAAGCAGTATTCCGCTCCAACAAGTCCCACAGGCGGGTCAGAAACCGCCTGAGAGTGCATTCCTTAAGTCAACGTTCATCGTACACGACCACGGACGGTGGTCAGCGCAACAAGATTATTTTTTTTTTGTTCGAGCTGAATATGGAAGGCAGGACCTAACGCCTCCTCCTCCATTTCTACGTAAAACTTTTAATCATTCATTCAAGTACGCTTTATTAAGGATGTATTATAAGTTTATTTACGGATAGTGTTATAGTATTGTGAATAGCAAGAAGGTGGATTATATTAGATTCATTTACTGCCGGAACGCGTAATAATATCGTCGTGTTTCTTTCTTCTTTCGAAAATTTCCGTTTGTACATTTGTTTTCGTGTTTTGATCTAATTCTTCGCGTGATAATTTATAATTCAGTTGTCTACTCGTGACTTTATCTCGTCGAAACACTTGTGATCGGATTGGAACTTTATGTTTCGAGATCTTAAGATACGCCACTTAGGGTATTCTTACTATCCGACATTTAAGTAAGTTCTCCTCATTCATTGATTGGGTGAGCAATATTCGGTCATAGTGATCGAGCAGATTTCCGTTGTCGTTCGCTTATGTAGAGGTACTTTCCTCACTCGGTCTTTTGGACATTTAACTTTCGCGTCGGTAGCGACCAACCGCGTACGCTTGTTAACGTCGCGTATTAAAATTTTACTTTTTATTTGTCACTGTTGGTAATCTTCCAGCTTCCATACTGAATTTTTTTTTTTTTTTTTTGAATTATCACTTGAAATAACTACGTAGTTACTCTAAATCATAAGCCGCGTTGATATGCTTTAAGATCATTGATCGTTTGTCCTCGTTTCATTACTTGTACCCGTTATATTTGGGACATAAAATAAACAGATATTGAGAAACATAATCCCTACAGAGCAATTGAAATAAGCCACTCGATATCTTTCATAGCTTTACCCAGCTGTTAGTACGCTATATAACAATAAGCGTCAATGGTAGCAATCACTTGTAGCTTAGATATGTATTTCACTTTTTTTTACTAATATTTTTTCAGACAGGGGCGGAGTGCACTTCTTCGTTATCTGAAAAATTTAAGCGGATATAGCACTACCGTATCCAACTGGTGGAACATTTGTTAATATATATTTTTTTTTATTTAATATTTACACCATATTCTTTACACTATATTGCTATTGACACTTGATTGATCTTATCGAATATACGCCTGGATGCGAAGTGTATCCATACGTATAGGGTATTTTGCATGAAAATTTGATAAATACTTACTTTTATTGTGGGAGAAACTTTTCTTTTTCTTACAAGTCCCTTTTTTTTATTTCTTGTCTTTTGGTGTATTTGATCGTATGTTTAAAACCCTTAATCGGATAATCTATCGAATACGATTTCTTGTTAGGAATCTCGCGCATTGAGAGTGACATATATATACTATTTAGAGTATCCTCGGGGATATTAATCAAGCCACTATCGCTTTGAGATTTTGCGTCGATAAAGATTATACAACGCCGCGGTAGGAAGGTTCATTTTTTTTTTACTTCCGTAATTTGAATTAACCTCCGTGTTCGAAATAGCGATCTTTTCGATCAGCTAACGTTAAATTTAGTTTTTTATCTTCATATTAAATAACCTTTTGAATTCTAGTTTATATAAGTTTCAGATCATTATGTATTGAGTTTAGGTATTTAGAACTTTTATTGGAAGAGTAAAGTTTATACTGTTCTATTTTTTTATTGATAAACAAAAGAAGAAATTTAAATAATTCTTTGAATAAATGTTATCTTTGATTCAAGTTAAAATTTAAAGTAAAAATTACTTCTTATATAGAGTAGATTCACTTTTATTTTAAGCAACATAAATAAAGACCCCATTTGTTAGAGTTAAGCTATTCATTAATAAATTCCATAATTATTATAACGATTTAAAAGAAAAATCTTATAGTTGTTATTATTTTACTTTTGGTGATTGAATATATTTCAGAATGATAGGGTAATTTAGCTATAGGGAGAGAGGTCCCTCTCACTCTTCTCTGGAGCTGAACAAGGTGGAGTATGCTGGTACATTTTTGAGGTTTTCTTTTCGTTTTGTTGGTACAGTTTTGGAAAGTTAATTTAGGTTTTCGATGATAGGTTTTAGATTAGATAGTGATAGTATGTGAGCAGGCAGTTATTGCTTGCTTATTATAGTAAGGGGTTGCCCGAGAATAGAATCGAGTTTTGGGGACTCGTAGGTCCACGGACAACCAAGGTCAACACCGAGAGAGTTGATTTTCGGTGTTGAATTGGGTGGGTTGAGAGACCAAGGGGGTTCGGTTTACATCTTAGATCCTCCCTCCCCTCAGAGTTAGTCACCTCTGCATCCACGGATAGCATATCATCGTGGCAGCTATCCGTGTAGAATAATTATTTGCCATGGCGGCCACCAAAATCTATGGTCAGCTTTTGTTTTAAATACTTACGTGTCGTGTTCTCTGGGATAGTACAAGATCCAAAACAGAATTCTGCTCTTTCGTTCTATGTTTTCTCACTCTACATTAAGAGGTGCAATAGAGATTCGACTTACCATGCAATCAGTTTCGGCATAATCTTTTCTTCGACGGTTACGAGGGCCCTTAAGCGAATGAACATTAATATTCGAGTTCAAACATCAGAACTCAACGGTCGGCAGGATAATAAGAGGTAACACCGGTTGTATAGATCCCGGAGCAAGTGCCCACGACCTGGCTGAGCTAGCTAAGGCATGGGTGCTGCCGGCCACCGCGACGGTCGATCTCGACCACGACCCTGCGTTGTCGCATGCCGTTCCCGACAACTATTTTTACCAAGTAGTTGTTGAGAGAGGGGGCGTTGCCGGCATGGGGTTGCTTCCATCCCAGTCACTCGGAGTCAGGCGAAGGTAGCTAGACGAAGCAGTGCTTACCGGAGTAGAATCTCCGGAAGATCCACTGAAGATATATTTGATAAGGGCACGATAGTTCTAGGTACTTTCGAAGGGATTAAAGTAGGGTCCATGGTTTTCAGGTGTAGACTACCACACACGTGAGCTGCAAGCGGAACACCTAGCTCTTGCGGCGGATAGGCGTAAGCATGCTGCCAGATACCCTCTAGGCTGTTCTACGGGGTTTTGTAGTCAGTACCTATGGTAGGCTGGTAGATGGCTTACGCTTCTGTGATGAGGATGGAAAGGGAAATTGAAAGGACGGGGAGGGGAGTAGGAAGAACAAGAGGCCAAGGTGTGGAAGTGTAAGTATGTTCATGTTAGGAGTACTACGTGCACTGAAGCATGGTTGGATGACGATGGAGTTGCTATTCCTTGGCGAGGATCAAGGATAAGCGGGGCGCTTGTTTCTTCTTGCTTCCTCTCTAGTTTGTGTTGTCGATAGGTTTCAGGTTCGGACTGCGAATGTCCATAGGGTGTTCGGGGTAGGATCGGGGGTCTATTGATGGGCACGGGTGGGGATGTGTAAGTATATACACATTATTCCCAACTCACTTTTAATTTTCTCTAAATTATTTTACGTTACAGCTCGCATCATCCACGGAAAAGCTAAAGAAGAAGCACCAGCTCAATGTCTAAAAGCGGTGAACAAGCTTTATCACCAAATTGAAAAAACTCACTACCTAATTTGGGAAATATTGGACCACCTAGTTGCTGAGGGGTACAACATGCAGTTGTACTGTGAAATGAAGACAGAAGTATTGAAAAACCAAGCCTTTTTGGGTAAAACGACAGCTAGTGCAAGGACCGAGTCTTCAAGGCAGGTAGCTGATCACTATGCAATACAACTACCGAAGATGTCAATATCCGAATTTGATGAAGATTATCTGAAATGGCAAACACTTTCAGATATCTTCACAAAAATGATTCATGAACAGCCGCTTCCACCAATCTAGAAAATGTGGTATTTAAAATCAAACGTGTCAGGTGACGCTAAGCGATTGCTTCGACAACTCGAGCTAACTGAAGAAAACTATAGTACAGCATGGAAAACCCTACAAGATCGCTTCATCAACAAAAGAGCGCAAACATCTGCACTCATACAAAGAATTCTCAGTTTGCCGAGTCTCAACACAGATATGAAACCAATCAGAGAATTTCATGATCCCATTCAAGAAGGTCTATCTGCACTCAAAAATCTGGATATCGAGACGTCATGGTGGGACCCTTTGCTTACCATATTTTGGTCAAAAATTGGATCGACAAAGCCATTTATTTTATGAAGAATCCCTTAAAAACCCTCCAGAATTTCAGTCGATAGATGAGTTCTCAAGATTCTTGAAAAATTGATTTAAGGCATTAGAGGCTGTTGGCGGAAAGGACATGACCAGAGTTGTTACAACCGTATCCACATCAAACGTCGAAGGTTGTAAGGTATGCGGGATAAAAGCTCGTGCACTTTAAAACTGCGACAATTTCCATAAGTGGACATCTTCAGAAATACTTAAATGGTCTCAAAGACGACATTTATGTGTAAACTGCTTTTAGGCCGACCACGCTTCAAAGAAATGCTCATGACACCGATATTGCAGGTTCACACAATACAATGTTGCACCTAGAAAAAGAAAGTCACCCGACCAAGGATCAAAATAACGTTTCGACTCCAAGTTCAAATTCAACCTATAGAGAGTCTTCAACACCAACTGTAACTACCATCCATCAACTAATCATCAAGCAAGGCTACGTTCTCCTGGCCACCGCAAAGGTTCTTATCACCACAAACAACGGACAAACATGTGAAGCTCGAGCAATTTTGGGTTCAGGCTCTCAAATAAACTTAATCACTGAGAGAATGACTGATCAGACGACTCTCTCTATCACCAACACCATCCTCACTATGCATTGAAGGAATTGGTAGGAGAACACGAAGTGCATCCCAACGAATCAACATTGACTTACAATCAACCATTTGAGACTTCGTTTGCAGGCTGGAAGCATTCCTACTGCCTAATATTGTATAAACACTAATATGATAGAAAAAGAAGAAGAAATTAAAAAAACAATAATAATAATAGCAACAATAACAAAGAAAAAATGAAACACATTTCATTAACTACACTAATTTACTACCACACGTTTTACAAAATTACTTCCAAGAAATAAATATAAAAATTTCATTCAAGACAACAGAAAGAACCCAAAAAATTTTATCAAACAAAGCCAAAATAGAAAACAAACCAACAGACCAAAGGTGTCTACAAAATAAAATTTAATGATTGCGACAGTTACTATATAGGACAGACGGGACGGGACGCACGTTTTACGACAGATTTTTAGAACATAGACCAAAACAAAACACAAAATCCACTTATGCATTGCATTTAATGGACAAAAACCATACTTATACAGACTTAAAAATAAACTTAGTACCCCTACACATTTGTAAAAAGGGACAAAACTAGACACACTAGAAGAATACGAAATCTACAGCACGTATAAGAACAAACAAGACAAAACACTAAACGACAAATTAACCATCAAAAATAATATATTATTTAACACAGCTATTCAATACGAAAACAAACTAACCAAACAAAACGAGATAGATAGATTTCCACCCATATTGCAAACATCAAAATAGAACAAAGAACAACTAAATAAAAAGAAAACAACAACTTGGCACAACACTCTAAGTCAAACACACAAAGCCCGAAGGTGGTTTAACAATAAAAAAAACCGAAACGCGTAGCTTTTTTTTAAAAAATAAAATGAAATTTAAATATATTTAGTGAAAAAAATCAATTATTAAATAAATTTACTATATCTTTAATTCTTTTTATTAAATTTGTCTTTTCATTCACCAAACACACAACATGGAGACTATAACACAAATCAATAATATTTTATCCCCGCAACCAACGCAAAATTTGAACACCACCAGCTGGACTGTACAGCAAAATATCAACTTGGCCGATCCCAACTTCCACCAATCCGACAAGATTGATGTTTGCTAAATTATATCATCATATTATGCGTCCTGAACAAATACAAATTGGTGACAAGATGCCAATACTACAAAACACAGTATTTGGGTGGGTAGTAGCTGGAAAAATTGCAGATACAGTATAATATGATTCAGTAGCCTGCGGTATATTCAGCGAAGAAGACTCCACAGACGAGCCTATCGAAAGATTTTATAAGATTGACGAATTCGAAAACTCAAAAAGACAAATGGCCTCAACTGAGAAGTACTGCGAGACACATTTCACTCAGAATGTGTCTTAATCATAATCCGTCCGCATTATCGTCAGACTACCGGTTGCCGCCAAAGCATACATTTAAATTTCATTACATAATAAGTATTAGGTATCATAACTAGTTTAGCCTTCGATTAGCCTTCAACCGTGGCGGTCGTAATATCAAGCGTTCTTTTTTGTTAACAAAGCTCTTTACAAACAAGTTAATTTTCTTCTTTATTTTCTAAATTTACAGCCCACTCAGCAACAAACATTGGTCCTTTCTCGCCAAATAGAAAATTATTTGTTTTTTATTAAATAAATTGCAAATCTTAAATATAAACTAGCTAACCAGCACATTTAGTTTTTGTCGTGTGTAAATAGAGCTCCCTCTATGAGTTGACCTTGTCGCGGTGAGGGGGCTTACGTGAGGTTCTTCAACACATAAACACACACACACACACACACACACACACACACACACACACACACACACACACACACACACACACACACACACACACACACACACACACACACACACACACACACACACACACACACACACACACACACACACACACACACACACACACACACACACACACACACACACACACACACACACACACACACACACACACACACACACACACACACACACACACACACACACACACACACACACACACACACACACACACACACACACACACACACACACACACACACACACACACACACACACACACACACACACACACACACACACACACACACACACACACACACACACACACACACACACACACACACA